>CM046965.1:8798654-9411097 GCA_025698475.1 Gossypium anomalum | reverse complement strand
CAATGGGCCATTTTGGTTAGGCCAAATGACCTCTCTTGAGCACAAATGTGTCATGGTTGTGGGCTCCTATGCGCAACCCTTGATACTAGCACCTTTTTAAACCTGTTAGCAATTACCTTTGACATGAACTTGTAAATAATGTTTCCAAATTATCATTAAGTAATTTAAGGCAATAATCAATAATTTCATGTCCGAAAACATTTTAATAATGTTGGTAAAACTAGGAAGACATACTGTTAGGTCCCGAAAATTTAGTAGGACGCATTTGTTGTCTTTTTGTCTTAATCTCCTTCGCTCTGAAATCTGCTGTAAGAAACATATTAACCTCATTAGTTATACTCACATCCATTCCACACAAAGAGTTTGGACAATCTCAGCGACCTTATGAAGTAATTAACCACCATATTATGAATCTCACATGGGTTAGTGATCCAAATACCCTATCTTCTAACCCTTTAATCATGATGTTCTTCTTTCGTTGACGAGCTATACCATGAAAGAAAGTAGTATTTCTATCTCCCATTCGGTACTAATCCAACCTAGGTCTTTGCTTCCAATAAAGATCCTCCTCATTTACAATCTACCGTATTTTATTCATCTCTAAAAATGTAGAATCCATAGACCATACCTTGTAGATGAGCTTGGGTTCTAGAGATCTTACCCAACACATTACCTATACCCTGTAAATATCCCCTATAGTATATAAACATTCAGCCTATATTCCCCACTCAAAATGGAAATGTTTTCCTCTTTGACCATTAATGGGCTATGGTTGGAGACAGGAACAATTAAGTGGTCAACCCAAAACCTAAGAAACATGTCCCACCATTCTTGATTAGCCACAACCTTACCGATCCTCCCCCTAATATTATTATCAACCGAGTTCCCTGTTTCCTATTAAACCCTACATCACTGAGGCTACTCTCATCCAAAGCTTCGTGAAAGCCTCACCATTTGCCCTGATTTTCCAAAACTCCACATCCCCCAAGCATAGCCTAGAAAGAGATGATTCCTGAGAAAGATGTCTTAGTAGATTCCATGAATGATTTCTATTCTGCAAACTATTGTAACATTTGTTTTAACATCAACCAAGAACATTTTAACTCCTACACGTGAGTTTTCATATACAACAATAATAATTTTATATATACTAAGAAAATTTTAGTAATTAAAATAGAATTCCAGCCATTTTCTCTTACTGAATGTGATTAACTTTAAAAATAATTGGAAAAATTCATTACCAACCTATGTCTCAGGGCATTGACTATAAGGGTTGAACTAAAGCAAACCAACATTTTTTTTACAAGGATCTTAGAAATGATGTAGACAAAACATATGAATCAAATCATATAATGTCTGTTAGGATCAGCCCGATTAAGCAACGAACAAGAAAAATAGCGAAAAAATTGAGAAATAGAATACATAAATTTAACATGGAAAAACCCCTCCAAAGAGGATAAAAAACCACGAGCAAAGATAACTTTGCTATAATGGCAAAAGAACAAAAAGTACAAAAAATGGAGATAAAAACTAAACCCCGAAAACTCGAAAATAAAGAACCCACAAAACGTAAACACAAAATTCTCTAAATGTGTTATGAGTTTTAATCTCTAATTGGTGTATTTTTTAAGGTTGTAAAAGAGCCTATTTATATGCTAAATTAATAGGTCAAATAATAATAAAATAATCTAAACTAATCAATGTTTGATTGAAACAAGTAAACAGAGTTTAACTGAAAGATTATTTTTCAAATTTGACTGAAAATAGGAGTTATATTTAGCAAATCTCCACCTTGATTCATATTTCCACAACGCCATCTTTGCCAAAGCCCGTCACGAGCCTATCTTGAACTATGCAGGGAATTAACTGAGTCGAATTTGTGCTTAGAAACTGGAAGACTTCTAGCCTTCGACTTGTACACTGTCAAATCAAAACTAACCCGGGTCTGATTTTTACGAACACAGTGCCTTAACTTTTCAAAACCTGTATCCAAAAGAGAACCTCTCTTCAACGAAATGGTCATACCTTTTTCCCTCCTATGACCAAGTTGCCTTCGCTCCAGACGAGTTGACTTCAACTCCGTAATGGACGAGGGACGTCCGATTTCATCGGTCACTATAGAACCTTCCAGAATATAAAGACTGCTGGTTCTTTTACCTTTTAACAAAACGAGAGCTCTACGAGATACTTTAATGCCGCTCGACTCTATGTTAATTCTGCATCCTTTAAGTCTAAAATACTCAAGGAGATGAGATTCTTTCGTAAATCAGGTACATACCTGACATTTGAGAGTGTCCTAATCGTCCCATCGTGCATCTTAATTTTAACAGTACCAATACCAATTACCTTACTAGATGAATCATTTCTCATACGCACAACTTCACCTTCAACTGAACTATATGTGGAGAACCATTCTCTATTAGGACACATGTGGAAAGAACATCCTAAATCTAGGATCCACTCAGACGTGAGCTCGGAGTTATCGCTTGTTGACACTATCAAGAAATCATCACCATTTTCATTGGCCAAATTAGCACCAGCTACATCTTCCTCATTACTCTCAGCAGTTGATCGTCGATTTTCCTATGATAAGTTTTATAAATTTATAATGAATCGTTCTTGAAACTAACTATTATCACAACGTAGGCAAGTATACCTATCGAACAGTAGTATAGTTTTAGCAAGACCGGATTGTCGAACCCAAAGGACTATGAGTACTAGTAATGACTGTCTTCTTATTATCTAGCCGAAGAAAAGAGATTTGTTTTAACTAACTAATTAATTAAACTAAGAACTTGCAGAAAATAGAAGTTGAGAAATTACTTTTGGGGAAATCGATTGATTGAGATAATACCTAAGGAAAAATCCACCTAGACTTTTACTTGTTATTCTGGCTCTGAACTGGACGATTTATTCATTTAACTCGTTCCGTAGAAATCCCTACTGTATATTATTATCTCTCTCAAGACTAACAACGTTTAATACCTAGGTTGAATAATCAAGAGTTATCTCTAATTAACACCCTAAGGTTGCATTAACTCGATCTATGGATTCCCTTATTAGGTTTCACCCTAATCCGGCGAAATTTTGTCACCCTATCTCTAGGCGCGCAATCAACTCCGCTTAATTACGACAAAGTTACTCTTAGCCAGGGTCTATTCCTCCTCCAACTAAGAGGAGTAACTTGAAGTGATATCCTGAAATACCAAAACAAGAATTAAGAACACATAATTAAGAACAAGTCAAATATTTATCATACGATTCAGAAATAATAACAAGGTTTTGTCATAGGTTTCATCTCCCTTAGGTATTTAGGGGTTTAGTTCATAACTAAACAAGAAAACATCTCAGAATAATAATAATTACAAAACATAAAGAAAACCCAAAACTCCTGGAGGGGAAATTGAGGAGAGATCTTCAGTTTTGATAGTAGATTCGGCTTCTAAAATGGATCAATCGACTTCCTTAGAGTAATTCCTTACTCCCTATACTCCATCTGTCTTTCTTCCTCTTATGCCTACCTGAGAATAAAACATGAAATTAAGGCATTAGGAGCATCAAATTCACCAAATCTAAGGAGAAATCATTCATAAAATGCATTAAGCATGGGTTATAAATATGTATAAATTTCGGTTTATCAGCAGCTCTTTTATGTCGCAGTTTATAACAATCTGCTTTGACGTGACCTAACTTTTTACAAGAGCGACACCTTTTGTCTCGTTTCTTTGATGCTACCAAAACGGAAGCTTGCCTATCTGTCTTGCTGTCCAAACCAAACTCATTGTCAAGGTTTTCTCTACTCAACAAATGACCTTTCACATCTTTGAACAAGAGTTTGTCTCTACCATAAATCAGGGTCTCCCTGAAAAACTTGTATGAAGGGGGTAAAGAGCACAATAATAACATAACCTGATCTTCATCGTCAATATGAACCTCAACATTCTTTAAATCATTTAAAAGAGTAATGAATTGACTGATGTGATCTCTAAGAAGCTCACCTTCATTCATGCGAAACGTAAATAGATGTTGTTTCAACACTAAACGATTAGCCAGAGACTTAGTCGCATAAAGAATTTCTAACCTTTTCCACAAGGCGGATGAGGTTTTCTCCATCAATACCTCCTGCAATACCGTATTCGTGAGGCACAATTGGATTGAAGACAAGGCCTTTTCATCAAGCTCTTCTCATTCTGTTTGATTTAGATTCTCAGGCTTTTTCTCGGTAACAACCTTTTTCAAGCCGGTTTGAACTAGAATTGCCATCATCCGAACTTGCCATAGATTGAAATTTGTCTCACCATTGAACTTCTCAATTTCAAACCTTGTTATTGTCATCTCTGAATGAGCTGATCTATGAAAATTGAACTAGCTCTGATACCACTTGTTAGGATCGGCCCGATTAAGCAACGAACAAGAAGAATAGCAGAAAAATTGAGAAATAGAACACACAAATTTAATGTGGAAAAACCCCTCCAATGAAGATAAAAAATCACAGGTAAAGATAATTTTACTATAACGGCAAAAGAACAAAGAGTACAAAAAATGGAGATAAAAACTAAATCCCGAAAATAAAGAATCCACAAAACGTAAACACAAAATTCTCTAAATGTGTTATGAGTTCTAATCTCTAATGGGTGTATTTTTTAAGGTTGTAAAAGAGCCTGTTTATAGACTAAATTCATAGGTCAAATAATAATAAAATAATCTAAACTAATCAGTGTTTGATTGAAACAAGTAAACAGAGTTTAACTGAAAGATTATTTTTTAAATTTGACTGAAAATAGGAGTCATATTTAACAATGTCCATAAATATTTTTTTGATAGAATGATAATTTGAACCGACTATAAATATTTTTCTTTCATCAATCTACTTTATAATAAATGCCATTTTAACAATAAATTACCTAAACTGACGTCTCTTTTCTATAATTTATTTGGATTATTTCCTTTTTTAAGAAAAATAAGTTCGATAAATGTATTTTTTTTTTTTTTGCTTTTGTACTATCTATCTAAATAGAATATTTTCACTAATTATTGAAAATATATATATCCTTGAAATATTTTATATTTGTTTCTCTGACTTGTCACATGTACAACAAACGATATTAAACATATTAAAAATGAAAAAGAAAAAAAGTATCTATTGTTCATTGTAAATTTAAATATTTGTAAGTAAATTCAATATCTTTAAAATTAAAATTTTCTATCATCAATATATGAAAAAACGATGTTTTGACATTTCTTTTTCTTTGATAATGTCCTTTTAACTTTTTTTTATAGCATTTTTAGTTTTTTTTCGTTTGATGTTTTTAGACAAATCTATAATACTATACCATACTTCTATGGAGAAAAAAAAGTGTATGAAAAAATAGGTAAGCTTTCGGATTTGTCATTAATTTGCGTAAGACAAATTGGA
Source organism: Gossypium anomalum (assembly GCA_025698475.1). Taxonomy (NCBI): domain Eukaryota; kingdom Viridiplantae; phylum Streptophyta; class Magnoliopsida; order Malvales; family Malvaceae; genus Gossypium; species Gossypium anomalum. The sequence goes on along the minus strand of CM046965.1, from coordinate 9,405,681 downwards.
CATTTTGTTTCATTTTCAATTTATTTTAATTTAATATCCAAAAGCATAAATTTGGTCGTTTGAATGATTGGGTTGGATCTGTTTATTTTAATGCTTATTTAAAAAAATGACGTTAGATTCAAACATTGATAATTAGAGATAAGGGTAGGATACTTAAATTTTCGTACCACAAACAAATATTCTTGTTATTAAATCAAAAAATTGTTGAGAAACCCAACAGTGAACATGGGCTCATCAAATACTGACTGATCGGCCATTAAACACCGCCTCGTTCCTTGTAATCCATATGGACCACAAGGCGGCAGCACAACCACCAGCCGTTCAACACGCCATTAAAATTAACTCCATAACAGCATTGTATGTAATCCATAATCAAGGCACAATGGCACCACCTCAAATTCCACCATAACACCACAAATGTTGCCAATATTCGAGATTTAGACGATAGTTTTATATTTTTCATCATCTACAAATCAAATAAATTGAACGGACTATGATTATTTAAACATATTTTTATTAGTTTTGTCTTCTCTTTCTAATTTTAATCTATTTCTTTATACTATTTTTTTCTTTTCATATTTTAATATATAATTATAAGAAAAAAATGTCATACTCAAAGAAGCTCGTAAAGTCAATCATCATAATTAGCCAATTTAACTACATTAATCAAAGTACACTGCAAAGCATACACTTAGCCTAGAGATCACACCTTGTATGGTCATTTGTCTCTTGTATGTAAGGGCGAATTCAAGGGTTGGTAACCCCTCGTCTCCCCTAAATTTTGTAAAATTTCTTTTTTAGGTCCTTTAAGTTCTTAAATTTTATTTTAATATTATAATTAATGTTTAAAAAAAGGAAAAAAAAATTTTGTTTGTCCCCCAAAATTTTTTTAAAAATTGATTTCTTTTATAGGATATATAATTTTTTAATGATATATCTAGTAACGTTTTTAGTTTAATTTGGTAAATTAATAAAAGGTAGCATTTTAAATGTTAATTTGGTAAAATAAAGTTTAATAATTATAATATCTAAGTATCTAAATATTAATTAGGTTAAAAAAATACTTGAATAATTATAATATTTAATACAAATTGAGCATTTAACTTATTTTGTTTTCCTAAATTTTATTGATCAAGATTATCCTAAATTTAAAAATACATTATCGGAAGTAGGCCTGACCCATTTGAACATGTATATTTTGTATAAATATTCGTCTCCCTTATTAACAATTCTAGCTTCGCCCTTGCTTGTATGCTTAACACATGAACCTCATTAATCCATAAAGGCAAACCTAAGAAAATCTAAGAACATAAGACCCTCCATACAATGGCGTAGCTAGGGGGCTGACAGGGGCTCTGGTCCCCTTAAAATAGAAATTTTTTCATTTAGGCCCTTTAAAATTTTTAAAATTTTAAAATAGTAAAGGTAAAATTACACTTTGGCCCCCTCTAAAAATAATAAAAATTTGATTTAGTCCTTTAAAATCTATAAAGATGTAAGCTATTAAAATGGTGAAATTGCATTTTTACTGTCGTAAAAATTACAATTTAATTTTGGCCTCCCCTAAAAAAAGTTCTGGCTTCGCCCTTACTTCCATAATTCCCAATGGCATGTGTCAAGGCAAGGGCGAAGCCAATGGGGAGGGGGGATTAAGTTGTATATTTTTATGAGAGTTAAAATGCAATTTTATAATTTTAATACCTTATATATTTATAAATTTTAAAGGACTAAATCAAAATTTTATTATTTGGAGGATCAAAGTGCAATTTTACTTTTTACTAAATTAAAATTTTATAAAACTTAAAAAAACAAAAAGTGAAATTTTACATTTTAAAGGAGACGAGAGCTACTACCAACCCCTTGGTGCCACCCCTATGTCTAGGGTCCACCATAACTCATCAAACCTACCATTTAATGATACATATATAGCCTATATATAGCATATGTACATATAGGGGTATTCAAACTTCAATTAAAATTAAATTAACAGGTCGAATCGATCTAATTCAGTTAATCAGCCGGTGGTTGAACTTAGTTCGATCGGAAATCGGTTAATGATTTTTTGGAATTTCGGTTATCAATTAATTCAGTTGAAAATTAGGTAATTAGCTGAACTTAATAATTATGTAGTGTTTCAAGACCTAAAATTTCAGTTAACTAACCGAATTAACCAAAATATTTCGATTCGGTTAAATTTTTTTAAATTCGATTATGTTACTATTAAAGAATTATATAATTCGGTTAATTCAATTAATAGTAATTCGATTAAATGAACGTTTTAACACACCTACATACATACACTTGACACAATGATACTCTATCGAAATGTTTCCTCTACCCTTCTTTTAGCTAACTTACGATTTTCCACACAACTACCATCATATGAATCATCATATCCAATCATCCAACCCACTTCTTTATATTAATGAAAAGCGAATTTTTATTATATTATACCTAATTTATTTGAGTACCAATGCTCGCATAGGAATGCAAAATAAATCATAAAACAGATAAAGATACATACGATTATATAAAAAAAAAAAAAAAAAAAAAAAAACAAACAAAATAAAATAATGATTATATAACATGGCTTTGTAACTACTATTTCAATACATTTAGCTCCAACTAATTGAAAATGACTTGAAAATCTCTACTTTCGGAGAAGAATTTGAGGGTTTCCGTTTTTCCCTAACAAATACCAAAACTCTTTGAGAATATCATGGGAAAGTTGAATGACAAGTGAAGAGTGAAGTAGCTAAAATGGCATCAAGAATAAGGAAGATGGAGGCTAATAATGAAGGGTGATTCGCTTCCTTACTGAAATATCCGAGTGCATAGTTCACCCAATAGAGTGCCAATCCATGGATAATAACTTCGTCATCTGGTAAAATTTCAAGGTTTTCCATGTTGATATAACTTTTCTTTTTGGAAAACTTTATGGGGTTTTTCATCTTTTTATTTTGAACTTTAATGGTCGATTTAGTGTTTCTAAGAGCCCCATCATCAATGTTTTTTTTTTTTTATGTTGTTTAGGGTTCCTGGTTGAAGTATTTGAAAGGGCGTTTATTCATGTATTACCCCGAAAACATAAAGGATGATATAGTGTTTCCAATCTTATCTCACTTTTGAAAATTTTATGGTTACAAGAATTATGTCTTCATGTTTACATTCAAATTTTATTTATGCTGAATTCTGAATTTTACTTATTTATTATCTATATTTTTTTATTATAATTCAATTAATTATCAATTTAATTGAAAATTTATTATTATTTTTTTAAAAAATTTGGGAATCTTCTAATTAAGATTTTTCAATGGTATGTAATTAGGATGGTGAGTTAATAATCGTATTTTCTCTTCTTCTTTTTCTAACACATGAAGTAAGATAACGTAAAATGCTTTAAAAATTATTTTTATTAAATAATTAGTAATAATGAGTTTGTTAGTTTAGTGGTAAGACCTTAGTTGATCTATAGGTTCCAAGTTTGAAACCCCTAATATGCATGTAACCAAAATATTTTATTTTTCTATTTTTATCATATGAAAGTACTAAATTTTCAAAATAATCTCTCTCTTTTTTAATTTAGTTCTTATTTTAAAGTAGTCCCAATTTTACATGAATTTTTAAAACCTATTTCAATTAGGGAAAGAGTGTATTTTAAATAGGCAAGTTTAATCAAACCCAAGAATCATTACTTAGCAAATTTACAAGGAAAACACCTTCAAATACTTTTCTTTCCAAATCAACTTTCAAGGAAAAAGAGTCAGTTTTCAAAACCATCTCTCTCCCTCAAGTGGATTGTCAGCCTCCTCTTCTAACCAAGGTTTTTGTGTTTTCTCAAATCAGGTGTAGGATCTATCCTAAATCTTTGTGTATAATTGAAAATAATAGGAAGTAGAAGTAGCATAAGGCGAACCCAAGTAGAACCCCCCCGTATGTGCGAAACCAAGTGTAAACCACCCTTAATTGCGAACCTGTATGTGCGAGCCCCTAGCATGTGTGAACCTCCTAGTAGGCGAACCCTATGCATGTAAACCCCCTTTGTATGTGAATACCCTGGTATACGACCCCCTTTTGCATGTGAACCCCCTACTATGACCCCACATGCATAAATATATAGGATTACTTATGCAAACCCTTACTAAATCCATGCGAACCCTAATTGTTTATGACGTGCGAATCCCTATGATTTGCATACGAACCCTAGAATATGCATGCAAGTCAATTTATGCGAGTCTGATATTATTAAATGCGAGTAAATTTATGCGAGCCTATTAATATTACATGCGAGTCAAATTGTGCGAATCAACTATTTTTTATTACATTCGAACCACTGTACGATAATATGCGAGCCATAATTATGCGAACTCCATAATAGGTGTAACATGCAAACCCCAAATTGTGAACCCTAGGTGTGATCCCTACTTGTGTGAACCCTAGGTGTGAACTACCTATGCGAGACTATGTGTGCGACCCTATATGTATAACCCTATAAGTGCAAACCCTACTTATGTATGTGTTAGCCAAACCAAGTATGTTAAATCGCATGAAGAAAATTGTATATGTAATACTGTTTTAATACACACAAATTATATGTGTATATGTGAAATTGATATGAATGCATGAATGATCACTATCATTAAATGCTAGTATGAAATATTGAATGTTGCAATCAATTGATGATAAAAAGCATTACATGCTAAGTATATGTGTATAATTATATGAAAAATGGGTATGGAGGACGGAGGAGTTCCTTAGGAGACAGTGGCAATTTAAGTCAACACCAAAAGTCAATACTGCATGAAGTAGGAGACAATGTCATCAAAACTAGATAAATCAGGATGATGATTTAAAAAACCATAAAAAATCAGGCAACCGGGATGATAAGTTATTGTAGTAAAAGTTATCGCCACAAATGACAAAGTGAACGACCATCATCACTGGTAATCAAATCCAAGATGGTTAGTATTTGTTATGCATTTTGGAGTGTCGGGCACTGCTTGAGGGTGGATAGGATGGACGAGTGAGAACTTAATCCATAAATTGCATTGTATCATATATAAATTAATTATACATTAATTTGTTATATGTACCGTGAAGAATGCTTAGTTCATTACTATGCTATGAATTATATGCTTTACCGCTTTTACAATTATATACAATGATTTATAATTTAGACTCACACTGAGCCGTTGTAAGCTCACTCTCCCTTTCTTACATCTCAAATAACACAAAAAACTAGGACGCAGGATGGCATCGAAGGACCCTCGGATTGGCAAGTTGTTTTCATTATTTCTATTTTAAAGTTTATTTAAAGTTTTCCTTAAAACAATTTATTTTTGAGTTGTAATTATTATTGTTCCACATTTTTATTTTAGGATTAAAAGTAGTTCAGCTTAGCTTGATATTTAAAGTTAATATTCGGATATATTGAATGCTAATTCGGTTTAGAAAACTACCAAATTTTTAATAAATGATTTTTTGCTTTTTTTTAATATTTAAAGATTTTGTTAAACTTTTTTCACATGTTTAAAGAGAGGCTTATATGATCACTTCAATGATTGAATGTAACGCCTTTGACTTAACCAAAGCTCCTAGGTCGGGTCGGGGGTGTTACACTTGGAGTCAAATTGTATTTTATTTTCTTCACTTAAAAAATGAGTAAATTAATCTTTTTACGTTAGATCAAAAAGTAAATTGATTCTTTTTGTTAAAAATTCTATCTATTTTTACTATTAAAAATTGGAGCGTTTAATAGAATAATCAAACAAATATACATAGCCTACTATTTGTACCTCATTCTAACGTATGAAGACTAATTTTTAACAGCAGAAATAGATAAAAAAAATTTAAAAGAACCAATTTACTCTTTGATATTGCATACAATATTTTATTTTTTATTTTTTATTGGAAGAAAAAATGTTAGTTTTACTGAAATAACCGCATAGTCTTTATATATACATATATATATATATAAATAAAAATTCAACCTAATGAACCCAAATGGTTTTAAATAGACCATTATCGAAATTTGGTTCTTGGCCTGCTTATGAAGGGCTTTACAAAATTTATTTTCTTTTATTTTTCACTTGTTATTATTTTGTAAATAAATAAATTACAATGACATTTAAGTAATTGCGTAAATGATTTAATTTCTTACCAATTCTTTTTAATGTTTTGTTAAAATGACTTAATTTCTCACGAATTCTTTTTAATTGATTGTGTAAATGACTTTACCCACTTTTAGGTAAGAGTTTTAAAATTGTATAGCTACAAGCATTTCAATCCTTTAGTTCAAAAAAATAAAATTATATTGAATAAATAAACGAATAAAACATAAAAAGGTTATATCTTTCCCATAAAACTTTAACAACATTATCTCTTATTTTCATAATCAACATAGATGTTGTTGAGCTACATTAGACTCAACCCCGATTCTAAAATCCATTTAAATAATTCATTTTACTATTTAAATTTAATTATAAAAATATATTATAAAATTAAGTTTATTTCTTTATTTTTATTTTTATAATTACTAAGCAGTAGAATCGGTAAACTTGAAATTGAAAAATCTAAGTTCAAGTTTAACTCAAAGCGATAAATAAGTTGTTGCAACAACGATGTCAAACAATTATATTGATAATATAATTTTTATGTTAAATAAATATTTAATACAATAATTATTTATTAATATATGTCTTTATTTTAATAACATATATTACAAAAATTAATTGATTAAAACTCAGATGACATTTTTAGGGTGAATTTTTTTAAACTTTAACATCAATTATTTTAAATATATTTAAAAATTACTTCATAGAATTTTTTTATAATATTTTTTCAATTTTTATTTATTATAAATTAAAAAATATTTCCACTAAAATTTAAAAGGTAACAAATTAACAAATTTAATGAGAGGAAAAGTATAATAAAATACAAAACCGATTTTTTTTTTTTTCGATAAAGTCGATCTACACCAAAATTTGAGAAAATGCCGAACCTATGGTCCTATGGTCTAATGGACCACTTTAATTCTAACACTTTTCAACAATGAAATAACTTGATTTAAGTAACGCGTGACCCAAATCCATATCACCATTTCCATTTCTGATAAAAACACAAAGCTATATATATATATATATATATATATATGAATCATAAGTTCATGTCCTACCCATTACACCCCTTTTATATCACCTAAATTTAGTTAACATCCCTGTTATTGTAACAAAATAATAATAATTTTAAATATATATATATTTACATATTATCATTCTATTTAAAAATTTGAGAATTTAGGATAGTTTAGGACTTGTATAAAGTAAAATATTTCATTTAATTGATCAACTCTGAATTTAATGACAATTTTGAAGTCTTTAAACTTTGAGATCTTAGGTTCTATTCGCATCCTATATAAACTATGTTTTTAGTTTTCAATTCAAATTGTATTATAATTTAAGTGTCACGATATGTGAGTCCTTGTTTAGATTTATTCTAATTTAGATTTTTATATATTTTAGTTATTGATTTTATCTTGCTTTATAACGTTTTGTTCTAACTATAAATATGCATATGCATATTATTTGTCATGTTAAAGGTCGAGTTATCTGTTTAAGCTTAAAATTTTGCCTAAAACTTCGTAGAATTAGGCAAAAATTATTAACCTTAAAAAATAGATTTGAGAAAAAAAATTTAGCTGTGTATAATAAGAATTGGACTTGGGCTTAAAAAAAATAATTATTTTTAAGTTTATATTATATTATATTATATTATAAAACATAAAAAAATTAAATTTATAATGATATAAAATATTATTATAATGTAAACATTACAAAATATATGTTGAATTGTTTGTATCTAAAATTTTAATAAATAAAAATATTAAATTAAAATTGTATAAATATAATTTAAATTTTAAAATAATATAAATAGGCCTAAAATAAGTTTAAATTATTCATTTACAAATAAAAACAACTTTAGATAAATTTTAAAATCTATATTTCAGATATTTGAATAAATGTCAATATCACAAATAATTCCAACCTAAATCCAATGTAAACACCTCTATATATTTCAATTTTACCCCTTCAATTTAAATTATTATAATCACTTTAATTGATGCACTGTGTGGAATATGATCCTCTTTGCACTCTTGACCACTACATCTATTAAGTTGTAAAATATTCCAATTTCTAAAAATTCAATCCAGTATGTTGATAATTGTTCGCATTTAAAATATATAATTAATAATTTACTTTTCTAAAACAATTCCTACCACACACACACACAAAAAAGAAAAAAAATATTAGTTAAACACTAGTTGGTATTTTTCATTAGAAAAATTAGTTGGCCACCTAAAAGAATTGGTTTCTATGAATTTTAATTTTCAAAATATATTTTTATAAAAAAATACTTTTTTTTACTGATACAATATTAGAGGAAGTGAAAGAGGGGCGGTAGAATTTGAATCCATGTCATCTACGTGTCAAATAGAAACTTTAAACAACTTCAAATAAATCTTGACAGAATATATTTCTTTTGATAATACGAGACTCAAAATAAAATTTAAAAAAAATATAAATATTATAATTGAACAATCAACTAAATTAAATTAGATTATAGTATACTCACAATGTAGGCGAAAAATAAAAATATGTAAAAAAATATATTTGTAAAATAAAATTACAGACTTGGGTTCAAATAATATTTTGTATGTATATATTTTTTATTTTTATATAAAAATATAAAATGATAAAAATACTATTAAAATAATATAATTTACTTTGCAAAATAAATATATTTTTGTCATTATTCAATTAAATTATATATGATTAACTTGTAATACTACTTTAACCAAATAATTAATATAATATTTTTATATAATATAGATTTCTCCACATATATTGGCAATGTGGGATAAATCCCATGTTGACAAAAGAAGCATAAACTCGATTATTCTTAAATATAATCTTGTCTATATTTAATATTACTTTTAAATTAAGAGTTAGCCTTCCCTTGGTTATTTAATACTTCCTAGGAGATATTAATAAGAAAATTGAATTTCAAACTTAATTGTGAAGTTGAGGTAGAATTTTGTGGTTTGAGGTTAGAATTTTCATTATGCCTAAATAATATGTATGGATTTTCAGTCAGGATTTTATGCGTGAAATTTGAATAAATTTATTTTGATTTAAATTTAGATATATTTTGATTACCGATTCATCTATTTATGCATCATAATAATTGATTCTAACATAACTGTAAGAATATATGTTGTTGTAATTAAAATTGTATTTTTTATATAATGTTTAGAATTATTCATAATCTCTCCCCAACTCTTAAATAAAAAGATAAATGCGCTTCAGCGCGCTCATACTCATGTCCTCCTACACTAATAACGATACCAATAAAAATACATTTCAAAAGAAATAACAAGAACCTTTTATATATAAACATAAATAACTAAAAAATATAAATATTTATAGGGATCCGCTCACATCATTGTAAAAATACCAATATAAAACTAAAGTGGTTTTACTCTATTCCATAACTTTTTTTACTTAATATTTTAACAATGTAATTATTGAATTTATCAAGATATTTATACTTGTTATGCATGTAATTTTTTAATTGATCTGATATGTCTATCATATTGATTTAAAATATTGTCTATATTAATATATATTTAAAGGTTGAAAGCTTTTTATATGAAATGAAAGTTAGAAAATTTTAATTTATGCATACAAAAATACAAAAATATATAAAATCCCATTTATAAAATACAACTTTGCACCAGCAAACTTGAAGCATTTATATTCGAATGGAGGGAACTCTTTATTATGTTCTGTTAAAATTTACGGATTTTGGTTAACACAATTGAATGTACCATCTATAAATTCCATCATCTCCATTCCAACTGTCGAAATCATTTTTTGAAATAGGTGCATCGACTTAAGTTTTGGAAATGAAAATGAAAAATGGGAGTCGCCACCGATCTTTATTGAATGTGATCGGATCATCTTTGTTTTAATAAAATATTTTAGTTTATTAAAACGACATTTTGGTCTACGAAATTTGAGAAAACGGGTTCGGGAGTCGGTTACGTGCAAGGAAGGATTAGCACCCTCGTCACGCCCAAAATTGGTACCAAATTAATTAATTATTGTCCTAGAGTCGAAAGTTGAAAATCGAGAATGGATTTGAAATACGATCCTTTTATTGTCATTGATCTTAAAATTCTTGAATTATCTCAAAAACGATTGTTAAAGATTTCCTTATCTCGAGATATCGGAGTATCACATCCCGTAAGTTAGGACACAATACATGAACTCCCGAGCGTAAAGTCGTCTTTAATTTTAATTGAAATCTCGTGTATTAAAAAAGGATATTTAACTTCTTAGAATTAACGAAAGAACCAAAACCCCGTAAGTTAGGGCACAATTCTTCGATATTCCAAAATGCGAAACATTGCCTTATTTTGAAATTTCATTTTTGAAATATAGCGCGTATAACGTTTAATAAAGTGCATTATTCGTTCGGATTAAATAAAACAATTTATTGGGCGAATGTAACGGGCTTGATTCACGGACCATGATGTGAAAATATAGTAATGAAAATTATGCATGGACACTACATTATACAAATGACTAGCGATGTCTGCGGACTTGCGAAATAAACGAATCAAGATAATGGTAATAATTACACGAGGTATATCGCTTAAATATTAATATTAACAATTAAAGTCAAACGAGTTCTATAATAATTCCAGAGGTATAAGGCAAATAAAAAATGAATGAGATGTAAAACAATTTTAAAATGAGGTTAAAATAATGTGAAAAAGGAGATTTAAAATTGACCATGTGTATAATAATTTAAAATAGAGGATATAAACATATTAAAATATTAAAATATTAAAATAAGTAATGTGTATATATATATATATATATATATGTATATATATGTATAATAAATACTATATATAAAAACAAAATGAACAGTGATAGGGCAATTTAGTACAAATAAGAAAGTTTGAAATAAGTTGTATAAAATAAGACTAAGACAATATTTAAAATAAAACGTATAAGGAGATTTAAAATAAATGTTAAGAGGCTCAAAATAATAATATGTAAAAGAGAAATAAAATAAAAATATGTAAGCAATTTTAGAGCATATAACATAAGATAATTCAAACCGAGTAACACATATAAAACTTTAAGATAGATAACATACACAAAGATTAAAGTAAATCATGTATGGAAGAAATTTAAAATGAATAATATGTAAGAATAATTTAGAAAATATATATATATATATAAGAAATATGTATAACAATTTAATATAAGTAATGTACGAAATCTTAAGGTAAACAATGATAAAAGGCTTGCGATAGACAATGAAAAATTTGAAATCGTCTATATATGTAATAATATAACGAAATAACATATAAAATTAAAAATATATATATTATGGTTTAACATAAATTGTGTGTAAAAACGTTTAAGTAAAGGGTATATGTATATATGTACATAATTTAAAATACAAAGATACGTATGAGAATCTCAAAATAAATACTACATATGATGATTTAAAAGCAATGATATATATAAATAATTTAAAATGCATGATATGTTCAAAAAATAAATAAATAAATAAAAATAAAAATAGTAATAATGATGTCGGTAAATACAAAAAGGAACAAAATGTAATATGACGGAATCAATATAAAATTAATTAACTTAATAATATGATGATAGCAATAGTAATAATATAATAATAATAAATAAAATAAAATAAGTAGTTTATAGGAAGTTTAAAATAAATAACAATAAAAAGCATGTGAAATGATTAACATATAAACCAGTATAACTAAATACTATATAAGAAATTTTAAAATATGTATTATATGTATAAACTAATTTAAACCAAAAGGGATATATAAGACTTCATAACAGTATGTATAATAGATTAAAATAAATAATCCTAAAAAAAATAAAAAAATAAAGAGATTGTAAAGGAATAATATTTTAAAAAGCGCAGAATAAACTTAAAATACCTAATAATAACATATTGCTAATTGTAATAGAGGCAATGGGTATAAAATATATGGAAAAGGTGATGAATAAATGAATGATTATAAAATGATGACAAGTAATAAGGTGATAATAATAAAATAAACAAAATGGAAGAACAACTAACAGTTGAGTACAAGAATTAACATAAATACATAAACAGGCAATATATACAAACAAATAAATAAGTGAATGAACCAATGAATTAAAATAAAATAAAATAAAAGGCTAATTGAAATTTAAACCGAATTGAAAGAAACGATGGAGCAAAATAAAAAATGAACAGAAGGGTTGAAATGAAACATGCAAAGGAAATGGAGGGTTAATTAGGAAAATATCCCTAATCCTTGCGCATATAAAGCTCTCCTTAACAGATTACTCAACCCTTCCTTTTTGAAATTAACCCTAGCCGTTTTCATCTTTTCACACCCCAAAGAGAACAAGCCCAAGCCGCCATGTAGCCACCACGGACGGTGGCCGACGGAGGGTGGTCCATTCGGGTTCTAACCCCGTTCAAACTCACAATCAAGAATCTGACCTCTTTGATAGCAAAGAATCGAAAGATAGTATCACCCTCTTTTTTAGATCTCGTTTCAACGGAGAAGAAACCCGATATATACCAACGGTCTATGATTCAGGTGAGTTCTCTTTTTCCTCTTTATTTTTTTGTTTCAAAATTGATTTTGAAAAAATTAAAAAATAAAGGCTAAAAAAATTAAAAAATGAAGAAACAGAAATAAAAAAATGAGAGAAAGAAGTTCAACCTTCTTTTTTTTATTTGCTTCAATCCTCTCGTTTATTTTTTTTACAACGTTTTTATTTCTCGGTTTATATAGGCGAAAATACATTTGATTTAATGTTAATACTATTGCCTATGTCCTTGTTGTTTCTTTGCTTCGTTTCTACTTTCTGCTCTGTGGTCTTGTTTTGCTTCTGTTTTTGCTATGCTTGCAGGTTCATGGAGGGTCAACGGGTGAGGAAATCGGCCATTTTGGTGCAAAGAAACGACCATCGAGCGCGTCGTGCGTGCGAGGCGCACATGGGAGGGGGCAGCGCAAAGGGTGAGCTAGGTTAGGCTAGTTTGCCAAAACATGGCTTGAGTTTTGGGCTGATTGGGCTTTCGTAAATGGGTTGTAATAATTTGGACTTTTTTTTTTAAATTTTGGGTTTTGTTCTTGTTGTTGGATCCTCTGAGGGGCCGGGCAAATTTAGGCCCGTACACCAACTATTCAAAATTCTTTGGTAGATTTTATAACTCCTCAAATTTTTTTATATGACGAGTGATACAATTCTGAATTTGAATATAAAAAAAAATTTATGGAATGACTACTTTTATTAAAGAAATTTGATATTGGAGATGGAAGCATGTGAAAAGAATCGTTAAAGGGAAAATATAACAAAACGGATCAAATTACAAAATGTAAAAAGTATGAGGATTAATGTGCAAAATATTCGAATATGGAGAATATTAATTATTGTGGATTTTTTGACATGAAATGGGTTAGAATGTGATTTGGTGCAATGAAAATCATTTTTGGGACTAAATTCAAAATTTTGAATAGTACAAGGATTAAATTGTAATATTTTTATTTCTGTTGGAAAAAGAGTCAAATTGAGATTTTCATTATTCATAGAGTTATAATAAATATTTATGATGAATTATGAATTTAAATTGATCTAGATATTGAATTTTGAGAAGAAATGGCTAAAAAAGAGGGAAAATGGTTATTTTGTTGAAAAAGAGTAATTTGGTTATTTCTCAAAAAACAATATTGAAATATGATATTTGGTATCCAAAACTATTTTGAATCATTTGAACCTCGCATTAATGGAAACAGAGTTTAAATTTGCATAAAATGGACTTGAAACATGTAAACATGGGCCTAAAGCCCATTTGCTGGTATTTTAAAGATGGGAAAGAAACCCATAAAATCATTCTTTTCTTCTCCAAGACAGCAGCAGAAAAACATGAAAGCTTCCACTTCCTTCTTCCATTTTCTTGCTTATTTCATCAATTTCTCTCATAATTTTCACTATCCACCATAAGATTTTTAGGTTTTTTAAACCAGGGTTAAAAATGATTTTTGAACAAAAACTTTGTTTTAAATAATAAAGGGAAACGGCGCCGTTTGGTGGGAGCAAGATCAGCGCGTTGACCCGACTCGCAGGGAGGGTCCGCGCATTTTTGTTCTGAATGGGGGATTTTCGAAATTAGTCCTTCCCTTCCGCACTGGCATTCAATCGAGCCCTATTTTTGTTTTCTTTGATTCTTTTAAATTATCCCTGGAATTTGCGCGTATACTCATTTCAGTCTGCGTTGAAACGATTCGTTTCGGGGTTTGGTTTATTTTCTTTTTTAATCCCTATTGGTTCATGCGCGTTGTATTTTAGTCCTTTATGTTGCTTAACAGTTTCTATTTGTTTACAAATTATCCTTTTGATTTTATTTTTATTTCAATTGAGTTTTTAGTTCATGTTTTATATTCTTTATAATTTATGCATTATTCATCTTTTTTAATATATTATTTTAGCATATTATTTTGTACTATTTTAATTAATTACATATTGTTTAGTTTTTTATTTCCTTTTGTATATTTTTTACATTTATTTATTATATAATTTATTGATTTTAAAATTCTCTCGTATAATTCTATACTTTAGAGATTTATATGATATTAATTTTCATACATTGATATATATGTACATACATAATTTCTATTAAATCATTTATTTATAGTCCCTTTCAAACATGTTTATATACTTTTTTTTCCCATTTTAAGTCTATTTATGTGTACCATTTGTTTTTTTGAAGAATCCAATTTTAAATTATATTTTGTTTATTTCAACCACTTTCTTATTATTATTCTTTTATGCATACGTTATTTATATTAAGTTTTTTATATTGTTAATCGTTGATTAATAAATCTTATTTTAAACTATTTTTGTATAGCACTAATCTTAAACTTCTTCTTGTAATACTTATTTTGAAGATCATTTGTATGTTAAACTTTGTATTTTATGCATTAATTATGTTTATCTATTCTATAATTAATTTCAAAGTTTTGCATGTATTGTTTGTCCATGTACATATTAGTTACTTTGCTTTTGTATTTCTGTATATTGATTTATGATCGAGCTTGCTTACTTATTCACCTTAAATTGTATACTTTTTTATTACGAATAAACTGAATAAATGTACTTCACCGCTTTTATGATCGCCCTCATTCAAAAACCTCTCAAAATAAGGGAATATTTGGTGTTTGGAAATTCGAGAAATCATGCCCTAACGTGCTGGGTTTTGATTTTCTGTTTGACCGAATAACTAGATATCCTTTTGAAATTCCATCCATGTTTTCTTAAATTAAAAAATGAGGCAATATTTTGTGTTTGGAAACTCGAGAAATCGTGCCCTGACATGCTGGGTTTCAATTTATCGTTTGACCAAATAACCGAATATCCTTTTAAAGTTTCGATGCATGAATTTCGGAAATTATAAGATGACCTTGGTATTAAGAGTTTGAAATATTGTATCCTAATGCGCTGGTTATGATATTTTATTCTTTCGAGACAAGAGAATCTCAGCATCCAATTCGAATTATCCAAACATTTTTGAAAGAGATTGTATGTTTAAAATCTTTTCAAATTTTTGACATTAGGACATTAATTAATCAATTAGGTACCAATTTTGGGCGTTACGAGGGTGCTAATCCTTCCTCGTACGTAACCGAATCCTGAACTTGTTTTTTTTATTTTGAAGGCCAAAATTGATATTTTAAAATAAAATACTTTATTACGTGATCCGATCACACCTAAATAAAAAAGGATTGGTGGCGACTCCATACCATATTTTAAAGTCGATCCCTATTTTTTCAAAATTTAAAAATGGTTTCGACATATGGCATGATTTGTGTATAAAATTCTAAAATGTGGAAGAAAAGTTATAAGTGGCCACGTGATGTTTTGTTAGTCAACTATGAGAAATTGAATTCTTGAGTGTCATGAAAAAATTATAAGCATGTTACGACATTAGTGAGCATATATGAACCACGCTATTAATATGAAAAGGTTGAATAATGCCATTATGGCCAATTTATGTTAAAATGCAAAGTCTTGCTTAATATCGACAAGAGTCTATACAAGATAAAATGTGGAAATGACCATAATCTGACAAAGGATAATTGAACACTGAAAACTTGTTGTTAAAGATAGATGACCCAATTCTTGTTAAAATAAAATTCAAGTGATAAGATACTGCATTGGGGCTGCAACCGACCCCCGCAATACGGTACAAGCTGCACAAGTGAAATTCGTATAGAAGTATACCTCCTCTATTTGATGTTGATTAGAATAAGGTGTTTTAACCTTACTTCATTATTTCTATTTGACTTTAATTAAAATATGGTTTTACAAACCTATAAATAGACATAGTTGCCTCTCCTCTTGTATCTTTCGAATTCGACATAGTAAATTTTTTTTCCTCTGCCCGTGGTTTTTTTCCCGAAAGGGTTTCTATATAAAATCGGTGTTCTATTTTTCTTTCTTTTCTTTGCGATACATTGCCATTATCGACATTCTATTATCACACTTGTATAAGGACTAATTAACAATGTGAAATGAAATGTATATGTGAAGACATTTGTAACACCTCAAACCCGACCTAGACGTTATAACCAAATCTGGAAGATTACATCAGTACGAAGAAACTTTGCTTTTTCCAAAGTGTGTTTTGTTACGAAATTGAAAATGAAAGTTTATATAAGTTCATCGCGATTCCTCAATAGGAAAATTTGTAAATTCTCTAAAAAGTTAATGTGAACATATTAATTATTAACTTTAAAAACCCAACCTTATACAATCATAATGCTTAAATCACTTGCTTCGTAAAACTTGTAATTATGACTAAAACTTTGCACCGGAAATTTCAAAGCTAATATTCATAAATTGTGATTTCGTCAAGTGAAAACATTTTATTTAGCCGATTGACCATATTTTTTAAACTTAAGTTATTAACTTCCATAAAATCCCAACTAGTATTTTTGTGGCAGAAAAATCTTGGTTTGTATCATTTTAAAAACCCAACATTGATTGTTGATTAACACAAATCATGGGAAAAAAAATTTAACTAAGTAAAAGAAACCCAAAGGCAAAATAAAATCCGAGAAATTAAACCAAAAGCCAAAAGTCCAAAAAATTCATTTATTAACCAAAGCAAACCATTTTATTAGAGAATCAATCCGAGCTCCCGTACGCCGTCCAATTCTAAACTTACTGATTACCTAAAAAGCCAGAAATAAAACAAAAGGGTCAGCTATAAAGCTCAGTGTATAACCAAACTCAAACAGAGAACACATATATCACAATATACAAATCAGAGTATTATAGAGAATTTCATCACGAATAATTGAGCAGAATTGAGAATGCATGATTATGCCAATGCAGTATTTTTCAGAAAAATATAATATAGATTTTTCAAAAAACTTCCTACCCAACTCTGCTACACACCAAAATAGAGTCCCCCAGAACTCATCCAACTAAATCACACCAATAGATAATTATGGACATTGCCACCAGAGTTGCAGTTAAACTTCCAGATCAAATATATGTGGTCAAGCCACTATATTGCAGCAAAGATGCCAGAACAGATATGAGTGGTCGAGCCACCATAATTGCAGCCAAGCTGCCAAATGTGGGCAAACCACCAGAAAGTGCAGATCATTAAACTATCATATTATCCCAAACCCATGCAATGTGACATGGCATACATATACAGAATTAGAATGATAGCATGTTGAACATGCATCCATATTCTTAACAGAATCCAGTAAGCATGGCTTACATGCTTTGCAGACAAATATACTAGATAGCGAATCACTTTGACCAGAAAAACCACAATGTCACATGCATGGTCATATAGAAAATTCAGAGATTTACAGTTCAACATGTTCAAACATCTTATACTCATACACAACACTGCAACATAGAGACATGCCATCAAATTTAACAGAACACAGATCGTACATATATATTTTATGTACCTTAAACACATCACATATAGTAGCACACTAACAAATACCTTGCTTTCAAGTCATATAGTAGCATCACATATTTAAGAGGCTCCTTAGCGAAAAAAAAAAAAAACAACTAATAACTCTAGTATAGCTTAGGCGGGAGTTGTTGCCACCTTGGCGGTAATTTAACATACTATTACTCATTTTTGTTTTACTTAATTTCTTATAAAGTATTGTTTTTTTCCCGAAAATGTCCCGTTAACATCTCATGTTCGTACCTACTATCAAGACAGGTGAGAGGCATTATAAATTTAACCGTGAATTTCTTTTATTTGATAAATCATCCAATTTTTATAATTGTAATTTAAAAAAAATTATTCAATTATTATTATAATTTCTCCTTCGGTAACGAGAGAAACAAAATCTCTCTATGTCAAAAGTCATGTACTCATGAAAAGTAATTAAGAACTTATGAAACAATTCAAATGAAAGAAATAATTAATTTTTTAGAAGTTTTAAATATCCACAAAATTCATAATGGAGATCAGATATTGATCCATTTCCACTTGTGTAGATAATTTATATGCTATCCGACTTTACTATAAAATGTTAGATAGTTTCGAAATCATGGATATTTTAAAAGTACTTTTCTAATATAACTTGGATAAAATTTTTATTTTTTGTTTGTAAGCAATAATGAAATATTAGGCTCATAAGAACTAGTATAAAGAAAAGATTTGTGGACATAAGAATTGAGTCTGAAAGACTAGTGTAGTGCAAATTGATGAATTCCCTTTGTAATAGTCAATTTCGGCCTAAATCCAAATTAATAAAACGAAAAATAAAACTCAAACAAATAAATAATTAAACAGTCCAAAATGAATGTCCATTTACATATTGAACCCAAACCAAAACTAAACCAGCCCAAAATTTAAAACCTAATTACAAAACTAATAACCTAAACCCTAATAGCCCAATTAACCGAAAACATTTCAGCAAAATAAACCCTAGGCCCCTTGACCAGCGCCGCACGTCACTCTGCCACCGCTGCCCGCACGCCATCACTGGCCTCCACGTGCGTTTGACACCTGCAAAGAAAAATCCACACGCAAACAGTAGCAGACAACAAGCAAAAGACAAAAACGGATCTATGTAACTCGGCTATAAAAGCCGAAATAAATCCCTTTGTAATTTTTAACGCACATTAAAAAATCAAAAGCAAAACAGAAGTTAAAAGAAAAGGTTGATTTTGATTTTGATTTCTCATTTTCTATTCGATTTCCCTTTTTTATTTTATTTATAAATCTATTTTAATAAAAAGATAAAGTAAAAAGAAAAGAAGAGAAAACTTACCCGAACCCTGGGTCGCGTCATCGGAACCAAATCCAAAAGGGAGAAGGGGCCTTCTTCTCTCGGGCTTTCGGGCCAAGAAGGCATGGCCTTCAAAAATGCCTTAAAGAGGGCTGAAAAGCCCGTCTAGTGCCACACCGACCACCGTCCACGGTGGGGAAAGCGGCGGGCACGACGACGGCGATGATGGGTTAAAAAACCCTAGCAGAGAAAAAATGGAGAGGGGTTTTAAAAGTTTTTTTTTTAAAAAAAAGTGGCAGAATGAAATTTTTAAGAAAAAATTAGATTTTATACAAGATTGAAACGGTGCCATTTTGCACCTAGGTCACCAGCGCCAAAACAGCGCCGTTTAAGGTGACCCACGCGTGACCTGGCCCGCTCCAGGGGGTCCACGTGTTTCTGTTAAATGGGATATTTATCCCCTTGGCCCCTTCGCTTTTGTGTGCACTACAATCTGGCCCTTTCATTTACTTTATTTTTTTTAAATCTAGCCACATAATTTATCTTCGACTACATTTGGGTCCCTGCTGAAACGTTGCGCATAAGGGCTGGGAATATTTCCCAGTCAGTCCCTCATTGTTTCAGCGTGATTCATTTCGGTCCTTAATAGCTTTTTTTCGTTATTTACAATTTTTACCCTAAATTTCAATTCGATTTTAGCCTAGTCCTAGCCTGTTATTAATTAATTAATTAATTCAGATTTTTTTAGGAACTGTCTTATTTTTATTTATTTTAAGTTTGTTTTGTTCTATTGTTTATTTTAAATCGTTTTATTATTATTATTATTATTATTATTATTATTATTATTATGTATTTTAAGTTTTTTTACATATTTTAAACTATTATTCATTTTAAATTTTATATATATTTTTTATTTTAAACTATTATACATATTATTATTTTGAATTTTTTTATATATACCTTTTTATTTTATATTATCTTATATATATAATATTTATTTTAAATTTCTTATGTGTCACTTAGTCATACTACTTTATATGTTAATTATTTTAAATTCTTATTATTTATTGTAAACCTTTTTATTATTATTTATTTTAAGATTTCATATATTACTTATATTAAACTGTTTTATATTTTTTTATTTTAAAATTTATTTTTCACATATTATCTCCTTAAAACTTTTATATGTTATTTTAAATTGTTTTATAAATTATTTATTTTAAGTTACTCTACATATTATTTTATTGTTTTTGTATATTAGTGACTTTAAATTGTTTTATACTATTTACTTAAAATTATTTTATAGTATCTATTTTACATTTGTTTTTTCGCATATTCATTTTAAAATTGTCTTATTGTTTATTTTAAATTGTTTTACATCATTCACTTCATTTTTCTTTGATTATTAATGTTGGTATCAAAATAACATGTGTTGTGTGATTATTGCCATTATGTGTTTTATAATTCATTTAT
This sequence comes from Gossypium anomalum, assembly GCA_025698475.1. NCBI lineage: Eukaryota > Viridiplantae > Streptophyta > Magnoliopsida > Malvales > Malvaceae > Gossypium > Gossypium anomalum. The sequence goes on along the minus strand of CM046965.1, from coordinate 9,384,821 downwards.
TCGTATTTTCATGTCATTGTTATTCATTATTGTAATATTTTATTCGCAAATTATTATGCCATGTTTGATATCATCATTCCTTCTCGTTTCATTTACATCACATCGTGTATTAAGCTCAAATGTATTTATCCAATATGAACCGTTTTATTTTATTCCAAACAAAATAAACGCACATCGTTAAGTGTTGCACTCGTTATTATTCAAAAAAAAAGAGAAAATTTTTCAAAATAAGGCAATATTTCGCGTTTCGGGAATTCAAGAAATCGTACCCTAACTTACGGGGTTTCAATTTTCTTGTTAAACCTAAATAGCTAAATATCCTTTGAGATTTCAAAATACATAAAGTTTCGATAAAAATTAAAAGCAAACTTGTTCTCGAGGGTTCGAATGTCGCATCCTAACTTACCGGATGTGACATTTTGTTATCTCGGGACGAGTGGGCCTTTATGCTCGTTTTCACTTAATTCAAGCCTTTTTAAAAACGAACATTAATAAAAATGGATCGTATTTTAAAATCTTTTCAACTCTCGACATTAAGACGTTAATTAATCAATAAGGTACCAATTTTGGGCGTGACACGGGTGCTAATCCTTCCTCGCACGTAACCGACTCTCGAACCCGTTTTCTCAAATTTCATAAACCAAAATCATCGTTTTAGTAAATCAAAATTGTTTATTAAAACGATCAAATTACAAGGTGATCCGATCACACCTCATAAAATGGATTGGTGGCGACTCCCATGTTCGTTTTTGTTTTCAAAACCAAAGTTGACCCGATTGCAAAAAAATAGTTTCGATAGCTTGGCAACTCTGCTGGGGACTAAATAAGAGAGTCAAGCCAAAAATCGATTAATTTTTGTCTTTTTGTAGAAATTTGAAAATCTGATTTAAAACTACGATTGCTTCATTGCATGTTATCCTTTACTTTCGTGGTTTTCTTCATAATATGCTTGCTCTAGTGGTTTAAATCTTTTGATGTATCTTTGCATATCGCATCGCATAAATTGGTCAATTTTACCCTTTTAAGTGAGAGTGAGAAACTATTCTTTCGTGAGGCCTTCACCTCCGTATAGGATAGTGGATCGCTTTCGAGATACATCCGTACCTACGTCTTCATGAGATTTTCATCTTCATATAGCAGTAGGGAAATGTATTCCCCTGAACTGAACTCGGTCCGTATGAGCCTATAATGGGTTAGGATCGAGGAATCTGCTGGTTCAGGTGCCTTTACTTTAGAACTGAACCACATGTAATGAGCCCTAAGAGCCTACCCTAGGCAGAACCATGCCAAACCCTAGTAGTTACCCGAATAGGTGTTTGATTACTGCCTGTTTGCTTTGAGTTTTTTTTTTGGTACATAATACTGACTTCTTGTGTTTTGCTGTTATTGCATGGCATTTCATCATAAAAAGATGTTGATTCACATTCGATTACTAAATAGAGAGCTTAGCATGGAAAAAGGGTTTCTTGATAGAATAGAGGATAATGCGGCAGTCCGAATACGGTCCGAGAGGACACATCAAAAGAAAGGTGATAGTCTGACCGAGGGGTATGAATCAAAGTTGTGGGATTTCACTTGCATCAGCATGACCCAGAATGATCTTCAAGAATTGAAGGAGATATGGAATCATTGGAATGACGAGATCAAGCAGCTATTTTACCATAACTATGGCGATTTGCCTTATCTACTCGATATAAAGGTGGAAAACATTTATTCTGAGCCCTCGCCCAGTTTTGGAATCCCGCCTATAGTTGCTTTACTTTTGGAAGAGTCGATTTGGTACCTACCGTGGAGAAGTACATGGCTTTACTTCGTTTCCCGAAGATTCAAGCTGACAAAGTATATTCGAGAGCCGCTAATGTCCCGACCTTTTTGAAGAAATTGATGAGCATCACGGTGATGAGAAGATAGTGAGTTGCAGCCCGAATCAAGCAAAAAGGAGATAGTAAGTGCATCCCTTGGAAAAACTTGAGGGATCTAATTCTAGCCCATCCGGATATGAAGAAGAAGGTTGATGTTTTCGCTTTAAGCATCTACGGTTTGGTCGTCTTCCCCAAGGCTTTAGGGCACGTTGATGAAGCAGTCTCAGACCTGTCTAATCGACTTGACAAGAGGTCACATCCGTCCCTGCAATATTGGCTGAAACTTTTAAATCCTTAAATGCCTGCCGGAGAGTGGGCGAGGGAAGATTTATAGGATGTGCGCGGTTGTTGTTGGCATGGTTTCATAGCCACTTTTAGAAGGTAGAAAAGGTTTCATATTGAGTTTTTTTCGAGAATTACTCTTCGTTGAAGGAATTAGTGGCTACACCGAGGCGGGACGACATTTTCGAAGAGAAGTGGATGTCGATTCTCCATAATTTACAAGTTGAAGACGTTGAATGGAGGGCTCTATGGATGATCCCCGATGAGATCTTATATTGGTGTGGTGAGTTTGACTGGATCCCTCTACTTAGGATATGGGGAGCCATTGGATACACTCCACTACTCGTGTTAAGGCAGTACCAATCAAGCCAGTTCATACCGGTGACACAAGGGTTGGCTCAGTACGAGTTTTCATATAAGGGCGACAATTATAAGAAGAAAGTTTGTGAGATATTAAATGCGTGAAACCAAACTCATAGAATGAAAGGACTCGCCGCAGGTCCAATAATAACCCCCGAGTATGATTGGTGGTGGGGAAAAAGAATCAACGATAACATCCCAATGCCAAGTCATGAAACAAATGGTTGATGGAGGTTTAATCACACAACATTCAGAAGAAAGGCTCAAAGGAGCAAGAAAATACTGTGAGTTTCATGTCAATGAGAGTCATGACATCCAAGAATGCACTGAGTTCAAGACCATAGTGCAAAATCTGATAGACAATAAAGAGATGGAATTTTATAAAGAGATCAAAGGATCAGAAGAAGGAGAGGTTTACGCCTCAGAGGAGGGATCAACAGAAAGAGTTAAAAAAATTAATCACTCTGTGGTGATCATTTCACGACCAAGGAACAATAAAGCAGGAATACAAATGGCGCTGAGAGTCATAATCCAGAAACCTACATCCTTTCCCTACAAGGATAACAAAAGGGTTCTTTGGAACTATGACTGCAATGTGACAATCTCGAGAGAGGAGAACCCGGTCAACACTTCAGAGAAGAGCCAAGATATATGTTTCTATACCCACAGTGGGAGGCGTTATGATCCTGTGAGTACAGGAACTGAAACTATTAAAGGAAAAGCCCCAATAGTCGAGCAAAAGAAGGAGAAGACGGTCAGGCTCGAATCGCCAGTTAACGTGCCAGTAACTGAGAATGAAGCTAGGGAATTCCTAAAATTTTTAAAGTATAGCGAGTACAGCGTTGTAGAACAGCTACATAAGCAACCAACTAGCATCTCAGTGCTAGCTTTACTCTTAAGTTCGGAGACACATCGGAGCGCGTTGATGAAAGTACTAAATGAAACTTACATTGCTAACGATATCTCTGTAAACAAATTAGACCGTCTAGTCAACAATATAAGTGCCGACAACGTCATCTTCTTTAATAATGATGAGATACCTCTAAGAGGATGGGATCTACAAAGACTCTGTACATTACCACCCGCTGCAAGGGATACACATTACCGGGGGCATTGATTGATAATGGATTAACACTGAATGTCTTGCCCTTATCCACGCTGAATAGGTTACCTATAGATAGCTCTCACATGAAGACATGCCAAAACATAGTGAGAGCATTCGACGGTACTGAAAGGAAGGTAATAGGAAGGATCGAGATACCTCTCTTGATTGTTCCAAACATATATGAGGTGGATTTATTGGTGATAGACATTAAGCCTTCTTACAATTGCCTGTTGGGGAGGCATTAGATTTACTCGGTGAGAGCAGTGCCGTCGTCACAACACCAAAAGTTAAAGTTGGTAACGATAAACGCGGAGAAAGACATTATTGTATCCGTTACCAGTGACGCACCATACAAAGGTACAAACAATGAGGCGATAGAATGTTCTTTTCGAAAGGAACAAGATCCCAATACACAAAATATCTAAAACTACAAAGATGAGCCTGCGATTGACAGTCGAAAAAAGAGCCTTATCGAGAAAAAGACTCAGAAGATACCTCCAAGAAAGGGTCGAGGCACCAATGTTGAAGGATAAGCGAGACTGTTTTGGCTTAGGATTCAAACCAGATGCGAGACAAAGAAAAAAAAGAGCTAGAAAAGAAGCAAGAAAGAAGAAGAGCGCGTTTGAGCAGGAGTGAGACCAAATGAGGAACCAATGACCTTTCCTTATATATTCAGAACATTCGTGTCAGGAGAGACTATTCACTCTGAAAGAGGATCGACAAGAAAGGAGTCTGCCAAAGAAATGTTAGAAAATTTGAGCATTAACGCCATATCCAATGAAGAAATAGGAGAAGAAAATCTATCAGACATTTGCCTATACGTACCTGGGAGCGTTTTGAACAACTGGACCTCGGAAGAGATCCTTATAACTTTTAAAATTAATTCAGAGTAATGTTTAAAATAAGCTTATTGCTTTAAGCCTAGGGGCAATAAGAATCCTTTTGTGAAATAGGCTATTGTCTAATATCGTTATTTCAATAAAAATGCATTTTTATATATCATCTTGAGCAAATATTCTTTTATTCTTTCCATTTCATTCATAATCATACCACACAAATAAATATTCTTAGATTCTTTTGTTATTTGGATTTTTCTTCATCTCTATAATAGGTCTCCAGATATCAATGATATGAGTAACGCTGCTACTGTCTCAAAGTCTCCTTTTGAGCAAGATATGTGTATGAAGGATTCTTAAGATTTTGAAGATGACCAAAATTGTAACCTATCTCCTGGTTTGTTAAGGATTGTAGAAGAAGATGAGAAAAAAATCCTATCTCATAAAGAGTCAGTGGAAATTATGAGCTTAGGAGAGCGAAAAGAGGTGAAAATTAGAGCTTGTATTGCCACAGAGACTAAGCGAAACCTCATTGAGTTACTCCAAGAATTTAAGGATGTCTTCGCATGGTCATATCAGGACATGCCCAGGTTGAATACTGATATCGTGGTACACCGACTCCTCATAAAGGAAGAGTGAAAGCCAGTTCAATAGAAACTTCGAAGGATGAGACCTGATGTTCTGTTGAAGATAAAAAAAGAGGTCAAGAAGCAATTCGATGTCAGTTTCTTACAAGTGGTTAAATACTTGGAATGGATAGCCAATATAGTCTCCGTTCCTAAGAAAGATGGAAAAGTGCGAATGTGCATGGACTACAGGGATTTGAACAAGGCCAACCCGAAAGACAATTTATCGTTATCTCACATTGATACCTTAGTGGATAACACAATAGGTTACTCGCTTTTATCCTTCATGGATGGCTTCTCAGGATACAACTAGATAAAGATGCATCCTGAAGACATGGAAAAGACCACATTCATAAACATGTGAGGAACGTTTTGTTATAAAGTGATGCCATGGTAACTCTGTTCCATGATATGATACACAAGAAGATCGAAGTTTACGTCAACGATATAATCGCAAAATCTAGAACAGAAAAATAGTATGTGCACGTCCTGAGAAAACTATTCTTAAGGTTAAGAAAGTTCCAGCTAAAGCTCAATCCTGCAAAATGTACCTTCGGGGCTAGGTCAGGAAAGTTATTAGGATTTGTAGTCAGTAAAAAAGGGATTGAGATTGACCCAGATAAAGTCAAAGCCATAAAAGAATTACCTCCGCCGCGCATTCAAAAAGAAGTTCGAGGTTTCCTTGAAAGACAAAATTACATCGCCAGGTTCATTTCACAACTAACGGAGAAATGTGACCCCATATTCCGTCTCCTTTGGAAACACAACCCAGGTGTATGAGATGAGGAGTGTCAGAGAACTTTTGATAAGGTCAAACATTACTTGTCCAATGCCCCAGTACTGATGCCACCTTGCCCAAATGAGCCACTGATACTGTATTTGGCACTGTTCGAAAACTCCATAGGATGCGAGCTAGGCCAACATGACGAGTCAGGAAGAAAAGAAAGAGTGATATACTATCTCAGTAAGAAATTCACTGAATGTGAAATAAGATATTTGCCAATCGAGAAGTTGTGTTGTGCCTTGATTTGGACAACCCGAAGACTGAGACAGTACATGTTGTACCACACAACTTGGCTCATCTCAAAACTAGATCCTCTGAAGTACATGATGGAGTCAAATGCTTTGAACGGAAGAATGACTCGATAGTAAATTTTACTTTCTAAGTTTGACATAGTTTACGTGAACCAGAAGGCTGTAAAAGGGAGTGCAATAACAGATTTTCTGGCCAGTAGAGCTATAGAAGATTATGAGCCTTTAAGCTTTGATTTCCCGAATGAAAATCTAATGTATGTTCCAATCGCAGAAGAAGAATTTTAAGAAGGTCATCCTTGGAAATTAAATTTTGACAGACCTCAAATGTCATGGGTAACGAAATAGGGGCATTTTTGGTATCTCTAAACGGAGATCATTATCCCTTTACTAGTAAATTGGATTTTGATTGCACAAATAACATGGGAAAGTATGGAGCATGCATCATTGGTATCCGTGCAGCCATTGAACACAAGATCAAAGTATTACAGGTATATGGGGATTCTGCATTAGTGATCTATCAGCTCAAAGTTGAATGAGGATGAGAGATAAGTTGATCAATTATCGATGGCTGGTTCTTAAGCTAATTGAGGAGTTTGATTATATCACCTTCTGCTGCCTCCCACGAGATGAAAACCAGATGGCTAATGCCTTGGCTACTTTAGCTTCTATGATTAAAGTGAACAAACAACAGGATGTGAAGCCTATCCAAATGAGTATTTATGAGGCTCAGGCTCATTACTACAATATCGACGAGGAAGAAGAAAAAGATGATCACCATTGGTATCACGATACTTTAGCTTCTATGATCAAAGTGAACAAACAAGAGGATGTAAAGCCTATCCAAATGAGTATTTATGAGGCTCAGGCTCATTACTACAACATCGACGAGGAAGAAAAAAAAGATGATCACCCTTGGTATCACGATATATTACAATATGTGAGGAATCGTGAATACCCAGACCAAGCGATTGAGAATGATAAAAGGACATTGAGAAGGCTGGCCAGTGACTATATCTTGGATAGAGAGATCCTATATAAAAGAAGAAAGGATCTTGGAAGAGGTCAATGAGGATGCCTGCGGAACACACGCTAATGGATTCACAATGGCTAGACAAATCATGAGATTCGAATATTATTAGTCCACTATGGAAGGGGATTGCATCAGCTATGCCAAGAAGTGTCATAAATGCCAAATTTATGGAGATAAAATTCATGTACCTCATTCACCTCTACATGTCATGACTTTTCCATAGCCTTTCTCCATGTGGGGCATGGATGTTATTGGGCAGATCTCATCGAAAGCGTCTAACGGGCATCGATTCATTTTTGTGGTCATCGATTACTTCATCAAGTGGGTAGAGGCTACTTCTTATGCCAACATCACAAAATCAGTAGTCAGCAAGTTCTTAAAGAAGGAGATCATATGTCGATATGGAATGCCCGAGAGGATTATATCTGACAATGCATTGAATTTGAACAACAGCAAAAATAACAGAGGTCTACAGCCAATTCAAGAACAAACACCATAACTCGTCACCATATCGTCTAAAAATGAATGGTGTGGTAGAAGTGGCCAATAAGAACATTAAGAAGATCATGGAGAAAATGACTAAAACTTATAAAGATTGGCATGAGAAATTATCATTCGCCCTCTATGCCTACCGAACATCAGTCAGAACCTCTACTGGGGCAACGCCTTTTTCTTTGGTTTATGGGATGGAGGCAGTGTTGCCTATTGAGGTTGAGATTCCCTCTTTACGAGTTTTGTTAAAACTAAAGTTAGATGAAGCAAATAGATCCAGTCTCGATATGATCAGCTGAACTTGATTGAAGAAAAGAGGCTAACGGCTATCTGTCATGGTCAAATGTACCAGAAGTGAATGCTGCGAGCTTATAACAAGAAGGTTCACCCTAGGGAATTCCATGAAGGGGACCTAGTTTTGAAAAAGATCCTCCCCATACAAAAGGAATTCAGAGGAAAATGGATGCCAAACTGGGAGGGACTTTACGTGGTGAAGAAGGCCTTCTCTGGAGAAGCTCTGATTTTGACCGAGATGGATGGTAAAAACTTGCCTAATCCTATGAATTCGAATTCAGTCAAGAGGTAGCTGACCTAAAAAAAAGGAGAGGCCAAGGCGAAAACCCGCAAAAGGGTGACTTGAGACTAAAGGGGTTTTGAATTGAAAACCCAAGAAAAGGACAATTCTATTTTTGATCGAAAGTGGGGGCATGCGGTAGTCTTGTCTTCTCAAAATTAACAAGAAGGAATGATGCTACATCTTGGGGCATCAACAAAATACCCTAGGTCTTCTGAACACATAACAAGTTCAAAGGGTCCTCGAGAGGATTTGTACAACGAAGCTCATGCTGCAATATCTAGGGCACCTATTCTCATCTTATTCATTTTGTATATTTGGAAAAATGTGCTATCTTGATTAATTTATTTATTATCATTTTGTATTTTAGCAAAATTTTCTATCTTTATTACTTATTCATTTCGAGCTTTGCTCTAAAAACTTTCCATCTTGTCCATCACGATAATCTTTTTCAAGTGTCTTTTATTGAAATAACGATTAACGGACTAATAATACTCAAAGAAAAATAAGTTCTGCATATTACTCTGAAGTGCTTCTAAATAGTACAATGACCTGAAATAGGACCAATTAGTTAGAACTAACCCAAATTCAAGGGTTGGAAACATTGGGAAAGAATAGCCCAAATTGTGATTATTCTTCAAGTTTTCTACCAAATATATCAGCTGAGAAAAAGGGACAGAGTAATAAGTCAATAATAAAACCTCTATGAATAATGAGCAATGCTAACATAAGCATTAAAAGAAGATCATGCTAAAAATGGCATTTTTGCATTTTTGCATTCATGCATACATTATTCATATACATCTAGTTAGGAGTATTTGATTCATTCTGATCACGACATCCTAATCACTTGGCATAAGTAGGCCCATGAAATGGATTCAACAGGTCATGTTCCCCAAAGAATGGCGTAATAGACCAGAGAAGCTAAAAATCCCATACCCCTGAAGATGTAATGGGATGGATTGAAATTACCATGGCGAATCTTATCTCCTTAAAGTTGCAGGGGAATAGATAGAAGCCACTAGTCTTATCTCTTTGAAGTTGCAGTGTAGTAGATTGAAGTTATAGATCTTATCTCCCTAGAGTTGCAGTGGAGGAGATCGAAGATAGCAAACCTTATCCCCCTGAAGTTGCAGTGGAGCAGGTTGAAGTTACAAGTCTTATCTCCCTGAAGTTGCAGTGGAGCAGACTGAAGATAGTGAATCTTATCTCTCTGAAGTTGTAGTAGAGCAGATTAAAGCTATAAATCCTATACCTCTGAAGTTGCAGTAGGTCGGATCAAACCTACCATGGTGAATCTTATCTCCTTAAAGTTGCAGGGGAATAGATAGAAGCCACTAGTCTTATCTCCTTGAAGCTGCAGTGGAGCAGATTGAAGTTACAGATCTTATCTCCCTAGAATTGCAGTGGAGGAGATCGAAGATAGCAAACCTTATCCCCCTGAAGTTACAGTGGGGCAGGTTAAAGTTACGAGTCTTATCTCCCTGAAGTTACAGTGGAATAGACTAAAGCTACAAATTACAAATCTTATTTCCATGAAGTTCCAGTGGAGTGGATCAAAGCCACAATTTCTATACCCCTGAAGATGCAGTGGGTTGGGATGAGGCCACTCGAAGAAAAGAAGCACCAAAGAGGTCAAGATTCGGCGAGACTAGACAAAATTGGCCCTTTTGAAGTCTTTGCTCCATTCTCATTACACGATAATGAGAAAAGAGGGGCAATTGTAATAGCCAATTTTGGCCAAAACCCAAATCAATAAAACGAAAAATAAAACCCAAACAAATAAACAATTAGACAGTCTAAAATGAATGTCCATTTACATATTGAACCCAAACCAAAACTAAACCAGCCCAAAATTTAAAATCCAATTACAAACCCAATAACCTAAACCCTAATAGCCCAATTAACCCAAAACATTTCAGCAAAATAAACCCTAGCCCCCTTGACCAGCGCCGCACGTCACTTTGCCACTGCTGCCAGTACACCATCACCGGCCTCCACGCGCGTCTGACACCTGTAAAGAACAATTTACAAGCAAACAGTAGCAGACAACAAGCAAAAGACAAAAACGGATCTGTGTAACTTGGCTATAAAAGCCAAAATAAATCCCTTTGTAATTTTTTACACACATTAAAAAATCAAAAGTAGAACAGAAGTTAAAAGAAAAGGTTGATTTTGATTTTGATTTCTCATTTTCTATTCGATTTCCTTTTTTTATTTTATTTATAAATCTATTTTAATAAAAAGATAAAGTAAAAAGAGAAGAAGAGAAAACTTACCCGAACCCTGGGTCGCGTCGTTGGAACCAAATCCAAAAAGGAGGAGAGGCCTTCTTCCCTCGGGCTTTCGGGCTAAGAAGGCATGGCCTTCAAACATGCCTTAAACGGGGCTGAAAAGCCCGTCTGGTGCCACTCCGACCATCGTCCATGGTGGGGAAAGTGGCAGGCATGGCGACGGCGATGATGGGTTAAAAAACCCTAGCAGAGAAAAAATGGGGAGGGGTTTTAAAAGTTTTTTTTAAAAAAAAACTAGTGGTAGAATAAAATTTTTAAGAAAAAATTAGATTTTATACAGGATTAAAACGGTGTCGTTTTGCAGCTAGGTCACCAGCTCCAAAACGGCGTCGTTTAAGGTGACCCGCGCGTGACACGACCAGCTCTAGGGGGTCCGCGTGTTTCTGTTAAATGGGATATTTATCCCCTTGGCCCCTCCGCTTTTGTGTGCGTTACAATCTGGCCCTTTCATTTACTTTATTTTTTTTTAAAATCTGGCCACATAATTTATCTTCGGTTACATTTGGGTCCATGCTGAAACGTTGCGCATAAGGGCTGGGAATATTTCCCAGTCAGTCCCTCATTGTTTCAGCGTGATTCATTTCGGTCCTTGATAGCTTTTTTTCGTTATTTACAATTTTTACCCTAAATTTCAATTCGATTTTAGCCTAGTCCTAGCCTGTTAATTTATTTATTTATTTATTCAATTTTTTTTAGGAACTGTTTTATTTTTATTTATTTTAAGTTTGTTTTCTTATATTATTTATTTTAAATCATTTTATTATTATTATCATTTATTCTGCTTCTGACTTTTGAATATCCACTTCCAGCTTCAAGTGCATCTTTTCTTCTTCCAACTGATCGATTTTCTTCCCAAACTCGGAACTCTTCTTCTCAAAATCCTGTTTTATAATTTCCAACTCTGACGGGGCAATTTGTAACTGTTCCTCAGTTGGTCGAGTGCTTTCTGAACTTGGTCTAGGAATATTGTCATTGACTCTTTTCCTAAACCATCCATTATATTCGGGTGTTACTTTAGAACCAACAGTCAACCTTTTCATCCAATGCATCTACCTTCAAGCATCAGACAATTCTCGAACTTTCTTCCTATAATGATCTCCTTTATACGGAAGTTCACACTGGGCCAACTCGTGCGTCGTAGGTATAAACTGCCTCGACTTATACTGCCTTAGCGCAAGTAAAGGAGTATATCCCGTAGCTCCCCAGATTCCTAATAATGGCACCCAATTATAATCTCCACATCGATACAAGATTTCGTCGGGAACCATCCAGAAAGCCCTCCACTCTACATCTCCTTCCTTGAGATTTTGGAGAATTTCTATCCATTTTTCTTCTGAAATATCATCTCTCCTTTGCATCACTATCTCTTCTTTTAATGGGGAATAACCTTCGGAGAAAACTCGATACGATACCTTATCTATTTTCTAAAAATACCCGTGAAACCATACCATTAACAGCTGTGCGCAGCCAATAAATCGACCTTCCCCGGCCTTCCGGCACATGCTCAAAGATCTGAACGTCTCGGCCAATATTGCGGGTACAGGTGTGACTCATTTCCCGAGACGATCGAACAAATCAGTTACCGCATCATCGACATGTCTTAAAACTCTAGGAAAAATCGCCAGCCCATAGATACTTAGGGCAAAAATTTCAATCCTTTTCTTCTCATCTGGGTGCGTTAAAATCAGATCTTTCAAATTTTCCCAAGGAACACACTTGCTATCCCCCTTCTGTTGAATTCGAGCAGTGACCCAAGATTCACTCATCCCCAAAATATTCACCAACCTCTTAGCAAAAGTTTGACTATTAGTAAGCTTAGCATAAATTTTCCTAACTTGAGCCTTTGGACTTCTCAACAAAGCAGTGTATTCTTCTAATATGGGAACCAAATCTATTTCTCCAAATGTAAAACAATTATAAGCAGCATTCCAAAATTGAGCCATACCTCGGAACAATCGCTTATCCACCTTAACATCGAGCAAGTACGGTATATCACCATAACTCTGGTAGAACAACTGTTTAGTGCCCTCATCCCAACTAGTCCATATATCTTTCAACTCCTGCGCACTCATTCGTGTTACAATGATTCGGTAAAATTTTGCAACTCGATGTATATCCTTCATCAAAGCTATCTCCTTTCTCAGTTTGCAATTTCTCAAACCATGCACGGACGGCCGCATTATCCTCAACTTTACTTAGAAATTCATTCTCCATGTTAAACTTTCTAACTTAGCAATTGAACACGAACCAACACCTCCTTTAATATGTAATGCCATGCAAAACACAATCAAAACGAAGCATAAGTTAGTATCAAATATGCACAGTAAACACAAGTATAACAACAAAAATAATCATGACACACAAATGGGTGATAACTAAGGTTCAACGCGGCTCTACCTAAGGATAGTTCTTAAGGTTCACTATATGAAGCTTGGTTCTAGAGTAAAGGTACCCAAACCAGCAGATTCCTCAATCCTCACCCATTATAGGCTCATATAGATCGAGTTCGGTTCAGGGGAATACATTTCCCTATGACTATGCGGAGATGAAAATCTCACGGTATCATAGGTACGGATGTATTCCGGAAGTAATCCACTAGCCCATACGAAGGTGAGAACCTCACGAAAGCATAGTTTCTTACTCTCACTTAATAGGTATAACCACAACAGTCATGCAATGTAATGCCATATTTATTTAGACAAGATTCGAAACACAACTATCACACAGGCAATGGCAATTAAAAGGATCATATATTTTTTCAAAACAAATTTTCAATTAAAAGGACAAAGAAACAATCAATTTTATGGCTCGACTCTCTTTGTTCAAATCCCCAGTGGAGTCGCTAAGTCATTTTAAAACCCTATTTTATTTTAAAAAACAATGGGGATCGACTTTAAAAATCCGAGTGTGGAGTCGCCACCAATCTTTTGATTTAGGTGTGATTGGATCGCCTATTAAAATGCTTTATTTAATGAAAAAAAACAAAGTAAATTTGGTTTAGTAAAAAAAGGGGTTCGAGAGTCGATTCACGTATGAGGAAGGGTTAGCACCCTCATTACGCCCAAAAATCTGTACCAAATTGATTTAAGGTCATCCTTAAAGATTTAAAAGGAAAGGTTTTTTTTTTTTTTTTGAAATATATAAAAATGTTTAAATAGTTCGAGTTGGTGATCGAAAATCTCTCGTTTCAAAGATATGCGGTTTCATACCCAGTACGATTGGATACAATCCCTTATACCTTTAAGATGCGATCAATTTTCGACTTTTGAAAAATTATAAAAGAGGTTATCTAAATATTTGGTTCTTTGGGAAAGTTATACCCAGTACGATTGAGCACAACTCTCCCAAATTCCCCAAACACTAGATATTGCCTTATTTCGAAACCTTGAATAACAAAAATTTAGAAATTCGTTTAAAAACATGTTTACTCATTTTAAAATTGACGAAATATTTAATACATTGAAAAAAAAAATATAAAACAATATACTCAAAATACAAATAACCTTGTTTAATAATCATTGTAAAAACAAAACTTTTAAGCATGAAAAATGAATAATTAATATAAAGTATCATACATAATTATAACACAAAATAAAATAATGTACAAAATGTGCATAAAAAAAATGAAGAATTATAGCCTATATAAGTTGACACATTTGCACAAAATTTGGGATATATATTTATTGAAATAATTATTATAAATTTCAAAATTCAAATCAAATCATGCATAAGATTTTTAACACAAATTTATTCGAAAATTGATAATTCACAAGATAATTTAAATAATATAATATGAAAGTATAACAATATATGATATAAAATAATATTCCAAGTCAATTTGTGAAACCTTTATATACAAATAAATATTGAGTATACAAATAAAATTGATGATGCATAAAATGAAGTAAATATATGAATTATACAGGTAACAAAAATATACATAAAAAATATGAGGAAAATATGAAATACAATAAATTATATGATTTTAAAAAAATTTCTTAAAAATATTATATAAATAATTTTAAAAGAAGATATATATATATACATAGAAAAATATTTACAAAAAGTTATGTGAAAATAATGACATATACCCTAGTAAAAATAAATTAAAGTATGCCATATACATGTGGAAAAATGTTAGAAATAATTATATGTCAAAATATTACTTAATTAAAATATGAATTATAGATTTAAACATAATTTATATATGTAATAATTTTAAAAGCACAATTATATGAGTTTATTTAATATATATATATATATATATATATATAGGAATATCCTAGTTTTAATAATAGACGGGAATTAAATGTAAATACAAAATAATGTTTAATAATAATTTAAATAATACAAGACGTGTGAGATTTCCTTTTGAAAAAAAATAAAAAAAAATATGTGGATAAATCTAAAAATATGTACAAAAATATTAATGTTAAGAATGTATTTAAATTATACATATACCAATTATTTTTGTGTATGTATAGTTGAAATTTAATTATATATATAGAACATGTGATTTCGTTTTAGAAAACAAATACATATATATCATGTGGACCAAAAATAGTTAAATATATGCATAATAATTTAACGTTAATAATATTCGTGGAATAGAAACCATTATTATGATGTATATACATGTACAATAACACATAAAACATTACATAAATAATATACAACAATATGGGAATTCAAGTACCCTAAATTACAACAAATAAATAACTAACGATACAAATAACACCATTAATATTATAAATAATATAAACAAAATAAATAAAAATGAAAATAAAACAAGAATGAACATACAACATTAAATAAAAAAACAGAAAATATATAAGCGAATAAATCCAAATTTACAACAGAAATCTAATAAAATACTTAATTGGAAACAAAGTAAAATAAAAAGAAAATTTACAAAATAAGTAAAAATAGAAAAGGAGACAATATGTAACACACATGAATCCACAGGAATCAATATTGAAATAATCCCTAATCATGAAACATTGTGTTGAAATATGGACTAAAACATAAAAGTATTTCAGATTTTAGGGATAATTTAAAAGAAAATAAAGTAAATTAAAAGAAAATGGGAGCAGATTGCGCCGCAATACAAGTATGAGGGACCTGCCGCGAAAATAAACCAATTTAGGCGCAAAGGCACCAATTCGGAGCCCCAGGCGGGTTAACGCGCGGACCTTGGTTCCTTTCCCTGTGCGGCGTCGTTTTAATTGGCTGCTACACTTCCCCTTTTAATTGTTTTGTCTTCCAAAACACAGCAAACTTTTTAGCCCTAAAAAACTATGCTATCAGCCCCTTTTTCTTAGGTTTCGCATAACACATCGCTACCGCCGTCAAGCCCTCAAGCCATGAAGTCGATTTAGCCTCGAACTTCTTTTTCTAACTCCGATTTCAACGAAGCAAAGAAAGATTCATGGCAACTTTACAAAGTAAGATTCCTTCTTTCACTCTTCTTTATATTTTGAAATATAATACTAAAATATTGAAAAAGAAAATGCAATGATTCTAAAAAAAAGAAATTAAAAGTGAGTAAAAAAAACTGGAAATCACCTTTCTATTCTTGCTTTCGAAATATTCAATGTGCTAATGTAAGTGTATATTCTGTGGGTGTGTCTGTGTAATCCTTTTGCAGGTACAGAATGAGGCTTTTATAGCCTAGATTTACAGAGAAAATAAATAAAAAGAAAAAATATTTTTCTTGTCATCATCCCCCATTTCTGTTATTCCTTTCTTTCTGGTGTATTCTCTTTGCAGGAACGGTTGTACGGAGGAGCGACCCTTTTAGTGACCTTCTGGTTTACTCCTTCCAGCATCCTCAAGATACTGATACAATTTTTCCTGCATATTGGGCCTCGGTTTTGGGCCAGATTTAAGATGTGGATTGATTTCACTGGGCTTTAGAATTTGGGCCAAATATTATGTAATTAAGGCTAAAGAACTTTGGGGTATTTGGTTAAGAAATGGGCTTATTGTAATTGGGTTTTAATTTTTATGTAAAGGGTTTTGGGGTATTTACTTAATTGGGTTGGATATTTGTAAATGGACTCTTTGGACTTATTTATTTTTAGATTTTTATTTTGGGTCTATTTATTTACAAATGAGCCCGGGCAAAAATGGGCCATTACAACATTCAAATAAGTTAAAGCCATTTTAAGAAAATGAAAATAGCCATTTCCCTAAAACCAAAGGAACCTTTAGCTTTGCAAAAGCATTCTTCCAATTTCAAAAGTTTTATGTTTAGCATTATATATAGTTTGAAAAGTGCTTTTCAGAAATAAGGTTGAATAGAAGTTAAATACTATTACTTATAAATATAATTTTAATAAAAAAGTGATTTGTTTTCTTGAAGTTGCAAGAACTATCATAAGTGCAAGTACAAATAATGCACATTCGATCTTTTTTGGAGTCAGCATCAAAATATAAAATTTTAGAAGGGGTGAAAATTTAAGTTTATAATTATATTAATTAATAACTTTATAGTTTACGGACGGACTAAATTAATATTTCACTATTTTTGAAAGGATTGTAATGTTCATTATAATTTTTTTAGATCAAAATCAAAATACAATCAAACATAAATTAGAATAATTATGAAAAAAAACCCATTATATATTAAGTTGTAAAATATGCTAATTTTTAAATTCAAACGAATATGTTGATAATTGTTTTTATTTAAAATATAAAATTAATAAATTATTTAAAAAAAATTTCTACCAAGTATTTTTCAACTAAAGAGTTGTTGGTAATTTAAAAAGAAAAAGAAAGAAAGATAATTGGCCACCTAAGAAAATTGGTTTCAAAGAAAACGAGTCTTTCTAAATTTCTTTAAAAATTTTCTTAAAAGATTCTTTTTGTGACAGATGAGACTCGAAATAATAAACATATAGATATTAAAATTATAATCGGCTTTGCATTAATATGTCCATAGTGATATTAGAACTTTGGGCAAAGTGGGGATAAATCCCATGTCGACAAAAGAAGCATAAAACTAAATTATTCCTCTCTCTATATATAATATATAATATTGCTTTTAAACTACCATTTAGCCTCCTAGTTTGATTTATACTCCCTAAGAGATACTAAGTGTGATGTAATAATTCAATTCTAAATACTTTCTTTTGTTTCTTTGAAGTTGAGTTTTTAAAAGAAGCGAAAAAAATAAGGTTTTAAGTAAAGAATGTTTGTTTATTATTACGAATTACGTTAAGTATGTTGTGTAGTAATACCCGAGATTCGGACTCATGAATCAGGTCAGGTTGAAGGGTGTTACAAAGCTAGTATACGCTAGTAGGTCTGACTAGATGGTATATGCCAACAAGACTGGCAAGATAGTGTACGCTAGTAGGTCTAGCGAGCAAGTGTTTGATAGATGGTCTGGCGAGTTAGTGTTCGCCAGTAGCCTTGGCGAAGCAAAGATCGCCAGTGGGCCTAGCGAACTGTGATAGTTATTTTGGGCCAAAAGTGAAAAGTAGGAGTACCTAAAGGATAATTATACTAAAGTTAGGAAAGTCAACTTACTTTTCTCTTCGAAACACCATCCATGCATGTAACTTTTTTCCTACTTCTACTGCGACTAGGGTTTTCTAAGCCTATAAGTTAAGCCATTTCCCTTAGAAAGTTCATATTATGTTAAGCAACAAGATTCTTTCAAATTCATCGATTATTCTTACATCAAGTTCTAAGTACCCAGAACTTAGCTCTTAGGATTTAAGGTAAGACTCTATTCCTATATTGTGTTTAGAAGAATACACAACATAAGGGACTAGGTTCTCCAAAAGACCAGCATGTGCGAACTTAGGGTCATTTGTGTTTATGTATGAGATTTTATGTGTTTTATCTGTTAGTGACTTGTGTTTGCGAAATTGTGAACTTGACAGAACCATCTACAAGCAAGGACAAGGGAAAGACAAAGCTTTGTTGGAAAAAATGTAATTTTTTGGAAATTTTGAAACATATTCTCGATTGGTAAAGGTGGAGAGTTGAATCATAAAATTATTTTTTTATATTCTACTCCATGAGACCTTTACAACGGTATATCATATACTCAAAATGGTTGAGTGATGAATGAGAATTTGATGCTCAAAGTAAGCTACTTGTGGATATTTGTTGAGGAAAAGAAAAGCTTAGATCCCACATCGATTAAATACCAAATGTGAGATATGTATATATATGAGAACCCACCTAAAAGGTGATTAAATGATTAAGCTTGAAACATTGTCTCGCGAAGGGGGTGCAAGTCCAAACCCGCCAGGGTTAGAGGTGCACCCGCACAACGTGGGCAATGCGAAATGTTCAGACCGTTCAAGCAGATATTATACAGAATTTTTATTAAAAGGAAAAATATCTCGATTTGATTTTTTTCCAATCATATTGATTTTCAGTTTGATTTGATTTTATTCAAATTGTTTTAAAGGCTCCTTTAATGAAAAGATTTGTATCTTTATTCATGGAAATTTCCAAAATTCCTCCATAATTCTTTACACAGACTTACAACGAATTTTTGTCTAACAATCTTAAGACAGATTTATTATTTTACAATTCTCTAATCCGATTCGAACGAGACACCAAGGCGAAGAAAAAAAATTTAACATGTTCTGTTTGAAAATAAAAATTAAAATTGAAAAATTCTATTTTGGGATTTATTCCTACCGTTTAACAGATTTTATTCGATTTTAATTTTTTTTCAAACGAGAAATAATTGAAATTTTGTTTCGGGATTTATTCCTGTCGTTTAATAGATTTTATTTAATTTTTATTTTTTAAACAAGAATTAATTGAATAATTCTATTTCGGGATTTATTCCTGTCGTTTAACATATTTTATTCGATTTTGATTTTGTTTCCAAACGAGAATTAATTGAATAATTTTGTTTCGCCGTTTAACAAATTTTATTCGATTTTTATTTTGTTTCTAAACGAGAAATAATTGAATAATTTGTTTCGAGATTTATTCTCGTCGTTTAACATATTTTATTCAATTTTGATTTTGTTTCCAAACGAGAAGATTTAATTAAACAATTTTGTTTCAGGATTCATTCCGCCGCTTAACAGATTTTATTTTAATTTTGTTTCCAAACAAAATTTAATCAAATAATTCTGTTTTGGGATTTGTTCCTACCGTTTAATAAATTTTAGTTTAATTTTGTTTTCAAACAAGATTTAATTAAATAATTTTGTTTTGGGATTTAATCCTGCCATTCAATAGAATTGATTTTAATTTTATTTTGTTTCAGAATTTTAATTCTGTCATTTAACAAAATCAAAGGGTAATATAAATTTGAAATTAAAATTTCTATTTATTGTGGCCTTTTGTGGCTTTAAATTGTGAAAGCTTAAATTGTAGCTTTAAAATTGTGGCATCAAAGAAAAAAAAAATTCATCAACAATGAATTAAAAAGACAATATGAGAGTGCATGTCTAGGATTGGTTCTTTGAAATACTTGGTATTTAAGCGTGCCAAGTGCACCACCTCTCTTTCAGAGTTACCTACCTGGTGCATTATTTTATTGTGTTTTCAATTAGACCGTATAAACTTTTGTTCAGGGTTTTATTAGATTTCTGTCGTCTAACAAAATTTGATGATTTTTCTAATTTTGGTTTTGTTTCTAAAATCTTAACAGAAAATGGAAACTCCCACCAATGTATGGGCTTATGTGTTCTGATTTCTGAAGTCAACATGGTTGACTCAAATCCAAGAAAATGGTGGCTTGATACTAGTGTCACACGTCATATCTGCTGTGAAAAATACTCCTTTTCTAAGTTAGAGCCTTGTGAAAATGAGGAGAAGCTCTATATGGATAATGCTGCGACTTCCAAGATCAAGGGGAAGGATATTGTGGTCTTGAAAATGACTTCTGGCAAAGAACTCAAGCTTCAAAATGTGTTGTATGTGCCTGACATATACAAGAACCTTCTTTATGGGACACTCCTTAGTGTACACGGCTTTAAAATGGTGTTTGAATCCCAAAAGCTAGTTTTGTCTAAGGGGGCAATGTTTGTGGGAAGAGGATATGTATTAAACTTAATACAATCTCTGTAAAAGCAAAACTATGAATAAGAATGTTACTTCTTCTTCAGTTTATATGCTTTGAGTCATTTAATTTATGGCATGATAGGCTCGAACATGTTAATTATGATACTTTACGTACAGTAATTAACTTAAAGCACATTCATTCGTTTCACACTAATTATAATCATAAATGTGAAACATGTGTTGAGGCAAAATTAACAAGGTTTGAACCACTTGATCTAATACATAGCGATGTTTGTGACTTAAAGTTTGTTCAAACGAGAGGAGGGAATAAATATTTTATTATCTTTATTGATGATAGAATAAAATATTTCTACGTATATTTGCGTAAGAGCAAAGACGAAACTATAGAGAAATATATTCTATAAGCAAGAAGTTGAAAACCAACTTAATAAAAATATTAAGATGGTGAAAAGTTATGGTAGTGGTGAATATGTTCAACCATTTGAATACTGTACACAACATAACATTATTCATGAAGTAACACCACCATACTCTCATCAATCAAATGGAGTAGCCGAACGGGAAAAAAAAACCAAACTCTAAAGGAAATGATGATCACCTTGCTAGAAAGCTTCGGGTTATCACAAGAAATGGTGGGGGGGAAGCTTTTCTATGAACGAATTACATTTTAAATAAGACGCCCCACAAGAAAAGGGACAAGACACCATATAAGTTATGGAAAGGTAGAAAATCGTCCTACAACAACTTAAAAGTGTGGAGGTGTCTTGCTAATGTAATGTATAATGGTAAGTCAAGACACATGCGTTGTCGACACAATACCGTTAAACAACTGATCTCAAACAAAGTTATCTTTATTGATTTTCTAAAAAAATAACATTACGGATTTGCTAACTAAAGGCTTAAATCGACATCATTGATAATACTCTAGAATGACAAATTTTTCATATTAATTACATATTTATTTTGAGTATGACCCTACTAATTTGAGCTATTTATGGTTTTTTATCTTGTAGGGACTAAATTGAAGGCAAAAGGAAATTTGGGGGCAAAAAGCGTGAATTTAAAGATAAAATGGGCCAACATGCGAAGTAGGAAAGAAGTGGTGCTGAAAATGCAAAGTATGGAAGACTTAGGGGCAAAAGTACAAATAAGAGATTTTATAAACACAAGACTTTATTTAAATTTTAATCATATTAGGATAATTGTTAAAAATTATTATTTAGATTCAATTTTAGCTTTTATCTTTATTTATTTTTATTTATCTTTTAGAATTTAATTAGGAATAGACTAGGTTTCCTAGTACTATAAATAGGGGATGGAGTGACACAAATTTCACTTATCTTTTCTGTAAACACTCCCTCTCCTAAAAAGCTTAGCCTTTGTTCCTTTCATATTATCCAATAAAAATTCCATTTTCATTACATTCATTTCTTTTGCCCCAAAAAGCATGAGCCACTAAATTTATCTAGCCAAAGGTTGTCGAAATTCCCCAAAAAAGGTTCATGAGGCTTAGGATTCGCATTTAACCTTCTCAACGAGTATTCATCGTTTCTTCGCATTACGGGGCTGACGCTTCCGTCTATGTCCCTTCAAAGGTGATCTTTTCAACTTGTGCAAAGAACGGCCGCTTTGTATGTTTTGGGAAGGTTGCACAGTCGGTTTGTTAGCTTCCTGCGTCAATGGTTATCGAGCCCAAGAGACAAAATGGCGTGGCATTCGCCATTGAGAAGCGATGATCTAGTGTAAGACGGTCCCACAAAAGTGACGGTTGGCTAGAGTCAGGTTCCTCTAAAATGTTTAGTCTAAAATCTAAGTGGAGCTGGTGGTCATAGGTGTCCTCTTCCACTATAACTGACTCATTCTATTCGAGAAGGATCCCTTAAAAGCCTATGATTGAACCCAAGGCGGATCGAGACAACCGGAAGCTAGAATCTCTCCATAAAAACCCTTTTTCCTCAACTCTGTTTATCTCTGCAATTTTAATTTTATTTTTCGTAATTTCAATTCAATCAAACTTTTAATTCTATTTTTTTTTTAGTTTTTTCCCAGGTACGCAGGTTTTCTTGGGCACGACTCTGTCCTGGATCTTGAAGAACAGGAACTTTTGCAAATCCAGTCCCTGAGGATTTGACCTTACTTCCCTTATACTATTCTTTTCATTATTTTATAGGGATAGTATATTTTTGGTGCTCTCAACGACGCATCAATCATGTTGATAAAACATTGAAAGGAATAAGACTAAAAGCCATAAAAATAAAAGGCGTTATGTGAAGGAAAACCCTACTTAGCTGACTGGATATCCCAAGATCTAGGTTCAAAGGGACAACCTACTTGCATAAACTTGTGAGGTCACTGTGGAGGTTATTATCCTAATTTCATTCCTATGACTAAAAATGAGATAGGTTAAACAATGCTTTTAATGACCATTGTGTGTTTTGATGAGCCGAACAACATAAGTCACCTATGTGAGAGTGAAGTGGGGCCACTTCAAGGAGACTATTGGGGCATGGTTCTCTTAAACTCTTGCAGAACCAGGAGATGTTCATGACTATATGAACATTCCCATGAGAATTAAAATCTTGCCAATAAGGTAGTTGGGTGTGGTATATAATCGTTTACACAGAAGGAAAAATAGCTCAAGGACATCGTGTCTACTAGTCAGCTAAAAAATTAAATATACTTTCACAAGGGAAGGTTTAAGGGTGGATGCCTACCTATCCTATACAACTATTGATCGTAGATTCTATCACCACATCAAGTCAATGTTTTCGTTAAAACTTTCAATTTTCATTCATGTGGGGGATTGTTGGAAAAAATATAATTTTTTTGGAAACTTTGAGACATATTCTCGATTGGTAAATGTGGAGAGTTAAATCATAAAATTATGGTTTTATATTCTAATACATGATATCTTTACAACTGTATATCATATGTTCAAAATGGTTGAGTGATGAATGAGAAATTGATGTTCAAAGTAAGGTACTTGTGAATATTTGTTGAGGAAAAAAAGCTTAGATCTCACATTGGTTAAATACCAAGTGTGAGATATATATATATATATATATATATATATATATATATATATATATATATATATATGAGAACCCACTTGAAGGGTAATTAAATGACTAAGCTTGAAACCACGCTTCATGCAGAGGGGTTGAAGCGCACCCACATGACGTGGGCAACACGAAATATTCGAACCAGTCAAGCCCAAGAAGGGTTTGCGGATATTTTAGCCCAATACATATTTTATTTTTTTCTCAACAGATATTATATAGAATCTGTATTAAAAGGAAAAATATATTGATTTGAGTTTATTCCAATCAGATTGATTTTCAATTTGATTTGATTTTATTCAAATTGACTTAAAGGCTCCTTTAATAGAAATATTTGTATCTTTATTCATGGAAATTTCTAAAATTACTCCATATTGAATGCTTATAAAAGCCTAAAGAAGTCTGCAAAATTCTTTACATAGACTTACAACGAATTTTTTTTCACTCTAAAAAATTCTTTTGTTTTTCCTTTCCCAATTTTCAAATGTTTCGGTAATAAAAGAAGGCAAGGTTTATTCGTTGATCACTACAAAGGTACTACTGCTGCAATCATTTTATTGTTGTGTCCTGGGAGACAGTTGACCAACGTTTCTCCAAATACCATAGGAGCGGCCGAATCTGTTTTAAGGAAATTGTGAAAACAGGCCCCAACATCTGGTAAAAATCGATTACGTTTATTTGATTTTTGGTTTTCCAAAATCTTGTTTATTTAACTATTTTCAAATATGATGTTTTAAATCAATACAAATATTTATTTAATCTATTTTATTTAAATCTAGTGTTTT
The DNA here is from genome assembly GCA_025698475.1 of Gossypium anomalum. Classification (NCBI taxonomy): domain Eukaryota; kingdom Viridiplantae; phylum Streptophyta; class Magnoliopsida; order Malvales; family Malvaceae; genus Gossypium; species Gossypium anomalum. The sequence goes on along the minus strand of CM046965.1, from coordinate 9,360,473 downwards.
TACATAAATATAAATATTTACTTATGTTAAGTTGTTTTATTTGTTTATATAATTATTTATATTTATATTTATATTTATATTTATATTTATATTTGTTCGTTAATGTGTTTTGTCCAACAAGCTTGTCTAAAGGTTTTCAACAATTGGTGAGTGTTCAAGGATCTCCACTTGTATGTACGAACCATAATGTTAATCAAGAGCTTAGGGTTTTAACCTATGTTCCAAGAGTAAGCTTTCTTTAAAACTTTGTTTTTTTTTTTTTAAGATTAAATATGTGTTTTTATGAACAATGATATGCGAGCTCTATAATGCGAGCTCAATACGAACAAATGCTCCGTGGGCTTCTCATAGTGGACGAGCTCTATGTTTTAAGTACATGCTTTGACAGATATGTTTTCTAAAATCGTTGGATATAATGGCATTGCATAGGATTGTGAGTACTCACCTATATGTTTTATGTTTTGGGCATTAAGGCCCTAGGACAAGTTGGAGAGATAAGGGACCATTGAGCTTAGATCCATTTAATGGGACATGTTGGTGTGATAGAGAGTGTTTAGCTTTATGCTACACTTATGGGACATATTAAGGACTTATTGAGTCATTCTGAGGCATTGTAAGGAGATTCGTTTATCCAACAAGAAAGAACATGTTTGTGTTTTCTATAATACTATGTTTTTTCAAGTTTTAAACCTATCTGACAATAAGTATTTGTGAACCAAGTTTCGCGTAAGTATGGTGAACCCTGTTCGCAGTCCTAAGTGATTTTACCAAAGTTTTTATTTAACTTGTGTTTTGTGGTTATTATTTCCTGTATATTTACTGAGTTCGCAAGAACTGACACACTCTTTTCTAAACACTGTAGGAAGTTAAGATCACAAGGTGAGTAGCAACGAGGCAAGTGATCTAGGAAGCATAATTATTTATAAGGTGAAACAAGCGAACCCTGGTTAAAAGGCAAAGTGGGACATTCTGGTTGGGCTTAGAGTTATCTTTCTAATGACTTCGTTAATTATCCTAGGACTTAATTATTTTATGTTTTCTTATGTCTTCCCTTATGTTTTTACTTGCAAACCTATTTATTATACAAACATCTGAATTTTAAGTTCATTAATATAAACCGAGTCTGGTTTGATGTTTTCTTAAATTACAAGTCCATATTTTAAGTAATTTAATTGCTAAACATAGTGTTCACCATACGCCTTAGCATATAATAAAACAGTTTGGCTAACTTATAAAGAGTTCGCCAAAAGTTATTGGGAAGTGACAGGGTGCGAACCCTATCAGTTGGTGAACTACTTCCAGCGAACCCTTAATAATTTATGGTAAACCACATAGGAGAAACCCTGTGAACCATGTTCGTAGTATCTCCACACATAGGGGTTGATTGCGAAACTTACCCTGTTAAAGGAAACTATTATGTATGCAAACCCAGTTTGCAAGGCTAATCCTGTAAGGAAGACCTAAAACCCTTATGAAAGTGAACTCTTAATGAGAAAAAATTATGAATCTCATGAGATCTTTTAAGCAAACACTAAAAGACTAGTTATGTGAACCCTTACCTATTTTGCATGTGAACCCTTACATTCTATGTATGCGAACCTTATATTGCATGCGAGTCGAGTTGTATTGAATGAAAGTTAGTTTAAAAAAAGTTATGCAATATTCTGCTGCATAGTTAATAATTTAAGCATATTTTATGTTTGAACATTATAATGTAATGGAGGTTAGGTTAGGAATTAATGGAGAGTCAATTAGGTTACTGATATGCAGGGGCAAAGCCAGAACAAATTTTTAGGGGGGCCGGATAAAATTTTAATTTTTTATAGTTTATATTTTTATAATTTGTAAAGGATTAAATCAAATTTTTATAATTTTAGGGGGGCCAAAGTGTAATTTTGCCTTTACTAATTTAAAATTTTTTAAAAATTTTAAGGGCCAAAAGAGTAAATTTACATTTTAAGGGGGGCCGGGGCCATGCCACCCCCTAGCTTCGCCCCTGCTAATATGACGTTTATAGCTTGAGTTCGACAATCATACCGAATATAGAGTATTACATAATTTAATTACGAATTGTAAAAAATATATATTCTAATTTGTCAGAATTTTTAATTAATGTACTTTTTGGAAAATGAAATCTGATCTCATAAAAATAAGATTTGATTTCAAGAATCGTATTTCCCAAAGCTTTAATACAAACTCTGCATTAGGCATCTTTATGGTATTTTCACATGTCTATCACCTCAAATTTTTTTTTTTATATAATCTGGTACCAGCTGCCAACTTAATTTTATTTTAATTAAAAATGATGTCGTATCGTATCCATCTAGCTTTTCAATTTCAAATTTATTTATTTTTATTAAAAAACACTTTTTATATGGTTTTTTGGAAAACACACAAAAAAAAATTTATGCCTTCCACAAAATCATTCCAATTGGATTTCACTCAGGTAGACTTCAGTTTTGTTGTTTTCTTCTATATTCTACTTTTTTTTTTTTAAATTAATAAAAGATTGAATGTTAAATCGAAGTAAAGATTATTTAATTAAAATATGATTAAGTAAATATTAATTAATTAATAGGACAACTTTTTAAAATATAATTTATTAAAAAATTATAAATATAATTACAAATAATCACAAATATCACTATTCAAATAATTACAATGCAGGTATGAATAGGTTACTGTAATATATTGAATCCCGATTAAAATAAATCTAGATATAATTCACAAAATGGTGAGACTTAAATTGAAATAAAATTTGATCAGAAGATATGATTTACAGACTTGACTTAAAGATTCCAAATTTTTAATTACCTCAACCACTTAGACTTAAAAATATGTCAAATTTTGCTATTAATGTATTATGAATAAATTGTTAATTTAGTCAATTTTAATTCTTATATTTTTAGAACTTTAAAATTTTATTATTGAATCAAGCAGTCAAATTTTACTATTAGTCTTGTACTATGCGTAAATTGTAGATTTAATTTATGTTCTCCAATTTAGTCATTTTTGTTTCTTATACTTTTCACATTTTAAAATTCCAATTATGACTCAAATAGTAGCCATTTAATTTATTAACTAAAATATGTGTTTTTCTATAAGTATTATGTGAAAATAACAAGTTGATATGACATTACACATGTGATAAAATCTTTGTCTCATAAGATTTTAGAAATATTAGAATCTAACTTAACAAATTTAAAAATAGCTAATTAGGTCATGATTGAAAATTTAAAAATAAAAAAATATAAAATAATCAAATTAAAATATATGGAGTTAATCCATAATTTATACATAATATAAGGATTAATAGTAAATATTAACCTAAATATAACTCTAAGGTTAAAGATTTCAAACTCATCACTTAAAAATGTGTTTTATTACTAATTAAATATACTTTCTATTAATTTATTGAATCCCTAATTTTCAAAATGAACCCTTTGAACACCTCTCTTTTCCATTTGAGGACAAAAGTAGAATGGTCATTAAACTAGGAAAGTTGAATACTAATTAACCAGCTAATTGGTTGAACAAAAATTAAAAACGGTTGGCCAACTTGAAATTCATCTAAGCATTTGACAAATGTTGCATTTTCCACATATATACCAATTGAATTTATAATTTAGTTTTTGTTTGTTTAAATATATATTTTTTACTTCGTGTCTATTTTACCGTTCGTATTCAAGGTTTGGGGTTGCCCCTCCCAACAATGTTGTCTCCAAAGTTTGAACTTGAATCTTCCTTTTGGAAATACAATATATCTTACCATTACACCCAACCACTTATTAGTTATATATATGTATATATATATATATATATATATATATAAACATTAATAATTCTTATGATTCTCTCATTTTAAATGGACAGAGGCAAAGAGGAATTTGATTTACTTTAAAAGTTTTAGAAAATTTAAAAATAACTTTTAATGTAAAAGAAATTTTAAAAAATTGATTATGAATCAGGAAAATTTTTAATTTGATTATTTCAAAAATTGAGATTAAGAATAAAACCTACCCTTTTCGTCCTTTCTGTCCCCAACAAACAACAATTTTGTTTTGGTTAAGGTGGGTATAGAATAATGGAATAATTATTCAAAGACCAATATAGTTTGAATTTTCCTTTCTTTTTAATGAAAATAAATAAAAAAAGTACATATAACTTTTATAGGTAATTTATGAGTTGGATTGGCTCCAACTCAATTGGTAATTTGACTTGGTATCGGTATTGTTGTCAATGCAATAGGTTATGAATTTGAGTGTATTGAAGCACGTTATCCTCTTATTTAAGGGTTGGAGAAAGGATACAAGTAGTTCTAGGTATTGTATAAAAAAAAAAGATTAAGTATCGTGATACTACATTCATATGAAATGCAGTAAATTACAAATTGATTTTTATCTTTGTAATATTTCTGTTATTTAAAAATTTTAATATATTGTTAATATTTTTTTTTAACTCTTCAATATGTTTAAAGAATATTTTGTTAGTTAAATGAATTGAAAATATTTTATTATTTGATAAATAACTAAAAATGCGAAAAGAATAGTTCTTTACATAACGTGTATGAAGTATTTCTTAGTTGTTAAGGGTAGTATTGTCATTTCAGAAAACAATAATAATTTCAACCATACGAATTAAATAATCCATCTCCTAAAAAAATAGATAATAAATATTAAATTTCATAAACATATATCTTTTTTCCTTTTTTATTTTTATTATTTATTGTTTATTTGATAACAAATGTCTAAATTAAATTTAATTTTACCCATGATGGTCTTAAAACGAAAACTTGTCAAATGTATATTTATATTTTTGGTTTAATTATGTCGTAGTCCCTATATTCATTGAAATTTTAATATTTAATCTCTTTAATTTTAATTTTATAAATTTAACCCGTCGAGTATGCTTTAAAATTAAAGTCCATTTTCTTTCTACCATCAATTTACTAAAAGTTTATTAACAATATTATCAATTGGATTTTAATTTTTATATCAAATAAATAGAGAGACTAAGGGTGTGTTTGATCAACCATTGAAAATGAAAAGATTTCGACTTTTAATTTTTTAGTTTTTTTGTATAATTATAGGTGTTTTCATTCGTTTTAAGGTCTAAGCCTAATCCCGTTTAAGCAGTGATGATATTTAGGTAAAGTCCTCCCAACAATGATAACTCAACATTTAATTTTTTACATGAGTTTTATAATTAATCTTAATAGTTTTTCTAATTAAGGCTATATTTGGTAATTAAGTAATGAATCTAAGTTATAAAATATATTTAGTATATTATTCAAAATTAAATATTGAATATAATTATATTGTTTGATAAAGGATAATATAATCTTAAATGAAATAAAATTGAATTTTTGGAAAGCCCCTCTCTATCTACGTATATCTCATAATTTTCATTGTGAATTATTAAATATATATTTAAAAAAATTAAATTATTAAAAATATTTTTCAATATATTATCAAAGAAAGTTTTAATTTTTAAATTTATTAAAAAACACCTAAATTCTTGAAATTTGAAGCAAAAGGAGTAAAATTCAAAAATAAAAAAATTGAAGAATTGGGTCAATTAAACTTATATTTTCTATCATATTTAAAATATTTTATATTTATACAAAATTTTAATAAGTTAAATGTTTATATTTTATAAATTCTTTTAATTTTTTTATGTTTATTTTAATTACTATTTTAGAGTACGTGATTGCTTCTCTAAATAATTTCGTTGAAATTAGATGTTATATTATATATATATTAAAATTATATCAAATCATATGTAAATTTTTTATGAATGTGATATCTTTGATTTTTTTTAGAAGACAGAAGTTCCAATCTATTATTTGAACAGAAAAGTAAAAGTTGTCGCCCAACGTAAACCAGTCTATGTTTTTGGCGGTTTTATTTAGAGTCTCAAAGGCTCTCTTTGTCTTTGTTACGTTTCTGAACTCACACCATTTCCTTCTACACTACAAATTCCTCCCATTTTTAAAACATCTCTTCTTTTATTTTATTTTTTTCTTCCTTTGATTTTAATCCCAGCTCCATTTTTGTTCATGTTTTCTTCATCAAAAGAGCCAATCTGACCTGGAAAATAATGGGATTTTTAAGTACTTTATTGGGAATTTTTGGTTTTGGGATTGGAACTTCTATTGGACTCTTGATTGGATTCTTTCTCTTCATATACTCTAAACCCAAAACTGTAAAGGTAAGCAATGAATTTATCCCGGCTTCAATGTGTTCTTTTTTTTTTTTTTTTTCCCTTTTTCATGTTCTGATTTCATCTGGGTATTTGTTAAAAATATATATTTTCCACCTCTTTTAATCAAAGTTCAAGTTTTTTGTTAAGATTACATCTGGGTATCTCTTAGTTTCTCCATTGCTATTGTAAAAATATCCTCTTTTTTTAATTAATTTTCTTCTGTCATAGTTTTATACTTTTCCTTCTTATTGGTTTTGAGATAACAATGTATCATAGTTGCTTAGTATTTTGTACTAAGGATTTATATTCCATCTGGGTTTTCATTGATGCCTTCAAAGCCTTGGTAAAAATGGTGTTTTTTTGCAACTGTCGTAAAACTTTTCCATTACTAATTTCTGCAATTTTTTTCCCTGTACTTTTTTAACGAAAGAAGCTTTTCAATTGTTATTAAATATTTTTACTATATACATACTTTTCTTTACTATTACTGCTAGAACCTAAGCCAAGTGATTGTGACTTATTTTTTTCTTTGTTTTTATATGTGTGTTTTTTCATGGTGGAGATTATTTTTCATGTTTATCATAGTTGATAACTTGACATGTTTTGATTTTAGAGAAACTTGTTCAAGATGTTAAATTTTGATTGATTGAAACCTTGTTGTCTTTATAAAAAAAAAAAAAAAAAAAACTTTGTTGTCAAAGTCAAGTATTTAGAATTAATATTCAAAATTAAAGTAATTAGAATTATAAGCAAAAATGGGAACTTTTATTTTCTTTTGATGGTCAAGAATTTGTGGCTCTTAACTGTTCCTTGAGTGAGGGGAGCTAAGCTAACAATGGAAGTAATTGACAAAATGGATATGGACCATTTTTTATTCCTTGCATTTAATGTTCTTTCTGGAGAATTCCTTAATCAATAAGCGCCCATGGACTTGCTCTAATTTTTTCTTTTTTATATTTTTGGTGAATTATATTAATGCAATTGATATATGGCCTAATTAATTAATGAACTATGCCTCTAGCTGTTCCATTGATATCATACATAGGGTAGTTTGACAAAGAAATATATGAATTATCAAGTTTTAGATAGGATGGGATGTATGGATTTTCTGGTGATTCAATGATTGTTGAATTCCCTTAAATTGGATAAGCCGGGAGATTATATTGTAAAGTCGTGGAAAGACCGACAGCAAATTCCGGACAAGGAATGGAATTCTGATCTAATATTTGATTATATTGCATTCATCCATGGTATGGCCAAATTATTCAAAGATGCCTCTAGCTGTTCTGTTGCTATAGCTCGTGATTATCGAATTAAGATGGAATGGTGTGTCTAAATTTTTGTATACGTTTGATGGAAGTTGAATTTCCTTGAAACAGATAAAACCAAAGGTTTTACTATACCGAATAAAGTCACAGACATGACGTCGAATTCGCAACAAGAAACGGATTTCCTCGTGTGATCATTGTCTTTTATGTACTCACTAGTATAGTAGAAAATGTCCAGAACTTCAAGAATCGAAATTCCATGTTGATAATGGTGTTGTTTTCCGGCTAATTTATGTTTGTTTTAAGCTCATGTGTGGACTGCTTGGTATAGGAACCAGTTCCTAGGCCGCTTTATGAGCTAGATAACGATCAATTGCTGGATATTCTTCCTGATATTCCGTTATGGGTTAAATGTCCCGATTATGAGAGAGTAAGTATTCGAACTTTTAGAATGATTTATCATAGTCTTGATTTACACTCATCTTGTTTTTCTTCTAGCTGTATATTGATGGTAATTGTGAAAACAATGCAGGTAGATTGGCTGAACAAGTTTGTTGCTGATATGTGGCCGTACCTCGATAAGGTAGTTTGATGACTTGAAAAAGTTTCGAGATTTTCAATTATGTTAGTTATGAACTCAGAATTTAATTTTAATCTACAGGCAATTTGTGCTCAAATAAGAAGCGCTACCGAACCCATGTTTGCCGAGTATGTGGGGAAGTATCAAATAGAAGCCATTGAGTTTGATAATCTAAGTCTCGGAACTATTCCTCCGGAAATTCATGGTAAGAAATGGATTTTTTTTCTTGATTTGTTCACCAAAATCATAGCATAGAACGATTAAGCACGGGAATCATGAGCATGAGGCCAAAATTTCTTCCTACTAATATTCTCATTTTATCGTATTTCACTATTTGCAGGTCTTAAAGTGTGTGAAACAAATGAGAAAGAACTAGTCCTGGAACCGGCAGTTCGTTGGGCTGGCAATCCAAACATTGTTTTGACGCTGAAGTTGTTGTCTTTCCGAATCAACGTTCAGGTCAGAAGAGTCTAGAGACAGAATTGAAAGAAGAATGTATCTTTTTTCTGTTTTCTTCTAGAGTTTGATTATGCTGCTTCGCAGTTACTCGATTTACAAATATTTATGGCACCACGGATAACTTTGAAACCTCTTGTACCTACATTTCCATGTTTTGCAACCGTTGCAGTATCACTCCTTTGGAAGGTTAGTAAAACTTTTTGAACATCAAAAATCATTGGATTAAAATGTTGGTTACGTTCACTTTTAAATATCAATGAAAGCTACAATTATTTTCCGATGATGATGTTTACTACCTACCATGCAGCCTGATGTAGACTTCGGAATGAGTATACTTGGAGGTGATATTATGGCTATACCCGGACTTTATCAGTTTGTCCAGGTATTGTACTGGTAATTTCTATACAAAAAATAGTCGGATATAATTGTGGAGGGCTTATGATCTTAGAATTTTGTCTGAAGAACAGTCGGCTAACTGTTTGAGTTGCCTGCAGAAAACAATTAAAAGGCAACTTGCAAGCCTCTACATCTGGCCACAAGCACTAGAGATACCGATTCTTGATCCTGCAACGTAAGTTTCTATTACATACCATGTTATATCTACTCCATTTTTTGTTACCGAGCTTTCTAGAACTTTAATGTTCATACATACTGTATGTTGTGAACTATTTTAACTTTTAAGGCCTTGGTTATATTGTGTTAAGTTCTGGATATCGGGTACTTTACGAACCATGTGTACTAGAAGTACTTCTAATAATTATTTTCGATCGATTCTTATAAAACTATAGAGTTTTATGCTTGTTGGCCTAGTTTTTATTTTGGTTCTTTTTTTAGGGTGGCTGTAAAGAAGCCTGTTGGAATACTACATGTAAAGGTTGTGCGGGCACAAAAGCTCTTAAAGAAGGACATCCTCGGAACGTCGGACCCTTATGTCAAGTTAAATCTATCTGGAGAGAGGCTGCCATCGAAGAAAACAACCATCAAGAAGAGGAATTTGAATCCAGAATGGAACGAAAAGTTCAAGCTTATCGTAAAGGACCCCGGATCTCAAGTTCTTCAGTTACAAGTCTTCGACTGGGACAAGGTTTTTTCGCCTTCCGGTCACTCAGTTAATTTATTGTGATAAAAGAAGATTTTATCTAGATGACAATACAAATTGTTTCTTCTTTGTATGTGTTGTTATTTGCAGGTCGGTAATCATGACCGACTTGGAATGCAGTTTGTCCCATTGAAATTTCTTACACCCTACGAGACAAAGGAATTTAAACTTGATTTGCTGAAGCACACAGATAGTTATGATCCTCAGGATAAGAAGCAAAGAGGGAAAATTGTGGTTGAGCTTATGTATGCCCCTTTTAGAGCTGACAGTGGTAAGTTAGAGGGGACACAAGATGGATACAGCAGAAAGGAAAGCGGGTTTGACCGGACATCCGACAGTGAAGTCTTTGGTGGAGCAGGTCTCCTTTCGGTTCTGATTCAAGGAGCCGAGGATGTCGAGGGTGAACGCCACAATAACCCTTATGCCGTAGTTTTTTTCAGAGGAGAAACAAAAAGGACAAAGGTAAACTTCTCGCAGTTGCATTTGTTTGTGTTCGAACTCCAAGTTCTTTTCTCGGCTTAACATTGCTCGGTCCACCATTTTACAAAAATGGTGTCAGATGATCAAGAGAACCCGAGATCCCCTCTGGAACGAAGAGTTTCACTACATGCTCGAGGAACCTCCATTAAATGAGAAGATCCATATCGAAGTCATGAGCAAGCGAACAGGCTTTAGCTTCCGATCAAAGGTATGCACTCAACTTTATCTGATTCTCACTGCGTCGTTATATCTTTAACGTTACTTGAATCATTTCCTATGTAGGAACATCTGGGAAATGTCGATATCAATCTTACTGACGTCGTCCATAATGGACGAATCAACCAGAAATACCACCTGATCGATTCGAAGAATGGAGTAATACATGTTGCGATAAAATGGGTGACAGCTTGAGAAACAGAAAGAGAATTTAAACCGATGTCAATTGGTTTTGCAATAACACACAAAGATTGGTACAAGTACAAGAGAAATATACAGAAACAAAGATTACTGCAAAAATCCATGTATAGAATCCCAGTTAAATTCAGTGCCAATATAATTTTTGACTGTAAAATTTCGGTGCCTTAATATAGGTATGCTTATTTAGTTATTTTATTTGGAGTATACCTCTTTTGTTGTTATTGCTATTAAAAAAAGCCAATGAAGCTGCGGAACCTACCAACTCAATTCATAAATCCACATATAGGATGCTATAGGATGTCTTGGTTGACAATCCAAAATATGAATTTATTTAATGTGTTAAACCCCATAAAAAGTATCTAATGTTTCAAACATAACACAATATAAACATATCAAATTTACTTGTCAAATCAACTATTTTACATCAATGGCTGAAAGGTAACTGGGAAATTCCATTTTAGGACTAATCTTTTGGGATGTGAGGCAGCCCAACTCCCATATTTTCTTAGGCTAAAGTTAATGCTCAGTTTGAATTAGATGTATCTTCAACTTGCTCAAGTCCAATTTATCTTTCAGTACCCAAAAGGTTTTTCTTTTTCTTTTTCAAGATGTAGGATAATATATATATATAGATATATACAAAACAAATATGTTAAAACTCAAACAAAATAATAATACTATCTTAAACATGAGTGTGTGTGTGTGTATAAAAGCAGTGAGTACTTCAAATTGGATGCTGAAATTTTAAACAGTATACTTTTACATATATATATTTCAATTAATTCCATGTAGGATGATAGATCACTAAATAAAAGAAAAGGTAAAAATGATGCAGCATGCACTACTCCTTATATCTTTTGTTATATATGAGTTTGCATGGACCATCATGTGTATATATATATATATATATATATATCACAATCTCTACTCTCTTTTTATCTAATATTATCCCGTAAGTCACCATTCAAAAGCAATAAAGCTTTTACCAATCACTTGTTATCTTTGCTAAATCAACCTTACTTTAGAATACCCTAACGTTATAATTAATTAATTTTTTTTAAAAAAACCTAATTGAAGGAGTCATTTTCGCTTTAATTTATATGAGCCAAAGCTTCCTCTGTCATGGCTGTCATACATTAAAAAAAAATAGACATTTACATGCATTCACAATAATGCAGAAGACTGAAACTTTCATTGTACAAAAGGAAAAGAAACATAAGCTGACAATTTCTTTATAAAATGTGAAAAAGAAAATGGACCCTACTGAATAAATGACTTAGATATGACTTGATTATGATCAAATGCATGTGAGATCACAAGAAAAGCTTTATATATATAAGAAAATTAAATTATTTTATAATAATAATCTTCATTTGATTAATATTTGGTGGCATAAACACAACCCAAATCTTCATGAAATAAAGTTGTTTTAAGTTTTAAGAACAGTTTACTACAAAATTTAATTATGTTTAATTAGCTATATTCAGAAAAAAGATTATCCATACTCGATGTTCCTCATGGTCGTAAATTTTATTTCTTACTAGTGACTATACTGGTTTAAGTTAAAATAAATGTACTTACAAGATACTCTTCTTTTAAGTCAGTAACAGCCCATATTTATATATAGGGTGTAATTGAGTTGAGTCGACCCAAATATTGTTAAGCTCAAGCTTGATTCAAAATTTGGAGTTTAATATCAAATTCAAGTTTAGTTGAACATTTATTTTTAAGTGCAAGTTCGATTAAGTTTGTTTACCAATTTTTGTATTTGAGCTCGAATCAATAGTTAAGCTTAGGGCTAATAATATATATTATGGGTAATAACGTAATTTAATAATATAAAAAATATGAAAAGCTTGATAAGTCTCATGAGCCATTCTAATCAAGTATTATTAAGCTCGAATTCAACTTGATCGATAGCTCGAGCTCAGCTCGATAATTACCAAATCGAGTTTGAATTTTTTTTTTAGTCAAACTCGAGTAGCTTGCGAGCACCAATGTCTCATTTACACCCTAGTATACCTTAAGTTTGGAGAAAAGTTTAGTAAGATTTTGAAAAATAGACTTGGATAAAAAAAATTATACTTGGTTTAAAATATGGGTCATATTCGGGTTTTAATATTCAATATCAAGCTTAATTTGACTCGACCCATTTTCAAGTTTATCATATGAATTTTTTTCTCTTTTCTTTTAAATTTTAGGTAATTCATATCATATCAAATTAAATATATTATATCATAAAGTAAATATTAAAAAAATATGTTAAGTTACATAATATGGGTAGCCTAAATGAGTTTGAATTAATCATTTACAAATATAAGCGAGTTTGAGCAGATTTTGAGGCACATATTTTATGTCGGGGAGGACTTAAGCAGTTATGTATGTATTCATTTATAGGCTCGACCTATAAACACCTTTGTTGGGCATTATGTTGGAACTAGACCAAATCAATCGGTTGAACTAAAAATCAATAATCCAATCGGTCCTCTAATAAAAAAAATATGAGGAAAATTGAATTCAAACAAAACTAGTTCAAGTAGTAAAAACCATTTCAAGTGGATTTAAAATTAGTTTAAACAATTAATTTATTTTTTTTAATTCATAAAATGGATGCATATATTTCTATTATCATTTATGTGTAGTTATTTTTATTTTATTTTATGATATTTGTCTTAACTATTTTTAAATACTTATGAATATTTTAGAGTTTTTAACAAATTTTAATTTTAAGTCGATTGAACTAATTAAATTGGAAATTAGTTATCTGAGCGACTCAAGTACTGGCTGGTTGTTAAAACATTGGGCACTATAAAAATTTCATATTAAAATATGTCATTAGTTTTTGTACTCTTTTCAGATTTAGAATTCAGTTGTAACGCCCCAAAATTCTTATTTTTGTTTCTGTTAAAAAGTGACATAATTGTATATTTGTTTCAATGGTTATGTGTTTTGGGTGTGTGTGTGAGGTCCTAAGTTCAAGCCCTGGCTTTGGCAAATTTTGTTATTTTTGGAATTAAGCTCTATCTCTGTTTAGTGGGCTTATATTAAATTATTTACTAAATCATATTAAAATGGGCCTACTGGTCTGGTGTTAAGTTGAGTGTTAGATTGCTGAAAGTCTTGTTCAAATCCCTGTGCGAGTATAGGAGTCTATTTTTGCTCGTTTGACTGAGAGAGTTTCGGTCAAACAGGAATTCTAAGTAGTAGAGATAATTAAGGGATTTGGGGGGGAAGTTATCAGATTTTTATTTTGTTTTTTCCCAAAATTTCGGTTCTCCCCCTTTTCCTCTCAAAATTCTGACGTTCATGCTTCTTTCCCTCTTTTTCGCTTTCTTCTATTGTTGTCAATTCTTTTGTTCCACTCTAGTATTCCGACTTTTCAATTGCTTGTGTTTCGGTAAGTAAGCATAGATTATTCTATGAATAGGGGCTTCCTTTTAATTCGTTCATGAATTTTTTATTCTTTTTGGTTGGAATCTTATTCACTATTTTGATTGCTGCAAACCAAGACGGAAGGGGCTCTCCTTGTGCGGAAACGTGATCAAATCATTTACAGGTGTTGGGGTAAGTGTTGAAGGTGGATGATGTCATTATCGATTTTGTAATTTCGATTCAAACATGTAATAAGTCTGATTCTGAGCGTTGGTATACTGATTTTTAGGTTTTGGAGTGTTCATAGTTGCAGTAACATCGAAATCGTACCAGGTGTACCTGAATCGCAAGAAAATACATTTTCGACAAAAGCCAAAAACCTTTCTGTCGATGCTACATGGCCATGGTAGGCCATATGGTAGGCCGTATTCCATAACACGGACGTGCGATCGATGAGGCTAGGTAGTGCACGCAAGACACTGCCGTGTAATGACTAGGTAGGCCGTGCACGACACACAGGCTGGACTGATTTGGGCTGTGTGGGCCATACGGGCTTGTGGGTCCACACAGGCGTGTTAGATTCTGGGCCAAGCAAGACCAAATTGGGTCATATGGGCCACACAGGCAGGCCACATGGACGTGTGAGCCCATTTAACTGGAATGTGTTCTAAGGTTGCACGGGTCGCCCAAGTCGACTGTGAACCTACCGTAGGGTCAATAAGCACTACTTAGACCCTTAAATGCGTGAACTGTATGTATAATGTATGTACTAAGCATGATGATTATATGAATGAGTACTGAACTATATGTATAATTGATATTCATGTATTAGCATGTTGTATGTTGCATTGCATTGGGTTAGGGTGTTGATATTTGGAGGAAGTGTACTGAAAGACTCTTTAGCCTATTATCTGGCAACTCAGCTGTAATTTATTGATTATGTGCCGCATTCGGTACTACTTGGAGTGTAGGGATGGGTGAGTGTTTTAAACCCCACATGGAGTGTAGGGATGGACATAGATGGTGTGTAGAGGGTGGTTGAGTAGGACTCTGTTACTGATTAATGTATATGTGATACTGTTACAGTGATGGGCTTAGGCCCTAATGCATATCTGATACTAAAACCGAAATCGGCTAAGGCCCGAACTACTACTAAAACTGAAATGGGCTTAGGCCCAGACTGCATTTGACTGATGACTGATGTTTGATTGTATGCATGTCTTCTGTGGGGATTACACACTGAGTTTACGTAAACTCACCCATTCTGTTTAATCTGTACAGGTAATCCGCAGACTTAGACGGATTGGTGCGGCGGAGGACTCAGTGATGACCACAAGTCTATTGAACAGTTTTAATTTCTCTTATGGTTTTAATTCATATTTGCTTCTGGGTATTTTTGATGTAATATGAGACTTTTGGTCTATCTGCCTTTGTTTTGGGATTTTAACTGTTTTCACAAACTTTTGAACCACAACAAAACTCGGTTTTTTTATTAAACACAATATTTTTCCTAAAAGCGAACGATTTTGCTCAAATATCACGATTTTAATAGCTTGCGCTACAAAAGAGGTTTAAACGAATCAAATTAACAAGAAAATAGTTTTGGAATTGATGGAAGATAAATAAAAGCTAATAAACGAAAACTGTTTAACTTGAGAAATTCTGTAACATCCCGAAATAGGGCCTAAACGAAACAGTGGTTGCGAAACCACAAATTCGAGGTAGAAAAATTTATTTTATTATTATTTTGAGGTCTATGATATGTTTACATGATTTTCTGAAAAGTTCGTGAAGAAATTCTATGCATAAAGTACTTAATTTGAAATTAGGGACTAAATTGAATAAATTGCAAAACTTGTGTTCTAGAAGTATTTTGCATAAAATTGAATTAGAATATTAATTAGGAGGTCTTAAATAGCAATTTGACCAATTTTAAGTTCATGGACAAAATTAGGACATGGAAGGAATTTTTGAAAGTTTAGTAGTAAGGGCATTTTGGTCATTTAGGGGTAAAATGAATTAAAAACAAAATTAAAAGCCAATTTTTGTCCATCTTCTTCATTAGGACGAAATTTCAAGGGTTCTCCATAGCTAGGGTTTGTTTCAAGCTTTCAAGCTCCATGGTAAGTGATTCCAAGCCCCGTTTTTAATGTTCTTTACGTTTTGAGTCCCTATGAGCTCGATAAAGCTTATGCTAGCAATAATTTAAGTTAGGGTTCATATTTGGAAAAATACCCATAGGTGAAATTTGTGTATTTTGGTGTTTTATGATAGAATATGAGGTTTTAAATTATGTTAGACAACTTGTACTACTCGGTTTTAAGCAAAAAGCGAGTAAAAGGACTTAATCGGTAAAAATACCTAATAGTCATAAGTGCTTGTTAGAGTATGAATTTGATGCTGCCATAGAAGGAAAAATGACCAACATGTCATGAAACATAAGAAAATAGGCTGAAGTTTAATTTACGAGCTTTGGGGCAAAAGTGTAAATATGCAAAAGTTTAGGGGCAAGATTGTAATTTTGCCAAAATATGATTTTAGGTCAATTTGAATAATTTGAGTCCTAATTAGACTATATTTTAAATGATAGAGCAAGGAAAACTGAAATTCAAGCTAAAATGGAGAAAATACCAAGTTGTGGACGAAATGATAAAAGTAGCTATTTTTGCATACGAGGTAAGTTTACTGATAAATAAATGCAATATTCTTTTATTTTACATTATTATTGTAAATTTCAGCATTTATATACTTATTTTATGAGAATATTTAAAGTCAAATTAAAGGCAAAGTGACAGAGAAAAAGCATTAGGAAGCCCCGTTTGAACCTTAGGAATGTTAGGATATTGGGGTTGACAGACACGAGAGACAGACAGAAAATGAGCCATGTAAGTCCATACCAGATATATGGCTTTGGAGACAGGAATGAGCCATGTAAGCCCATATTAGATATATATATATATGGCATTGGAGACAGAATAATTCATGTAAGTCCATGTCGAAGACATGGCATTGGCGAGATATTGATAGACAGAACGACCCGATATCCTTAGTATTCCGAGTGGTTCAATGGGTCATTGTACACACGTTAAATTACAGTGAATTATCAGCAAAAGGGAAGGTAGATTATATTTATGAATAGTGAAAGGTCGGTAAGAAAGAAGGTAAGTAAGTAAAGAAGAAGGTAGAAAATGAGAAGTAAAGAAAGTTTATGAGGCTAGGTGACATTATGTATAATCATTCATTATGCTGAATGTTGTAATTTATTTGCTTGTAAACTTACTAAGCCTAGTGCTTACTCTCTTTATTTTCTTTTTCTTATAGTTTTTATCAAGCCACTCGGGATCGAAGGAAACGTCGGAGACCCGATCACACTATCGAAGAAATCACATTGGTATAGTTAGGCGTTTAGTTTTGTGTATGGCATGTATAGGAACTTGGTTTCTTTTGATATGATATGATCAATGAATGATGTGTAAATACTTGCTAGTGATTAACTAATAGAATGGCTGATGATATACATGTTTAATTGTATGTATGAATAAGTAGTAACTATCACATGAAAACTAAGAAAAATGTGAAAGTAACTTAAAAACAGATTCAAGTATTAGAAATAATGTGATTTTGAAAAATCACTAAAAATCGTAGAGACATGGTTTGATGGTGAATAATATATTAAATTAAATCTTATTATGTCTATTTTCTTATGGAATAAGCAAAACAGGTAAAGATATTATATTTTATGAGATATCTGAGTTTTAGTGAAACAGGGTCAGAGAAAATTCTAGATCCCCTGTTTCAACTTTGGAAATTCACCATAAATTGTAAAAAAATAATTAGGTGGTTTAATTTATATTTTTAGAATCCTTATTGAATCTAGTTTTAATAGAAACAAACGGTATAGTTATATTAATTTTTTATAGGGAGAAAAGTGGTTCGTAGTAAGTAGAGGTCAGTGCAGTCGAATTCTGAAACAGGGGTAACTTTAACTAATAAACTGTACTAATTGGCTAAGTAAAAAATTCTAGAAAAAAATTAGTAGATAGATATATGAGTCTAGTTTCAGGAAAAATTTACGGATCTTAATTTTGAGTTTTGAAACTCGAGAAATGAATTTTTAAGCAGCTATGATGCAGAAAAACAGTTTATTCCGAAAATTAAAATAAGTGGTTTAGAGTTGTTTAAAAGGTAAGATAAGTTTAGTAACACCTCAAGCTTGACTCCGGTGACGGTTTTAGGCGTGGGGGCGTTACAAATTCGTCTTCAAATTCCACTTCATGTAACATTGCCAGATTCGGCCATAACGTCTAGGCTGGGTTTGGGGTGTTATATTAGTCCTTATACTTTTATTTTCATTAATTTAGTTTTTTACTTTCCAAATTTCAAAATTTAGGTCTAATTGTTAACACCATAAAAAAAATTTTATTAAATTTATTGGTGTGACATTATAAAGTAAAAAATTTTACTTGATAGTTATGTAACTAAAAAGTAGCATTATAATGAACCTAAATTTTACAAAATAATTTAACAGTGTTAACAATTAGTTTAAATTTGAAAATTTAAAAAGAGAAAGACTGAATTCTTAGAAATAAAAGTATAAGAACTAAATTATAAATTTAAAAAGAGTACAAAACTTATGATATATTTTAACCAAATTTCATTTGTATATTATTATTATTATTATTGTCGTTTTGTGGGGAAAAAAGAGAGGAGGTTTTAGCTTTTGTAGTTGACTTGGCCTAGAAAGTTAAGAGGATGGTAAAAGGAAAGGGAATCTTATACCCTCCACAAAGTCACCTTTTATCAAAGTATACTTTTGTTAATGGATCTCTACTCATTGCAACCCACCTTCTTTATTCTTATTTCAATAATTCATTAATCTAAATCCATGAAATTAGAAGTATTCATAGGTCAAAAATATGGGTTATAAGTTTACCTAATTACTCAAGTTTATAAATGAACTATAAACAAATTAAACATGTTTAATAATTACGTTATATTGTAGTATGTTTAATTTCTATATGATAATCACTAAATTTTTAGTAATTTTACATTTTGGTCATTAAACTTCAAAAGTTAAAAAATGTTAGTAAACTATTCGAAAGTCACTAGGCCACTATTGTATGGCTTTCTCCATTTGCACTGCTTGCACCAATTAAAATCTATTTTTCCCCTTCTCTTCTATAATTTTTTTTTATGAAACAGTTTTGAACGTCACAAATCTATAAATCTGAATCCAAATAGGTTTCTTCTTTGATCTCCAAGACTAATTGTTAGATTGACTTGGATCTATGATATGTTCTTCTACTTGTCGATGGATACTGATCCGTTGTACCGGTTATTGAATCTTTGCTTGAAGCTCATTAGCCAAACTTTAAGAAATAAAACCTAACAACCCAGTAACTTTTGAATAATTTAGTGATCATTTTATGCCTTTTTGAAATTTAGTGACCAAAAGGTAAATTTACAAATAGTTTAGTGATCTCGGTATAATTTATCCCCAAAAAAGGTAGCATATTAGAAACTTGAAAATGAATTTGAGTGAATTAAGTTGGAACTTTAAATATTAAAACTCAAACTCGATTCATATTTTAAATAAATATTTTTTTTAAATTCAATTTTCGAGATTAATATTTCTATCTATAACTTTCTTTTCTGTATGCATCTATTATTGATTTTTGAAGTATTCATTGGGATAAGAAATATTTATTTACTTAAATTTAATAAAGTTTAATTCAATCTTAAAATTTTCAATTTATTATTTAAAATACATTAAAAATATTTTCGAGTCTCCAAATCAACTTGTATCATTAAAAAAAATATATTTCAAATAAATATAGTTCCATGATAAGTATGCAATTGCAACTCTTATTATTCTAGATTCCCTATGAAGAAAAAATAGAGAAATTCTTCCAACACAAAGAATTTTCTTATTAAATTTCTAACAACAATATTCCACTCTTAATTAATTTTAGTGCCCATATTCTTCTATTATATGGTTTTATGCTATTCTAAAAATAAAGCTTGGATTGGACCCAACTTCAACTCATATAATGACTTCTGTTGATAACCTATGCTTTTAACGGTCCAATTTATGTGAAATATGCTTAGTACCTTTTTTTTCTTCCCAATATTCTCTTATCACCAACGAATTTAACATGTCATGCTTAATTTTATTTTTATAATTACTTATAATATTACTGATTAATGATTAATGCGTTTCAATACGAACTCATATTTTTCTGTCTTGACAACAATATTAATATCAGTTAAATTAAAATTCAATCGACTTAATAATATTTTATTTATGATATTTTTCTTAATTAAATTTTATAATATAATAAATTATAAATAAACTATAACTTATTTTGACTCAGAAACAATTTTATATACTTCTTTTAAAAAGAAAATAATCGTGTTCAAAATGAATTATAGATATCTGATTAGATTAGGTCCGAATAAGATATTTTGTAATTTAAATAACTAAAAAGTTTGTTTAAATTTATAATAAAATTAATATAAAATATCTTAAAATAATTTTATTGTTACTTTGAATAGTAAAATTTGGTTTTCGGGTCAATCCAACTTGACTTCAAAATCAAGTTGTGTAATTGCAAAATGAACCTTAAATCCCAATCTGTCAATTCCAATGGGAATAATAGACGCTATAATAACTTTTTGGGTAAATTGAAGCAAAGGTCACTTAACTATAGTTTTTTTTTTATCATCTAACTATGAAAAGTTACAAAATAGTCACCCAACTATTTAATTTCATCTTTTTTTGTCACCAACTAGTTAAGGTAAAAATGAAAACACTCAAAAACCTAAGAAGATTGAATGACCAAAAAAAGACAACTAAATAATTAAGTGATTATTTTACAACTTTTCATAGTTGAATGACTACTAATGTAATTCACACAAACCTTTTTTAAAAGTTTACAAATATAATTATTATAAGTATAATTAATATAATTAAATAAATTACAACCAGAATCAATAACCAAAATATATTTAAATTTAAATAAAAAAAATGGGCATAAATGATAAGATTTTGGACTGAAAACTTCCCACGTGATTTAAATATAGCATGGGACTTGAGCTCTCAATTTTGTCTTCATTGACAATAAGTAATATTTTACTTCAAAAATTATTTGTGAATTCCTGTTGAGGATGATACACTACTTATGAAGGAAATTTTCCAAATTTGTGATCAAGGTTTTGAACAATTCATTTTATTTATATAATAAAGACTTTAATGGTAGTCAAGTCAACAATCTAGAAGCTAACTTACTTACACATGAATATTTTTGAGAATTTATCAAAGCATGTGGTTGCCGCATAAATTTCAATGAATATATTCATTCCCATTTTGGAAGTAACAATAGCAATCAAGTTTACCAGGAAAAAAAATCATTTCTAAGTATTAAAATAAATAAATTTATATATAATTATAATTTATCAAAAAAAACTTAATTTAGCATTTGTTTTTATATTGAGGTTTAAATTTTCTTTTTTATCGAATAATTATCAAATTTAAAAATTAATTTAGACAAAATAAAAATTCAATAATCGAAATTAAAATGAAAAAAATATGATGCATGTAATAATAAAATAAATGGAGAAAGAAAGAAATATTTAAATAATGAAAGAAAAGGAAGAAATTGATGCGATTAGAGAAGGAGCCAATTGTCCTAAAAATGTTGGATGTGATGTGATCTTCCATTCGCCAAAGCAAAAGGGCCTTTGTTATTTGGTACATTAAAGCTGCATTTTTTTTTTATATTTTTTCTACTGTTTATGTTCATGTTGGGGTTTATAAATGTGTATTTTAATAATATTATATTTAAGATTTGAACTTAAATCTCTTTTTAAAAATATAATGTGTCATTTACTAATTATGATGTAATATTTTACATAATTTTAACATATTTTTTATTAAATCTACGTAATTAATTAAAAAAAAGGAAAATGTAATATTTGGCAACCAAACATTGGTACATAGAAAGGTATGCAATGTTTGTCAGCCATTTGGTGGAGAAAAGTTTGATTGTTTGCCACTAAAAGATAGGACAGTGTCAAATCTGAAATTTGATAATACAAATAGATGCAATCAATGCTTTTTCTTCTTTTTTTGTCATTCCCTTATATTTAGATGCTAAAAAAGCTTGAGAAAATCAACAAATTAATGATGAAATTTACAAGTTAGATACTTAAATAAAATGCTAAATAATTACTTATAAATGGGTTAGAAGTAGAGTGTTTTGAGTTGGAAAACTTTAAGAGTTTTTGGGGTTTTTATAACACATTTCCATTCTTAAACCGGCAAATGGTGTATTATTATGGAGAAAATGATTAAAAAAAGTGAATACGGTGATACTTCGTATTTATATTTAGGGTTACTTAAAAGGGGTTGTTGATAAAAAAGCGTTTATATTTCAAGTATTGTCGTTAAAAATTATTTTTATTTTAATTATTTGTCGTTAATTTAATATTATTCTACGTTCGTTTTAATTAATTAACTAATTAAAAGTTGAGTTTTATAGGGAAAATTTGTGTTTTTATAGATAAAATCTAATTATTTTTTTTAATTTTCTTTGAAAACTTAGGGTTTTACATCCAATTATTTATATTTTTATAAGAAAAAAAATGAGTTTTTACTTGTAAAGCCGTTTTATTCTTTAAATAAAATGCAAATTTCTTTCGATATTTAAAATGAAAATTTATAAAAATTTACCAACAAACTGTATAATTTATATGTAAAAAAAAAAAACTTGTCAAAATAGTACGTAGGATTGAATTATCTCTTTAAAGCAGCAAAAATATTTGCTTTTTTCACTATAAGAATTCAACCAAAACGTGCTTCTATTAACGGGGTCTTCCTTTTACCATATCCAGACAACAACAAAAAGGTCAAACAATTCTCAAATCTCCAATAAATCCTGTGATGGCGGCCAACACCTTCTTCTTCTCGTTACAAACCAACCATTACTTCTCACTCTGACTTAGTCCCTTTGACACTATCCTTAAAAAAAAAAAAAAAAAAAAGACTACAGCTTTATCACTCTTATATATATATATGTATATGTAATATTAAAACAATAACAAAAACCTCCATTAAACCCATCTCTCTCTTCTCTTTATATAATATTTCTCTTGGTTTTTCGTTCCATTTTCACTTTTATTATGGACCCATTTTCCTTTTTGTCCTTTCTTTTCCATGCTCTGTGAAAGGCAGCAGCTTTGACATTAGAATCAACTTGAAGAGCCATTTTTTTAACTCTGGGGTTTTTTTGTTGTGTTTTTTGGGTAAAAAAATGGGTGGTAAATGGGGGAAAGTTAAGTTGAGTTTAGGCTTGAATCTTTGTGCTTATTTACCAAGAACTACAGATGGTGATGATGATGGTGATTATCATCCACTTCCTTCTAGTGAAAGATTATCTGATGCTGCTTTGTTACCTCCTTCAAACTGGGAAAATATGGTTCCTTCTAGGACAACAACTCCTTTGCCTTCTTCTCATTGTTTAAGGTTGCCTAAAAGTTTGTCTAAAAGTTCAAGCAAATCATCTAAGGTTTGGTTCAACCCTTTCTTCTAGTTTTTTTCCCTTTGGTTTGTTTCTTTTTCCTGTTTGGTTAGTGAGAAAATGTTGTAGTTTGATTGTGTTTTGCATTTTTTTTTTCTTGCATATGTTCTGTTTGATATTTTTTGTTTAGCTTTTGATATTAACTATTGATGCTGAAAATTTATTGTTATGTTGGAACTTGGATTTTTAATTGAGGGAAAAATATTGTTTTTTTGTATGAATATATTTAGTATATTCAATTTTTTTTAAATAATTTTCATAGTTTTGAAAGTACATATACATCCTAGATTTTGACTAAGATAGCCTTAATTCAATTATTAAGGTTGTATTGTGTGTCTAATCATATTTTAGTCTTATTTTAACATATGATTAAGTAGGGTGTATTGACCAAAGTTGTTGAACTTTGGATTTTTCCTTTGGGTTTGTGGGGTTTATACAAAAAGTTCCTTTCAGGACAATTTTCTATTGCATGGTTAAAGATGACTAAAAAAATATTTAGAAAGAAAAAAAATAACCTTTTCTTTTATGAGCTTGATGTTGTGACATGTCTTACATAGATTAGAGTATAAATATTAGATACGCGTATATAATCTAGGACACGAAAAATAATACCTTAAATGTTTGTTGTGTATTTTGTTTCAGCAAACATGTTCGATATGTTTGATGAAGATGAAACAAGGAGATGGACATGCTATATTCACTGCAGAGTGCTCACATTCGTTCCACTTCCATTGCGTTGCTTCGCACGACAATCAAGTCTGTCCGGTTTGTCGATCGAAATGGAAAGAAATCTCAATCCGGAGCCCCGGTTTGGATCCTGGAGGATGGTCACGAAACGATGCTTTGATGGATGTAGCCCACCGGTTGCCTGTACCTCAACGTAATTTAAATCAATGGCACATTCGAGGTCCCGAGCCAGGTGTTTTCAACGATGATGAATCCTTGGATCATCTACCTGTGATTGCTGAAAGTAACAATACCTTGGATAACACGTCTGATACAACAATAAAGATCGAAACGTATCCAGAGGTTTCAACCGCACCGAGGTCCCATTCTTATGATGATTTCACAATTCTTGTTCATCTTAAGGCTGCTATCATGGCTGCAATTCGAAATCCTAGTCTGAGTGGAGGTCAGGTTAACTTGTTGCAATCTCGAAGTCCTCGTGCTCCTGTTGACCTTGTAACGGTGCTTGATATTAGTGGTAGCATGTCCGGTACTAAGCTTGCGTTACTAAAACGAGCAATGGGATTTCTCATACAAAACCTCGGTTGCAATGATAGACTCTCGGTCATTGCCTTCTCCTCAAATGCTCGCCGCCTCTTTCCACTCCGTCGGATGTCTGACATAGGGCAGCAGCAGGCCCTTCGAGCTGTTAATTCTGTGATTGCAAATGGTGGTACCAACATTGCAGAAGGTCTAAGAAAAGGTGCCAAGGTAATGGAAGATCGGACTGAAAAGAATCCAGTTTCCAGCATTATACTTTTGTCTGATGGGCACGATACCGTCAATGGCGTGGGTCCGAATTCGTCTTACCCCAACTATGGGTCGCTCATTCCCATTTCTATACGCAGTGGTGACAACAGAGAATTTCAGATTCCAGTCCACACTTTCGGTTTTGGTACAGATCATGATGCTTCATTGATGCATTCGATTTCGGAGATCTCTGGAGGGACGTTTTCTTTTATAGAAACCGAAACTATGATCCAAGATGCACTTGCACAATGCATCGGAGGTCTTTTAAGCGTTGTGGTTCAAGAGCTACAAGTGTGTGTAGAGTGCATGAATCCGAATCTCTGCCTCAGTTCACTTAAAGCTGGAAGTTATCGAAGCCATGTTTCAGCTGATGGAAAAACCGGATTGATCGATGTTGGGGATCTCTATGCCGACGAAGAGAGGGATTTCTTGGTATCGGTTAAAGTACCAGCCGAGTCCTCTCAATGTGAAACATCATTACTAAAGGTGAAATGTGTTTATAGGGATCCTTTAACGAAAGAAATGACATCTACGGAGAGTGGTGTCGTCCGGATTCAAAGACCTAAAATAGCCGGGCAAGAAGTGGTGTCAATCGAAGTAGATAGGCAACGCAATAGGTTCCGAGCAGCAGATGCAATGGTGGAGGCAAGAACCGCAGCCGAGCAAGGAGATCTTGCCGGTGCTGTTTCAATCCTCGAAAATTGCCAAAGGGTATTGTCCGAGACTGTTTCCGCCAAATCTCGGGACCGACTTTGGGTTGCATTGGATGCGGAGCTCAAGGAGATGGAAGAAAGAATGGTAAGTAGGCATGTATACGAGGTATCTGGGAGAGCATATATTCTTTCGGGACTGAGCTCGCACTCATGGCAAAGAGCCACCACGAGAGGCGACTCCACCGATGGTTCAAGCTTGGTTCAGGCATATCAAACGCCATCAATGGTTGAAATGCTAACTCAATCTCAGGCATTTTTATTGAGTAGTCCATCAACACAAGGGCTTCTTCAATCACTATGGTCACAACCAAAGCCAAGGTAATATTGGAAGTTTTTAGGGCAAAATAACATGGAGCAGCAAATAGAAGCAAAACTACACCTATGTTACTACGAGTACCTGTGTCTTACAATCATATCCAACATTCGTGTTCGACACTTGTGTCAAATGTATATCCGGATAAGTATGAGAATTAACTCTTCAAGTAAATACATGTATCCAATAGTCATACGGTTATATCTTTAGCTCCAGTAACATACGTTTCAGATTATTTTTGTATCTTTATTATACATGCATTTATTAAATTAAATTCACCAAAACTGTCAATTTTTAAAACATGTATTTTTTGATCGAAATATTTTTTGACCGATAAAAAGATATATCTTTTAACTTCGAAACGCACTTTAAATAATCTCTTTGTACTTGAAATTTTAACCCTGTATTTTTGTGCCCTAAATTATAGTGAAAAAAATATCTAACCACAAAATTGAAAAAAATTGAAAATTTCAAAAAACTTTGATAAATAATTAAGAAAATTTTTTATGGTTGAAATTTAGTTTCCAAAATTTTTAAATCTTAGATTCAGTAATTACAGAGGCATCTTACAAAATTTTATGATTTTAGCACATCTAAAACATTAAGAACTAAAAGTTTGAATTTGAATTCTTCTTTGATACTTAGCATTAGGATTTCTTTTGTTTTGCTTTTAAAAAAAAGTACAGAAACTACTGTGAAAAACTGCAAAATAAAATAAATCCTAAGACCAAGAATGAAACCTAAAAGTTTGAAAAATTGCTAAAATCATAAAATTTAGCATAATAGAATCAATAAAAAAAAAAACTAAGGCTAGGAATTAAAGAAAAATTCAGATTTATCTAAAATCTCGAAAAACTGATAAATAATTTGAATTTTTAATTCTTGATGTTCCCGACGTGTTAAAATTAAAAAATTTTGTGGGTTGCTTTCATAATTAATGAATTTAAGATACATCAATTTTTATCACTAAATTCCAACAGTAAATTTTTGTTTTTTTTTTTAAAAAAAATTCAATGTTTTTTCTACTTTATTGGCTGGAAATATTTTTTTTTTCTGTAATCTAATGCCGTATAGGGATAAAAGTTCAAGTTAAAATAAAGTTCTTTACTCCTATGAAATTAAACAATGTAATATTTTCTGGGCAAAAAAAAAAAATTCAAGGCACTAAGAAAGTTTTCAACAAGAAATTTAATGAAGTACAAGTTTAGAGATTCATTTCTAAATCCGTATTTGAGAAAATGTTAAAGACAGAGTGTCAAATACATGTACTTCATTAAAAATTAAGAGATTCACTTCTATAATTTAAAGCCTAATGAACTTTTGACTATGTACAAATACTGCCTAAAGCAACAAAGGACTTGCCTTTGTTAGTTTTTTTAAGAACCTGTAATCCAGACTCACCATTGTTGAGGTTTCCTCGGAGCTTTTGCTACGGGCTTTGATTTTTTTGAATCAGAAGGCAGCTTTTTACCGTTTTCGGATCAATGGACTTAGACTTCGATCGAAACCCGAATTTTTTCAAGAAAAGGTTCCAACCACGCTTTGCTTTCACCAACTTTTCAAGTTCTTCCTTCATGCCCAAGCATTCTTTCTCAAGTACCGAAACCCGCTCCATTATGTCATCAGCCTCCACTAAATGGTCTCGAACAGCTCCAACACGTGTGTTGTTTCCAGCGTTAGCGAGATTCCCATTTGGATTTTGTGAGTTTTCGAGGTTGTCCGAGACAAATAACCAACCGGCAATGGATGTGCGAAGCCGAAGTTGTTCAAAAAATAGGACTTGGACAATGACTCGGAGTGGTAGCCTCTCGTTCTGGGTTGCGTGAGTACTGGCTTCCAATGAGAGTTTCTGGCAGTTCATAAGGCTGCATATTTGTTCCCTCTCGGAATCTGTCAGCCATGGATGTGCCTGGATGAAAAGTAATAAACGGTGAAGCTAAGACGAAATGTAATGGCAATACAAAGATTATTTTGCAGGCATTTCTTCCATGGATTCGGGTGTGAGTATCTGTGCTGATAAGGATATGAAATATTGAAATTATTAATAAGAATGAATGCATAATCATAGTTTTTCAATCTAGTGATTCGAAACGAATGATCAAATTTGGTGATGAACCAAGAACTAGGAAGAATCTTACCTTAAGGTATATGTCGATTGCACGATAAATTCCGTCATTTAATGGTCTGGCATAGTCGGGAATAACAGCAGCAAGTGACTGAAACTTTGGCAACTTCAAATTAACATCAGGTGCCACTTCAGCCAGGTATCCATCCACCAAGGTAGCCACCATTGTCATTGGGGTCAATGGATGGGAACCTCCCATAAGCTGCCCCTCATCAATGATATAATTCGAAGGGTCGAGCGGCTCGTTATCTACGCGAGCAAAGTGATCAAGAATCCGCTGAACACAGTCAATGTCGTAAAGGGTTTCCATGGAGTACCCGATATTCGGTATCAGAAGATCTTCCAAAGCAGCTTGATCCAGCTGAGCCCCAATCCGTTTCTCTAGCTTGTCTTGACACGATGGCCTCGCCTGTAAAACCATTGATGTTCGGAGAAGCCTCAACAAGAAACTTGTTGGGGTGGCACCCTTTTGAGAGGGTACCAATGCCACTATTTCTTCAAGGAGATTCCTTTGATCTGCATCGGATGGGTGAGACACAAGTGATCTAGGGCCTGCATGGTTTCGGCCCTGGAAGCTTGATTGCCTACACAACAACGGAAGATGCCTCTTAGCGTAGTGGACAACGGAACCGGCAATCCTCTCTGGCTTCATGCCTTTTGATTCGACAGCTAGAATCAACCTTTTATACAGCGATAATCTAAGCAAGGACGCATCTTCATACCACCAATCCTCACTCAATGGTTGTGGTTTGGCTGTCGAACATATTCCATTCCATAAGACATGATTGCCTTCAGGACATTGTGTGATGCCGTTTTCCGGTAGAGGCCAACTAAACAAATTCGTATCAGCACAAGCTTTCGTTGCCAAGGAATCAATGCATCGCGAAACAATATGAAGCTCTTCTGAATACGGTAGAAACTCTTTGCAGGTTTCAAGAGCTTTGATCGTGTCCGTCCAATGACCAAACATTTCGTTCAGAAATCTTTCGCTTAGCATTATAAGATTTCCATCCCCGTGATCTTCGGTCATTTGAAGATACTCGGCAGCACAACGAATACCTACTATATTCAGCGCAGTGAGCTCTAATCTAATGCCATAGCAGAATTTGGCTACAAGCAAAAAGGTCTTGGCTCCACCAGGTAAGTCAAGAAATTGCAGGACACACTTTTCGTCATCCTCACTGGAATAATCTTTAATTCGATTCTCAATTACTTGGCTTCTTGACAGCAAAGGAAACTGATTAACAAGGCGAAATCGAGAAAAGGGAAAAGACAATCTGATTAGTAAAGGAATAAGGTATTCCATTGACAATATCTTTAATGAATGAAAGTAGGAAGCATTCTTCTACAACGATATGAACCAAGGTAAGCACCTTGTGAAGATGGAAGGCCATTTCTCCTACTTCGACAACAAGATCGCTCGGAAGACCGGTCGAGCACAACCTGAAAGACGAAATACAGGATCATATTGTAATACGAAACGCGAAAAAGGGAAAAAATAATGGAGAAACAAGCTGCCAACTCAATCATGGAACTAATGCCAGTATTCAAGAAAAATTCAAACACAGACACATACAGGTAAACCAGAATTGAACCCATATCGCATTTACTGATTTCACACTCTTAGTTCACTCTTCATATATTAAAAAGAAAACCATAAATCCATGAACCCTAAATCCTAATTATCAGCTCAGAATACAAATAGGTATCAAACAAAATTCTGCATATTAACAATAAAACCAAAATTTCCATTTAAGCACATTTCATTCTCTCTTTTTTTTTCATTGGGAATTAGAAACACCTAACCATCAAAAACCCAAAATTCTAACTTAAAAATGATAATAACAAGTAAAATAGAAAGTTACTTGTAACTCAAGAAACAAACAGTTAACCCATATTTTTGAGGAAATTTAGAAAAAAAAATCGAAACAGTTAACCAAGCAAGAATGAAGCTGCAGAAAAATGGAAGAAATTACCAGGTGTGGCCGTCACGGTGAAAGACTTCTGATTTCGATCCCAATTTCATGATCATGCTTGCCATTTTTTTTCACTTGAATCCAAACGTTTACACTGTCACCTTAAATTAAAAAAAAAAAAAAACTGAAAGAAACAAAGTGAAATGAAAATAGAAATGATTTCTACGTTACACTAAACAATAAATTCTTTTAAAAAAATAGTAAATAATATTCATAAAAAGGAAGAAAAATTAAAAGAAAATGGGAAATAAGGGAAGTCCCGAGTCTAAAGGGGAAGGAATATCCAGGCAGTTCCTTCCTGTTACAACTTACGTGAAATTTGAAAAAAAAAAAAAAAATCTTTACAGATAAATATCAAAATTATATATACATAAATTTTGATTTTGTGTAATTTTATATATAAAATTTTGATTTTGTGTAATTTTATATATAATATTTTAATTTAATTCAATTCTCACAAATTTAGTTAAATTATTAAAATAGTCACTTTTGTTTATCTTAGATCACATTTTAGTCACTTATGTTTCAAATGTTACGTTTTAGTCACTTACGTTATCGCGTTGTAACATTTTATTCATTGAGCCGTTAATTGTTGTTAACAGTGTAACGGTAAGTTGATATGGTACATTAAATCATCATTTCAAACAAAAATTTAGGTTGATTTATACAACATTCCTCATATTTTTTCGTTTTGAGCAATTTAATTTTTTTCTTTTATGTTTTTTTAACTTTCCCTTTTTTTTCTTTTTCTTTTTCATTCTCTTCTACTTCTCCCTTTGTTTTTCTCTCTTCTTCATTTTTTTAACGTTGTTTTTCTATGTTTCCATTTGTTAAAACTAGTCCCTATACTTTTATTTTATTTTTTGAACAATTTAATTTTTTTGAGTGAGGCAAGCTTGTGGACTAGTTTTAACAAATGGAAAACATAGAAAAACTACATTAAAATAAATGAAGAAGGGAGAAAAACAGAGGGAGGACCAAAAGAGAATGGAAAATAAAAATAAAATTAAATTTAAAAGAACATAAAAGAACAAAATTAAATTGTTCAAAATGAAAAAAATATAGAGATCAATTGTAAAATTTAACCTAAAATTTTCTTTTGAAACGATGATTTAACATGCCATGTCAGCGTACCGTTACACCGTTAACGGCAATTAACGGCTCAATGGCTAAAATGTTACAACACGATAATATAAGTGACTAAAATGTAAAATTTCAAACATAAATGACTAAAATATAACTTGAGACAGACAAAAGTGACTATTTTGATAGTTTACCTCACAAATTATTAACACAATTATTAATATAATATTATTTTTTATTTATATATTGCATACAGAAAAAATTATATTTATCAAATATAAAAATAAATTAATGTATTTATATATTTGAATGTATATGATTAAATCAAAATTAAAGTTTCATATATACATTTAAACCATCATCATAATTCAATGCGTATAATTACACCAAATTAAAATTCATATAGCAAATTACACATTAAATCAAAATCTATGTATAATTTTGAGATTTATAACTAATATTTATATATTATTAACAAATTACTATCTTGAATATTGAATTGAAAATAATTAATAAAATGAAGAAGATAAAAATCAATCGATAAAAATAAAATTATTTCCAAACACCACATTTAAAGTTAAAAATGGTATTTATTGCAAAATATGGTAAAATTATTTCCACTGTTATTTGTAATAGCCAATTTTGGTCTGACAAAATTATAAAATAAAAACCAAATAAATAGACAAAAGTACAACAAACAACAGTCCAAAATAAATGCCCATTTGCACATTAAACCCAGGCCTAAACTACCCAAACCTAATAAGCCCAATAAGCCTAAAAGTCTAGAAACCCTAGCCCAACTACACAAAACATTTCAGCAAAACCCTAGCCCCTTCAAAGCTTCAGCCGCTGCATGCCTTGGCCACCACGCCCCTGATCGGCTCCTCTTCCACGCGTCGCACGATACCTGCAACAAAATCAAGTAGAACAACAAAAAAGGCACGCGAATGACAGAGAAGTAATTAGCAAAAGAACAAAAACCATGAAACGAACAGTTGGTAGATTGGCTTTAAAAGCCACGATTTATTCTTTGTAATTTTTTTACAGACACTTACAAAACAAGATTAATAAAAAAGGAATAGGATTTTCTAAGGTGATTTTACTGTTTGCGTTTCAGTTTTCAATCTTTATTTATTTTTTACTTTGTTTCGTTTCTTTTTTCTTTTCTTTTTTTTTCATTTTTTCACATACAAAACAATAATAAAAGAAAAATCATAAACGTACCTCCGATTCACTGTTTGGGGGTGCTCCGGCGTTCCCTCGCCGATTTGAAGGTCGTTGAACCCCTGGGGGTTCAGCCAATGGCCGTGGAGGGGAACGACGAACC
Source organism: Gossypium anomalum (assembly GCA_025698475.1). Classification (NCBI taxonomy): domain Eukaryota; kingdom Viridiplantae; phylum Streptophyta; class Magnoliopsida; order Malvales; family Malvaceae; genus Gossypium; species Gossypium anomalum. The sequence goes on along the minus strand of CM046965.1, from coordinate 9,328,003 downwards.
GAAAGGGGGCTTTCCCTTTTCTCTTCCGTCACAATGGACTATGAAGGCTTCGCCTTCAAACCCGTCCGGAAAAGGACCAAAAGGGCCCGTTTCACCCAACACCGACCTCCGTTCGTGGCGTGGTCGTGGAGGCACCCCCTATAAACCCATGGTCGGCTATGGGGGTAGGGGTGAGCATTTGATCGAATCGAATCGAAAATTTTTAAGTTAATCGAGTTTTCGAATCTTATTTTATCATCCTAACTTTATTTGAAATTTTCTCGAATCGATTCGAGTGAGATGAAATTCGAATCGAATCGAATCGAATATATTTGTTCGAGTTAAGTTTTAAAAAAAATGACTAGCATTATTTATTTTTATGTAATTTTTCAAAAAGATAATTTTCTTTAAAGTTTTTAAACATGATCATACAACAAAAAATTAAAGTAAATAAGTGAATAAATACAAGCAACACAACATCAACCCAAATAAACAACATTAGTCCAAAAAAACAACAAAAAAAAAATACAACAAGATTATAATAAAAAAACATAAGTAAAAGTCAAAGTAAACAACATGAGTTGAAGTAAACAACGACATTATAATAATAAAAAAATATAAGCAAAAGTCCAAAATACAATAGAAACCTACACCACTCCAAAAAAAAAAAAAGAACACAACAAAAGTTCAATTAACCAACAACAATAACAAACCAAACCAAACTAATAACAATAACACATCAGCTCAAAAACTATTATAGAATAGTTTAAGTTTTTTCATGAGTCCAAATAAACAACAAAAACAATACAACAACATTGTAATAAAAAAAACATAAGCAAAAGTCCAAAATACAATTGTAATATCCTGATTTTGGGCTTAGTCGGAATAGTAGTTTCGTGACCACAAAATTTGAGATAGAAATAATTATTTTATGATTATTTTGATGATTATGATATGATTGCATGACTGTGTGAAAATTTCGTGATGAAATTCTATGCCTAAAGTGTTTAAATTGAAAGTAGGGACTAAATCGAATAAGTTGCAAAATTTGCATTCTAGAAGTTTTTAGTATGAAATTGCATTGAAATATTAATTAGGAGGTCTTAAATAGAAATTTGACCAATTTTAAGTTCATGGACAAAATTAGGACATGGAAGGAATTTTTGAAAGTTTAGTAGTAAGGGCATTTTGGTCATTTAGGGGTAAAATGAATTAAAATACAAAATTAAAAGCCAATTTTGCTCATCTTCTTCGTGGAGGCCGAAGTTAGTATGGGGGAAGCCATGGCTAGGGTTTTCAAGCTTTCCAAGCTCAATAGTAAGTGATTCCAAGCCCCGTTTTTAATGTTCTTTACGTTTTTGGAATCCCGGTAGCTCGATTAAGCTTATTCTAGCAATAATTTAAGCTAGGGTTCATATTTGGAAAAATACCCATAGGTGAAATGTGTTTATTTTGATGTTTTATGGTAGAATATGAAGCTTGAAATTGTGTTAAACAACTTTTGCTGAGTGATTTTATGTAAAAACGAGTAAAACGACATAATCGGTAAAAATACTTCATGTTCATAAGTACATGTTAGATGAGAATTTGATGTTGCTATAGAACGGAAAAATGATTAGAATGTCATAAAACAAAAGAAAATAGGCTGAAGTTTAATTTACGAGCTTTGGGGGAAAAGTGTAAATATGCAAAAGTTTAGGGGCAAAATTGTAATTTTGCAAAAATATGATTTTGGGTCAATTTGAATAATGTGAGTCCTAATTAGACTATATTTTAAATGATAGAGCAAGGAAAACTGAAATTCGGGCTAAAATGGGGAAAATACCAAGTTGTGGACGAAATGGTAAAAGTAGCCATTTTCGCATACGAGGTAAGTTCATGTGTAAATAATGTAGCATAATTGTTGTTTTTAAGTTATTGATGTTAATTATATGATATGCTGATTTTTAATCGTGAAATAATATGCTTTATGGTTAACGTTGAGTAATATGCAAATTATGTTTACTACTTGATAAATATGAATTGCTACCGAGTATCGGTTTCGATATTCCGTGGAAGACGGCAAATGTCAGATCGAGGGAAAAAGCCCGTTTGAACCTTAGGAATAGATTAGGATACAAGTGACATGTCACTAGGATGGTTGAGCATCCGAACTCGTTGAGTTGAGTCCGAGTTCACTTATGGATGCGAATGTTCGAACTCGTTGAGTTGAGTCCGAGTTCGAGAGATGTAACTAGGCATCCGAGCTCGTTGAGTTGAGTCCGAGTTCACTTATGGATGCGAACGCCCGAGCTCGTTGAGTTGAGTCCGAGTTCACTTATGGGCGGGTTACATGATTGCTTGATTACATATATGACACTTATGTGCAAATTATCTGTGTATCCGAATTATATTCTGATGTGTTCAACGGGTAAAGTTCTACTCATATGGAGGAATACTAGAGATGAAAGGGACATATTGGTAAGTGTTGTGAGATGGATACTTTGAACAGGTATGTACTTAACCCTCGGGTTGAAAACTCGATATATCAACAATGTGGTAAGATGATAAATGAAAATATGACATGAATGTCTTGATGATGATTATGCAAATGATATTTTATGTTTGCTTATATGGTTATGTTACTTGCTATTTGCATGTGAACTTACTAAGAATTTATGCTTACTCCCTCCTTTTCATTCCTTGTAGTTTTGACAAGTCAGCTCGGAAATCGAGAACGGTCGAAGGCTCGCTCACACTATCCGTATACCATCTTGGCATAATGACTTGTATATTTTGAGTATGGCATGTATAGCACTATAATCATTTTGTATATATGGTCTTATGATATGGTTATTGAGTGGTATGAAAATTCTTGGTAATGATTAGCCATTGGAATGGCTAATCATGATCATATTTGGTGTTATGTATGTCAAATTGCTAGCTAATCCATGGAAACCATGAAATAGGTAAAATTTACCATAAAATAGATTCAGACAGCAGTAGTGACGTGAATTTGAAAAATGTATAAATGGAATTAAATAATGAATAAGTTATGGAATCGGATCTTGATGAGCCTATTTTCATATGGAATGAACAAAATAGGCATATAAATTATATTTTATGAAATATTTAAACTTTTGTGAAATAGGGCCAGAGTGATTTCTGGATCCCCTGTTCTGACTTTAAAAATTCATAATAAATTTTACAAAAATAATTAGAAGTTATTATTTATATTTACAGATTAATTGTTGAGTCTAGTCTTAAGAGAAACAAACCTCATAGTCATTGAAATTTTGTATAGAAAGATATCTTATTCGTAATACACAGAGGTCAGAGTACTCGAACCCTGAAACAGGGGATATTTTAACTAATAAACTGTACTATTTGGCTCAACCAAAAATTCTATAAAAACATTAGTAGATAGAAATATGAGTCTAGTTTTATAGAAAATTTACGGATCTTAATTTCGAGTTTCGTAACTCAAGATATGAATTTTTAAGTGACTGTGACGCAGATTTTCAGCTTGTCTGAAAATTTTAAAATTAAATTGTTTGAGCTGTTTAAGTAATGAATTAAGTCTGTTAACACCTCGTATTCGACTCGTGGGACGGTCTCGAATGCGGCGTTACATTTGGTGGTATCGAGCAGGTTTAGTCGGTTCTCGGACTAACCTAGCATGTGTAAAAGTTTAGCTATACATGCCACCGATGCGTGATAGTGTGATGTCTTCCGACGCGTATGAGTACCGTCTTATTTAGACAGGATACTCTCCAATCGAGCCACACTGACCATGTTCAATGTTATGTGAAGGTATTTGAGTAAAGTTATAATTATGATAAGTCTCGGTTCAGAAAAGTGTGAATAAAAGTTTATGATACATATGTGATAATATGTGAGATGAAAATTCATGTTGTGATAAATATCCATATTTGCTTAATGTTCATATGATGTAGTGTATGTGGCTTACTTGATAAGATGAACGGAATAAATAGAAAGTAGTAAAGGTATGAATAAAGGTCATAATATCATGATACGAATGAAAATGTCATTGTCTTGATTTGGACGTCGAATGTTGATAAATGTTAATGATATATAATTTTTATGAGATAAAGGATTATAATGAAATGAACTTATCTATGTTAAATTGTTGGACTGAATTATATGATTGTAATGATATGTACATGATGATGCATGAACTGAAAGTTGTAATTGTGGTGCAAATATCTATGTTTGTTTGGCCTTATATGATGTCATGAGCATGACTTAATTTAATTAAATGAATCGATAAGTAAAGCTATCTAGAAAACATAGAATGTATGCATAAGTATATTGTCTAAATGGGACAATAGGAAAATTTGTGTAAGCCAACATGAATGTTGCATTGCCTGAATGAATGACATGATTTTGATGATGTTGCTATGATGATGGAAATTGTGTCATATGTGTATGTATAAGAAAGTCGAGTGAGAGGTCCTACAACCCCTCCCCCTTACCGAAGTGGTACTTATAATGGAATTTCATGAGATCTGTATTGAATAAGTCTCTGGTTGAGAACCCAAAGAGTTCACTGATAGAATAATTATAAGTATGATCAGAGATAAAATGAGCTGATAAGTAAAGTCAGAGATAGTAAAGTATCGGATTGACGTAAAGATTATTGGAGTTATGTACTATCCCAATTAGAGAAGGAATTCTCTTTGGTAAATCGAATTACTCAGGTGCAAGGTTGAGAAAAGTGTAAATCGAAATTTATTCAGAATTGGCCTTCTTTAGTGAATGGTTTAATATGAAATTTGTAACGGCAGAACTAGTTGGGGAAATGATATTTGAAATATGAACTATCTGAGTGTGACAGTTATGACTGGACAGATTTAGCAGTCTCTTTTGAGATGTTCTATGTGTTTACCCGTTCTCAGAAATATTTCTATGGCTATTGATCTTCTAAAGAAATTTTTGTTATATGGGAATGTCTTCTAATTCGTGTTGGATGAAAGCATTGGTAATCTTACTTGGTTTATAATTTATATTGCTCTATTTCATCGGGTATTCTATTTCATTTCATTCGATAAGAATTGATGAGAGAATACATATGATATTATGATTCTGCTTTCTTCTACTTGATGCTTCATCCGATACATATGTATGAGAAGATATATTGATCTTGTTATATTTGATTTCAGTGGGATTAAATGATGTTTTCTTTTGGACTTTCTTTCTTTGAAGAATTATCAGGGTATTCCGTATTTTCTTTATGAGTTTGGTTTTCGATTTTTCGGCATAGTATCGTATCTTGGGTCTCTTTATTCTGGATTTATTTATTCTGGGTTTCTCTATCTTGGATTTCTTTATTCGGTTTTCTTGTTATCTTTGTTCCATAATTTGTCAATTATGACTCATGTTCGAAGTGCGAGTTTCAGTATTGGGGTTTTTTTCTAATTTCTGTGTAAGGATTTGACATCAGTAAAGGCATAAGTGATAAAAGTGCGAGTTTCAGTCGGTATGGTGAATTATTTATTTGAAATATTTTATGTGACAATTATGTCAGAATTATTTCTATGGCGGGAAGAGGAAAATGTGATGTATCCTATTGTTAAATGTTTAGCGAGATCTATAAATCATATCTATATTGAATGAATTACTACTCATCAGATTCATGGAGTTTTAGGTCTCTTTGATTGTTGGATTTCTTGGAATTCCGGTCTCCATTAATCAAGTTGAGATCCGGGTTTTATGTCATGATATCATGGGAAACTGAGAAGGGTTGAAAATTTAAGAACAGTTGAGAGTTGAGACTGTAAGCTTTTAGATCATATGAGAAATTAAAGAGATGTATTGGAGGTACAGCCTAAGTGAAAGTTCTTCGGCACCGAATATGAGATTAAAAGTGAAGACCACTTTTCCGGTAAGATTTTCGAGGACGAAAATCCTTAAAAAGGGGGGGAGAGTTGTAATATCCTGATTTTGGGCTTAGTCGGAATAATAGTTTCGTGACCACAAAATTTGAGATAGAAATAATTATTTTATAATTATTTTGATGATTATGATATGATTGCATGACTGTGTGAAAATTTCGTGATGAAATTCTATGCCTAAAGTGTTTAAATTGAAAGTAGGGACTAAATCGAATAAGTTGCAAAATTTGCATTCTAGAAGTTTTTAGTATGAAATTGCATTGAAATATTAATTAAGAGGTCTTAAATAGCAATTTGACCAATTTTAAGTTTATGGACAAAACTAGGACATGTAAGGAATTTTTGAAAGTTTAGTAGTAAGGGCATTTTGGTCATTTAGGGGTAAAATGAATTAAAATACAAATTTAAAAGCCAATTTTGCTCATCTTCTTCATGGAGGCCGAAGTTAGCATGGGGGAAGCCATGGCTAGGGTTTTCAAGCTTTCCAAGCTCAATAGTAAGTGATTCCAAGCCCCGTTTTTAATGTTCTTTACGTTTTTGGAATCCCGGTAGCTCGATTAAGCTTATTCTAGCAATAATTTAAGCTAGGGTTCATATTTGGAAAAATATCCATAGGTGAAATGTGTTTATTTTGATGTTTTATGGTAGAATATGAAGCTTGAAATTGTGTTAAACAACTTTTGCTAAGTGATTTTATGTAAAAACGAGTAAAACGACATAATCGGTAAAAATACCTAATGTTCATAAGTACATGTTAGAGTGAGAATTTGATGTTGCAATAGAACGGAAAAATGATTAGAATGTCATAAAACAAAAGAAAATAGGCTGAAGTTTAATTTACGAGCTTTGGGGCAAAAGTGTAAATATGCAAAAGTTTAGGGGCAAAATTGTAATTTTGCAAAAATATGATTTTGGGTCAATTTGAATAATGTGAGTCCTAATTAGACTATATTTTAAATGATAGAGTAAGGAAAATCAAAATTCGGGCTAAAATGGGGAAAATACTGTTGTGGACGAAATGGTAAAAGTAGCCATTTTCGCATACGAGGTAAGTTCATGTGTAAATAATGTAGCATAATTGTTGTTTTTAAGTTATTGATGTTAATTATATGATATGCTGATTTTTAATCGTGAAATAATATGCTTTATAGTTAACGTTGAGTAATATGCAAATTATGTTTACTACTTGATAAATATGAATTGCTACCGAGTATCGGCCCGATATTCCGTGGAAGACGGCAAATGTCGATCGAGGAAAAAGCCCGCTTGAACCTTAGGAATAGATTAGGATACAAGTGACATGTCACTAGGATGGTTGAGCATCCGAACTCGTTGAGTTGAGTCCGAGTTCACTTATGGATGCGAATGTTCGAACTCGTTGAGTTGAGTCCGAGTTCGAGAGATGTAACTAGGCATTCGAGCTCGTTGAGTTGAGTCCGAGTTCACTTATGGATGCGAACGCCCGAGCTCGTTGAGTTGAGTCCGAGTTCACTTATGGGCGGGTTACATGATTGCTTGATTACATATATGGCACTTATGTGCAAATTATCTGTGTATCCGAATTATATTCCGATGTGTTCAACGGGTAAAGTTCTACTCAAATGGAGGAATACTAGAGATGAAAGGGACATATTGGTAAGTGTTGTGAGATGGATACTTTGAACAGGTATGTACTTAACCCTCGGGTTGAAAACTCGATATATCAACAATGTGGTAAGATGATAAATGAAAATATGACATGAATGTGTTGATGATGATTATGCAAATGATATTTTATGTTTGCTTATATGGTTATGTTACTTGCTATTTGCATGTGAACTTACTAAGCATTTATGCTTACTCCTCCTTTTCATTCCTTGTAGTTTTGACAAGTCGACTTGGAAATCGGGAACGGTCGGAGGCTCGCTTCACACTATCCGTATATACCATCTTGGCATAATGGCTTGTATATTTTGAGTATGGCATGTATAGCACTATAATCATTTTGTATATATGGTCTTATGATATGGTTATTGAGTGGTATGAAAATTCTTGGTAATGATTAGCCATTGGAATGGCTAATCATGATCATATTTGGTGTTATGTATGTCAAATTGCTAGCTAATCCATGGAAACCATGAAATAGGTAAAATTTACCATAAAATAGATTCAGACAGCAGTAGTGACGTGAATTTGAAAAATCACTAAAAATAGTAGAAATGGAATTAAATAATGAATAAGTTATGGAATCGGATCTTGATGAGTCTATTTTCATATGGAATGAACAAAATAGGCATATAAATTATATTTTATGAGATATTTAAACTTTTGTGAAACAGGGCCAGAGTGATTTCTGGATCCCCTATTCTGACTTTAAAAATTCATAATAAATTTTAAAAAAATAATTAGAAGTTATTCTTTATATTTACAGATTAATTATTGAGTCTAGTTTTAAGAGAAACAAACCTCATAGTCATTGAAATTTTGTATAGAAAGATATCTGATTCGTAATACACAGAGATCAGAGTAGTCGAACCCTGAAATAGGGGAGATTTTAACTAATAAACTATACTATTTGGCTCAACCAAAAATTCTAGAAAAAAAGTAGTAGATAGAAATATGAGTCTAGTTTCATATAAAATTTACGGATCTTAATTTCGAGTTTCGTAACTCGAGATATGAATTTTTAAGTAACTGTGACGCAGATTTTCAGCTTGTCTGAAAATTTTAAAATTAAATTGTTTGAGCTGTTTAAGTAATGAATTAAGTCTGTTAACACCTCGTATTCGATTCCAGCGACGGTCTCGGGTACGGGCGTTACAACAATAGAAACCTACACCAGTCCAAAAATAAAAAAGAACACAACAAAAGCTCAATTATCCAACAACAATAACAAACCAAACCAAACTAATAACAATAACACATTAGTTCAAAAACCATTATAGAATAGTTTAACTTTCTTCTTGTGCTTCAATCACCGTTGATAATCTTGAAACATCTAGTAAAAGTATTGATTGAGTTAGTTAAATGATAAAAAATGTTTGCAAAAATAAATTAAATAAACATTTAACTTTATAAACTAATGCTAAGTATGTTACCTTCTTGATCTTCGGGTATTTTGAATAAATCTAGCAAAGTTAAAAATAAAAGTGTTAGTTAAATTATGGGAATGCTTACTAATATAAATAATACAAATGCTTATTTTATAAATTAAAATCTATATATTACCATCTTCCATGGTTTGAAGTTCATCAACATAATCTTCAAGATTGATGGCATCATTAGATTTCCGAAGCCAATCTTGTGTGCAAACCAAAGCTTCGACCATGAGAGGAGTTAGAGAACTTGTAAAACTATCGAGAACACGTCCACCTATACTAAATGCACTTTCCGAGGTAACTGTTGAGATAGGAATAGCAAGAATATCTCGAGCCATTTGTGCAAGAATAGAGAATCTAGGACTGTTCATTTTCCACCACAATAGTAAATCAAATGAACTTGAATTGTTTATTTCTTCATCCTCACCCAAATATCTATCCAACTCAGATTTGCTTTCTAATCCAACTTGTTTCTTCTTCTTAAGGTATTTTTGTTTGTCCAAGCCCGTTTTCATTTCTGACTGATCTATTTCCATTGAACTGCAAAGATTTGTTGAAAAACTAGATCTACCTTCAAACAATTCAATTCTCCCTGCATTAGAAGAATACTCATTGAACAAGCAATGCAATTCTTTATCAATCATTTTCATAATGTCATTAGCAACATTAGGAAAAAGCAAGTTGACCCCAAAGTCCAAAAAACTCATTTTACATCACGGATCAAAGATGACCGCCAAGTAAACTAGTATGTTGATCTTGTTTCCTTCACCCCAATACTTATTATATTTCTCTCTCATTTTGGAAGTCATAGAAATTATGTCTAGATCTCCACAATCTTGTCACCCATCAAAAAGACAATGCACATCCGTTAATACTTCAAAAAGTGAATGAGAGGTAACATGCAAAGATCCGGACACCTTCAATGTAAGATGATAAAAAGGCTCCAATACTTTTGTAACTCTTCGAACAATTTTGCCAATCATCAAATGTAGGAACTCCATCTCCAACAGTAAGATCAAGAAAAAAATTATGGTCATCATGTACATATGATTCAAATGCACGCTCATATTTTTCGGCCACCTTTAACATCATATATGTTGAGTTCCATCTAGTAGGCACATCTAAACACAATTGAGCCTTACTATCTATCATTTCTTCTTTTACCCGTTGGTTGAATTTTGTCAACCTCGATGGTGATGCTCTTATATACCTTATAGCACCTCTAACTCGATCCACAGACACAGAAGCATCCTTAATACCGTATTTCACAATGAGATTAAGAATGTGTGCAACACATCTCATATGAATAAATTTTCCATTTGCAACAGAAGCATTTCAATGATTGAATTTATTTCTCAAATATTCAATGGCAACACTATTGGCGGATGCATTATCAACCGTAATAGTGAAAACCCTGTCAATCCCCTAATCTCGAAGACATTTTTCAATGGCTTGACCTATGCTTTCACCTCTATGAGTGGATATTGGGCAAAAATTTATAATTCTTTTTTGCAACCTCCACTCATCATCCACCCAATGTGCTGTTAAAACCATATAAGATATCATCTGCAATGAAGTCCAAGTGTCTGTAGTCAAACAAACTCTACTTATATCTTTTTCAAAACAGTTCTTTATCACACTCTTCATGGAGTTAAATAAATCAAGACAATCCTTTCTAATTGTCCAACGAGATAGAAGACTAAACCGTGGGCATGCTATAGAAAAAAAGTATTTGAAACCCTCTCCCTCTACAATTTTAAAAGGTAGTTCATCCACAATTATCATATGAACTAATGCTTTTCTAACAGCATCTTTATCAAACACCCAAGTTGATAAATCCGTTGTTTCTTGGCTAACCTTCACAAATGCTAATTCTGATTGCTTCGGATTAGAAATATTACCTCGAGGTCTTTTTAGGCATGTTTTCAAATGGTTATTCAAATTCGTTGTAGAACCCGAAGTTGATTCCATAGTGTAAGTAACATCATATGTATTGCACCTTGCTCTCTTCTCCCTCTCTTTAGTCACAAATTTGGTGAAATGGTTCTAAATTTTGGAGTAATCTTTTTTCGAACATTTTCATTGGTTGTTGTTTGATCATCTTTACTTGGGGAAGAATTTTGTGAACTTTGAGTTGAACCATCTCGCTTTGGATCACTCATCTACAAGTAAACATTTGTTGCAAGCACTAACCATGACCAATAATTGATTTAAAATCAAATTTAATAAATCAGTTAAATTAAAAATTAATTAATACAATAGTACAATAGCATAAATTAAAAATAGATAGCACTTAATAACACATTATAAGGATACTAATTCATATTTGTTAAGGGTTATTGTACATTAAGTGGAATAGTGGATAAAGCTAAAATCCCCTGAACCCCCATCATCGCCCACTACTGTAGGTTTTTTCTTCTTCAATCATTGAAGAAAAATTAGCCAATTCATAAGGAAAAAAATCATACGAGAATTTACTAATTACAACTTGAACCAGTAATACAAAATTAATTAACTAATTTTTATGGAGGAATTGAACACAAAGTTTGTTAAAATGTATTTAACAAACTACGGAAAGAAATTAAATCAGTGAACCAGTAACAAACTCTGATGTTTTCTCTCAACATATAGTCTCATATTCTGTCTTTTTAACTCTCGATTAATTCATTTTTATAAAAGAACCAACACATTGTAATATTTATTCATTTTCAAGATAGATTTTAAGTGGAGCAACAATTGTAGGTTTTAACTCATTCATAGTAAGTAATACACATAAACCTAGTATCATCGGATCACATTTTGATGGGAGAATTATAATGCAATCCATACAATGAAGAATTTTAATACTAATTGATTTCTTCCAAAATGTTCTTCATACAAAAAGAATTAAGATTTCCTCACTTTTCAACCAAAACAAAATTATATCGAAGAAACAAGAAAACAACTTCTACAAGGCCTCAACAGATCAAAACTTTTGTCAATATTCCAACTCACCACTTTTATCTCGAAATCATTCATGGGGCAACTAGTGACAAGCATGTCCAAAGATGAATATCTAGTGCCATTGCTGGATCAACATACACCCAAAGATGTATATTCTTTCATTGTACTATAGATTAACATGACAAGACACTGGCTAAGAGAAGTTAGCCAAGAAGTTCACATCCGTGATTACCTGAAAGTTGGAATAACTGGATCTCAAGATTTAACGGTTATTTGCTTCAGCGCCGGTTGAGCTGATCAAGGAATTGGATGTTCTTGTTTTCTTCAGCTAAAAGATTTGATACGTTTGATTAGTTCTTCCTTTAGTGGTTCAGGTATTTGTCGAATAAAACTGGCCTTTGCATCTGCAATTAACTTTTTCCTGCACAAAAGTAGTTGAAGGTAAGAATCAAGGTTTGACATTTATGACATTGATACAAATTGTGGGGATATTATTGCAATAAAAAGAAAAGGAATTAAAAAGGAAAAAAGAGTGTGTAGTGTATCTAGCAAAGGAAATAGAAAGGCCATTTGTTACGTTTTACTCTTGGAAAACTGCAAAAACTTACTGCAAAGAAAAGGGGCATACAAATTGAAATCCATGCTGAAAGGGAACCAGACATCACACAGCATCCCTCGTAAAACAAACATTACATCTCAAAATGACCATTTATCCTAAAACGATACATTATGAACAAAACCCGCAGCATTTTTGTAGGCAAGAAAGCAAACTAAATTCTTGCAAACTAAACATAAGCTCAAATCAGTTCAATCACAGCAACACTTCTATCTCATTATCCAGGTCCATGTATGCGCATGTTTATATCAAGGTTGAGTAATAAATAAGCCTTAGGTTTGAAAAACAATGCTTGAAAGCATTTTATTGACTCAAAAGCTTTGGGGAACCAAATTAGCCTTGGCTTGGAAAAAGAAAAGAAAAATTGTCTTTCTTTGCAAGTATATGCTTCTACAGAAGTTTGTCATACATGCCAACAATTTACACCATTTTGATGAAAATCTACAGCAAGAAGAATGCATCAAAATTCCTAAAGAAATCATGCATGCAAAGTAAACATAGAAATTAAATTACCAATACATGGACATGTTACATAACAGTTCAACAAAGACTTACTCGATTTGGAGGTAAAGATTTTAATTTGAAGGTTGGAATGAACTAAAAGAAGAAGAAGGATTTTAATTTTAGGGTTTTTTTTAGAAAAACAGAGTTTAAGGTTTCATGGAAATAGGGGTTTGAATAAAGAGTTTAATTTTAGGGTTTCATACAAAACAGAGTTAGGGGAGAATCAGAAAATAAGAAAAATAATTAGAAATTGGAATTGGCTGCTGGGGCATGGGGGTTTAAATTGATTTGGGGAGGAATTGGCCAATTGGGTTTTGGGAAAATAATATTTTGGGCAAACGGGCTTGGGGTGGGGTGGGGAAAAAAATGGGATAAAAAAAAATATTTGGGCTTAGGGGTAATTGGGTTTAGTAATTAGTAAAAGCTTAAAATTTAAAAAAAATTAAAAAATATAGTTTATATTCGGTTTATTCGAATTACTCAAGTTATTTGAATTCGAGAATTCAACTCGACTCGAACTCGAAACTCGAAAAAAATTCGAGTTGATTCGATTAATTCGATTAACTCAATTAACTCGATTCGAATAATTAGAAATTCAAAATTTTTTTTGATTTTTTCGAATCGAATCGAATTTTGCTCACCCCTATATTGGGGAGGCTAAGAGGAAAAAGGGAGGGAGAGAAAGCAAAAAGCTTTCTGTTTTTTAAACAAAAAGGGGGCTGGAAATAAAAAAAAAGTTTTTGGTTTAAATGATGATGATGAAACGGTGCCGTTTCGTGACCCCCCCACACCTCAAAACAACGTCGTTTAGGGGGGGAACCACCCGACCCGCACCCAGGGAGGGATCCACGTGTTTCCAAGTATTGGGGTATTTGCGCGGATGGCCCCCCATCTTCACAGCGCATATAGATCCACCCTATGCTGATTTTCTTATTTATTTTAATTTGGCCCCGCATTTTGGTTTTAATGCATTTTGGTCCTCTGACCAGTTTCGAAGGGGGAATACGTGAAACGACGCATTTTGAGATTTTGGATTATTTCCCATTTGGCCCTCGCGGCTTTATGCAAGTTTCATTTAGGCCCTAATCTTCCTTTTTTAAATTCGCCCCTCTAATTCTTTCCTGATTTCAATTCAATCCCTGATTCTGTCACTTTAAACTGTTTTATTTTTGTTTATTCCAAGTTTTTTTTTACGTATCAATTATTTTAAATATATCCATATATCATTTACTTTATTTCCTCTTTTATAAACTATTTGTTTCTTCTATATTTCTTTATTTTGCATGTCGATTCTAAATCTTTCACATGATGTTTTAAATTGTTTTTTTAATTGACCTTTTTGAATACTTTATATTATTTATCTTATGTTAAAAACATTATTCATATTAATTATTATGAACTGTTACTATTATAAAGTATATTTATATTGTCTATTTTTAATTCTTTTACGTATTGTATATTTTGAACTTCTTATTTGTTATTTTTAAGTTAATTTATATATTATTTATTTTAAATTTATTTTATATACTTTATTTTAAACCCATTCTACTTATTCCATATTATTTATTTTACACTTTTATTTATATATATTATCTATTTTAAAATTATTCATATGAATCTTTTTAATTTGCTTTGTGTAATATAGATTTTAAAATTCTTTTACATTATTTTTTTAAACTCGCTTTATGCATTATTCATTTTAAATTGTTTTATTATTTACTTTAAAATTTCATATATATTATCAATTTCAAATCGTTATATCTATTTTTTTTTATATATATACTAGTTATTTCTTCGATGTCTTGTATATTACTTATTTTAAGTTTTTTTTTACATAACATTTATTTTAAACTCATTTATATATTATTTATCTTAAATTATTTTACATATTATTCATTTTAAACTTTTCCCGTATATATATTATTTATTTCAAACTTTTGCCTATATTACCTATTCTAAAATCTCTTATACATATATTCTATTTTTTAAATTGTTTTGTACATTGTTGATATTAAATTTCTTTTTTTCATTATTTATCTTAAATTTATTTCTTGTCATTTTAAAATTTGTTTTACGTTTTATTCATTTTAATTTGCTTTATATTTTTTTAATTCATTTGTCTTTGATTATTAATGATTAGTATGTAAATAATGTATGTCGAGTCATTATTATCATTGTATGTACCATAATTTGTTCACTTGTATTTTCACATTATTGTCGTACATTTGTGTGATGTTATTCATGTATTATCGTCCACACTCATTATTATATTGTATTTCATATCATTGCTTCATGAATTAAACCCCAATACATTTATCCAATAAATCGCTTTATTTTAACCTAAACAAATAACGTACGTCGTTTAAATATCGTACTCGCTATTATTCAAAAACAAAAATTTCGAAATAAGGTAATGTTTCTTGTTTTGTAATATCGAGGAACTGTGCCCTAACTTACGGAGTTTCGATTCTCTCGTTGATTCTAAATAGCCAAATATTCTTTTGAGTTTTAAGATACACGAATTTCCAATTAAAGTTAAAGACAAACTTGCGCTCGGGAGTTCACGGTATTGTGTCCTAACTTACGAGATGTGATACTCTGATATCTCGAGACGAGGAAATCTTTAGCAATTGTGTTGGCCTAATTCAAGCATTTTTTTTAAAAAAAATACATTAATAAAAAAGCTCGTATTTTAAAATTCATTCTCGATTTTCAACTTTCGACATTAAGACATTAACTAATCAATTCGGTACCAGTTTTTGGGCATATCGAGGGTGCTAATCCTTCCTCGCACGTAACCGACTCCCGAACTAGTTCTCTTGAATTTCGTAGACCAAAATACCGTTTTAGTAAACTAAAATTGTTTTATTAAAACAAATGTGATCCGATCACACCTAATAAAGATCGGTGGTGACTCCCGTTTTAATTTTCATCGCCAAACCAAGTCGATTCCAACTTTCAAAAAATGGTTTCGACATTATTTATTTTAATAATTAATTAAAATATAAATATTTTTAATTATTTAATTTTAATTCAAGTCAAGTCTATAAATATTTAAAAGACTTGCATTTTAAGGCCCATTACATACGAGCCTAGTCAGCAGGGCTTGTACCTCGGCTCATAAACTTTAATTTTAATTAGTAAAAAGCCTCATTTCAATTTCGGAATTGAGCAAATTAGTTCCTCTAAAAGAAATTAGAGTAATTTAATCTTATAAATTTTAAAAGTGAGCAATTAATGACAATTAACCACGTGGTAATGTCTTTCGTCAGTTGTGCATAATTTTGATTGGTATAATAACAAATTTAGCCCTCGAAGTTTACATATTTTGTTAATGTGGTCTTGATTCTAAAAAGTTCAACAAATTTAGCCTCAGTATTTACACATTTACAAAAAAAAGTATGGCCTAAGTTTGTTAAATTATGACAAAATTGATAGAATGTGTAAATTATGATAGCTAAATTTGTCATTATACCAATCAAATTTATGTAAAATTGATTAAAACATTAACGCCATGATTAATTGTCATTAGTTGTGCACTTTTAAAATTGATAGGGATTAGATTGTTGCGGTCTTTTTAGAGGGACTAGTTTGATCGATATTAAAATTGAGAGAGACCAGAGAGATTTTTTACCATTTAATTTTAACATATTTTTAAATTATATTTAAATCTCGGTAGCCCCTAACAAATTATTCTCATTAAGAGAAAATTAAGTGTCTAAATCTACACCAAAACGCATCATATCAATTAAATTAATATTGAATCAATATAAATTCTTAGGTCAAATAATTTTATTAGTCCTTTTACCATGCATAAGTTACAGATTTGGTTTTTTCACTTTAAATTGATCTTTTTTTAATTTCTGTACTTTTCAAATTTTAAAAGTTTAGTCTTAATTCATTAAACTAAATTGTGTCATTTCCAAAATTTTATATGCCCTTAAGACTAATAAGATAAAAAGATCTCTCGAGTCCCTTTCAATTTCGTAATTGAGAAATGTGGTCCCTCTAAAAAATTAGAGTAATTCAATCCCTGCCAACTTCAAAAGTGAGAAACTAAGGATAATTAATCACAACATTAATGTTTTTCATAAATTGTATATATGATTTTGATTGGTATAATAATAAATTTAGCCCTAAAATTTTACACATTCAGTCAAATTGGTCTTATTTTAACAAATTTATCCCACAACATTTTGTAAATGTGTAAATGTCGAGGCAAAAGATTTGTTGAGTTTTTTTATTTTAGAATTAAGGCCAAAATGACAAATTTGTAAAAATTGAAAGTTAATTTGTTATTATATCAATCAAAATCATGTGCAATTGACGGAAGATATTAACATTGTGATTAATTGTTCTTAGTTGCTCACATTTGAAATTGACAAAATTTAGAAGGACTAATTTACTCAATTTTGATATTAAGAGGGACTGTAGAGTTTTTTTACCTACTAATAACAAGAAGAAAAGAAAAAGGTTAACCCAAACCATGAAAAGAAGCCCATAAAGCTGACCCAACGAATAATTCCTCTGTCTCTCTCTCTCTCTCTCTCTCTCACTCGAGTCTTTGTATTGAAGTCCTCCTTCGATCTTGGCCTAAAGCCGAGGACAGTGTTACAAGTCTCTCGTCAACAGCAATGGAGGCTCGGATCAGAGCTAGAGTAACCTTAGCTCTCACTTTATTCGCTCTTTTATTCTTCGTCTCCAGATCTTCTCCTCCACGTCAATTTGTAATCTCCGACGCCAAGCGTAGAGTAACCACCATATCTTTTTCTTCTTCTGCTTTTTTTTTTTTTATTATTATCTTAAATTGTTAGACATTGTCGAAATTATGTTATCCGCTTTAGAAGGAAATGATTTTGAGTTAGAGTATATGTGAATTATATTTAAATTTCTCCAATTGAAAAAAAAAGGAGGAAATGTAAGATTAATGCTTGATTACAGTTCTTTCTTTTTCAATATTAATTTTTTTATTCGAATTGTCGAAACTATGATTTAAGATTATATAATTTTACTTTTTTGATAACGAAAAGATTTTGAGTCAGAGTATATATGAAATTGGATTTTAATTGATCCAATTGTAATAATATTGTGACATTAATGCTTGATTACAGCTCTTTCTTTCTTTTCTAATCCTAAGTTTTTATTCAAAATTTTCGAATTTATGATTTTTTTTTTTTATTTTTTTATTTGCTTAAGGAATTGATTTTGAATGAGACTATATGAATTTGTACTGTAAATGCTCCTATTGCCAAAAAAAAAATAATAATAACATTAATGCTTGATTACAGCCCTTTCTTTTATTTTAATCTTTATTTTTTATTTGAAATTGTTGAATTATGATTTACGATTCTAGATTCTTTTTGTGTTGGGGGGGGGGGGATAAGGAAATGATTTTGGGTGAGAATATATATGAATTTATGTTTTAATTGATCCAATTGTAAAAATAATGTAAAATTGATGCTTGATTTTAATATTTTGTTTAATTTAGGTTTCCTTTTACCTGATTTACGTGGATTTCGTCAGTTGTTTTTGCTTCTTAGTTGTTTTATTATTTAAGATATTGTTTTTGGTTGATGCAGATTGACCTGAGCTCCCACATTATTAATGTTCACTTGACGTTGAAGGTAATTTCTTTCTTTAATGCTGCTAATTTATTGATTTCCTAATGACTTTATATTTATTGACATATATGAATTATTGTCTAATTGATTGAAAGAATATCTCCTCAAAAAAAAAAAGATTGAAAGAAAAAGAATATTAACACATAGAGGATGAGGTTTATAAACGTGGGGTCTCAATTTCATCTTCCCAAACATAACATTCAAATATTTGCATGATGATATGGAGAACTGAATTACTGAATCTCTAGATTTCTAATATTTGCATGTAATATTTGGTTATGTTAACATATGAGTCTCTTTTAGGTCGAGAATGCTGGTACTAGACCTGCTTCAGAAGTTGTTCTTGCTTTGACCCCCACTGAAGTTGACCATCTAGCAATGGTTGATGCATTAGCAATTAAAGGAAAGCGGAAGAAGACTACTTCAGTTCGTCTTGAAGTAAAACCAACTGAACTGCCTGATGCACCACCTATTGACGCTAAATATTTTACTATTTATTTGGCTAATCCATTAAATTCAGGAGAAAGCACAACGCTGGAAGTGTTGTACGTGTTCACGCACTTCCTAGAGCCTTTTCCAGAAGAGATAGCTCAATCAGAATCTCAGTTAGTATTTTATCATGATACTGCATTAATATTGTCGCCGTATCATATTAAGCAACAAACAACTTTTATTAAGACACCAAGTACCAAGGTCGAATCGTTCATAAGGGTGGAACCTACAAACCGTGTCGGCACTGAAATAAAGTATGGGCCATATGAGGACCGTCCTCCATACTCTATTTCTCCAATTCATGTACACTTTGAGAATAATAGCCCATTTGCTGTCGTTGAGGAGCTTGTTCAGGAAATTGAAATATCACATTGGGGCAACATTCAGGTCACAGAGCATTACACGGTAGTTCATGCAGGTGCCCGGCACAAAGGTGTTTTTTCAAGGTAGGGTAGCAACTGCCTGCTATGGTTCAGCTTAAAAGTTCATCAAGAACAAAAGCACCTTCTTTAAGGTTGATTTGATCATTCACTTTCTGCTGTGTACTATTTGCAGGGTTGATTACCAATCAAGGCAATTTTCTAATGGTGCATCTTCATTTAGACACCTTCTGGCAAGATTACCACCTAGGGTTCATTCTGTCTACTACCGGGATGAAATAGGAAACATCTCATCCTCACATCTGCGTACTAATTCTTTGAAGGTATTCAGATATGTTTTTCTTCTATTTTCTCTTGTCCCTTGCAGCAAAAAGTTGTTTTGAACATTCAAATTACTCTCCTAGAAAACTTTGAATTCATGTACGAGTTATTCCCAGAAATTTATATGTTGTACTCCTGTTCGTTGGATGTTCTGACCAATTAGATGGCTAAATCCCTTGCATTTTTATCCTCCTTGATGGTGTTTCAGTTTCTTCTTGAAATAAATTGGGAACATTTGTTTTGGAAAGATGGGTTTTGATTCATTCCGACATTTGTTTTTCATAGAATACAGCATACATTTAGAATGGGAGAAGGTCCATTGCACTTTGTGTTTTAAATGCAAGGTGTATTGATTATTCTATTGCTAATGTAGTTTCCAGTTTCATGATCATGCATTTACATCTTAATGTGGCCTTTGCCATCATTCCTGTTGAGGCAAAGGTAAGCGTAATATGAAAGGTTTTATTTATGCTTTTTTCAGCATCACTACTGTTTTTGTCTGTGTATTTTGACTAAATTTATGCTTTTACAGTCGGAGCTGGAAATTGAGCCACGTTATCCTTTATTTGGAGGTTGGAAAGCAACTTTTGTTATTGGTTATGGGCTACCATTACAAGATTTTCTTTTCGAGTCATCTGATGACAAGCGTTACCTTAACTTTACCTTTGGATGCCCCCTTATTGGGATGGTGGTTGACAAGTTAACCATAAAAGTGGGTTTAGTAGAATGATCTTGGATTCATCTTGTTTAAATCTACTTGTTTATAGTTGTTGCTTTAGTCCTTTTGTCCATAATGTTAAACATATATCTTATCATACCAGAACTAATATGTTACTTTTCAGGTTGTGCTACCTGAGGGGTCAACAGACCCTTCCCCCGTGGTTCCCTTCCCTGTGGAGCATCGTCTTGAGGTAGTTATTCCGAATATAACACTTTCTGTCTCTCATAATTTGGTACACTTGCAAAGGTAGTTTGTGCTGCATATAAATTTTTGTGCCTACAAGGACGATAACATCAATGTTTTCTTTTGACAAATTTTGTGAGCAGCTTTGAGTACTACGTTAAGAAATGTTGTCTTGCAATATGAAGGCTTTGCACTTATGCAAATAGTTGCAGGAGACTTGTATTCCGTGTTGACCGAGATGCACTCCAATTTAATCATGCAGGCTAAATATTCTTCTCTTGATGTTGTTGGAAGGACTGTGGTCGTCTTGGAAAAGAAAATTTTTGTTCCCATGCATAACTCTCATTTCCAGGTAATTTATCACCTTTTCTACTAGCTTTATATGTTTTTGCAATGGTGTCAATTTTATCATTGTCCATAATATTTCATCTCCTTGGGGTATTGTGCATTGGTGGATAGAACACCATACTGAGTGACACTTTCGAATCATGATGATTGAAATACATATGAAACTATTTTTGTGGAGGCTGTTATACCCTTCTTAGTTAAGCCAACTATTGCAGCATATGAATAACAAGAGGCATACAATTAAACGTGCAACTTGGCATTTTCATTTATAGATATTTTTTTCTTGTTTTACATTTTAGACAATATACCAATTTATCTAAGATATAGAGTCAAACCCTAGAGTTGAAGATTCTAGAGATCGGCTTTGATGAGAACAATCATTTGCGTTGCTTGTCCTTTGTTGATTCGTTACCTGATACAATTGTTCCGGCCAAAATCTTTTCTTTGCTTATGCTTTCTAGGTAATTCTACGAAGACGCTATATGTTTGTTTTCATTAAACTATAAGCTTATGTACTAGGAAATGATTCATGCTCTTGGACTGTTTGGGGTTAATAATTTGGTCCAACCTAGTGAACAAGCCTAGAGATATTAGCCACTATATTGTGCTTCCTTCTATAGACAAACCCACATTAAGACGATTTATCAGTTGTGTCGTATGTTATTTCTTCATCGGTGGTGTTTAGTGGAACGAGCAACGTTCTTCAATCTTGTGTCTTTTAATTTACCCCCTCTTTGGCAGGTTTATTACACCTTCAAGCCAATCTTCATGCTTGCCGAGCCTCTGATGTTGGCATCCGCATTCTTCATGTTTTTCGTGGCTTGTGTTGCTTACATACACATCGATCTTTCCATACGTAAGTGAGCTTTGCTGTAATCACAACGGTACGTTAGCAGATAGTTCCGAATCGTCTCTCTTAAGCCTGCAGTAATGCCGCTTTACAAGGTTAGAGCATACCCCAACTCCGTAAATAGGAATTTCTTAGCAACTATTTTGCATGCTAAAGTTCCGAAAATTTTTTACGATGAAATTAGTATTTTTTTTTTTTTAAATATAGTAATTTACAATGGAATAATTATTTCATTATATTTTGTCATTTTTGTTGGCAAAAACTATCCCTGTCCATAGGAAGAATAATGAGATGAATAATTACAATAAGCTTTTCATAGTCTAATCGCAAAACAAAACAATGATGTACGGATCGACCACTTAAAATACATGGTTATCGGCACCGTACTAGTACTTACTATCAAATAGTCAGTTTGGTTTAGTCAAAATTTTGATATGTTTCAGTCTATTGGATTTTGAAATTTTAAACTAATTTTGACTTTTTTGTCTTAATTAATTTTATTTTTTATAATTACATATAAACATAAATATAATCGTCAAATGAAGTTATTTTAGCTAATTAATATAAAGGCTAAATTGCACAAATGGTCATCCAATTATGTCTGTGTTTCTATTTTGGTCACCTAACTTTAAAAATTTTCAATTTAAGCACTAACGTTTGGATTCATTTCTGTTTTGGTCATCCTCTATTAAATTGATAACGGAAAATATTTTCTAATTGGTATAATAACACATTTTAGTCCTCAATACTTACTTATTCTATCAAAATTTTATCCTAATTTTAAATCATTCAATAAATTTAACCCTTCATATTTACAAATTCTATCAATTTGATCCTCAAACTTCCTAACCAAAGTTTTTAACTTTTAAAACAGAAGAATTTCACATCTATTGATTGTTTTATTTATGATTGAAATTATCCAATTTGGTATATAACTCTTTTTTTATATATATTTTTAAGAAGTTAGTGTTAGAAATTAATTAAACACCATTAAAAATAATAGAAAATACAAATTTAAAATATAATCTATAATAAAATTATATAAATAATTTAATATTTGTAAAAAATAATATCACTCTGACTAGCATAATTTTAGTTTTTAATTAATTTGGTAAATGATTTGACACTAAATCAGATTATTAGTGATACATATTGCTTGTGGATTTAAAATAAAAAAAATAAAAAAAATAGAATACATAATTTTTTAATCAATTTATAAAATTAAAAAATCATTATCAATGTAACAAAAGGAAATTAAATGTTCATAATTTTTTTATATAAGTATTGATTGAACAATTGAATTTTTTTTAAAGTCAATTTTTTAACTCTAGATTTAATTTTCAATTTCAAAGACCAATTTTGAGGATTATTTTTATGTACTTAAAGGAAATATCATACTGTTAACAACAAGAGTAAATTTAAAGTATTTTTTTAAAGGTTTTTTCATTTTTTATCCAAAATTTTATTAATCAAATGGTTATAAAATATTATGTTTAAAAGAAAACTAATGAAAAAGAAAAAGAAAATAAGGTTTCAAGATAAACTTGTTGGTATTAGGAATTGGCTAGAAAATGGCTTGTAATTGAGAGAAGTTTTTTTTTCTTTTTTAGGTTTTATAAATTTATAGATATAAAATGCTTTTATTTTAAAAGTTGAAAGTTTTGATTAGGAAGTTTGAGGATCAAGTTGATAGAATATGTAAGTATTGAGGACTAAATGTGTTATACTAGTTAGAAAAGAGGCTTTCCGTTTTCAATTTAACGATCATGGTCAAAATAGAAACGAATTCAAACGTTATTGCCTAAATTAAAAAATTTTAAAGTTGAATTACCAAGATAGAAACGCCGGCATAGTTATATAGTTTTTATCCTAATATAAATTCTATATTTGCATATAAATATATTTCTTATATATGATTAAGATGTATTTGCATATATAATATGTTTTATTAAAAATCTAAATCTAAATTATAAATATATATATGAAAGATTATTTTAAAAATAATGATAAACTCAAAAACAATATATTGGTATATCAAAATAAAAATGCTATAGCATCCATAGCGACCTTGGTTAAAACTATGGGCACACATTGTTGGTCTTATTAAAAGTATGTCACATGAACAAGATGATCTGATAATGAAACAGAAAACGAGTTCAAATATTTTATTACTAAATCTTTTAGTTCTTGTTATGATTAGACTTGATTAGGGATAAGTTATCCACTTAGGTATGAAGGTCAATTCGAAAAGTGGTAGAATTTAGGTTATTGTTTTGTTATTATATGGCTATTATTTTGTTGTTATTGTTTGAATACTGTATAACTCTTGCTTTATTATTAATTTTATTATTATTTTAGAGACATTTGCTTACTAAGTTGTAACTTTCTTAGTGTTATTTAAGTATAAAGACTTTTTAAATGTATTTTCAATTTGTTGATTAACATTTATTTTAATATTTTTAGTGTATTTGATGTATTATATTTATTTTTATATAAAAAATAATCTAAAAATTTTAATATGAATGAGTTAGGTAAGTTTGGGATTAATCTTTTTAATTTGGGTTAACCTTGGGCAGAATTTTAGGTCTATTTTCAGTGTGACCTAAAATTTAGCATCTGATCCGGACCCTGTCCATGATAAGTATTAATGTCATAGGATTTTGATAGAAATAAAGTTATAATTGATATCATGTTGTAGGTCTGATCCTTTATCCTCTCTTTGTTTGTTGAAATTATATATTAAGTCAATACCAAATCAAGTGGAAATTGAAAATAAACCCAATGTGTTAACCATATGGTGGGGTAATATAATCTGTAAAGTGATTATTCCAACACTAGTTGGCTCATTTTGGAAGTCAACATGCTAATATGAATGATTGATAATATCTATTATACCATAATTCAATAATAAACTCTATATTTTTATACTAATAGTCAATTCATTTTCGTCCATCAAGCCATATTTATGTTGTGGAACGTGATTATTCCATTTTTAATATATATTATCAGTCACAAAAAGAATTGAATATGTAATTGAACTCATGTATGTGATATTTATTAAAATTAAATTGTTGAAAATTTTACTAAATCTTCATTTATTCAAGAGTAACAATGTTCTTTGGTTTGAACATTAAACATTCAAAATCACATGTAAAATGTATTTCTTTTTCTACTTAAAAAATAACAGCATGCAATGTTATCATTAATAATTCGTTTTCTCACAATCTATATAACCTATATATAAAATTGACACCCTCGTTTGTTTCATTATATAGAATAGTGGTCAAGTTTCAAGTTTAGTCCCTATGCTTTACTTAAATTTAAGATTATATAACAATGGTCAAATTTCATTTTTAGTCTCTATACTACACTCAAATTTAAAATTTAATCTTTATACTTCAATTTTTTGACATAATTTGGTACCGAAATTTTTACAATGTCATTTATTAGCTCAAATACTTTATATTGATTAAAATGTTGATGTAACTCTTAAGAGTTGTTACCATTTTTAAAATTATTTGTTAAATTCAAGTCCATTGCAATGTCTTTTTTTTTTTTTTTTTTTTACATAGCTACTAAGTGAAATTTTTTTAAAATTTTAAAATGTCACACTAACAAATTTAACAGAAAAATTTAATGATATTAATAATTAGATCTAAATTTTTAAATTCGAAACTAGAAAAATAAAATTCTTAAAAATAAAATTACAAAAACTAAATTTCAAGTACACAACAATTAAAAAGATTTGAACTACATTTTAACATTCAATTATTTACTTAATAATTTAACCTAAAAATAATTAATAATTAACTCAACGGAAATATGGTAGAATCCATACTAATTATAATTATTGGAATGTTGTATTCTTAAATTAAAGTCTTTACAAACCATGTGGCAAACATCAAATCACAGCTATGTAATTTCTATGGGCACCATTGCTTTAATTTATGTCACTTCCAAATTAAAGACTTTACAAATTTTGTTTTCAATTTCTTTTCTCTTTTAGGTTATTCGTTTGTTAAATATAAAGAAAAAACATCAAGCTAATTAATTGGACCGATCGATTAAGAACCAAATATATTTCTTTTCAAAAAATATCTTTGAAGATATTTTTAAAGTATTTTGTAAAGAATTTGTAATTCTTTTATCAAAATTTAACAACCAATCAATCTAAAGAAATTTGTATATAACTTCTTTTAACATTTATTTTTATTGAAATTTAATAGAATTTGAATATTTCTTATGTTCATAAATAATATATAATCTTGAGATTTAAACATCAATTCTTATTAATTTAAGTATTTAGAACAACTAAATATCTTATTTGACGTGTATGGTATTAGAGCTTTTGAACTCAAATTTTGATAACGATTTTTTTTCATATTTCTTCATCCATATTTAGTTTTGAATTTTTAGGAATTGTTTCTCCATGAATTATATCCAACTTTTTTGCATCTTGAAATTTAAATATAACAATTAAATTTTTTTTTCTTTTCAATTTAAGTATTTAGAATCATCGATCACCCAATTTAACATGCATGTTATCAAAGCTATTGAATCTGAACATGGCTCAA
Organism: Gossypium anomalum; assembly: GCA_025698475.1. NCBI lineage: Eukaryota > Viridiplantae > Streptophyta > Magnoliopsida > Malvales > Malvaceae > Gossypium > Gossypium anomalum. Next base: position 9,301,500 of record CM046965.1, on the reverse strand, counting down.
TCATCAGTGAGGTATTTTACTTCCAAAGTGACTTGACTGAACCTTTAGGTAAGCTCTCCAACAAGCTTTCCAGGTTGTTGCCTAACTACCAGCAAATTGGTTTTCAATTTTAATACAGTTTTATTGGGCACTTGCATATGGGGGGACTCGAACCACTAACATAAGTCTTATAACTTAGATACTTGCAACTATGGTACCACTTGAGCATATTACACACAATACTAGCACCTTTCCTTAACCTTGTAGGTCATATCTCCACAAACAATTTGCTCCCTTCCATGAACTATTCACCATTCTTCGCAAAGGTAGAACACAAAATTTCCACTAGAAGACAATCCCTTCTACTATCAGGGGTTTGGTCGGTTGCCAAGCGGATGACACTTTGAAGACTTCTCTCGAATGAGTTGCCTCCCTCAAATAATAAAAGGTGTTGTTAAGGGGGGCAACTCCTATACTGACATCTCTCTCTTAAGCCTTGTAAGTCGTATTTTCACCAACCGAGACACTCCCTCTTCATGAATTGTACATAGCTTTTAGTAGAGGCGGGAGACAAAATCCCCTATTAAGGGACAATACCTTCCATTGTTGGGCGGTGACACCTGAAAGACCTCTCCTAAAAGAGTTAGTCCCCCTCAACAAATTTTAATCTAAAAGAATTCGAATCTAAAACGATTTTTGAATTTTCTTTCATTAGAGATAATATTATGGCTAAAAATAAAAATCGTGTTCGATGAATAACTCGATTTTTGTTTATTTATGTTCGTTTATTAAGCTAAATAAACGAACATGAACAACATTTTGAGACTCGTTTATTAGATGAACTGAACATGCACACAAACATGGCATGTTCAGTTCGTGTTTAATTCATTTATGTTTCTAAATAAGCTTGTTTAATAAATCATTTAAAGCTTGTTCAAAGTTCATTTATTGTTCAATTATTATATAATTAATATTATTTTTATTATTAATGTATTTATTTTATTTATAATATAATCATCAATATTTATACTTGATTATTTTATATTTAAAATAAGGCATGTATTTATCTGTGATGTGTTTGTTTATTATTCAAGAACATATTTTTAATTGTTTGAGAACATATTCAGGCATAAATTCATGAACATGCTTAGCGAAATATTGTTTAATCTTTGTGATCATGATCGGTAATTTTCATGAATAGATTTATTAATTTAAATTAATGAAAGACCACACACAATTTTAAATAAAAGAATTTTAAAATTATTAATAAATATAACACAAATTTGAGATAATAAACCAAACATAAACCAAATACAATCAAAATTTTATAATAAAAAAAAAATTGAACATATGCTTATTCATCCTAACCTAGTTCATCTGCAACCCTAGATAATATGCATTTACATGGTAACAAATCCCATACAATTATAATTCCGAACAAATATAATAGATTATTGCAAATGTAGTGACTAAATAATATAGTTTAACTAGTTTCAATTCCTTCATGATGCATGGATTGTTTGTTTGTTTGTATTAATATTATAATATTTTTATAATTTTTATTTTTATTTAAATTTGTAACAGCCCGATTTAGACCCAAATCGAAACGGTGGTTTCGGGACCACGAATCCTAGTTAGAAAAATATTTTAATATTATTTTCTGTGCTTATAATATGTGAATTGATATCTGTGAAAGTTTCATGTGGAAATTTTATGATTTGTGTGCTTAATTTGCAAAAAGGACTTAATCGCGTAAAATTTAAAAGTGGCTACCTATTTGTTAAAAGTGCCTATTTGTTTTGATTAAATAAAGGTGAGGTCCTTATGATGAAATTGGACCATTATAAAGTTAGTGGAATTAATGGTTTGGCAAAGTTGTTAAATAGATTATTTTTAAGGGTTAGTTTTGTAAATTAGTAAAATAAGTTAATAAAATAAATCAAATGCATGAAAATAAAGCCATTATCACCTTTGTTTTTGACGAAAATCAAAAGAAAGGCAAATATGAAAGCTTGTTGAACATTCGGCCATGGTTAGCTTGATTTGGTAAGTGAATTTTGTTCAGTTTTTGATAATTTCTATGTTTTTGTGATCATTGCTTCAAATACTAGTAAACTCATGCTTCAATTTTCAGATTTGATGATGAATTGGAGATTTGACATTGATGATAGCTTGATATTTTTGTTGTTTGATGATGAAAAATAAATATTTGTTGATAGATTATTATGTTTAATTAAGTGGTTTTTGATAAAAATCCAAATTTAGGATTAAATTGTGAATTTTATAAATTGAGGGGTCAAAATGTGAAATAAATGAAATAAATGGGCTGCTATGAACCTTAGTAAAATTCGGCTATACTAGAGTTTAGTGAAATTATGTGTATTTTATGTTTTGTGAAACAGGGACTAAATTACGAAAAATGTGAAATGTCAGGGGCAAAATTGTAATTAGCCTATTTATGTGTTTTTGGATGAATTTGATTGAATATATGATTAAATAAGTTGAATTTGTATTGAATTAGATCAAGAAATGTAGAAATCAAATTTGGACCGAGGAAAAACCAAAGTTGTCGACTAGCCATCCCGTCCCGATTAACGTTGTCCGAGGTAAGTTTATAAGCAAATAGACGTACTTAATTTTAATTAAATGCAAAGTATATATGCTGAAATGAAATATATGAACTAATATATGCTAATGCCAAATGTGTATAAGCAGGGTAACTATGTTCGTGCATTCGTTTCGACTGAGTTATAACATTGGAAAGTCCATATGAACTATATGGAATATTTGGAATTTTTGATATATGAATTGTTTATGAGACAACTTTATAATAGTGATATTCGGGCTTTGAGCCTAGCAAGCCTTGTGCTGGTGAATTAAATCAGGCTTATGCCTAGCAAGCTTATTGCCGATGTATAAAATCAGACTTTGAGTCTAGCAAGCCTTGTGCCGGTGTGAGATTCAGGCTTAGGCCTAGCAGGCTTTATGCCGGTGAATTATTATAAGTTTATGCCTAAAAGACTTTATGCTGATGTGGTAATCGAATACGTTAAACGAGCTAAATGATCAGGTATGAGTTAGCTTGTTGTTTCCTTGAAAATAAGGTAAGCTGATTATTTGATGTGTGATACAAACATATGTGTGATGTTAGTTTGAATTTGTGAGTAATTGTGAAGTATATTCGGCCATGAGTTAAGTGTAATTGTGTGGTATTAAGGTTTAATACATGTGTATATGTAAACAAATGTTTAAAGATTCGGCTTTATGCATTGATAAAATGATTTTAATAGTGTATGATACTTTGGTATAGATATATGTATATTCGGCTACATGATAAGTATAAGTATGAGATATTAAAGTTTGATTCAAGAATATATGTTTATGGGTGTGTATATATTCAATCATATAATGGTACTATGGTTTTGAAATTGAATGTTACCTTGATAATAGGTACAGTACATTCGTCCAAAGGTTAAGTATACTGATATCATATTGTGACCTGAGTGCAAACTTATATAAATGATTATGTACGGCCTTAATGATATAAAGTAAGAATAGTTATGAAATGATCCATGAATATATGTATATGAGTTTATGTATATTTGGTTAATTATTGATATTGTGGCTTTGGGAATTTGAATGATATATTAATCTTAATTGTATGGATATTTGGCAAAATGAAAGTATATGTATTATAAGAAATTATAAGTTCGAAGTTAAACGTGATTATGATAGTATAAATTGGTTTGGTAATTGAATTGTTATTGTCATTGAGTTATTTATTTGCTTATAGCTTACTAAGCTCTCAAAGCTTATTCTGTGTGTTTTTCCTATGTTTATAGATTTTTTTGGAGATCTGCTCGGGTTGGAAGTCGATGAAGACGACATCACACTATCCAGTTATCATTTCAGTAAATAATGTTTTGAGACTCGGTTATGTGGCATGTATTGGTTAGTCTTGGAGTTAATTATTTTGAATGAGTATGTATTTAAAGCCAACTTGCTTATTATGCTTAAGTTTGGTTTTACATGTTCTTAATTAAAATGTTTAATGAGTTTGGTTTTGGTAGTCGTTTTAATAGTTAGCTCATTTTGGAAATATGAAATGTGTTATAATTAGAGTGATGAATGATGGTATATTAACTTAACAGGTTCAGTTGCTAAGTGGTAAGTAATGAATATGTTTTATGATTGTTTTGGTTGGTTGTTTTGGTATGGGTTCAAATGGTAAATGATGGTAATGATTAAGTATGTTTTGGGTTAGTTTTATTGGATAGTTAAAAATGTCAAGTTGTTGCTAATATTAATATAGGTATACATTCATGTGTGGTTGTAAATCCGAATATGATAATTAATTCAATTTGATATGCTTATGATATTGATAATGGTGAGATCGAAATAAAGATTAGTTAATAGGATAAAATATGAAGTTTAGGTATATTAATATAGATATGAATTAGATGCACACTGGAGTGTTAATTGTGTTCAAGTGTTTAGTATGGCTTTTATTTTTAGGATGAATTGTGCACTTGTATATATGCATCATTAGCATGTTCGGCCATGTTATAATGTATTTAAGTTTCATATGTGATTTCATAATAATTTATGTAATATGATTCAATTGGTTTTCTTATGAGCTTGTGCAGAAGTTATCAAATGATATGTTTGATATACGATTAAAGAGATAGAAATTGGCATAAATTCGAAATATGAAGTGTAATGATATAAAATGGATTATGATTTAATTATGAAAATGGCATTAATGTGATGGATATAGGGAATTGAATATTGGAAGTATTAAGTATGTGAACATGTTTTTGATATATACAAGTTCGGTTCGAATTTAGTAATTATGGAACATGATCAGTTGAGTTTTGATATATGTTCAAAATGTGCTTATTTGCGATACATGTTCAGTATACTATGATTATTTCTGAATTGGAATTATGACTCATGTATCCGAATTTATAATAAGTGAATTGTGGATATTTAAATTTGATAAGTTTTAAATGTTTATTAATTCTTTGGTGTATGAAAGGTGAGGAATGATTGTGTTGAACTGTGTTTTATACGGTAATGCCTCATAACCCTAATCTAATAATGGATACGGGTTAGAGGTGTTACAAAAATTAATTAATTATTTGAAAAAATTAAAGATATGTGCATATCTAATCTTGTATTCATATAAAATTTATTGACTTTATTCAACAAAAATATAACTATAATAATATGTTGAAAATAAAATAAGTCTAAATGCATTGATTTCGTGAACAATAAATATAAATATTTTTAAAATTAATTAATGAATTAAATATAGAAACATGTATTGCTTTTTTTTTTAAATTTTTTATGCTAATTCGAATTATTATAATTATTAAAAATCATATAGTTTATATTTTAAATTTTATATCAAATTAAATTTTAATTTAATTTAATTTGAAATTTTTATTCCCACAATCAATTTTTATACCAAATATAGTGTAATACTTTTTATTATACAATATGGATGTTGGATATATTAATGAAATATATGAAATTTGCGACACGTGCGATTTTTCATGGTTTATGTATTGGGTCCTAATAGAATCGTCGTTATTTTTAATATTTGGATACACGTGTTATGTTTCATGAAATCTCTTGAAGGTTCATTCTCATGCTACATAACAAACATGAGGTACGCAACTGATTGTTTCAAACTTTTGTTTGCCAAGAATCTGCTCATAAACAAGTCTGCCAACTTCTCAAAGTTTGTGATAATGTTGTGGTAGCTTTAAATATCAAGCTTGAGCTAAGTCTTTTAGTTTTATTGGAAATGCCCTGCATTTAACTTCATCTGAAGCCCCAAATATATTTATATGGTTCACATAATGGGCCAAATGGTCTTCAGGATCCCCTCGACCATTATACATTATTTTGGGGAACATAGAAGTAAGGGAGACATGATGTCGTAGAATTTTTTTAGCTGAAGGTTCACTTTATACTTTTTCACTAGTCTTGGGATTCAACCTTTTGAAAATCTTGTAAGTGATTTTCTCACTTTTCTATTTTTTGTTCCAATGTATTCTAACTAGAGTAGTTATAACTATCATCACGATCTTCATCATAGATATCATCCATGTCAATATCATTTATTAAATCCTCATTACCTTGGTTTGTATGTTGGTGATCATGCTCAGAATGAATAAATTCTTCCTTTCCAAACCTTAGATTCTAATCACGATTTATCATGCCTACTCTTAACTCTTCATTGAGCTTTTCATTCCTTTCATTTTTTTCATCTACTTGTTTTTATCTAACCATTTGTTCCTAGGTAAACTTTTGTTGTTCTTTGTATCTTTTTTATTGGGAGGACATTTGCTCTTCCATAACTATTATCCTCTATTGCATGTCCAGATATTGTTGACAATGAATGATGATGCTGAGACACTTGGTCGGTCGATAATGCTTTGGCATGATACTGATTTTGGGGATTGTAATACCATGGGGGTACTAGTAAAATTGTTGGTATGGGTTTTGTTGATAGGGATTATGTTGGTTTTGGTTTTAAGTGTTGGTTTGATTTTATGGGTTTGTATTTTGGTTTCCATGGAAGGAATTTGGGTGTTGGGTTGTCCTGTTTGTTCATTATTTGCTCATGTGGTACGACCAGTGGGGTCTATAACTTGATCACGGATAAGATCAAACTTAGTGCTGGGAGGATCATTGTTACTTGGGTGCGACATGCTTATCCATGCTCACCACACAAATTGTTAATTAGTGAGGTAAACAAGGGGAAGAAGATGGGGATTGAACGAAGGAAATGAGTGAAGATTAGGGAGTGATTTTAGCTTTGGAGGAAAGTTTGGAAATCAGGAAGAAGGAATGACTACGTGAGTCCATATGAGTTATTTGTATAGCCCTGTTATAGTGGGAACAAGTTTTGATACTTGTCCTGAGGCTACTGACTTGGAAGTCTGATTTGATACTCTTGGTAGTGATGATGATGCTATGTCCTAAAATGAGACATTTTAAGGTGACTAGCAACCAATTATGTCGGGCGTTCACATGACCTTTACATAGTTTTAGCAGATAGTCCGTTTTTAAAGTTCGCCAAGTTGAGGTTCATGAACTAACCCTAGGTCTGCAATGTAGTTGATTCCATTGGGATACACTTATTTAGCTCTTTATGGGTATACTATGAGGTTCATTGTAAGGTTTGTGAGGCTCACTACACAAGGTATAACAGATCCAAGTCGATTTGACATTTAATATTGGTGATCAGAGAAAAAAGTTGTTTGAATTTTGGTTTACAAATTCATGACGTTAAAAATTATTTTACAAAGAAAAAGCCTAAATAATAAAAGAGAAAAAGAATGAAGATTTGCGGTTGGTGTAGGTTGTGCGAACAAAGAAAGCCATACAACAACAATTTTAGTTACCCAATAACTTAAATAAAGACTTTCAAATAGTTTAATGACTAAGTTAAAAGAGTTTAAGATTTTAATATCCCCGTGATAATAAAATTATAAAGTTTTAACTCGTTCCAAGTCAAGGGTGATATTTATACTCTTATTTGAATATCTATTAATGTCACTTTCTCCTCCTCATATCAACTAATTTCATATTATTCATATATATAATTGCCTAAATTTAGGGAAATTATTTATAACTGTGATGTTTTATAACAAAGAAAATATTATGTACTAAAACCCATAGTGATACTATGTTTGACTTTTGAGTGTATTTAAATGAAAACCTCATCTGCCTTGTTTTTCCTTTTATTATTGTTTACATGAATTTTAAATTTGTCTACTTGTATACATGCAATTTTTATATTTTAGTTCCCTAATATCGTACCGACATGTAATTTTGCACTATTCCAAGTTTATTTACTTAAAGTTCTCAAATTTTAAAATATTTTAATTACTTTCCAAGATAATTAAAACTGTATCAATCAAGTTCTTTTATTATTAAAACATTTAATTTAATCATTAAAAGACATAGAAATTTTATATAGTTTAATTTAAAATGAATATTGTAAGAATAGATTAACAATTTTAATAATAAAATGACATAATTAATTTAACATCGATAATTTAATGATGTAATTAAAACATTTTAAAATTTAAGAACCAATTTAGAATAATGGTCATAACTTGAGAGATGTTTGGTGCAGCTAGCTGAAATCCTCAACATAAAGTAATTGAATTCAAAATTTATATATACAATTAAATTAAAATTTATGTATCACATTACAAATTGAATGACGGTTCATTTTGCTTTTATTACTTATCTTTATATGATAATAAAAGAGAGCTAGTATTTAATACATAACAATGTATTTTTTATTCAACAGATTACTTTTTTTAATATCTTATTATACTTTTATTTGACACTTGTGAACTCCTAATATTATTTGTGGAATTTAATTATTGGGAATCAAATAGTCAAAATAATAACAAAGCCATTAAAGTGTGGGGAAGTATGCTTCAATTTCGTACGAATGACACGATGTTTCCTAGTCCCAACCTTTAGAACTTGTCTCCCTTTGGCCCTTGATACAAACGTGGGATGCCACTCTACTTAACTACATTTTATTTCATATTTAATTGAATTTACATAATAATAATAAGGGTAAATTACGATAAGCTCATTCAATTATGAAAAGTTATAAAATGGTTATTTAATTGTTAGTATTTTTCTTTTTGTATTCTAATCATGAAAAGTTATAAAACAGTCACCTAATTATTCAATTTTATCTTTATTGGTCACTAGGTGGCTAACATAAAAGTAGGAAAACCCAAAAATCTAAGATAATTGGGAGACAAAAAAGACAAAATTAAATAGTTGAGTGACCATTTGATAATTTTTTATAATTGGATGACCAAAAAAGAAAAAAATCATAATTGGGTGACTACTAATGTAGTTTACCTTAATACTACTATTACTACTACTACTAATAATAATAATTGAAAAAATGAGATTGGTTTTTTATTTTATTTCTCAGGATATCTGCTGGAGTAAGTCCAGTAACTAACTTTCCGTATTCTGTAAGCCCATTAAGATAGTAGATACTGACCACGAGTTTTAAAACTGCTCTATACCTAGGGCGAGAATCAAACCTTCAGTCATTAGTTAAAATAGAAAGAATAATTATCATTTCACTTAACTCTCGTAATTAAAGTTGTTGTATTTTAAAAGTTAAGTGAGCAGTAAATTTATTCATGGAAATCAAAGTTGCATAGTGTTGACTTTGTGTGACAGTGAAGTGTGTGGGTGTGTGAATTATTTGTATTGTATAAAATATATTTTATTTATATAACATGTAATATAAATCGAAACTTAACTACAATATTGCAAAGGATAAAATTTAAAAAAATATTTACCAGTTGTTTTTTTACCTTAAAAAAATTAAAAAAATTCACTTGACAGGTAAAAATAGTCATTTCAAATAATTTTTCAAACATCGCATCGCAGTCCCTACGTTACGTCATTTGATTGATAATTTTCATGTTGTAATTTTCAACATTTACATTTGAAAATTTAAAATTAAAATGTTTTTTTCTTCTTTTTAAATTAAATTGGCAGCAAAATTTTCACATGTAAAAGTAGTATAGCTTTCAATCATCTTTCATGTTCACGGCGAGTGTAACGGCGGCATCACCATTTTTAACATGATTTCCCCACGTCATCATCGTGAATTGAAGGTCTGCATCCACGTGGCATCATCACATGCTGTTGTGCATTTCTCTATACACATGATTTATAAAATTATTTGATAAATTTAAGATTTATTAACTTTTTTTCTTTCAATATTTTTAAAATATAACTATTTTTGGAAATTTTTATTTTCGATTAATTTCAACTCAATGTAATATACACCATTGCATATATATTTAATGGAAATAATGAAAAAGATGTAGTTTAATACTAAATTATTTTTATAAAAGGAAAAAAACCGTAATTTATGAAATGTCAACGGTCGAAAACTCGGAGAAATGAAACGGAAAAATCGTTGGAAACGGCGTTTTTTCCACGATAGTCAATAATCCCCGCACCGACGCGTTAAATAATGCGTCACATTCTCGTGCATGAATTTCCGGGCTTTGTTTATTTTTAAGTTTTCTATATCCGGTTGCGCAACCGGGTACCGCTAACATCACCTGCTACACCCGGTCACACTGTCGGTGATCGAAGTGTCGGCACCGACACGCCAGATTAATACCCGGTAATTCGAGGTTTTCGAATATTTTGTGGCTATTAAGGTGGTTTTTTTTCCTCTTAAAGAAGGGATTGTTGGGTGTTTTGCGGTGTATAGTAAAACTGGTGGGTCCGGGAGGTTTTGAAAGAGTTGATTGGAGGAAGTGGGAGAGTGGGGTCCACGTGGTGGGACGCTCCGATATCCGTAGTGTGAGAGGTACTTGACCACACGATCATGCGAGCACGTGAAATTTCATCCCACTGGATTGAGACTTGTCTTCGCAGCCAACAATATATGTATATTGTTTTTTCAACCCTCTAGCCTTTACTGTGTTTCCTTTCTCTAAAAAGAGAAAAAAAAATGGATTTGTTTTTTGGTTAGATTTGCCTATAGTCCCTGTACTTCTCAAAAATTAAAAATTTAGTCCTTGTATTTGTTATCTTAGGAAGTTAATCCTTCTATTTTTCATATTTCAAATTCAAGTCCAATTATTAATTTTTTTTTTTGTTAAATTTGTTACAGTGACGTTTTGAATTTAAAAAAATTCCTCACTTAATAGCCATGTAATTAAAAAGAAGATATTGAAATTAACTTGAATTTAATTAAGGAAAACTTAATAGTATTGAAAATTAGACTTGAATTTTAAAATTTAAAAAGTGATTGAATTTTTAAAAATACACATACATAGACTAAATTCCTAATTTTTGAAAAGTATTGTATTAAAATAAACCATATTTCGCTTAATTTAATTGTGTTATTCTTTTATGTATTTAGCTATCTTATCATTCTCTAATTGAATTTGTATCACTTGAATACAGTGAAGTATAGATATAGATTCAAATTTACTTAAATATGTATTATTCTTTATTTTAAGGTCTAAAAAATAATGAGCAATTCAACTATTGTATTAAAAATAAACAAATAGCAAAATAATATATATATATATAAAATAAAATTAGAGGTATTCATTGGTCTAACAGCTCAATCTGACTTAGATTATGGTTCTCAAATTTTATTCAAGTCCAACTGTTTTTATAAATAGTTAATCCCAAATCGTTTAAGCTCATATTTAATATTTTATTAATTATATATATGTTTTACTATCATTATATTTTTTAATAAAAATTTAAACATAAACAAGTTCATATATTTTTAATATTTACATTATATTATAATATATTTAATTTTCATATGATATAAATTAGATGATATACAAATAAAAAAAACAATATATTAAAAACTTGAAAAAGGTAAAGTTAGTATGGTTTCAAGTTTTGAATATCGGAACCCATATTCAATCCATATTTTAAATGAAATTTTTTACCTAAATTTATTTTTTGAATATAAAATTTTTATCTGAATCCTCTCAATTTTTAAATACTTTGGACAAGTAATTCTACGTTTGACATGTTTAATAATTATCAAAATTAATCAAGCTTTATATAAACTAGTTTTATAAAATAAAATTTGCTCATAACAGTATTTATATTAAAAAAATTATACAATTTATTAAATAAGTCTATTTTCCATATAAAAATGGAGTTTCTTTTTTCTTTTTTCTTTCAATGAAAAACATTTTTTTTTAAAAATTTTCATATAATTGCAAATTCACCCTATCTATGCATATGATACTATTTATAATTTTGTGGTTTCCACTAAAATTTGAAAACAACTTTGTACAAAAAAAGAGAGAAAACACCTTTCATTATCACTGTTTTTTGAAAAGTTCAACAACTATTACTACTTTATTCTAATTTTCACATAATCTTGTAAGTAAATAAATAAATAAATTAACATCTTTTTCATTTTATTCCTTTCTAATTGTATCCCACGTTAGGACAGCAAGCTAGCACTTCGCAATTAGCAGTAACATAAAGCTAAATCCACACTCATCCACATCCTCTAACCTTACTCGATTTTATTCTATTAATAGAAAGTGAAATTTTTAAAAATATAAAATAGAATGGAATGAAAAGAAGAAGAAGAAGAAGATAATAATAAGCACCAATCATGTAATTTTGAATCTATTTTGTGTATGGGGTTATGTTTAGGGGTTTTGATTTCCCATAACAACGTATATTTAGAGTATATTTCATTGACAAAAATATTAATTAAGGTATCTCTCTTTCCAATTTTCATATTTTTTAAATAATTTTTTATATTTTAATCGCTTAGTGATCTTCTATTTTTCTATATAAATACTTAGTCTCTCCTCGACTTTTAAAAGAACTACTCTTAATTTTTTCTTAACGTTTAAATAAGAGAATAAATACACTTCAATACTTTCGAACCTATATATTCCTCTACTGATAATAATATTAAGTTCAAGCTCAATGAGCTGATACTCCATATGTTTAAATATGAAAACTAAAATATTTTGTAATTTATTATTATATCTCCTCATATTTTTTTGGTCTAAAGATTTAAATTTTTACTCTAAAATTTCAGAACCAGATTGACTTTGTTTCTGGTTCTAAGTAAAGCTCCTATTAATTAAAAAGAAAAAAAAAAGGCATATAATTATTTATGATAAAATTCTAAAATGTGTGTAGGATGCATATGCAAGCACATGAAAATATGTAGAGAAATTCTGAATGCCAATTTAAAATTTAATAAAATTGTATATATATATATATATATATATATATAAACACATCTATATATTTATTTAACCTTTTGTTAGTTGCAAATAATCCTTTTTATTATTATTTTCAAAATGTGTTTGGTATAGTCAAAACAATAAAACAGCTGTGCGAATGTAATTTAAACATTCATGTTTTCCACTTTAAATAAACTAATCAACTAATCATTAGTTTTACAAACTATGGATGATTGCGAGATTAAAATTCTAATTCGTAACTGTAACTTCTTTTAGAATTATCAAACAAATATTAATTAATATTTTAAATAAAATTCACAATTTTTTTGGCCATTTAAAAATTCACAAAATTGAGTTGATATTTTTAAAAAATAATAATATCCTTTACTAATTAGTCCATGATTTAGTTGACAAAATTGGGTTAATTTTAAAACATTCATTCAATTAGTTTAATTTAAATTAGACTTGATTTGGTTTAATAAAATAATATTTTTTTGAATCTAAACCCACCCAAACAATCCCAAAAAAAAAGTTTAAATTGGAAATAATTGGAATCTTAATATAACTTTAGATCCAAAAATAGTTTAATCTAAAATATAAATATCTAATAAGGGTATTTAAGTAATTTCATTTATAAATATATACCCATACCTTAAACTCGGCCCCACAAAAGTCTTCAGATCACATTTTTGTCTGCCTACGTTTGATGCTATAAAAGTGGCCCCCACAGAACACATGATCTAACGAAACATCAAAGATCCTAAAGAGGTAATAAAAACAATTCCTCGTGGGTACTTTCGTCTAAGTAAAGTCAGTATTTATCAACGTGGCGGATGACGACTAGTCCACACGGTCAAAAGTAAAACAAAGGTTCCAAAGGGAAAGTCACGTGTCTTTTGGCCCCACCTCACGTGCTTTCCATCCCTTTTCTAGTTTTCTTTCTCTACTAGAAGAAACTTGCTACACAAAAACGTAGCTGGAGTTGAGCGAGCTTCGATTCCCCGTTGTGGGCCGTGAATCTCTGTCTCGCCACGTTGGCAAAGAAACATGACAACGTGCGAAACTGACAGTTTCGAACGTGCGAAATGGGTCCCACAATCAACATAGACTTTCTCTTCTTCTTCTTTTTTTTCCCCTCTCTTGCTTGCACGCACGATGCACATGACCGGAGCAGCACGAGCCCCGTTCCCGTTTATTGCGCGGGTGCCGCCACGTCACGGTTGAATCGAATTTACGATTTTGCCCATGTATTGTCTATTAAAGAACAGGGCTACGGAAGGACATATTAGTCATGAAAAAATAGGAAGGTTACCCTGTCTTTTCCTTCATCAACTCCATGTGTAAGTGACAACTAATTCCTAATTGTAAAAGAATTGTCTTCTTCTTTAGTAAATTCCCCCATTACATTCTCTGAAATTATTTATTATATAAAATATTTAAAAAATTATTGATGTATTACATGAGCATGGGAAAGATACAAGAATTATTATATATTTATAATAATAGCAATAGTGTTGATAATATTATTTTAAATTTCAATAATTGGTAATTTTAGTGATTTATTTTCATTGCATAAAATAATAATTTTAGACAGTGCCCTTATTGTATTATCGTTTAACACGTAATTATCAACTAATCTTAAAGCATTGGCGAAAAAAATGTTTTCTATTATACATTTATACGTAATTTGTGTAAGTTAAAAGTGTAGACATTATAAATGGAATTAATTGAGAATTTTTTTCAATGTGTTTAAACCATATAATTGAGAAGGAGTCGAAATTTAGAAGTCAATGTCTAAGTGGATTTGCTAACAACGTGTTAGGTAATGTTTAGGGATTAATATGAAGTAATCTTAGATACTATATATGTATTTAAAGTAGCTTGTAATTTAAATAATTAAATAAATATTTAATCAATGAATAAATGCATGGGAACCCATTTTAGGGCACAAACCCATGTGCTTTTTCCATTGGCTTTAGATGCATTGCCCATATTTTTTGACATAAGGAAATATTATGGGTTTTTTTTAGTTATTATTATTATTATTATGTACCGCCTAATGCTTCTTTGACCAAAAGGAAATGCCACACTTATGTTAGCCTTTTTTTTATTGCGGTAAAAAAAATTACAATTATAGTAAGAATCAGTGTTGTTGAAATAATTAAAATTAAAATCATAATCAATTAGTGCAATCAACAACCAACAATCGGATTAATCCAGCACTAAAAAATAAGAAATTTGAGTTTGTTAGAGTTTGTGTGACTTGAATCCCATCACTTGTTGAAAAAATAAATACAGTGGTAAAATAAAGGGATTTGTGGGGGCGAGAGGCCGGGGGCCTATATATATTAAGCATAAAATTGGATTGAGGTTGCGAATACCATGCAAGTTGAGTCCGTATAGAACTATACTTCTATTATTTGACTTTGATTAGAATAGAGTTTTTCAACCCTTAAATAGATGTAGTCGAAACTCTTATTGTATCATTCATTTTTCAACATTAGTGAATTTCTTTTCCTCTGCCCATGATATTTTCCCGAAATGATTTCCATGTAAAATCTGTGTGTTCTTTTTTTTTTTTCTTATTGCTTTGTAATTGTTCTACCGTCATTATCAACGTTTATTATAACAGAATTTATTTATATATGTTTCCTTTTAATTTTGAGAAATATGGGATTCATTTTGTTTTGCCAAATAAGTATATGCATTTTGAACCTTTAGTGAATAAATTATTTTATTTACACATTTTATTAGTTATCATAAGGTTTTGTTGAGGGGAAAAAATGATGGACATAACACCTTTCTTCCTATTGTCTTTAAAGTGAAGAAACGGTATGCTTATCATAGTTTTATGAATGCAATCCTCACATTTAATGGTATTAAAATGCATGTCACAGACACATGACAAATTTACAAATAATATTGTGATATTCATTCAACTTGTAAATAAATAATAAAGCAGCCTTCAAATACAAAATTTATGGATATATCATTCCCCAAAAAAAAAAAAAGATGATTTAAGAAATTAAACTAATACTTTTAAAAGTTTGCTTTTATTATTGTTAGTGGAATGTCTTAATTTCATGAATTTAGTAAGACTTATAAAAGTTAAAATCTTCATTGAAGGTGAATAACATAATTTTCTACAATTACAAATTATCCATGTCGACATCATTTCTAAGAGATTTATTATCTATCACACCATCTAATTAAGAAAATACAAAAAGAAGGGAACAAAAACATGTTTTCCCTTTAGACATAAGTAAATAATCAACAGCTATATATAAACTTATTTCATTATTAATTTAATTTATTATGATTGTTGTTATTCTAATTATACTGATTTTGATTGTAATTTTTAGAAAAAAAAATTTTATACTATTATAATTTGTTTGATCAATTAAGTCCTAACTCAATTGTAAAATTACGAAAATCCATTTTACAAGATAACGAATTTTGGGTATTTATGTATTCTTTTTATATTTTGATAAATCTGTATAAATACACACAAATGACAAGAATCATAATATTTGAATCCAAAATATAATTTTCATTATCTCAATTCATCCATTTCAACTAAAATTTCATTTAATTTCTATATGATTTTTTTCAACCACATGTAACATGATTTAGTGTATCTAATTTAAGATATAAAACCTTTCCTTTTCAATCAAATGAGATACCCATCAAACTATAGAATTATATTGTTTCATTGGCATATACATTTGAGGATGAAACCCATTGTTTGATTGTGGCAACAAATCCAAAATTTTATAGTGCATAGAGCCTAACCTCTCCTACTAATTTAAATGGATTTTCAACCCTAATTTTGCTTTTTCCAAAGAAGGGGAGAAGTCTTTTACAAGAAAGTGATCCAAAGAGTGCAACCCAAGTTATATATTTAAAAAAATAAAAAAAAAATTGAGTTCTTTCTAAAAATATTGTAGCAAAATTTTCAATGGAAATAAAAAAGAAGTGAGTATTTTAGAAGGAATTGATGCAAAGAGTAGAAATGAAGTTAGTTAAAAGAGTGAAAGGAGATATGGAGTGAGTGAGGTTCATCATTTCTTCTACACCCTGATACTCCTCCAACCATGTTTTTGCACTCTCTTTTTATTAACCTTTTAATAATATCTAATTAAAAAATCTAAACTTTTTTCTTTTTTCCTTTGCCCAAAAAATCTTTTTAAAATATGTTTAATCGTATATTTAGTATCCTTTATTTGATGGTAATGCCACTTTCCAATTTTGAACAACCTGTGGTTCCCATCCATAGAGTGGGGGAATCATGGGAGGAAACAATAAATAAATTAATTTACATTAGGTTTTGTAGGGTATAACATTGAAAAAAAGAAGGAAATATTTCACATTTGCCAATATTACATGTAATTATACTTTGAAAAAAAAAGGTTTAATTTTGAATTTAGCCCTTTACATTTCATCTTTTGTCAGTTTAGCCCTCAATCTTTTATAAAGAAAAAGTTGAAGTTGAAGTAAAATAAATGTAGTAAAAGAATAGAAAAATTAAAAAAAAGGAAAAAGTAAAATTATTTTGTAAGAATGCCCCGAATTCTATTAAATTTTTTTCCTTCTTTCTTCCTCTACTAAAAGGAGAGACCATAATTAATAGTTAGTGGAAGGGGACCCAAAATCATTGTCCAAAAATTATAACTTTATAAATACATTAAATTATACAGTCAAGATTTTACAAGGTGCCTTGATGAATGTATTCAATTAGAGACCTCTAATTAATTTGTCATCATTGATTTTTATTTAAAAATAAATAAATATTTTTCATGTTGGTTTGATGAATTGTAAAAATTAATTTTTTTAGGTTTATGATTTTCTCTTTTAATTTTGGAATTGTTATGTCATTCAATACTGAAATTATTTTAAAAGATATAATTTGAAAATTAAAAATAAATTTACTGAAAAAATTGATTAAAATTAACAATGAAATCTACTTTTATCAATTAAATCACAAATAAAGTAATAAAAAATTTGTGCTTATATTCTCAATTAACACTAATTCCAAATTCGATTATTGAAAGAAAAAGAAAACACAAACAAAAACTAAAATATTTGAGTTTTTCCACTTTTTTCCCCACTTTTTATTAAATTTATTTAAAATTTTATCGAAATTTAAACACCTTACAATGGGAGGCATTTATGATAATAATAAGCTGTTCCATCCCACTTCAAAATTTAGTGGTCAATATCGAATACCAAAAAAAATGTGGGATATATCTGAAAACAACTCATTGATATATAAATTAAAAAGTAAAAATGTGTCTTTATTATCATACTCAAAAATAAAAAAAATAAATAAGCTCATGATTGGATTGGTCTAAATTTATGGAACCAAATGTGCATGGCAACGTGTTTTGAAAAGCAAAAGAAAAACCGTGCATTAGTCTGATGATCAGGATATTTACTATTTTAGGTGTGGTTTGGATTCAAGTCACGTTAATCGTGTCATTGATAGGGTTTCGTTCTTTTCTTATAATTCACTAAAAAAAAGTTAAAAAAAAATATTGGCTAATTCAACTCTTTATTATGTAATCTCCATGAAAATAAATTTGTTGCAATTATTAAAATGTAATAAAATGGAATTCTATACAATCACTTCAATCAATTTTTATTTATTGTAATTGATTTATCAGCACACATGCATTACAATTACGTTATTAACTAAAACTAATTACTTATCCGAAGACAATAAAAAAATTTAATTAGTATCAAATGAACAAATAACTTTAATGCAACATCATTTATTATTATACTTTATACAAGTGAAAATAAAAAGAAGCTTCTATTTTGAGAATAATTAGATTTTTAAAAAAAATTTAAATGCAATACTACTTTCAAAAACCACCAAGTAAAAGAACAAAAGTTACAAATACAATGCAAGATTATATTTTTGCAAAGAAAAGGATTTAAGTTGGATAATTTTAATTTGCCAATTGCTAACTATTAATTATATTAGAACAAATTTTCCTAAAATTTTAAAAATAAAACCCTTTTAACTTGAAAGTCTTGAGAGATTTTTAGACTCTTTTAAGAGAAATTTGTTAAGTGTCGCTCACTTGAAGTCGAAAGACCCTTCAGCAAAATCGTTATTGTCCTTCAATAGGAAATTGTTTCTCAGCTTTATTAAGATCTTGTTCGGTTTTATAGAGTGATTTTATCAAAGATTTAAGAGCCTAAAGATGCATCTAGCTCATAAAGTGGAAGCATCTTGTTTGATGCCTGAACAAACTAGCCATGCACAATTGTGTATGGTTGAACTCAGACCCATGCACTATAGCTAGCTCAAACAACAATTAATGCCTTATAAGCAACATGGCATGAGTTCACAATGGTGGGCACAGTCTGCCTATTCAAACACTTAGTGAGACATTTTTTACTTTGTGAACTCGCTGCTTTTTCAAACTCTCGATAAAGTTATTTTGTGAAGTTGCTCGAGTTCTCAATAGAGTCAATAAATAAAACTTACGCTGGAAACAATAGTAGATTTGTTGAAATTCCGCTAAATTCGAATAAACGACACTTCATAAACCTCTCTAAGAGAAGTAGCGAATCCATAAAAAATAATTATTTTAGCAAAAATAAAAAGAATAAGATATCCAATTAATTTACTTGGTTTTAAAAAATCTTGGGCATATATAAAAACCGCGTTAGGTTAATTGACAAAAGAGAAAATAGAAGTTGTATTTTTATGGGAAATAGGTGGCAAATCTAATCCACACGGGAATTTTAAACCCCAAGTAAAACAAACCCCACGCGCAGTTTTCTATTTCCACGTCAACATTTCCAATGAAAACTTGCCACGTAAGTCAAATTCGGTGTACTTCCATTCACGTCTTATTTACACGCGCTACTTGTTTCTTTCTTTCGACTTCGTTTTTCTCATGTTTTTTAACTTAGGGTAGTTAAGAAATTAAGGGTAAATTAAGTTGGTCGTTTATTCACATGTAATCATAATGGGAATTAAGTCCGAAATTTACTTCAAAGTTTACTATAATTAATTTTAATAATTAAATACCGATTGAGTTTTAATTCGATTAGTAAAAATATTATTAGTAATATAGGAGGATGTTGATTCAAGTATGTTAAAGTACATTGTTCTTCTATTTATGGGTTGATTTTTTTTACTATAATTAACTGTTTTTCTTAAATTCATGAAATATAAATATTTTAGGTAAACTTATGATTTCTTAATTCACGCGCGAAACTAAAAAACAAAACCTTTCTTATGATTGTACTAACAAAACGAACTCATAATTAAATATGTAAATAGTGCTCTAATAAAGTTCACGTTTTTGCCTCCATTTTATTCAAACAATTTTTTTTTTTAAATTTTGTAAAAAACCCCAAAATTTGATTTTTTTTTTCTTGATATCTTTTAATTTTTAATTGAAAACCTTGGGTGGAAAAAAAATTGAAAATCTAGAAAAAAAAAAAAGAAAAAGGATGGGACCCAAAAGGAGTAATAAAAAGAGAGAGAAGCCTTGAAGATGAAGACAGAAAGAAGAGTAAAAGACAGCTAGCAATGAAGGAAAGGATGCTGAGTGCTGACCTACCATAAATCCCCCCTTCCCTCTCCTTTTTATCCTTTGTTTCCCTTTCTCTCTCCCCTTCAATTTTCCTCTCTTTCTTCTTCAAAGGTATTATTTTCTCTCGTCTTTGCCTTTGCTCACACTATTACTCATTTACATGACTGATTTTGGACAAATATGAAGTTGGGTTTTTGGAACTTGTTTCATTGGAGTTGAAAGTTTTGATCTTTTTGAACATTGGGTTTCTCAATGAGTTATTGTTTTGGTGGGAAATTGGGAATTTTTTGAATTCTTTTTAGCTCCAAGTTTAACATTTTCAGTGAGTTTTGTTGCTTTTTAAATTTGGGTTTGTTGTTACATTGGAAATTTTAGTGTCGGCAGGGAGTATGGTGTTCAATTATGGGTTCAAAAATCATTTCTTTTTCCATGAATGATACCCTGTTTGGTAGCTGAGAAAACAGAGGAATTGAAACTGAATTTTTGAGAACTGGTTTTCATTAGCTCAAAAAGTTTATTTCAGCTAGCATTGTAGTCTTTTATGTACTAACAATTTCACTTTTTTTTTTTTTTGGTTGCAGGTATCCCGAACAATTCTCTTCATTTTCCTGGAAAATTATCTCCTGTTTCCCCAGAAAAGTTTTACTCACTTAGTAACGAAAGGTTTGCGTCATAATCCCTCCATTTTTTTGTTCACTTTTGAAAATAGAATTTTAAAAATCAATAATCCTTCCACCACCTTAAAAAAAAAAAAATTAGCTAGCATTGGACCACCTTGCACTAACTTAGAAATTTTAATTTTTACTTCACCTTCCATTTGAGCAAATAAAATAAAAAATTTTGGAACATAAAAACAAATTTGTATTAAAAAAAAAAATCAAATACTTCCAAATTTCAATTCAAAATTACTCAAATTTCAATTTTCAAAATTGTATTTTTCAAAAAAATTCTTATGCTAACATGCGCCACACGGCTCAATCATTTTAGCAGTGACCGCTTTTCAATAAAGAGAGACATTCACATGCAAAATTAACATTATTAATAATAAATTTTACATTTTCTTTTCTTTACAGGTTTATAAATTTCTTAGAGAGAAATTATTAACATAAAGAAACCATGATTGGACCAACCAACTTCATCGACGAGATAGATTGCGGCAGCTTCTTCGACCACATAGACGACCTCCTCGACTTCCCTAACGAGGATGTCGAAGCTGGTTTCTCCGCCGCTGATTCCGCCGTCAACGCCGCCGCTTTTCCTAGCATTTGGACTGCTCACTCCGAGTCATTCCCGGGTTCTGACTCTGTTTTTTCCAACAACAGCGCTTCCGACCTCTCCGCCGAACTCTCTGTTCCGGTTAGTGTCTTAAAGTCCTTTTTGTATCATAATTATGACGTCATAAATATCACCCAAGATTAAAGTTTAGATTTTTTTTTGAATTTTTTTTTTATTTTTTATGATATCTGATTGTCGGCTACATTGGTCGAAAAAAAGTGGAATACAGCCAAGAGTTTTGCATTATTTGAAGGCATAATTATTGCTTCGGTTATGTAAGTCACATGATTTGTCATGTGATTAGTTATGCATGCCTTTGTTGGAAAATATAATGTTTATGTGTTGTGGGGTCCACTTAATTGGTACTTACATAATACTTTTTTGGACAAATATTTTTATTTTAATTTAATTTTCGTCCATTATTTTTGATTGATTTTGCAGTATGAAGACATCGTTCAATTGGAATGGTTGTCAAACTTTGTTGAAGATTCAAATTGTGGAGCAAGCTTGACAATTAAGAAACAAGAGCCTAATTCAAACAATAAGGACTCACCATCCCATCATGATCATGATCACCATCAATTCCAGACATCCAGTCCGGTTTCGGTCCTCGAAAGCAGCAGCTCTTACTCCGGGGAGAAACCGGTTGCCGCACCCGGGAAGTGCGGACGTGCTCGTAGCAAACGTCCCCGTCCCGCTACTTTCAACCCTCGTCCAGCGATTCAGCTTATCTCCCCGTCTTCGTCCGTCAATGACAACGACGTTCCTCAGTCGTTGTTTGTCCCCAAGGTGCCATCCGACTCCGAGAACCACGCTGAGTCTCGGCTTCTGATCAAGTTGCCACGACAAGTTAACCCGGAACACAAGAAGAAAAAGAAGATCAAGTTGACACTCCCAGCAGCAGCAGCACCACCTACTGATAACAACACTACTCAAAATCCATCTGTTAGGAAATGCATGCATTGTGAGATAACAAAGACACCTCAATGGAGGGCAGGGCCAATGGGACCGAAAACCCTTTGCAATGCATGTGGAGTCCGGTATAAATCCGGCAGGCTCTTTCCCGAGTACCGACCGGCGGCGAGTCCGACGTTTATCCCGTCGGTGCACTCGAATTCTCATAAGAAAGTGCTGGAAATGAGAACCAAATGTGGGACAGCTGATGCACCAGAAATGATCCCAAATAAAAGCAACCCAGCACTAGATTACATATGAAGGGAGGGCTTTGGAGAATTTTGGAACCCTAATGTTGATGGGGTTAAAACTTTCACAATGTTTCCCCCATCCCAATCTCTTTTAATCTTTTTTTATGTGTTTATTTTTGTTATTGTTATTTTTAACTCTTTGTTCATTGTTTTATTTTTGTATAGGGTTGGAAATGGGGGGGAAATTGGAGCAATACATGACAAATATTTTAGAATTGTAGAGAGGGGTTTTAATGAGAGAAAGAAAAAGGGTTTAGGGGAAAATGGAAGGTTTAAGGGTAGCAAAAGTTGTAGGTTTTTTTAGTAATGAGTAGGTCCTTCAAAGGTTATTAATTATTGGAGTCTTTATTTTCTTTTTAATTTTTTTTTTCTTCCTATTTGGGGATTCTTTTTGCAGTGAAAAAAAAAAATCATCTAAATTTCCCTTTTAAATGCTTAATTTCTATACTTTTTGTGTTTCTTTCTTCATTAACAATGAAATATAAGTGAAATGAAAAATAATTCATATTTAAGCCTTTAGGATTCTAGCAAATGGTAGTTGGACCTTTTTAGAAATTACCCATTTTGAGGAAACTATTCAAAGGAGACCACAAAATTGTTAAAAATAATATCATTTGAGCGATAAAACCCAAAAATTTAGAAAATGAAAACAAGTCATTAAAAGACATTCTTGAATTTCAAGCAAGAGTAAGGCTTCCCATTGATATCATAGTTGATCAACCAAATTGGACCCAGAAGTCCCTTATAACCTAAGTTAAGAAAATGTTAACTTTTGTTAAAACACACACCCCAAATTTAAATTTGTTGATCAAATCATTGGTGAAATTTTAAAAAATTTATGTTTTAAGTTTTTATATGATATCAATATCTTGTTCGATAAATGAATAACTCGTTATTTTTATATAAAAACTTTTTAGCTAATTTGGTTAGATAATCAAAATCAAGTTGTAATCATTAGTAAGGTTGTTATGAAGGGATTTGGCAAAATGTCTCAATCCTCCTAATCTCACTCAATGCTACCAAACTAGAGGCAAAATAAATGAAGGGTTTTTACCTTGATTGTATAGGAAATGATTAGTAATATTAAAAAGCATGGGAAAAATTGAAAATAAAATCAATGAATGGCAGTTGCTTTCATTATTTTTAAAGTTGATTTGGACATTCTAATCATATGGTTTGATACTTGTTGGAGGGATTCTTATTTTAAAGTAATGCTTGCATTTTGAACAAAAATTTTGAAATTGATAGGACAATAGACCACCAATTGAGAATTGTGTCAATTCTATCACCAAACACATAAAATTGCCTCCTTACCTTTTATGAATGTTGTTCAATCAACTAATCCAGGCTGTGATTAATGTTGAGAGGGCAGCAGTTTTGGTCAAATTTAGGGTTCATCTTAACATTATTTATATATTTGAAGTTATTTTTAATAAAATTTTATAATCTCATTACTCTAATATTAATATTAACAAAATTGAATTGAAATGTTCTAACTTACAAATTCTACAACTTGATGGAATCCAAAATTAATTTGTTCTATCCTTAGCATTTTAGATTATGTTGTTGGTTATTTAGAATTTTTTTTCACGAATTTTAGTGTCTGGTCCATTGGTCAATGATATTCATCCTCATCTCCACATTATGGGATCAATTAACAAGAAATGTTTATTAATGATATGTGATAGTAATTTACTCTTGTCAATAGATCATCAAGTGGAGCATTTAGATTAAACAAGATACAATGGTCAAATCTTTTTTCTAAAAACAACTTATACACCATTAATAGAAGGAAATCACTTCCACATACGCATGCATTACTAACAGACAATTCATGCGATTCAAACCCATGATATGAGTATGAAAGTAAACACCGTTAACCAATGAATACAGATTCGAAATACAATGTTAAATTAAATTTTTGTTTTCCTAAATCCACCTAAGGGGATTCATCCGCTGCCAAAATGTTTGTTAATGAGACCAATTATGTTAGGGCATATGCAAGAATATTGGATGAAATAGAACATAAAGACATCTTAGAGCAAGAGAAATGCTATTTATGAGAGTTAAAATAGATTAATATGCGTAGAATGAAGTGTTTAATTTGTATGTAGGTTAGGAATACATAGAACCTCTGGTTAACCCCATATGTTAAGAAATAAATCCTAATTGTCTAAATAGGAATATAGTTAGTCCCTAGGGGGGAGGACAGATAGTATGAGCTTTTTCAATGCTTTAGAATTATGTGCAAGGCTACTAATTGATTGAATTAAAAATTGATTAAAATATCGATTCAAAGAGAATGGTTAGATAGATTAATTAACTTATTAACCATTTAGAATTAGTTGAATTAGACAAAAAATCGATTGAACCTATAATTAAACAAATTTTTTTTTATTTTTAAATAGCTTTTTTTTAATGCTAATCTTGTTTTTGCTTAAATACTTGCAAATTTAGAACAAGACGTAAAATCATATGTGCAAGCAGTCATGTTCAATGACTAACAGGGCTATAGGCCCAAATATAGTCCACCAAATGGGTGGGCTCACAATTTTCTTTAAAGAAGGTTCCAAGTCCTTAAAAGAAATCATATTCCATTAAAGAATAGAGAACTTATAACTTGTACTGTGTTTGATGTAGACCTGATTATGGGTCGGGTTGGGTCGATGTAAAATTTTAAGTTCGGGTCTGGCTCGGTCAGAAAAATGGGCCTAAAGTTCTACCTAAGCCTAGCCTAGATTAAAAATGTGAAACTCGAGCCGGACCCAACCTGCCCATATTAATTTTTATATAAAAATAAATATAAAAATATAATACATAAAATACATCAAAATAAATGTTTCCCAAGAAATTTGAAATAAATTAAAAAAGTCTTTATATTTAAATAACACTAAAATAGTTGCAACTTAGTAAGCAAATACCTCTAAAATAGTAGCAAAATTAATAATAAAACAATAGTTATACAATATCTAAATAATAATAACAAAATAGTAGCAACATAATAACAAAAAGATAGCAAAAAAAACAACGAAGCAATAACAAAAAGCAGCGAAACAACAACAAATCTAATTCGGGTCGGGTCAAAAATCCTACTTGAGGCCTAGTCCATTTAAAAAATGGGCCTTAATTTTTTTGTCTAGGCCCATTTCTCAAGCTTGTATTTTTTTCTTAAACCTTCCGACTTTTTGAGTGGGCTTAGACGAGTAGCCCGACCAATGATAAGTCTAAATTAATATAATGGGTGAAGATTTATAGTACATAATAATATGGATAATTTACATTTTAAGCCATTGAATTTAAGTAGGTACATTTAACTTCATTTGAATTTTTATTGCTAACAATTTAGGTCACTCATGCAAACTCCAGTAAGGTAGTTCGACATTTCATCACAAAATCTCAAGGTTGACCCTCTTTATAAAATAACGCACCATTGCACATAAAGGCCATGTTTACATCAAAATTATTTAATAAAAATAGAATAAATAACTTTATAAAAGTTTTTTTTCTCCTAAATAATAGAAAATTGATACTAAATTGAATGACCCATAATATAAATTAGCCATCAGAACGTGTTGGGCCAGACTCAGCCATTATGGACCGTAATTGTAGTCATTTGTAGCCAACCCAAGCTCCCGCAACACCCCACATTGTGCCCAATAGTCAAGACTGTAGCTTATTGGGCCTTCGAAACATTTTGTTCCCCTTAAAATACAACAATTAAACCTTTCTGGTCATAGTTTGAGATGTCATTAAATTAAACTAAATTTGAAGTGGATAGGATAAATTTATTTTATTAGCAACTGAAAAAGTGAAAATCTGAATCAATGAAGTGGTAGTGGTACCATATTTGTGTTGGATTAATGAGCTATTTGGTTAATTTATGGAAACGTAATAAGGAGCCGCTCTTCATAGGTAGAACAGGTCATTGCCTTAATTGAAAGCTGATTAAATTAAATTAAAAGCTCACAATGCCAAATGAGAAATTAATGCTAAAATTAATATAAAGGGAAAGTTGACTGCATTAAAGTGAGTTTTTAAGGCGAAAGGGAAGGCGGCACGGCCGCCGGTGCGGCTTTGTCAGCAGCCTCTCCGCCATATGTGTTGTACCACACATGTTTGTATTCAATGTTTTTGGAACTAAGCAACCCACCTTTCATTATTTCTTATTTATTTATTTATTTAATCTGATATCAAAAATGTTTTTTTTATTTTGATATATTTTATGTTCGTTTTATGATCTATTTTCGAGATTTATAACTATTTTTTTCATTACCTCTACAGTGTTAAAATGCACAAAGAGTCTATCTGAAAAAGTTACATTAACCATTAGTTAATTACGTAAATAAGATGAATTAAATTTTAAACATGCGAGAGACTTTTTATTTTAAGTATTTATTTTTTAGTAGAATAATAAACTTTACTGTTTTTATATTATCAGTTTAGACTTTTTTTTTTTAGTTAAAATTAATTTCAATATTAAAAAAAAAAAAGGGTTAAATTCACAACATTCTAAGTCGGAAATTTATTTAAATCATAATGAAGTCTTTTACCAATGGGTTAGTGATGAAGTGTAACTTAGAAAATTCCAATTCAATTAATGAAATCAACCCTAGCATGACAATGCTTTTATTAATGTGATGATGAATTTATGTAATATTATTTATAAACTTCTTAATTGAATTTGTTTTACAATTTAAGTAATATCAGTTGAGAATTTAATGAATCAAATCATTATAAAATAAAATTTATTTTTTTAATTTAATTCTTTTTTTGGAAAAAACTAAATTAATTCAGTAATTCAATTGAAAACCACATTTTATTTTTTGGTTAACTTAAAAAAAAAAAAAAAAAGTACTGACCTAAGTTCTTTCTCCTTCCACTTGCCCATTACATCTTCACCAATCAATCATCAATGTATTAAAGAGAATATCATAATTTTTGATAAATTCATATGTATATTTTTATTTATTATATACCTAAATTTGATAATAAAAATTTATTTTTGTCCTTAAACTTGAAAAATATAAAAATTTAATAATGTAATACTTTAAAATTGTGTCACTTCATCATTTAAAAATTAATAGATATATAAATTTGCACGTGATAATGTGGTGCAATCTTAGAGTGTCATATACAATGTTCTAATAACCGAAGACCAATGGTTGAATTTCTCAGATTAATGGTTATCGATTCAATCAGTTTGATTTGGTTCAACTGCTAGACCAACAATAAAAAAATAATTAAAAATTCATAAAAAAATTTAAAAATATTAAATCGGTTAAATTACTAATTTTGTCCTAGTTTTCTCTTTTATTGGTTTTGAGCAATTTCTGATTTAATCGGTTCAATTTTTTTGTTTGGACTAGTATATCAATTGATTCTCGGTTTGACCGACCAATTCGGTCATGTTTCAAAAGCACTAATCACATCATCAAATCTTGGCAGAATCTAAGTTTAAGGACCAAAATGGATTTAGTTGCTATGTTCAAGTACTGAAGTGTACAAAAAAAAGGTATATGTATTAAAGTGGACCTAGTTGTCAAGTTCAAGAGCAAAAAATTATATTATCCCTATTGAAAATGATAAATAAAAGGGCAAGCACAAAAATAGTCGCCCAACTATTTAGTTCGTCTTATTTTGTCACCCAATTATTATTATTTTATTTAATCATATAATTTTTAAATTAAATAATTTAGTCACTCTTGCCATTAACTTAGTAACAAAAGTTGGCTTTTTTTTATTGGCAATAAATTTAGCCTTTCAATATTTACACATCCTATTAATTTGATCTTAAATCTAAAAAGTTTAACAAATTTAACCCTCAATGTTTACAATATTTATTATTTTTGTTCAAATTTTAAAAATTATAAAATATATTTTTTTAAATAAATGATACCCGATAATTCGCTTATAATATATGAATTCATACATCGTTAATATATCAAATATAAACTCAATCTTTAAATCAAAATATAAATGATTTTATTATAATTAACAATCACAATACAAAAGATTATGGGTTTTATAAAAAAAAATTTGTGGAATACAAATTTACAATACAATTTGACAAGCGATGAATGTGTATAATTTTTTAGTATAATTAATATCTCATGTTAACTAAATTATTTTCAATTAAAATTTAAAAGGGTACAATATATAAAAAGGAGGACAAATATATACATAATACCACGTCGATTTAGATAATGTTTTAGAAGGGTTGATTTTTTTTTTTTATAGTGAATACGTTTAAAAATCGAATTATTGGTTTTGGATGACATTTTATTATTTGAATTTGATTCTAGTATTATTAAATTAATAAAAGCTTTTATATATATATATATATATTCAAACACTCAACATTTTAATATATAATTTCAATAATTTAGTGTGAAGGAAGAAAACAGTGAAATGTATCTCATTTATTAAGGCAAAGAAATCAGAATATTGTTGGTCATGCTAGTGTTGGGTTGGGCAGCAACAGTGAGACAAATGTGTGTGTTATTTTTTCAACTTGTTGATTGCATAATTATTTCAGACATTGGGACCATGAATATTAAATTCGAAAACAATAGAAAACTATATTTTACTTGCCCTTGCCTTTGATTTTAGAATACTCAATAATTACTTCTATATTTAATTGCATTCAGATCTAATTACTTAACATTTTTAGATAATTCTTTTAATTGCTTATAAAATATATAAAAATTTAAAATTATCTCTACTCCATTTAGGAGGACCAAGAAGAGGTGTAGTAGGGGGCAATGACATTGACACCTCATGGATCTTATGTTTTCACATATGTAGCATTCCAAATGGTAACCTTATTAGAGGCGTTGCTAGTATCTGTGAAGTTTATACTTACAGTAATAGGTATACAAGATTATCATGGAATTAAAGAAAATTAGGAAACATATTGTATTATTGCTTGTTGAGGTAGTTTATAAGCAGTAGTGTCTACTGGTGTCTGAGACTACTCTACTCATAAATTTGTCATTCTTGATGTTGGCAAAATTTGATAATAAAATTCTTGGATTTTGATCTTTAGAAGACATAGGAAAATTGAACCCTGTAAACATATAATTATGTTTTCTATTGTTCTTCATTGTTCTTCATCTATACTTAGTATAGCTCAATTCTGCTTGTAAACCTCCATTTAGAACTTTCAACATTGATCAAAATGAATTCTTAGACTTAGAAATAATTTGTGTACCACAATACTAAATCCCAACTTAAGAGAGTAAATTTAAGGGTAAAGTACACCAACAACTATTTAACTTTGATTAAAATTAAATCCCAACTCTAGTTTATTCTTGTGATTTGCTGGGAAATTAAGACATTTTCTGGTTTCCATTGTTGATGTTGGTCATAAGAATTTGTTTGTGTTTTGATTTGTTTAAATAACGGGTTTGTCATAATTGATGAAGATCAATTCTGCCAAACAAAGTCCGTTTCTTGATTTTATTTCCTTTTAATTTCTTGATTCTAAGTTTTCAAGTTCCCTTTTCAGCTTAAAAAATTCCAAACAAAATCCTTATTTCAGCTACAATCTCATCTCTTTATTCTTTTTTTTTTTACCACCAAAATTGAGACCCTTCGACACCTCATGTCCGATTCATATTCAACGTGATAAGTTAACTGGCCACATCACCTGTTTCGTTAGGCCTGTAACAGAAAATATTAGTAGATGACTGATTTGTCACTTTTTAAAATTTAGTAATTGTTTTATTATTTTAATCAAAATTGATTGACTGCAAGTACATTTTACCCTAAATTTAATTCTTTCTAAAGAACACATTTATTGTTAGAGATGGAGAGAGAATTTTTGTTTTTTTGGCAATTCTTTTACCACCAACCTCATGTTGGTTAAACACAATCCATGACCTCTGGTAGTTTTTCATTTAAATTAAATTCGAAAGAATTTTAACTGCCATGAATGACAGTGTTGAAAAACAATATTATAAACCTTGACAATTCGAAGTGAATAATACACTTCTTATATAGGTCAAAAGTCACAAAACCACATCAAAATTACAAGTCAGGATTCTAACCTTCCGTTCATCCCTATTGCTCTTAAAAATTCACAATATCTCTTATTGCAAGTTGGTCTCCAGAAATTGCAAATGGGTCAACATCATCCTCAACAAAACAGGTGGGATGGAAACTCTTACCTGCGTACCAAGACATCCAAGAAAGCCTAGACTCAATCATGATTGTTTAAGATAGCAAGATGTGCCTCAGTAATTATAATTTTAGTAGCAAACATTATATACGAAAATATGTGATTACACTATATCGACCTATCACATCTAAAAAATAGAAATTTATTGTAATTACAAAAGAATATAATTTTTTTTATATAACCAAAAGTTTTCTCATCCGTTTTACAATCTAAGATTAGTCTTATTCGAACCGGGGATAATATTTAGGTACAGCCTTTTCAACGATGACAACTTTAGGATTTAGACTTGATCAAATGTTTGGGAAGAAGTCCACTTCCACTTCCTCCAACAACTTGTTGGTAAATGTAATTATTACCTGAATAATTACACATTCTTACAATTTCTCTATAGTGTCTAAAAACACCTTGATCTATTTACACTATCGGATTATTAATTTCAATGATGGAAACATACATCTCAAACATTGTAAAAGAAACAACCCTTTCTCAATGTCATTAACAAAACTACTATTAATGAGAGTTAACAATAGAGTGACCGTAATATGATAAATTGATAACATTACTATTTATATAGTATTTTTCTAAAATTCGGTGAACAAAACATTAACTTATTCAACCATAAAAGTGATTAATTTTATAGTTTATCCTATATTTTTTATTAATTGTTTATTCTTCCTCTTTTTAAACTTTTAACAATTGAGAATAATTGTAAAATTTTATACATATATATATATATTCTAATTTAAACATAAAAAGTCAACTTAATGAAATTCAATTATATATTAAGCAAATAAGGATCCACAAGTACATAATTGGAGTAGTTTTATACACTTTCATAATTTTTTGTATAATTAATATTTTAACAATAAAATTGTTAATTTTATTAATATAGATGTACTTTATATTTTAAAATTGATCCAATATTTTTAGCACATCAATTGAGAATATTGTATTCATTAACATATATTAAACATTTTTAATTTATTATATGTGAAAATAAAAGAAAATATGATGGTCAAATTGTTAAAAGTTTAATTATGTACACAGTTATGAAATTGTAAATTTACTTTAATTTTACACTACTTTAAATAAATTTAATTACACCATAAATTTAGAACTTATGTTTTAAAAAAAATAATTAAAGATATTATTTTTCTGTGTTGAATTTATTCAATTTATCAAATAGCCCTAAACAAAAATAATTATAACAATTGGAGGGATAAATGGTAAAAAATAATTATAACATAAAATACACATAAGGTCTCTAAATTATAGTTAATCTACGTTTTAGTTACTCAGCTTTAAAAAGTTACAAAATGATTATTGAACTATTCGAAAGTTTTTATTTAAGTCATCGAACTATTAAAATCGTTGATGTATGGCATTCTCTGTCCACACCGCCTACACCTATTGAAAGCTCTTCTTCCACTTCTTTTCTATAGTTTAGTTTTTTTTTATGAAACAACTTTGATTATCATGAATCTGCGAACCAAAATATAAACAACTTTCTTCTCTAATCTCTGACACTAATCGTCAAATTGACTTGGATCTAAGTTATATTCTTCTACTCATTAATGGGTACTGATCCATGTACCGATTATCGAATCGTCACTTGGAGCTCGCTAGCTAGACTTTTTATATAAAAAAAACTTAATAATCTAATGATTTAAATAAAAAATTTTAAATAGTTTAGTGACATAAATGAAAACATTCGAATAGATCAATGAACATTTTATAATGTTTAAAGTTAAACTAATCAAAATGTAAACTTACTAATAGTTTAATGAGCTTAAGTATAGTTTACACATAATTATAACAATTATTAAACATTTGTTAAAATACACCTAATTTGTGAACTAAGCAATACTTTAGTGGGGGAGTTACTATAAACGGTAGGTGGTCTAAAGCCTACATAAACATTTAAAGTTCCCCTACTTGAAATGGCAACATCCTAACCATTGAAGCCATTTTCCAAAAGATTTAAGGCTTTACTACTATATAATTTATATCTAAATCCGTTGTAATCTATAATTACAAGTGGTTTGATATCTGAGTTTTTTTTTAAATTTTAGTTTAATATTTGAATTTGACTTCAAAGTTTACTTTGATACTTGAGTTTTTTTTTTTTGTCCTACCTGATGTTAGCTTCAATATTTAATTTGATGCTGAGCTTTATTTTTTTTTGTCCCAATTAAGTATTTGAATTTGTTTACTGAAATACATATGTCAAAATTTCATTGGTTTGTTTGGTATGGTTACTAAATTAAACATTGAAGTCAAACTCAGGTACCAAGTTTGTTGAGGGTGAGTATCTGTTATGGAGTGTCTCACTCCTTCAATAGAAGGTATTATCCTTGTGAGGGGGTTTTATCTCACGTACTTTGAGAAGAGTCAAAAGGGGTCCACAGAGTTTAGGGAGTGTCTCGATTAATGTAGATACGATCTGCAAGCTTACGAGAAAGGTGTCTTTATTGTGTGAAATATTAATTATGCATATTGTGCCTGCGGGGGTTCAAACCATCAACCAAGGCTTAAATGCCTTACCTTTGCATACCTAATACTAGTTAGAACTAATACTGGTTGGAGCCAAGTGGTAGTGTTCTTGTCCACTAAGACTGTAATACCTTTAGCCTGGCCCAGTCGTCAAACCTGAGCTACAGGAGGTTACCACACAAGACTCACATAACAAACACATATTTCATAAATACATGGCGAACTGTGTTGCAGACCAATGTATGATGGACCAATCCTGCAGATCGTCCATCTGCGCATTGAACTTTAGATGGCTAAATTGCGGATTATCCTGTGGACACAAATATTGTGGAAAGTAAGGCAGATATCAAATTTCATAATTTCTTGTCGATACCTAAATGGCAGACTGTTCCTCGGATACCCCACATTGCAGTAGGTCCCACAGAACTTATAATGCGAAACATAACAAAACCTGGGTTCATTTTATTTACATACATCAAGAGGGTTCCAAGGTAATCACCTTCAAAATTTAACATATTTGTTTACAAATAACTAAACATCTATATACATGCCACCTAGATTAACCTAAACAAAATCAAAAGTCTACCACAACTTTGGGCGGACAGTGTGAACTTCTTGTTGATCCGATGTCACGCTCTAAACGTTCAAAATCTACAAGATAAAAGTAACCTAGGCATAAGTATTAAGTATACTTAATAAGCTCGTACAAATTTGATAGTTAACTTACCTTACATAATAATTATATGATAATTTAATATGCAAACACAGTTTACCTATCAGCCAACACAATTCGTCAACAAGATAAGTGCATATACTTTATCACATACAGTATATCGAGTACACAACATGATGCAATAACACTTTTCATATCTAATTCATTCTCATACCTTTCACTGGTGTAGACTTCAATTTTAATAGTCAAGCCTTCCATTATCCCTCATTCTTTAATTTGCCAATTTCACATCTTACATGTTTTATATTACCCAATGAACATTGTAAAATAACTCAAGGCACATGTACGCTTCACATTAGAGGCTCGTCCGAGCTAATTATGTATAGAGGTATCAAGTTACCCGTCCAGCTTAAACCTTTATATTGACACAATGAAAGCCTGGCTAGGATTGTATATACATGTAAGGTTACCAGTCCTAGCTAAACCTTTAAAACAACATCAGATTACCAGTCCAGGCTAAATCTGTGCCACATGTATCTTTGAGTCTACAATAAATGCTGGATCTCAAAATCATCAGGAAATAACATGTAACCATGTGTATGAGTCTTCTACTAAGTTCATCAGGATGTTTACATTTTGTAATCTCATTCTCTTTCCTTTGCATCATAATTCAGTGTCTCCTCTCTATATACTTGATAAACCAAATCTGACTGCCAAATTCTCAGTTATACAATTAAAGAACAAAAGAAAAGAAAGTTAGACGATGTTTATATTGTACGAACTTACTTGGCAGAATAATAACATGCAATGTAGAGTCTACTCGATAACTTTTCCTTTCCCGCGATCTTTTCTCGACGGATTCAAATCTTGACATAATTTAATTCAAATTTTATCAACCAATATCATTCATTAGCTTATGAAGCATATAAGTTAGTTCAATTCTATCTCTCGAAATTCCCTTAAACCTAACACATTATACAGTCGAGCCTTTTTATAACAAAGTTTATAGAATTCTTAAGCTAATTTCGAAATGTCTACACTTTAGTCCTGGTATTCGAAACTAACAAATTTTCATTTTACCAAGTGATCCTTTTTCATAACCTCTCTTTTAATCTAATCATTTAACAACATAATTTCAAGCATTCAACAATGGCAATCTCATGAAATCTTTAATAGTTTTAGAAACAAACACCACCATTAGCTAGATTGAAGCACAACAATATCAAAAACACAAAATTCATGCCAAACAAGTTCGAATTAGTTTACCATGCGAGAGCACAAAACTTGGTCGAACTTTCCTAGCTCAACAAAGAAGAAAAATGGTGATGGAGAGGATGAAAGAAAGAAAATGAACTCCCTCTTTCCATCCACTATGTAATGGCAACACTTGTCTGACCACTATCTATAAAAATGGCTAAATTATAATTTTAGTCCCTAATTGATTAACATATTATCATTAGCAAATAGAAATCCATAATAGTCAACTTTTACCAACTTTACTGTTTCATCCCTGTTCTATGATCAATTCTCTAATCAATCAAAATTTCTAAACTAAAATTCCATATAACACTATATTAAACCAATGATGATTAAATAATAAAAAATACGGAGTCAATCATTGGAGAATGGGGTTCCGAAACCACCATTTTTGGTACCACTGAAAACAGGTTGTAACAAGGACTCTTTAAAGGCATGGGTTCGAACCCCACCAAGACAAAAGAATTAAAACATTTTTTTGGTGGACCTAGGCACTCTCGTCAAAACTCCGAGAACTCTTTTGGGCTCTCCCCGGAATAGAGAAACAAAAATCTGCGACTAAAACCAAGCATAAACACCTCAGGAATAATACTTCCATCGTTAAGGGAGTGAGGCACTTCACCTTCAACAATATTGAATATTGAAGCCAAACCCAGGTATCAAATAATATATTAATATTTGATAATATGACTAAAATTTTGATTTAGTTGGGGACATATACATATCCTTATACAATATTGATGATAAATGAAAATGGATGATTGAAAATTTATACGACGATTGAGGTTTTGCGTGTGTTGTAAATAGTAATTTCAATTTTTGAAAAAGAAAAACAACATGTAAAGAGACTCCAATTTAACTCAATTGTTGTCTATAATCACACTTAAAAGCTAGCTTCTTGTATGCTTATGTTTTAGATTTAGACACATGCATTGAAAGACAGATCTAAAAAGAGAGGCAAAGACCTTGCTTCGTACCTACTTCGAACTAGAGGTGTGCATGGGCCGGGCTGCCTGGCCCAGCCTGAAGGCCCGCCCAAAAAATGGGAGGGTTCGGGTAAAAATATAGGCCCGAAATATGGGTTTGGGAAAAAAATGAGGCCCGTTTAGAAAACGGCCAGCTCAGTAAAATTTTTGGCCCAAGCCCAAATTTCTACCAAAATTTCATCCCGAATTATATACTAAATATATATTATTTTTTATCATATTTACATTTTATTTTTAATTTTAATATAATCACTTTTTATTATATTTTCAATTTGTGTATTGTTTTAAGAATTGTTTTAATATCATTTTTTATTTGTTTCTTGTTTTAATATTTGTTTTAAATGTATTTGATGATTTATTATATTTTAAAATTTTTTATTTAATGAAATAAGTTAAAAAAATTTAATATGGGCCGGGCAGGGCTCGGGCTTAACAATTTTATTTCGGACCGGGCTTGGACAAATTTTTAGGCCCATATTTCGGGAAGGGCCCGGGCCTAGAAAATAGACCTAAAATTTTGTCTGGGCCCGGCCCATGCACACCTCTACTCCGAACCCTTTTGACTTTTTTTTTAATATAATCTTGTAAGATTTTTTTACATTAAATAATTTAGAAATAGTAAAAAGATAAATACATAAAAACCTTAAAAAATTTAGAATTTGATCTTTCTTTTATTCAGACTGACCTTGTAAAAGGGTATTGGCTAGTTTTATAGACTAGAAGAACATCTTTTGTACCAAAAGTAAAAAGAGGTACATGTACATATGAGAAAGCTGAAAAACATATGATTTAAAGATTTAGTGATTATTTGTTCCAAAAAAATAAAAAATCTAGTGGTTAAAGTTTGACATGTTTATTTGATTCTTTTAGGATAAATTACATTTAAGGTCACTAAATTATTACTAAGTTGATGTTTTGATCACTCAACTTTAAAAAAGTTATAAAATGGTTACTAAACTATTTGAAAGCTTTCATTTAAATCACTAGACTATTAAAATCGTTATTATATGGCATTCTCTATTCGCTTCGTCTATACAAATTGAAAGCCCTCCTTCTCTTTTTCTTCTATAATTCAATTTTTTTCTCATGAAATAATTTTGAATGTCAAGAATCTGTGAACCAAAATCTAAATAATTTTCTCCTCAAATATTCGACACTACTATCAAATTGTCTTGGATCTAAGATATGTTCTTCTAATAGTTGACAGGTATTGATTCATCGTACCGATCGTTGAATCGTCGCTTGAAGCTCACTAGTCAATTTTTTTAAAGAAAGAAACTTAACAAATAGTTCATTGACTTAAATGAAAACTTTCAAATAGTT
The DNA here is from genome assembly GCA_025698475.1 of Gossypium anomalum. Taxonomy (NCBI): domain Eukaryota; kingdom Viridiplantae; phylum Streptophyta; class Magnoliopsida; order Malvales; family Malvaceae; genus Gossypium; species Gossypium anomalum. Next base: position 9,263,795 of record CM046965.1, on the reverse strand, counting down.
CAATGACTATTTTTTAACTTTTTAAAGTTAAAAGATAAAAATGTAAACATATTAATAATTTAGTGACTTTGAATGTAATTTACTCATTTTTTTTAGTACCTTCCATAAGAGATTTGACAATAGTAATATGTATGTATATATGTATGATTTTCTAGAAAACAATTTTTAATGAATTAAAAAATGGACTCAAAAATTATTTTTATTGTAAATTGTATTTTAATAGGTAAAAGAAAAATGAAGAACCCCCTGCTTAACCCTCATTTTATAAGAAAGGAAAATTGAGAAAAAGATGAGAGAAAATATTGGTTAAGGAAATACTAAAATAAAAAGCAAAATATACAAATAATACTGTAATTGATTTAAGATGAGTAAATACTTAAAATATAATAAATTTATGTAAAAAATATAACCTTGTACTTTGTATAAAAATATTTATCTTGTATATAATTTTTAAAAATATTCAATATGAAACTTGTGTAATTTTACCAATATCGATGTACCTCAAAGTTTTAAAATTTTTTAAATTTATATGTGCGGCATGTATATACAGAGTTAGAGGTGCTCATGGGTTGGGTTGGGGTCAACCAAAATTTTAGGCCTGAGCTCGACTCGAAAAATGAGTTTAAAATTTTGCCCAAGTCCGGCCCAGATAAAAATGCTAAGACTCGGGGCTTGGCCCGACCCACCCATATTAATTTTTTTATACTATTCTTTTATATAATTTTTTTAAAAATATAATACATCAAAAATACTAAAAATGTTAAAATAAAGGTTTCCAAACAAATTGAAAATAAATTTTAAAAGAATATTTACTTAAATAACACTAAGATATGTGCAACTTAACAAGCAAATGTTTCTAAAATAGTAACAAAATTAAGAATAAAACAAGAGTTATACAATAACAATAAAATAGTAGAAACATAATAATGAAATGATATCAAAATAGTGAAAAAAAAAGAGAGAAGAAAATAGCAAGAAAATAAAAAAAAGAGTAAAAAAAACCTAGTTTTTTTAGCATATTCGGGCTGGGCCAGGCTCAGGGCCAAAAAAGCCTTACCTAAGGCTCGACCCGTTTTCTAAATGGGCATTATCTTTTTGCCCAAGCCCAATTTGTGGACATATATTTTTATCCAAACCTTCTCACTTTTCGGGCGAGCTTTTCGACCTAACTGGGTGGCCCGACCTATGAGCAGGTATATACATAATACATGGGCAAATATGAAGGTAGGCAGAGGTCTTGGCCACTTTCAAATGGAAAATTGTTATTCAAGTCCCTTATAAGATGATTAAATTAAAAATTAGTTTATGATAAAATTACACTTTAACCCCTAAAATAAGAAAATTATGTTTAATCCCTTAAATAATGATGAAATAATAAATTAATACATTACAAAATTACGTTTTAATCTCTCAAAAATTTATTATTCAATTCCCGTACCCTAAAAAAAATTATTAATTCACCCATGTGTGTATATATGTTTTGCATGGGTGGCATGCGAAATGTCTTGTGTTATCATGTAATTAGTTTTGAGCTTTACATAATCTTTTTATCGATTGAGAAAATGAGTTTTATCTATTGATACAAAAAATAATAATAACCACACATGTGACATCTATTTATTTGTTGTCAAGTTAACAAATAAATTTAAAATTGTTAAGATTTTGGGGCATATTGATAGATAACATAATAGCATGGATATCACATTAAATATTTCTTGTGCAAATACCATATTGTACATTAGATTAAAGTTAAAGGATTAAATATGACATTAACCATTTATATTTTGTTTAAAACACTTTTTTTTAGTGAATATTCGTATTTATATTTTTGTCATGTTCATAATTGTCCATGAACTTTTAACCATTGACAAATTAATTTAAGAGATATATATATATATATATATATAATTTTTAACTTGTAGGAAAGGGACAAAAATTTCATTAAAGAAAAAGGGGGGTTTCCAACAAAACTGGGTTATCATAGCTTCTCATTCCAACCTAGAAGTAACGACAGAGATTCGGACACGGTCCCACTACTGCTGGGTCCCACACGTCATTTGTCCCATCAGTTCACCCTTTTCTCTGGCGAGAATCTCACAGTCATACCCTTTGTGGGGTCCAATCAGTAAAAACCAGATCTCTCCATCATTAGACACGTGGATTATTCTTAACTATTACCCTTTGTCTTTATGTTGTCACGCTCGCTTTGCCGGTTAATGTCAGCAGGACCGGCTTTGGCAGTCACTGCTATCTTTAAGTGTTTGTCAGTTTTGAATGGTGACAAACGGCTACGATTAAATCAATGACAAAATTTAAAAACCCCAAAAATATAGAACAAGAAAAATGATTTTTTTTTTTTTTTTACTATCAGTAATTTTCAGCATAGTAAATGCAGATAAATTTTGTAATTTAACCGTATTTTATATTTTGGCTTTATTTATTTGGATGAAGGATGAATTTACTCTTAAGAATATATCATAAATTTGCATTGTTACATAATCTCACAAATAATAGTAATTTTATTTAGATTTAATATTCATTTAGTGCCTAAGGAAACATTAACATAAAGGAATATATATATATATATATATATGGATAATGTGTCGGCAATTTTTGTTGTCAAACAATAAGTACTAATTGTTTATATGTGAATATGGTGTGTATGTTCAACATTATCCTCCTGTTTTTTAATTAAAATTTCAGATTTCTTTTTAAATGAAGAAAATTGGAAATTTTTCTCAAATTTGACTTTGAATACTTGAAATCTAGACCAAAAGAAAATTATCACATTATTTTTTTGGTTTTATATGTGTCAAGTTTGTATTAAAATTATATTATATTAAATTTAATATTTTGTAATTTCTCTGACAATAAGTCGGTGTCATGAATCAAATGGGCACCAATTCGATTAAGAAAATTACAGAAATGTTCTTTCTTAATTGAAATTAGCTATGTTATTTTGAGGTACTTTAATCTTTTTATTTTAACAAAAACCAATAAAAATAAAAATATGCATATGGTGAGATTTTAATCATTCCCAATTAAATTGGTAAAATCTTAAATTTACCGTCCAACCAATGCTTTTCTTTTTGGTAAATAAAAACAACATTAAGCGGTTATAGAAATAAGCTAAAAATTAAAAGCCCATAATATCCTTTTGGATTAACTCTCGCATAGCTTGAGGAGGTTAAAAAAAAACCTATAAGGGGGTAAAATTTATGCCAGTTTACTTAGCCACGAAATTCGCAACTGTACTATGATCTCTAGAAATATGATAGATACGGACTTTCCAATTCCTTTGTAACAGTGTACGGATGGCCCGTATTTCCATAAGAGGGCTATCAATAAGTTTGCCAGACAAAATTAATTCCACCAAAAGAGCATTATCAGATTCAAGTTTAACCTACCAGTATCCTTTCCCCCAAGTCAAACGTAGCCTTTCAAGCATAGACCTTGCTTCTATCTTGATAACTTCATCTCTCCCCAATATCATCGAATAGCCATACAACCAATTACATCCTCATCTCTAATGACTCATCCAATTCCAACCGAGTAAGAACTAAGCGAAACTGCACCATCTGTATTGAGTTTAACCCATCCAATCTCTGGCATAAACTAATTCATATTAGACACCATACATCCCCTGTGAATCATAGGCTTTGAGGGTAGCGAGTAACTTCTCGTCCAACTGATAGTATCTACCACATGTTGGACAGAGCTGTGATTGCCAGAAAATACAAACATATTCCTGTTTTTCCATAGAAACCAACAAACAATAGAAAACAACATTTGCCAATCCAACTCTTGATTACCGCACTTCCCTACGTTTTGCAAGTTCCAAATAATCCATTTATCAAAAGGTAAGGAGAAAAATAATACATATTTCTACTGTGGTACAATCAAAGTCCAAACTGCCCGTGGGAATGAGAAATCTCTAACAATATGTAACTCAAATTCATTAGTAAATTGCATCTCGGACAATTGCTTTCACAAGCCATATGTCTCCTAACTCTCTCCTTATTCGTCAAAAGTTTGTTATTCCATAATAGCCAAATGAACACTCTAACCTGCTGCGGTACTTTGGCTTTCCAAAACAATTTCCAAACATTAGAATTATTTGTCAACTAAGATTGGTACATACCTTTATATGTATCCACCATGGAAAATGAATTTCTAGTTGCCCATCTCCGTGATAGTCGATCATTCCACTTGATGAATCCAATTATCGTTCCAAAAATTCATCAGAAATCCATTTCCAATAGTCTAAAAAACATTATCCACCACATCCTGCCAAACCCGCATTAAGGATATCTGTATATAAGAGAAATTACTCCTAGCAATAGAATTCGAAATCACCCCACAAATCTTGTACTTACTCCTTACAACCTTAACCCATAGGTTATCAGTTTTGGTTAACAAAAGGAAACCAAGTTTCAAAAGAAATAACTTGTTTTGAATAGTTAGACTTCTTATACCTAAACCTCCTGATTCAATCAGACGATAACAATCATCCTATTTTAAGAGAGCCGACTTCCTATCATCAGAAAAAGATCCCCAAACAAAATTACGGGCTAGCTTTTCAATCTTACCACACACTGTTACAGGAATACGAACTGTAGACATAAATTAATTTGGAATTGATAAGAACATTGACTTAGCTAATGTAATTCTGCCTGCTAGTGATAGCTTATTAGCCTCCCACTTATTAAGCCTACAACGGACTTTATCGATTAAAAAAATTAAAAGTGCCAATTACGACTTTCTTATGGATAATTGGAAATCTAAGATGCATTCCCAAGTCACCCACTTGACCATATCCCACCTTCCTGCAAATATTCGATGTAACAATTTTTGGAACATTAGACAAAAAGAACACTTAGAGATTTATTTTTATTCACTTTTTGTCTCAAAAAATGATAAAAGGTGCTCAAAATAGCAATAACCACTTCAGCTTGTGATTTGTTTTGGATCCGCTTCCCCAAAAAGCATGAGATCATTAACAAAATAAAATGTGATAAGGTTGGACCTCCCTTAGCCAAAACCAAAGGCTTCCACCTTCCATTACTCATTGCTTCATCAATTAAGTGCCCCAATCTCTCCATACATAAAACAAATAAGTAAGCAGATAGAGGGCCTCCTTGCTGCAACCCTCTAAAAGGCCTAAATTTGTTTGTCACCCCACCATTCTAGAGAATTTGGAACATAGCCGAAGATACACTATTCATAATAACCGTGATCAAATGGACATCGACTCTACTTCTGAAAGAGTATCCCTAAAAAAATCCCAAAGAATTCTATCATATGCCTTCTCGAGATCAGTTTTTAGGATCATCCTTGATTTTCTGCCCTTGAAGTTCTTCAAAGAATGGACCACCTCCTGAGTAATGACAATATTATCTGAGATGCTTCTACCCATCTCAAAACTAACTTGATTTTGTTTAGTAAGTCTCTGTTCTTTATTATTATTATTATTAAACTTTGGTATTCAAGATACCTAATTTAATATATTTTTATAAAAGTTTATTTTAATATGTACAATTTATTACCTTAAATTTCGTTATATTTACAATTTAATCTAATTTTTTTATTTTAATATCATACACATTTCATCTGTTATTATTATTATTATTATTTTTAAACACACATTTTTATTTTAAATATGTGGTTTCCATGAGCATACGTATAAAATATATTAATTAGTTATTGTATGAGATAATCAAAAATAATAAAGTAGAAAATTGTTTTAAAAATAAAAATAGCCACCAATATAATGATAAAATTGTTAGACCGCATATCTTGAAATAAATAATGAAAATATGTAGAGAAGTCCCTTTCCTTTTGCACTGATTATTGTTTTTCATTGGTTTATAATTGGTGACACGAGATTTTCATTGGATGGAAAAAAAATGCTAATATGGAAAATTTTATGGCAGTGGCATGTGTTTTCTTCATGATACTTGCCCATTTCATTGTTTTATTTCTCTTTTCTTTTACATGATTAAAGATATTGGATAAATTTCAATTCTAATCCCTTTACCTTTTTGATATAAGAATGATATTTCAATTTTGATCCTTATATTTTTCTCAAATTTGAGATTTAATCTCTATATTTTAATTTTGACATAATTTGACATAATATTGTCATAAATTAGTCTAAATACTTTATTTTTATTCAAATACTAATGTGAATTTTTTAAGAATTGTTAATACCTTTAGAATTCTTTGTTAAATTCGGGTCAACTAAACAATGTCATTTTTTGTTACTTGGGTAAGAGTGAGTATTTTTGTTACACCAACAAATTTAACAGAAATTTTTTAATAATGTTAACAAATAGACTTGAATTTTAAATTTTAAAAAGTAAATAGACCAAGTTCATAAAAATAAAAGTATGAAGATTAAATTCCAAATATACAATGAGTTCAAGGACTTGGAGCATTGTAATTTTTAAATTTTTATTTATAATTTAGCAAAAAAAGAATAATTAACCCAATAAGAAGCATAGGTTGGAGCCATACTAGTTAAAATTGAAAAGAAAGAAATAACTAAATGGAAGCCACAAAAATTCCTAATTTTGTATGAATTTTTTATTTAAGTGTACAAGATTAAAAATTTTTGGAGTTATTTTTAGGCATAATATTTATTTGGCCCTTCAACTTTACAAAAAAAAAATCAATTTTATCTTTTATTAATTTTCTGTCTGTTTTAGTTTTTAAATTTGCGATGTTTTTCAAATCACCCCAAAATGGATAGAAAAGTTAACGTCTGTTAACTTTGTTGGTGTGGCATACATGTGGATTGCCACATAGATATTAATTTTTAAAATTTAAAAATAAAAAAAAATTAAAAATTTATAAAAATGTGTCTAACATATTTTAATTTTTTTAAAAAATAATTAATTGCTAACATGACATATGCATAGATTGCCACGAAGATGTCATGTCAACTAGAAGTGTCCATGAGCGAGGTTGAGCCAGGTCCAACTAAAATTTTAGGCTTGTTTGCTAGGCCCGGGCTCGGCCCAAAAAATGGGCCTAACATTTTGCCCAAGCCTGATTCGGATAAAAATACTAAAACCTAGGCCCGGCCCACCCGTATTAATTTTTATATATATTTAAAAAATTTAATACATTAAAAATATTAAAAACATTAAAATAAATGTATACTTAAATAAGATTGAGATATGTGCAACTTAACAAGCAAATACCTCTAAAATAGTAATAAAATTAACAATAAAATAAGAGTTATACAATATCTTAACAATAATAATAAAATAGTAGCAACATAATAGTGAAATGATAGTAAAATAGTAAAAAAAAAATAATAAAATAGCAACAAAACAGTAAAAAAAATTAAAAAAACAACATTTTTTTTGCATATTCGGATTGGACTAGGTTGAGCTTAGGCAAAAAAAATCTTACCCGAGGCTCAACCTATTTTTTGAAAAAGCCTTATTTTTTTATCCAATCCCGTTTTTCGGATCTATACTTTTACCAAAGTCTTCCTACTTTTTGGCTGGGTCTTTGAACCGAGCCGCAATAGACAGGTCTAATGTTAGCAAAGTTAACAAATATTAATTTTTTTATTCATTTTTGGATAATTTGATAAATAATATAAATTATTTTTAAGAGCTTAAAAAGGTAAAATTAAAAAAAAAGAAGTTAAAATGATATATATATTTTTTAAAAGTTTGGAGGGAGGTACACATCCTTATGCCCTTTTTATACAAATCCTAAACTCTTGATGAGGAAATAATATTATTGTATACTCAAATTCACTACAAATGATTGTTACCGACACAATATTATGTGAACTAAGATGATTTGAGCAGCATTTTAAAGGTTTTTTTTCTTTTCTTATAAACCATTTTGTTTTCTTTATTAATTATTAATGTTGGAAAAAGAAAATGCCAAGTTGGCAGTTTAGTGGGTAAAAAGATGACCCACCTATTTCATTGGCATGGATGTGGCAATAAAAGTTGCACGTCATCTCATCTAACTGTGAAGTACGAGTCAGTAAGATCTACCTTAATTTAATTGGATGCTCCAATTAATATTCAATTTAGTGGGATTTATTAATTGTAATAATTACTTAAATACGTAAGATGTGTATAGTTACAACTAATTATATTCAATTTAATTTCTGTGTAGCTTTAAGTACGAGATATGTAACGATTTTGTAACTTTATTGAAGAAATTTAAAAAATGTGCATGTGCAAAAAATGAACCTTTAAACCATTAATATCAATTTGCAAGTTGTTTCTTTTAAGGAAGTTACAAGTGCAAGTACAAGTACATTTTCAAACAATATATACAAATAATTAAAATTAGAATTAATTAGAATGTATTTGTATGTAGATGAAAATCAATTTGGATGAAGCTTACCCATCATAAAACTTAGTAAAATCAAATCTTGAAATAATTGATGAGGTGAAACATAAATTTTCATATATTTTTTAGACAGCAAAATGTTTTTATTTTTATAGTAGCATCAAAGATTAGATAATGTAAAAGTAAATCCTAAAAATTGAAATTCAAAATTTTAGATTAAAAAAATAACAATGATGAAGACAAAGATAAATATTGATATATGCTACATCTAAAATCGGTTTAAAAAATTATATTTTTAGTTACATCAAAAGTTTAATTTTTTTTTTTTAAGATCGAATCTTGTGGTATTTCTAGTAATAAACTTTTAGTTGAAATAGTACATGTATTTTGTACGAGGCAATCCAAATTATTTTCGGATTTCAACTTATCAATCTTCTCCACTATCATCGAACCTCGAATTGCTTTTAGTGCGGAGTCAAAGAAAACAAACCAAGTGCACAAAATGAAAACTTTTTTTTTAACTTAACTTTCAGTTGGAAAGTTCGTTCTCTCTGTACCACCCCAAAATTGACTCAGTTGTCGAGTTCGAGTTACAGGATGCTACATTCGTTGCAATTTAGTCATTGTATACTTCCTAAATTAGTTTTAGAGTTTTTATTTGTTCAAATAAGTCCATGATATTGTATTATTTCTGAAATCTGTGATTTTATGAGTAAAGTGCTATTGTTACATCGCATGATAAGTGAATATTACATGCCTTCTGTTAAAGTGATACCGTCCTTCTATCAAAGTGTTATTATTGTTACCGCCCTATTGACTTCATGATAAGCATATCTACTGCTAGCGGCAGTTTATCTGCAAAAATGTTATACATCCACAACACAATAACAATTTTTATCTTTAAATATGTTGTGCGTCCATAGCCCAGTGGTAGTTTTTATCTACAAGTATGTTGTGCATCTACAACCTAGTGGCAGCTTTTATCTCAAATATGTTGTGCAACGACAACCAGTGAACATTTTTATCTAGAAATATGTTGTGCATCCACAACTCAGTGGTAGTTTTTATCTACAAATCAGTGGTGGTTAATCCACAACCCGGTGTATAAGGATGATTGAGTTTATCTACCATTCATAAACATGTGCATACAAAACTGTGAATGCTGAAATATTGTAGTGGTGCATTAATTTATAAAATGGTTACTCATACTTGCTATACGAATGTGATTGTTCTAAAGAACTGTTATTTCACATGCTTTATCGACTATTTTTCTCCATTTTTCTAGTGATTGGATTCACATTGAGCTTCTTAAGCACACTCCCCTTTTTATTCCCATATTTATAGATAACCTATCAAGCTAGGACGTAGACTCGACATCTAAAAGGCTCGACTCATATTGCGTTTTTATTCAAAAAAAGTAAGCTTAGATTCATTATTCTCACTTTTTTGCTATTCAGAGACTGTACTATTTTATTTAAACTATGACATGGGACTTAGGTTTTTGGGTTTATTTGGCATGCATAACATTTACTTTGATTTTAAGATTGTTGAAATATGGAAATTGATTTAATCTTGCATGAAATTAATTGTACCTTTCAAAAACGCGCTAAATTTTTCTTCAAGAAATTAAACTAAATGTTTTAAACAACTGTTTTTAAACTCCGATAGTCCTGTTAGGCCATTTCGGTGGCCGATGTAATCTTCTGAATTTAGCCTTAACATTTAGGTTGAATTGAGGTGGTTACATTTGGTGGTGTTGGAGCCAGGATTACAAAATTTGGACAATGAAAATTTAAATGAGTTGGCATGCATACATTGAAAAGGGGTATTTTGAAAAAAAATCGTGATACAAACTTTTGAAAAATAATTTTCTTCAAAAAAATTAAAATTCGATAGTCCGATGACGGTCCTAATTTAGCAATTGCTACTTTTGAAGATTTAGATAAACTATAATATTTAGACTGTAAACACTCAGGACAAATAGCTAATGCTCAAAGTTTTATATGGAAACTATAGATATACTTTAGACTTTAAATTTCCCTGAGATCACTATGAACACCTAAGGTAGACGTGGTAGGGATCGGCCGAGTAGGGTTGCACCCATTGACAACCCATTATACAGGGAGAAAACCCAATCCATAAATAGGAGTACGTAGAGAATTCTACCGCCAATGGTGGTGGATGCTATGAGAATGGAGATGATGCAGTGTTACAAGCAATGCTGAGGGTTTTGCAAAGGGTTGCTAGAGCCTAAATTGGATAAGAGATTCATAAATCTATTATGGAGAGACATTGATTGAATGAGGCTGAAATATTCAGGGGTGTTGCTAGAACGACCCTTACCGAGGCTGAGTACTAATGGAGTCAACAAAGATGATTATGAAGGATCTAGATTATGCTCCAGAACAAAGATTGAAGGGCAATCTACCTTTGTTAAGAGATGAGGCCTATTATTGGTGGTACTTTGTTTTGAATGGTACGTAGGCTGAACGTTTGACCTGGGGATATTTTCAAGAGGCCTTCCAAAAGAAGTATGTGGGCATTAGATATGTGGAAGCTCATAGACTCGAGTTTATCGAGTTGAAATATGGAGATAAGACCATGGCAGAATATGAGGCTAAATTTCTTAGACTTAATCATTATGCTGAAGGTATAGTCACCACAGAGCATGACAAAATCGTGAGGTTCAAAAATCAGTTGCGTTTCGACCTCAAAATTCAGGTTGCTCCACACCAGATATGGGTGTTTAAGTTCTTAGTGGAGAAAACCAAAATTGTGGAGGAGATCAAATAGGTGGAATGTGAAAAATGACAGAAAAGTAAAGTCTCGATTAAGGAGATTCTGGTTCCACTGGGTTGAATTCTCATCCCATAAAATAAGCCAAAGAGGGTAGACTACAGCAAAGGGTCGTTGTAGCTAATTCTAGTAACATGATTTAAAATTATATGTATTGTGGTAAGCGCCACTCGAGCGAGTATTGGAAGAAATTAGGTGCTTGTGTAAATTGTAGGTCGAAGGAGCATATGGTAAAAGATTATCCTTATCGAAATGGAAAAATGCAAGCTCCGACCTAAAATCAAACCCTAAATCAAATAGTGGGTTAGTTACCTTCGAGGGGTTGAGGTCAGAATAGGGTCGCTAATAATTTTGCAACTAGTAATTAAGGTGCGAATCGAACTAAGGCTAGACAGCCTGCCCTCACTTATGCTGTTAGAGGTTGTGAGGATAAAGATATATCTAATGTCATCGCAGGTATTTTTACCATTTATTCTGTTCCGTATTTTGTGTTAATAGACATAAGATTCACCCATTCATATGTTGCTTACAATATGTCTGATAAATTGGGTATTAGGATAGACAAAACCACTATTACTGTTACCATAGTAAGTCCTTTAGGGCAATCGATTTTCGTAAATTAGAGGTTCAAGGGGTAGTTTTTCTTGCCGATTTTATGAAATTTCCTTTTAGAGAGTTCAATTTAATTCTAGGAATGGATTAGTTGGTAGAACATCAAGTTAGGCTGGATTGTGCCTAAAAAAGGGTGAGTTTGAAAATTGTCGATGGTAGTGAGATCGTTATGGTTGGAAAACGACAGAACTATTTATCTAATGTGATTTTCACTATGGTCGTGGAAAAATTAGCTCGAAAAGGGTGTAAGGCTTATCTAGCCTATGTAATGGATGTGAATGCAAATAGCTCTGCTATATATAGTATTCAAATAGTTAGAGAATTCCCGAATGTATTTCTTGAGGAGCTACCGGGGTTACCTCCAAATTGTGAGGTAGATTTCAAAATTGAGTTATTTTCGGCAATTGCTCCAGTGTTCGTTGCTCCCTACATCATGGTGCCTAAAGAGCTTCATGAATTGAAAGTCCAACTACAAGAGCTATTGGATCGTGGGTTTATTAGGCCCAGTGTTTCTCTTTGGGGAGTTTCGATCCTATTTTTTAAGAAGAACGATAGCTCCCTAATGTTGCGTATTGACAATTGACAGTTAAATAAATTGATTGTTAAGAATAAATACCTTCTACCTAGGATCGATGATTTGTTTGTCCAATTCTAAGATGTAGCGGTGTTTTCCAAAATTGATTTAAGGTCTGAGTACTATTAATTAAAGGTGAAGGATATAAATGTGCCTAAAACCCCATTTAAGACTCATTATGGTCACTATGAGTTCCTTGTAATTCCTTTTGGATTAACTGATGCTCCTGTTGCCTTCATAGATTTAATGATCTGAGTGTTCCAAACCTTCTTTAATTAGTTCATCATTGTATTTATCAATGACATATTAGTTTACTCAAAAACTAAAACCAGGCACGATGAACATCTTAGAAAAGTTTTGCAAATCCTCCGAGAAAAGAAACTATTTACCAACTTGAGCAAATGTGAGTTCTGGCTTAAGAAAGTTATGTTTCTAGGACATGTGACATCCGTAAATGGTATCTATATAGATCTAAAAAAGATAGATGCTATCCTGGAATGGAAAGAACCCAAAAATATTCTTGAGATCCAAAGTTTCCTTGGTTTAGTTAGATATTTTCATAGATTTGCTGAAGGGTTTTCTCTGATTGCTGTTCCACTAACTAAGTTGTTGAGGAAGAATGTTCCGTTTAAAAGGATGAGTGATCAACAAGCTAGCTTTGAAAAGCTAAAGACTGTGTTAACTCAAGCTTCCGTGTTAATTCAACTTGAGTTAGGAAAAGAGTATGTGGTGTATAGCGATGCATTCTACACAGGCCTTAGGTGTGTGTTGGTGCAAGGTGGAAAAGTAATTGCCTATGCGTCGAGATAGTTGAAACAACATGAGTGCAACTATCCGACTCATGACCTAGAGTTGGCAGTAGTGGTATTCACACTAAAAATTTAAAGGCATTACCTGTGTGATGAGAATTACTATATCTATATGGATCATAAGAATCTTAAGTATCTTCTAACTATGTGATTAAGTACCACCCTAGAAAAGACAATGTAGTGGCAGATGCTCTAAGTAGAAAATAAATGTCCGATTTAAGAGCAACGTTTTATAGGATAAGTCTAGTGGGTGATGGAGGCTTACTAGTGGAACTACAAGTAAAACCCACCTTGGTTAGTGAAATTAAAGTTCAACAACCATTAGATGTGTCATTGTTTTCATATATTAAGCAGGTGGAGGATGGAAAAACTGAGGATTTTGGGTTTAATGCTAATGGTATTTTGTGCTTCCGAGTAAGGTATTTTTTTCCAAATGATAAGGATCTAAAATGTTCATACTTTGGGAAGCTTATGGTAGCCCTTATGCCATGCATCCCAAAGGAAATAAGTTGTATTGGGATTTAAAGGAATTGTACTGGTGGCATACACTGAAACGAGAAGTGACAAATTTCGTAGCTAAGTGCCTAATGTGCCAGCAAGTGAAAGTTGAACACCAGTTCCTTCTAGTTTGTTACAACCAATTAAAATACCTTAGTGGAAGTGAGAAAGAATAGCAATGAACTTTGTTAGTTTGTTACCCTTAACACCCATTAAGAAAGATTCAATTTTGGTAATAGTAGACCGGTTAATTAAGTTTGCTCATTTCTAATTGGTTCGTACGAATTACTTTTTACAAAAGCTAGCTAAGTTATATATATATATATATATATATATTGGAGATTGTAAGATTGCATGGAGTACCTGTATCAATTATTTTAGATCAAGATTCCTATTTTAGATCTCGATTTTGGAAGAAGATACTTGAGGTATTGAGTACTTCTTTAGATTTTAGTACTACCTTCCATCCACAGACTGATGGACAATCCGAACGGGTTACTCAGATATTGGAGGATATATTGAGGGGTTGGATCATCGAATTTTAAGGTAGTTGGGAGGAACACTTGCCTCTAGTCAAATTTTCCTATAACAGTAGCTTCCATTCGAGTATACAAATGACACAATATGAATCCTTGTATAATCGTAAGTGCCAAACACCACTATGTTAGAATGAATTGGGTGAACGGAAAATTTGGGTCCCAAAGTGGTACAAAAGTTTAAGGGGAAGAAAATGTCGAAGATAATATCTTCTTGAAAGTGTCTCCATGGCGAAAAATGTGTAGGTTCAAACAATAGAGCAAGTTAAGTCATAGGTTCATTGGAACTTACAAAATTCTTAAGAGACTCAGTAAAATGACATATCAATTATAATTACCTCCTTAATTGGACCACATCCATGACATCTTCCATGTCTCCCTATTGAGACGATATTGATCCGATCCTTCCGATATTGTACGAATAGAAGAGATTGATTTGAGACCAGGTTTTTCCTTTGAAGAGGAACCTGTACAAATTCTAAAGCATGAAGTAAAGAATCTGAGAAGGAACTGGATCTCACTTGTCAAGGTTTTGTAGCGGAACCATGGCACTGAGGAGGTCATGTGGGAACTGGAAGGCTCAATCCGTCAACAATATCCTCAACTATTCAAACGAGGTAAAATTTGAGGATGAAATTTCTTTAAGGAGGGGAGAGTTGTCACGCACCAAAATATAGGGGGTTAATTTTTTTTTATTTTCGACAACCTAGGGTAAAAACCACATCTAATAAAAAATTAGTAAGGATGAAGATTAAATAAGAAATAGGCTTCAGGCCTGATTGGCCACAATTCGTTGTAGCATATTAAACAATTTTATCTACTTAATGAGCTTGTAGGAAAGCAATTTAATGATGTTTTCATTTGGTTTTTACTTTTAGTACTTAGGAAATAAAAAGAGCAATTTGAGAAATTTATATAACCTTGGGGGCCAAGGTAGGCCTAAAGGTGGACTAATATGTTCGGTGAATGTGCAGGACACCATTCGGAGGCACAAAGACAGTGGACTGGCTGTGATGTTACAACATGGACCTTGAATGTTGCAACATAGTGAACAGAGTACCAAAAGGAGTAGTCTACATTCGGTGTTGCAACACAACCCTAGCTAGTAGACTACATTTAATGTCGCGACACAAGCTAGAGGGTGTTACGACGATACCGACATGACGAGGTCACTTAATGGGTTAAGGGTGTTTTCGTTCACACAATGAACTTGAATGCAAAATCGTCAGCCGAATTAGGTGAATGATTGGTGACCAATCCTAGGCCTATAAATAGAATTGTTCTGAACACTATGAGGACAACTTTTTACTAAGTTTTATTTATACGTTCAATTGTAACTCAGACTTTCTTTTAGCTATAGTTTTTCTTTCATTTTTCTATTTCGTCCTTCACTAAAATCATATTGTAGATCCATCAACTCTTCAGCGGATTACCGTTCTCGTATTTATTATTATATCAGGCTTTTTTTTATCTTTGTTCTTTATTTATTCATAATGTTTATATTTTTAATAAATCACATTGCTTGTGTTAAATGAATAGGGAATTAATCCAATAAGGGAGAGTAACGAGTGGATGTGGGATTAAATTAACCTCTATGTAGGGTCTTTTAACGGATCAACTAGTTGGGATAGGAAGAACTTAAAGCCTTAGGCCTGATGACCTTAGGAAGTCATGTAAGTGGGAATGAACATGAAATAAGTATTGCCTGTCCGTGAAAACCTTACCCCAATCAGGCCTGGAATGTGACATCGAGAGATAAGTAGTTATTGTCTACTCATTAGATTAGTGGAAGGCTGGGAGGCCTTGCTAGGTTAATGAATAGTTGATTAAGTAGAACCCAAAATAAGAGTTAATTATGAGCTCTAAAGCAAGTTAGTCTTTTATCATTAAGTCTGATAAAATCTACAATCTGTCTTTAAATTTGTTTTTATTATTTTAAATTAGTTTTTCTCTTCACCTTAATATCAATGGTAATATGATTTAAATAAAGTACTAACTAGACCTATTAACATAAAAGTTAATCTTAATTTAGTCTTGTCTCTCTTGGGCATGATCCTCGGAGTACTCCAATACATCGTTGTAAAAAACTATATTACAACATAACTCGTATAATTACGGATATTGCCTTAATTCATATCTTTAGTTGCAGCATTCGCACTACCTTAATTCATACCTTGGTGAAAGGTGTGTGTCTTTCCTAAGTGAGTCAGTGGTGATCACGTGTAGGATTAGAGCCATACGGTCTCGCACACGGGCGTGTGCGCCATACGACCATGTTCCCCCTTAAACCTTAGGCTAATTTGTGAACCACAAAGCTACAACTCTTCCACATGGCCTGTCACATGACTGTGTCCTTTTTGTCGGGTAATTTTAGCGTTTGACTCACGACCACAGTCTGTTACATGGCCTGGCCACATGATCGTGTGACCCCTATTTTACAGTTTTGCCCTTAAATTTATGATATGTGCAGTTTATTCCTTGAATTGTTTTTAGAGTTTTTATTTGCTCAAATAAGTCCCTGATATTGTATTATTTTTGAAATATGTAATCTTATGACTAAAGTGCTATTGTTACATCACATGATAAGTGAATATTATATGCCTTCTGTCAAAGTGATACTGATAAACTTTTAGTCTTATTATTGTTACCGCCCTATCGAGTACATGATAAGCATGTCTACTACTAGTGTTGAATTGAACACATGTTAAGCATATCTACTGCTAGTGTTGAATTGTTATATTACAAAGTATGAGATATTGTATTACATGGGGTAGAATGATATGTACAGAGGAGGAGTGATAGTTTATCTACAAATATGTTCTGCATCTTGATCTACTGTAATTCGGTGTAGCAGATTAAACTAATTTTCGCAGTTTAGGAGCTTGAAAGCAAGCATTTTCATTAGGTTTTAATCATGTTTCTGTGAGTTTCTTTAAACTAATAAAATATGTAAATTGAGTCTTTTATTGACTTTAGAGGTTGAATGAGGCCTAAAGGGTGAACTAATGAAATTTGTAAGTATGTAGGAGACCACTAAGTTGTACTAAACTGATATTGGTCACTATGCCACAACACAAAATGATCAATGACGCAATATAGGGAGCAAAATGGAGAAATCACGAGATTGCCTTCGATGTCGTGACATAATCTAAAGGTGTCGTGACATACCCTTAATGATATCCCAATAGGGGAATACTGACTCCTATGTTGCGACACATAAGGGCCTATGTCGTGACATCGACTCTGAATGAGAATTAACACGAGCCAAGGGGAATTTTGGTCTGCACAATTAAACTTAAAGCTCGAGAACATTAGCTAACATAGGGTTAGGGACGACGACTACCTAAAATCTATAAATAAGCTCATCTGTCACACATTACAGACACCAATTACTTAGTCTCGAATTCTTCTTTTAATTTTAGTTTAGTTTTCTCTTTTCTTAGGTTTTAGATTTACTTTCAGTTTGTTCTTTGTTCTATTGTGAGGGATATGATTTATGGAGATAATCAAACTTTGTGGATTCACATTCATTCTTAATACAAATAAGGCTTTTTCTTAAACTTTTTATTGTTGATTCGTTTATCATGCTCACACTTAATATTGATTCTATACTTTTATGAAAATCATGAGGAACTAATCCCTCTATGGGGGGTTAGCGAGTAGAGGTATGACCTATTACCTATTTTATAGGGTTACTCAACGGATCAACTATTTGGAAAATAAAGAGTCTAAACCCTAGGCTTGATAACCCTAGGAAGTCATCAAGGTGAGAATTAACCCAAAATTGGTATGACCTATTCGTGAACACGTTCACCCCAAATCGGTCTGGACTGTGAGATCGAAAGATAAGTAGTCATTGGCGACTCGTTATTTGAGTAGAAGATCGGAAGGTCCTGCTAGAATAGTGACCAGTTGATTGATGAGTAACCTGAAGTAGCAGTTGATGGGGATTATCGAAGCGAGCTAATCACCCATAATTAAATATGATTAATTTAACTTTTCAATCTCTTGTTATTTATTTCTTTATTATTATTTTAATATTATCATAAAAATCTCATTTATTTATGTTTTCGTACTATAATTGATTTAGAGTACTAAGTAGATCTTTTGGTGTTTAGGTTAAAATTGATCTAGCCTTAGATTCTATTGGGTATGATCCTCAGAATACTCATCTACTTCGTTGTAACTATATTACAATTGGACCCGTATACTTGTGGATATCACCTCATATATATATCTTTTACTGCAGTATTCACACTCTGGATGTTAGTATGTCTGGTGGTGATCACATCTATAGCACAATGGAAGTTTTTACCTGCAAATCAGTGGTGGTTAATCCATGACCCGGTGTATAAGGATGATTGGGTTCAGGGGAACTCTCAGTGAGGTGTGTAGCGGAGTTGGATAAGATTTTTCTATTGATATATTGGAATTGCATTGCCATTCATAAACATGTGCACACAAAACTGAGAATGCTAAAATAATTGTAGTGATGCATGGATTTATAGAACTGTTATTGAGACTTGCTATACAAATGTGATTGTTCTAAAGAACTATTATTTCACATGCTTTATCTACTATTTTGCATCGTTTTTCTTGTGGTTGGACTCACATTGAGCTGTTTAAGCTCACTTCTCCTTTTATTTCTATCTGTATAGATAACTCAATAGGTTAGGATGTAGACTCGACATTTAAACGGCTCGATCGAATTGTGTTTTTTTTTAAATAAAGTATTTTTAGATTCATTATTCCTAATTTTTACTATTCATAGACTATATTATTTTATTTAAACTCTGCATGAGACTTAGGTTTTCGGGTTTACTTGGCATCCATAACAATTAATTTGATTTTAGAATCGTTAAAATATGGAAATTGATTTAATCTTCCACGAAATTAATTGTATCTTTTGGAAATACGTTAAGTTTTTCTTTAAGAAATTAAAATAAATGTTTTAAACCAATGTTTTTAAACTCTGATAGTTCTGCTAGGCCATTTCGGTGGCCGGTGTAATCTTCTGAATTAGGTCTTAATGTTTAGGCAGGATTAGGGAGGTTACATTCTAGGTCACGATGGAACTCACTGCCAATTACTTGTCATGATGTTAAGCGCTCGTCGTTACGACGTGACTATCTATTTCAAAAGGTCCAATTAATACCAATTCAAAATGGCCTAAGAATTTGGCCAATTCCATATTCGACCTATTGAACATATAAGCATACTTTCAAAGTCACATACATTACCATTTCAACAACATTTCCATCTAATTGGCAATTCAAATTGAGTTATATTTCTAATTTACAACCATTTAAACTGCTATGCCAAATTCATACATGATTACCAACCATATATACTTCATTCAAATAAACATAACTATTCTAACTTGCGATTTAACCATTTATAATACAAAGCCAACCGAAACTTAAGTACATTCCATATATTAAAATGAAAAGGGACTATATAAACATTACTGAGTCAAGGTTTGATGATTGGATGCTGAATTACACTTTGGGACTTTGGAATCTACTGGTAACCTACACACGAAATAAACAAACACAAAATAAGCAAATTGTATGCACAGAATCTACTGGTAACATTCCATATGTTAAAACGAAAAGGACTATATAAATGTTCGATTTCACATTCTTTCATTTGGGACCTAACCACCGCCGGATGTACTAATGTCTAGAGTTAGAATACTACATAAAAGATAAAGTGATGTCTACAAGTATATAGGTTAGGTTGTTAGAATACTACATAAAAGATAAAGTGATGTCTACAAGTATATAGGTTAGGTTGTAATATAGTTACAACGAATTAGGCAAGTACTCCGTGGATCGTACCGAAGAGATGCGAACACTAAATTAATCCTAAACTAACATAAATAGATCTAATTAGTATTTTAAATAAATCATAGTATGATAAAATGTAAATAAGAGATTTTTGGGTTTTTATGATTTTATAACTAAAATATCATAAATAAAAAAACTTTGCAAAACTAATTTGTAAACTGTATCAAATCTAGCTATGGATGATTAGCTTCTTTTGGAAGTCATAACAAATTCCTGTTTTGGGTTTCTACTCAATCAAATAGTCATTAACCTAGTAGAATCTCTCGATCTTCCACTAAACTAATGAGTCGACAAGAACTAATTATCTCTAGACCTCACAGTCCAGACCAATTTGAGGATAAGGTGTTCACGGATAGGCCATACCTTTTTTGGGTTAATTCCCACCTAAATGACTTCGTAGGGTCGTCAAGTCTAGGGTTTAAGTTCTTTCTCCCCAAAAAAGTTGATCTGTTAAGAAAATCCGACATAGTAATCAATTAATCACACCTCCACTTGCTAATCCCTTATAAAAGGATTAGTTCCTTATTGATATCATGAAAACAATAATCTTGGCAAATAAGATATGCATAAAGAATAAATTAAGAGAAAGTTTTAGAGAATCTTTTTTTGTCTTGGACTGATTGTAAGTGTAGAATCTACAAGATTTGTTTCGAGTCTACAAAGTAGCTTACTGAAAAAAACCTAAAGCCTAAAAGAAAGGGAAAAAAAACCTAAAACTAAAATTACAAAGAAAACTTACAAATATCAAAAGTTGTCCTTTAAAAAGTGTTTAAGAGTCTATTTATAAAGTTAGGGTTGCCATCGTCCTCAAACCTAGGTCAGCTGACACTCTCGTGTTTAACTTTTGATTGTGCAGGCCAAAATGCCCCTAGCTCGTAAGTATTTTCTGTACAGAACTAATGTTGTGACACCCTAGTGCTTGTGTTGTGACGTCAGAGGAAGTATGCTTAGGTTCAGGGTAGCTTTAGAGGTGTGTCGTAACATTCCATGGCTATGTCGTGACATCGAAGTCAGTCTCGAGATTCTTGCATTCTGCTACCTATATTGAACATCGAACTTCCTATGTTGCCATACAATGACTGGTATTGAGTTTTTCTCTCTTGGATGGTCTCTTACACACTCACTAAGCACGTTAGCTCGCCTTTAGGCCTTATTTGGTCCTTAAGCTCAATAAAAGACTCAAAATACACTATTTATTGAATTTAAACTAAACTATGAAAACTTAACTAAAGTATAATGAAAATGCTTGTACTCAAGCTCTTCAAGTGAGAAAACTAGTTCAATATGCTACATTGCATTATTGCAGATCAGAACCCTATACTTTCTATTCATAGCATAATTTCATGACATGTTTTCAATTTATTCAAGTTGGTTCCTAATGTTAGAAATTTAACTAACAAGCTTATCTAGCTTTACAATTTAATCCTTATCATGATCTAAGCTTAATATCTATCAAATTCAAGCCTAATTCTTCAATTTCTCTTTAATGGAAACTTGCTAAGGATCTAAAAATTGAACAACTTGATACATGGGCTAGTTAAATAAATTTCTTAGTCCTTGCACTGATTTAGACGTTAGACCATTAATATTGACGGTTTAGGTAGATACATCACAGTGTATCAAAAGAAAGAAAAAGAGTGAACTAAGGAATTATATGGTACAATGAATATAAGATTTTGAGCTTGTAGAAAATAAGGAAAAATGCCCAATCGAGAAAATATCAAAGAAGAAACATAAATACAAAGTGAGTTGGAAACAAAGTATGTTCACATTTGTTTAAAATATATATTTATGATCTCGAATGATTATACTCATGAATATTATACTAGGCTTTAGTAAAGGTGGTGAGTTTATTCAAAATTGGGGGAGTATCGGAGACAATATCATGTGCCAAACTACTTTCGTGCTTAACTGTTTTGTCGAGCCTTTTCTTTGAATTCTAACCCAACCTAAGCCACAAAATTTTATAAGCCAAAAAGTCCTATGTAACTTTATATGGATGTGATTGTGCCAATTTTTGATATCTTTACCACTTATATTCATTTGAACATAATTGTATATTTATATATTTATTTTGATGGATATCTATACTTAATATTCTTTTATTTGTTTGCTTTGTATTTTTTTGAACTAACATGCCCGACTTTAGAAATTATGAGTTAATTGTATATCGTCCTAGAGTTACATATTTACTTACATTATCTTGTTAATATGTTTCTATTGAATTTCATGTATCATACTAGTTCAAGTACATTTTAACTTTTGCATGTTTACTCATTGTTTTTAGTTGTTTTGTTTTCTAGTTTGTTTTATTTTACTTTTATTTTTGTTTTGCTTGCTTAAGAATAAGCAAGAACTTAAGTGTGGGGGTATTTCACCTGATGTCAAACGTAATAGTTATTTTGGGTCAAGTCTGTACTTGACGAGTTTGTTTTTTTAGCTATTTTACAATTAATTATTGCATTTTCTGCTATTTCAATGACCCGTAAGGCCGATCCAGGCCTCGTGCATGACTAATAGGCCATTTAAGTGTATAGGATGTCAATTTAGGTCCAAGAGTACAAGGGATGTGATCAAGTGTGTAGCATGAATATGTTCAAGTGTACATGGTCGTACAAGTAATAAGTAGTAAGTATAGAGTTATCGTCTCCACAGAGACTATTGTGTAAATTATTTGCAAAGACGATTATAAACAATTTGGAAGAGGAACAAGGAAAGAAAAATAACGTTAATGAGAGTCAAGAATAATGTTATGGATGTAATCAGAGTTCAAATATGCACAAAATAAAACAGCATACTTTGCAGAAGAATAATCACAACAGAAAGAGTAAACACAAGATTTAATAAATCATAACATGAATAGACTTTAATAGGTATTTCATTTAACAAGATTTTATTGGAAATCATAAAAAGAATATCGTGAATGGATCGTGGAAATATGAAAATTTATTAAGTCAAATTTCAATTAAGGTATAGGCTTCGCTCGAAGTCCGATTATGTCGTTAAGTTATTTCGCAGATGTCTATGTCAAAACTAACATAGAAATCACCCTTTCGAGCATTTACACAATCTATGCATACAATAATCATCTTTTGATATCGACATGATATGTACCATTTAGGTGTGTTTTGAATTAACCATTACCTCTTCTTAGACTAAACAGTTAATTCATTAACTTACAAATGTTGGCCATACATTTACAAGTATAATCATGAATTAAACTTAAATGAATGAAACAATCATTTGTACAAAATATTTCAAAAAAAACCAATTAACTCAAATAGAGATTCATATTCATACTGAATAAATAAAATTATGTTATGTCATATTAAATTGGAAACATAAAGATGAGATGCAATCTGGTCTATCAACATTGAAAACAATAATTTGTAATAAAGAGAAGTGGAAGAAAGAGTTGCTGAGAGGGGTTATCCATGGCCATTTCTCGATAAGGAAAGGAAACAATTGAAGTGCAGGCAGTTATCTGCATGTAGCACCCTAAAATTTAAATTTTTGTTTTTACAAATGTGGGACACAAATGTGTATCTGCTTCAGTAGTTAAGTGTTCTGGGTATGTGTGAGAGGTCCCAAGTTCAAGCCATGACTTGGGCAAAATTTGTGTTTTTTTTATGAACAAAGCCCTATCTCTTGTTAGTAGGCTTTTAAGTAAAAGTCAGTAAAATCATATAAGAATGGGCCTGTTGGTCTGGTGGATAAGTGGAGTGTTGGTGTGATAGAGGTCCTGTGTTTGAATCCCTGGATAGGCAATATTTTTGCTCTGGGCGTGTGGCGTAGTAGAGTCTAATTGAAATTGAAATGCTGGAGTGTTTGAGTTGTGGTGTAGTGGGTAGTTGAGAGTATCAAATCAGTTTTGATTCTTTTCGCAAATTTTCCCCATCCGACTTTTTTCTCTGTTACTCTCCCTCTTCATTTTTTTCCCTTCCCTTTTTTTCAGTTATTTCATTCTCGTTTTCCGCCTCCCCTTCTATTCCCTCACTGTTATTTTTCTTGTTTTGACCTTTTATTTACTTCCAAGTTTCTGTGGATCATTATTTGGCTTTTGGGCTCGTTATTGGTAAGTTTGAATTTTCCTATTCTAAACGTTCTGTGTTCTTTCTAGGAGGGGTTTCCTTTTTGGTGTTAGAAGTTAATCAAGGAATGATAAATCGATCCCAAGTGATGAATTAAGTGCGAGGATTGCTCGTTTCACTCGAAGGTAAGGGTTTCATTAAATTGTTAGAAGTATGCCTTTCGACTAAATGTTGAATATCGATTTAAGAGTTTAATTGATTGTTATTGGTCTTTTTTTTAGGTTCTGGATGCTTAGGAGTGCTTACACATCGAAAATGTTACAGTTGTGTACCTGAAATACAGAGAACGAGGTTCGACCCACACGGGTAGGCCACATTCGATACTACTTAGAGTGTAGGGATGGATGGGTGTTTTAAAACCCACATGGAATGTAGGGATGGACGAAGATGATGTGTAGAGGCTGGTTGGGTAGGACTTGATTACTGTATACTGTAGATCTAAAACTGTTACTGTGATGGGCTAAGGCCCCTATGCATGATTGATACTAATACTGTAATGGGCTAGGGCCCAATTGCCACTGATATTGAAAAGGCTTAGGCCCAGACTGTGTATGATTGTATATTGATTGTTTTTTTTCTGTGGGATTACACACTGAGTTTACGTAAACTCACCCCCTCTGTTTATTGTGTATAGGTAATCCCCAAACCTAGACAGATCGGTGCGGCGGAGGACTTGGTGTGACCACAGTTTTTGGACTTTTATGTTTTATAGTTTATGATTTATGGTTTTATTTTTATTGGTTAAGTTTTTTTGTTATAATTTGGACTTACAGACTTTTGTTTTGTTTAGTTTGTTTTTTTCTTTACTTTATGAGTTTATAACTGTTAGTCGTAGGGAGTTTCGATTTCAAAAGAAACTAATGATTTCTCTAATTCCCACGATTACTTAAACAGTCTTTTAAAAGCTTCCAGAATGAGTTACGTTTGAAACAATCAATTAAATGAGCAAAAAGGTTTTTGAACTAATAAGAGCCAAAGGGTAGTAATTAAACGAAAATGGTTTTATTGTGACAACATAATTTTTCAAACACCCTATCATGTAACATCGCCAGATTCGGCCATAACATCTAGGTCAGATTTGGGGTGTTACACTGTAACTGTTCCTTACGGCTACCCATGGTGGCTCTCCTCGTCGTCTTTATACTAAATCATCTAAACGTCTTCAAGTCATCCTTCTTAACTGCTCTCATTTTTGACAAGTGTATGTCTTATTTTATGGTGATCAAGTGTTTAACAAGCCATGAGAAAGGCAAGAACGCTCAAAGAAATTTTTCTTTGAAATCTAATGTAGAAAAAATGGTGTGTGTTGATGGATGAAATGAAGCTTCCTTTTATAGCCTCTAACCCCCAATGTCCCTTGATATTTTTAACAAAGGAATCCTTGATTTTCTCTCTCCTTTGGTGCCTTCCCTTGAATGGTGGAAATAGGTGAATATTTTTCTAGATTTAGGGAGATGTCATGTATGATTTCCTCCCTTGATTGTCATCCCTTGATGTGAGGAAGGTGGGTGGCCATTTGAATTCTATTTTTAGCAAAGATGGTTGCTCATCATTGTATGGCCAACCGTTGAGTGGGAAAAGAGAGGATTTTAGTACTATTTTTAGTAGAGGCGTAGACAGTTGAAGCTTGATTCAAGGATAATAAGGTGATGATTTTTATTTGGTGAATACCGTGGGTTAAATTTGCTATATTTGGGAGATATATGGTTAGTTATGGACTACTAAATTTAGCAGCGGATGTTGTTAGTCTTATTTCATGGTAAAGTGGGTAAGTGAATTGGTTTTGAACCTCCAGTTAAGAAAATATTGGCCTCCATAAAATTAAATCTAGAATAACGTCATTTTGAAGCCCATATGACTACGTTGTCAACATGTACCTATTTAAGACCTAAATACAACAAAAAACTTGCCATCCTTTCCCTTAGCCTAATTATTCCAAAAAAAATAGAAAATAACATGTATTTAACATAAAATTCACAAACTTAACACATTCTCTCAAAAATAATAAAATATCATGAAATTAAGTGAAAAACCACAGAAAATGTTATTTATTTACTCGAAATTCGCATAAAATATACATAAAAGAGTGTTGAATTATATATTTTAGAGTTTACATCGGGCTATGAGACAAGAAAGCCCGATGGCACAACGAAGTTGTCAAGGCTTGGAATATACTCGACGTTGTGACGAAGAGCTTCCTCTTGTCATGACTCTTCGTCACTATGAAGCGATGATCATGAGAGGAACATCACGGTGGTGATGACATAACGAGGATACTTCCCATGTCATAATGATGTGACGCTGGCAGGCCAAAATGAAATTTATTCCTTGAACGATACTCTTGGGATATTTTCATATTTGGACCATAACATTTATTATAATATTGCATTTATTGGTATTTAAGTTTATCTAGGGTTGAGTGGTCACCATGTAGCCCATTGCCTATATAAGCAACTGTAGGGTCACCACAATTGGGGGCAAACTTAGACAGGTAATTTTTCCTATTTAATTTTCTTTGTATTTTATATTCATGTTCGTTTAGTCGAAACTTTTGTATTCCAATGCGAAGACAATTACAAGCGGAGATTGCTTTGGATCCGCGTTTCAATATATTTATTCATGAGCATTCTCTTATCTCTTCGCTTCTATTTGTTTATATATCTTATGTTAATTTGGTTAATTGATCGTTGTGTAAATATTCGAATAGACTATTTTACTTTTTTTATATATTGCAGATTTCAGTTAATAAACTAATTTACATGTTAAGTGATTATTTATCCGAAATTAGTTGTTTATTTGAGAGAACATAGTATATTAGAGAGTGACAGCCCTAATAGAATATCTACACAGGTGAGACCGAAAGGGTATACTGTCGTGTATAACTTGTGCCAAGCGGTGAGACCGGAAGGGTATTCTTGCTAAGGGTGATAAATAACTTAATCAAGGATAATCCATTATTTAATTAGATAATTAGGGCTTTAATCAATCATAGGCTAGAAGCTTGCATTGTTGATACTAGGAATAGGAAAGTTCATTAGGTTTATTTAGGTTAGTTAATTTAATTTGTTTAATATATATATTAATTTGGACTAACACTACTAATTTGTGACTCGATTAGATTAGTAATTATATTTTGTATTAATTTAATATTAATTTTTCCAACCTGCAATCCCTTGGGTACTATTCTCGAAATACTTCCAAGTGTTTTGTTGTAACTAAATTATATTACAAATTAACTCGTGCACTTGCGGCACCGCGATTTTAAAGTCTTATATATTTTTTACGTTATATTTTACTATAAACGATAACTCGTTTATAGGCGGTCAATTCCCAGGTCACTTCTTTTGTACTATGATTGTGCCATAGGACTTTCACTAATGGCATACGTTTATTCCTCAACTCTTTTAACTTTCAAGCTAAGATCTCGATTGACTATTCTTCATATGAAAAATCTGGTTACACCTCAATCGCTTTCACTAGTATGATGTGAGAAACATTGGATTAGTATCATCGAAGCATTGATATATGAGACACATTGTGAATCATTTGCAACTTCGACTGTAGGCAACCGGTCCATCTCTCTCAATGATCTTATGGCCCAATATATCTAGAACTTAGGTTCCTTTTGCAACCAAAGCGCAATATTTTTTTCCACAAAAAGATTTTTAGAACTACTTTTTCACCCACAGCATATTCAATGTCTTTTCATTACAGATCAACATACAATTTTTTTCAATTTGATGCTTCTTTCAATCATCCTTTTATTATATTCACCATATCTTCTATTTCTTGTACCATTTTTGACCAAATCATCTTTGGTGTTCTATACTGTTGACTATATAAAGCTTCGTATGAAGCCATTTAGATGCTCAATTAGAAATTTTTATTATAAAAAAATTTAGTTAAAGGCAAATAACTTTCCCAACTAGATTCAAATTCAATGACAAAGGTTTGAAGCATATCTTCCAGCACTTGAATAACATGTTCTGATTGGCCATCAGACTTGGATGCAAAGCTGTGCTAAAATTCAACCTCGTACCCAAAGATTCATGCATTTGCTTCCAGAATCCTGAAATGAAGTGAGGATCTCGATTTGAGATAATAGACATCGGCACACCATGTAGCCTCACTCTCTCGTGAATATACACTTCAGCAAGATTTGTAAGTGGTCAATCAGTTGTTAGTGAAAGAAAATAAACAGATCTCATCAATCGATCCGCTATCATCTAGAAAGCATTTCTTGTTTTTGGTGAAGTTGGTAGACCAATGAAAAATTCCATCACGATTCATTTCCATTTCCACCCAAGAATCAAGATAAGTTGAAGCAATCGAGTGGGAACTTGATGCTCAACTTTTTCATATTGGCACATCAAGCATTTAGCTACATACTCAACAATATTTCTTTTCATTCTAGGCTACTAATACAATTCCCATAAGCCATGATACATTTTTGCACCACCAAGATGCATAACGAAAGAACCATTGTGAGTTTCAAGTAGAATCAATTTAATCAATTCAACATTGTCTAGAACACAAATTTGATTGTGGAATCGAAGGCAGTTATTCACATGAATGCTGAAATTCTTATTGAGCAAGCTTTATTTTCTCTACTAGCTTAGCATCTGCAGATTGTGTCTATTTTATCTAATCAATCAACACAGGTTTTACTTTTAATTTAGCTAACAAACTGTTGATATGTCAGGATTCATTATGGTCAATTAAACTCTTTTTACCACTTAATAAACTTGTATTCAAGTGACTTTCTACCTTTTAATTCCATTTTTAGAATTAGTTAGTTTTGAATTTAAGTTGAATAAATTGAGCTTTTAGTGTTGTTTTATGACATTTTAGGCCGATCACGACCTAAGAAAGAACTAACAAGTTGATTAAGTGTGCAGGACAACATTTTTGGCCAATGAGTCAGTGGACTACCCTAAAAGTTGCAACATTAAAAAAGAATGTCGTGACCTTGAAGCAAGCCTAAAACACTTAGCCAAATTTCCAACACAAATCTAAGAGGTAAGCAATTAGAGATAATGTCACGACCCCAATAAACCAAAGTTGTCACATTCAACCTAGATTCCAAAATGGAACATACTGCCAACAATGTCGTGACACCAATAAGCCAAAATCGTGACATTTCATCTAGTCCCGAAGATCAAACAATCTGCCAACAAATTTACGACACCAGTTATAGGGTGTCGTAACACCGATTCGACGAGGCCCATATAACTATTACGGGTGTTCGTACAATCTTATTTACCTTGTTACACAACTTGTAATTGACCTAGTTTGGCATACAACACAAACACTATAACTATTAGATCATAAGACTTTATTAAAAGGTTCTAATTTCTGTTCTTAAGTTTTTTTATAGGATTAATTAGGGTTGTGGATAGATTTCACTTTTCTTTTCAGTTGTTAAACGCCTAATTAATTTTAATAGCAATTTCATTTCTATTTTCCTTTCATTACTTCTTTTGTTATTTTCTTCTTCTACAAATCAAATATCAACATTATTCGTGGGTTCAAAATTTAAGTTTCGATTCAAGATTTTTGGATTCTGAGCATTCTTTTCCCTTCTTTTTTATTTTTACATTTATTTGATGTTTGATAATTAGGTAGGATTGATTGCATCTAGAATGGCCATGAACTAAAACCCTAGGAAGGTTGACGAGCTAAAGTGGTAGTGATTGGCTTGGGTTAAGAGTTCAACAATACTTAGCTGGATTAGGTTAAATGAATTAAACCCTAGAATTGAACACTCTAGAAAGTAACTTAGGTAGATGAGGCCAATAGGATAGTTTACTTAGCACCAACTTAATCTAACTCGGTTTAATTTATAAGGTCGAAAGATAAGTAAATTAAGTCGGTCAATTAATCTAGTTATTGGCCGAAAGGTATTAATTAGGTTAATTGTTAGCTAATTAATAAAAACATTGGATCTAAGTTAATCATGAACATAGAAGTGAGTCACTCTTCCCTCTGCTTATATTGATTGTGACTTTTGTGTTTAGCTTTTATATATTTAAGTTTTATTTCATGATTCTTCTTTTTATTATTATGACGTAATATGATTAGTATGCGAGTAGTTATTTAGACCTAGTTAGTATGTTATTTCTTATTGATAATTTAGTTTAAACAAACCTTACTTGGGTACGATCCTCGGAATACTTCCAAAATGTGTCGTTGTAAACTTTACTATATTACAATTTGACTTGTACACTCTCAAATCCCACACTGCACTCAGACATTCAATTGCACTTTCTTAAGCACTAATGCATGCACGTTGGAGTGCAATTAGCTACCATCATCACAAATACTTAGTTGAGTGAACATTGCTCTCAATTCAAATGTTGAATTTTGGCTTAAGGCATCAATAACCACATTTGTTTTCTCAAGATGGTAATCAATTAAGCAATCGTAATCTTTCAAAAATTTAATCCAACAACACTATCTCAAATTTAATTCCTTTTGGGAGAGGGGATATTTGAGACTTTTGTAATCCATATAGATATAACACTTTTCACTATAAAAATAGTGCCTCCAGATCTTTAGAGCAAAAATCACAACAGTTAGCTCTAAATCATGCGTCGGATAATTGTGTTTATATGGCTTCAACTGTTGTGATGCATATGCAATCACCTTTCTATCTTGCATCATGACACAATCCAATCCATTCAGTGAAGCATTATTGAACACCATATATTCTTTC
The DNA here is from genome assembly GCA_025698475.1 of Gossypium anomalum. Taxonomy (NCBI): domain Eukaryota; kingdom Viridiplantae; phylum Streptophyta; class Magnoliopsida; order Malvales; family Malvaceae; genus Gossypium; species Gossypium anomalum. Next base: position 9,232,987 of record CM046965.1, on the reverse strand, counting down.
CTTGTTCGGGCTAGGTCAAAATTGACACTTCCATCAGAATGGCTTTCAACTTCTCAAAACTCTCCTTGAACTGGTTATTCTATACAAATGCCAAACTCTTTTGCAAAAGGTTTGTCATAGGCAAAGCTTTAGATTTCTGGCATATTTATTGGCGATTTCCATTGCAAAATGGCTTCAATCTTTTTGGGATCTACACGAACTCCATTGGCCGATAAATATTCTCTACCAAGTTTGACCCTAACTTTAGTGATTTTGAAAAATAAAGTATCGAGACCTCATTTTTATAAACCAATCCCTTAAATATTTTTATTAAATATTTATGGAGTTGTTATATAGGTGAATTGAATTTTGGTCCGAAATTTTTATTGAATTGATGGTCAATTAGGGTACAAGGACTAAATCCTAAAAGTGGAAAAAATATAAACGCTATAGATTTTTAGTTGCTCATAAATTAAAGGGACTTATTTAGTAAATAAATCAATGTCTTTAATTGGCAATTAGGCCATTAATCTATATAGTGGAGGTAGTGAATGTTTTATAATAAAATAGTAGTTAAAATAATGTTATTAAAAGGCAATAGGTATTCATCTTTATTTTTTTCCTTAATTATGGTCTCCATGCAGTGATCCATTGACACTATCCGCTCATAAGATGTGGGATCATTATTTTGGGTGATAGCTAACAAAAAAAACGTATGAATAAAAGAAAATTTTGAGTAAGAAGAACAATTAGATAAGTGATAAATCGGACCAATATTTGACTAAGTTGTATTAGAAGAGCCTTAATTATTTTTGGAAAAATTGAGTTCTCTTTAATCCATACAACTTCATCTATAAAGTCTGCTATAGGTCATGGAAGGCTACCATTCATAATGACAGACTTGATTTTTACTGGTAAGGCAAAGCATTTTTCATGACCCTCCCCTATGTTGCTGTAACACCCCAAACCCGGCCTAGAGGTTATGGTTAAATCTGTGATGTCACATTGAAGTGTATTCTGAAAAGCATCATTCCGTTTGAAAAATCCGTTCTATATTAAAACCCTCGTTGTGACCTTTTACGAAACTTTAGGATATCTTGTTCATTGTTAAAACTCAAGTTGGTTTAGTAAAATGCTAATCGTATTAGATTGTATTACACTTTAAAAACAATGTTTGAAGCGAAAGCTTTTAAAATATGTTGCAGTAGCGTGGTGTTTTGAAAGCATTCATCCTTGTAAAAACCGCGGCCTACTTCTAGCAGTTATGATTCAGATTAGATAAATCCCAAATCAAAAGTAAAAACTTTAAGAGGCCTTATTACACATCAAATACTCAAATTGAAATACTTATAAATTTAAGATTAAAAAGTGAAAGCAAGTGCGGTTGAGTGGCCACCATCAAGTCCCTCACAGCTCCGATCCACCTAAGGATTTCCTGCGCAGAAAAGCAGAAGGGTGAGTTTATGAAAACTCAGTGTGTAATCTCTTAACAACAGTCAGTCATACAGTGGGCAAATACAGCCTGGGCCTAAGCCTGCGTTTGATGCTGATCCGAAAACAGATTAGGTCCTTAGCCCAGATCTGATGATCGATATTAGTATCGATGTCGGTGTAGGCCTTAGCCCATTTCATGAATGATAATGAAATGCAAACAGAAGTCCTACCCATCCATCCTCTACACTCCACCCCGTCTAGCTCTACACTCTATGTGGGGATAAAATCTGTAATTCCCTGAAATTGGGCCTAGACTTTTTAGGCTTTGAGCATGGGAGCAGTTAGGAGACTGCTTGTAAATATTTTAGTTAAGCAAGAAAGTGACACAAATTGCATGTTTGCTTTAATGGCTAAGTGATTTGGGTGTGCTTGGGAGTGTTTGAGAAGCCTGGGTTCAAGTCTGGGCTTTTTCAAAAATTTTAGTTTTTCCCCTTAAGTGAACCTTGGCTTTAGCTTGCAGGCTTTATAAATATTTGTGGGTAAAATGTGCCACAAAAAGAGCCTTGTGGTTTGGTGGCAAGTGACGTGTTAAGCAACTGAGAGGGCTTAGGTTCGAATCCCACTGCATGCAAAAGGATATTTATTTTGCTAGTTGGGGTGGCAAGTATTTGTGGTAGACTAAAACTCTATTGAGTGGTTGTGGACTTGGTAAAAGGGGAGGGGATCAAGGGATAGGATGTTGGTTGTTAGGGATTTAAAGGAGTGGATTATGGAGAAAAGGGTAGAATGAATCAAGGAATTTGAAGCTTGGAGAGTTGTAGCCGAATTAGGTAGCTTGTACGTGCAAATTCAGCTAAGGGGTTTGGGGAGTGCATGTACGGCAACTTGAGAGTGTATAGGTGCCGAATTCTCTTTTTGGCATTTCGCGTAGTTTTTCCCTTTTTGCATTTTGGTTTCTTTCTCTTTTTTTGGTGATTTCGTGCATTACCTTTGTGACCATTTGAGCATTTTTCAACATTCTTAACTTTATTTTCCAAAATTCGAATATGGTATCTCCCTCTCCTCAATTTTAGTTCACGATTCGGCTAAATTTTTCCTTTCTTCGTCTTCCCCTCTTTTATTCTTTCGGTTCTACTCTCATAGCCAAACCTTTTATTTCCTTTTCTCAACAATTCTTCTAATGTTCCTAAGGAATTTAGGCTCTGATAGTGGCCAACTGTTACTTCGTTATTCCGTTCCTATCAGCTGAGTTTGGGTAAGTATTTCTTGTTCTTGATTCAATTCTTGGTTCTTTTATGATGGTTTTCTTCTCTGATGAAGTCGAGCGTTTTGGTTTAGGGTGGGTGCTCAAATGTTCGTAGGCGTTCAAGTCATTCTTTCGGAATTCAATCAATAATCGAGGTAAGTGGACTTATTTTTGGCCAAATGCTCGTTCTTTTGTGAAGGTTCGACATTCGTGGGTTAATCATACGAGCTGTGAAAAAGGTGTGTAACCACACCCTTCCTCAGCAAAAGCCGAAAAGTTGAAGTGCTGAAACTTCAGTATTTGAGGCCTCACAAGCGTACGATCGCTCGTGGGGTAAACCGAGCTCACAAATTATGGGCAATAGACTGTGAAGGCCACCACGAGCGTATCCGTAGACTTGGGCCGTTATGGGCCACGTTGGGTCGAAATGGGTCGTGTGGGCCTAATAGGCTCGTGGGCCCCACACAGATTAAATCCACTGTAAGTGATAAATATTGGACTGGGCTATGTAGGTCATATATCCGTAATTGAATTTGGGCTAAAAGAGCCACACAAGCATGTGGGCCCACTTAGACCGAGTATTGAGCCTTGAGCCCATTTATACCGTTGTGATCATTTAGGTTATCTGTGTCGCTCGAGGCGATTGTAGACCTTCGGAGAGGTTGTTATCTGAGCTAAAACCCTAAAATAGGTAAAACGATCGTAATACCCCTGTATGGTAAAATGACGATTATGCATTTATGTTCTGTATGACTAATGTGCTTATGATTTACATATATGATTGTACTGAGTATGACTTTGCATGCACGTAATATTTAGGACATGACATATTACATGGGGTTGGGGTTTTGATATGGAGGAAGTATTGTACTGGTGACTATGTCACATTCACTGTTACTTGTGGTTATGCCACAATTACTAATACTGGTGGCTTTGCCACATTTACTGTTTCTGGCAGCTATGTTGCATTATTATTATTGGTAGCTTTGCTGCGATATCAGTGTGCTGGCTGGGTGGGTCAATTTATATCCCCACATGGTGTGTTGGTTAGTACGGGTGGTGTGCTGACTGAATTTGGCTGGGATGCATAATTGCATTACACTGTACTGATACTGAATAGGGCTCAGGCCCAGACTATTACTACATGCACTGTTTTCTATTTGACTAATAAGGGCTACACACTGAGTTTTCGTAAACTCACCTTTTCTTTTTAATTGTACAGGTAATCCCAAGCTTTAGACAATTTGGTGCTGCGAGGGACTTGGAGGTGGCCACACGACTGCTGTGTCTTGCATTTGATTTTATTTAAGTTAAGTTTTACTTTTATGTTTTTAATTTTGTAATAAGGCCGTTTGTGGGTTTTAATTTTTAATTAGGCTTTGTACTATATATTGTTAAACTACTAGTCTAGGTAAAGACAAGTTTGTAAAACAATTACTATTTTCTAAAACACTGATGGTTAATAAGGTAAACGTTTTAACGAGAACTTTTGTTAAATAATAATAATAAAAGGATTTAAATTTAGTAACAAATTTTTACCGAAAAGATCAATTTTCAAAAAACACTTCGATGTGACACGCCAGATTCGACCATAACATCTAGGCTGGGCTTAGGCTGTTACAAAATCGACCTACCCATCCCTACACTCCAAAATATACGACCGGTTGCGGCACTAAATAATATTTGCAGCAGAGCTGCCAGTACAATACAATTCCTCCAAATATAATAACCCATCCCCATGCAATATGTCATGTCATAATATCATACGTGTATGCAAATCATGTCATGCTCGATTACAGTCATACATATCATAGGGGTATATCAGTCATTTTACCTCATAGGGGTATAACGGTCATTTCACCAATTTAGGGTTTAGGTATACTTACCTACCCATCAGTAAGTCTACAGTTGTCTTAGGCGACCCGTGCAACCTTCACAGTCAAACAGTGAAAATGGGCCCAAAGCCCATAACACGAACCATGTGGGCCCACAAAGCCAAAAAATGGCCTTGGTCATGTAAGCTACACAGCCTTGTCCAATAATCTCCACTAGTCCGTGCGATTTACCCATGTGGGGCCTACGAGCCTGTGGGGCCCACACGGCCCATTTCGGCCCAAAACGGCCTAAGTCCATAAAATTGCTCATGGTGGCTTCTACAATCAAACACCCACATTTTACTCATTTGAACTACCACACGAGCGAGTGCATGCTTGTGTAGCGTTAATAGTCATACTTTTCCTGCTTTTGTCGATAAACGTTTATAGCAGTGTGATTACACACCTGGTTGTGAAAACGTGCGAATTAGCCCACGTGCACTCCAACCTATTACAACAGAAGCTTCGGTTAAATACCTAACAAACGAGTTGAAAGAAACCCTAACCAAAACTTGTTTAAAAGATTACCTATTATCGCCTTGATCGATCACACTCAAACCGTTGCAAGAAGTCGTTCACAATCCTTAGAGACCACATGCACCCCAATTGCAAAGTTACATCCCTATATAGTTTCCTAACCCGAACAGATTGCCCCAACGGACTCAGTGCACTGACCTCACTCGTAGTGTTCTCTACAAAAATCCCCAAAGTCTCAGATACATTACTAGCTATGTATGAGTGAGTAGACCCTATGTTTATCAAAGCAAGGTAAGGTACATAAAAATAAGGAACGTACGTGTGATAATGTCAGGAGCATCTCTTTCTTCTCGGCGTCGTGTAACATAAACTAGATCAGGCTGCCTCGCCTTAGTTTGACTAGTACCTCTGCGCGTGCTCTGCGCCTCGGCGATACAATTACCACCCTAGTCGAACCACGACCCCTGAGGGGCACTTTGAACTACTCTCTGTGGTTGCGTGGGACCTGATGTCGAAGTTTGCGCTTGATCAGCCCTCAATGGACATTCCTGAAAATGGTGCTTTAAAAACCCGTATCTCAAATAGACCCCAATCTTACTGCAACACTCACCTGGATGGTGTCTACCACAATCACTGCACGGCTGCAACCCAGTCTAACTGGCCCATCAGATCTGACCTTTTTCTTAGGCCTCTACATAGAACTCGAGTTTGTTCTTACCACTTTCACGGTCTCTGTTTTGGTGCTCTACGGGTTTAACATCCTCAATAATCTTTGCCTTTTCTAATAGAACTGCGAACTCACGCTCCCTCTGCGAAGCTGTCAGAACCATCAGATTATCCCTTAAGCCGTACTCAAACCTAACACATCTCTCATACTCGGACGGCACAATGCCTCGAGCGTAGAGACTCAACCTCAGAAATTGGGCCTCATATTCAGCGACAAATCGATCACCTTGGGTGAGATTCAGAAACTCACGCCTGCGAGCATTAATGTAACTGGCTCCCACATATTTGCTCTGAAATGTAATCTTAAAGAACTCCCAAGTCAGACGGTTAGGATGACTTCCCTCCTTAACTGTCAACCACCACTGATATGCTTCGTCGCAAAGCAATGAGACTGCACCCTTTAATTTCCCCTTAGAGATACAATCCAGATCATCCATAATCCTCTCGGTGGCCTCCAACCAGTACTCAGCCACATTAAGGGCGACTCTTGTGACACCTCTAAACAACTCTGCTCCATTAGACCGAAGTCGTTCAATTACAGACCCTCAGCCCCCAGATCCAGAATTGGGTCAAGCGACCCTCTCTAATATGCTCAACATGGCTTGAGACAGTGCGTCATCCCCATCCGATCAACTTGAGACCCAGTCTCAGTAGCAGGTGACATAGGTGTCTCACTAGTGTCCAGATTTGGCATGCTACCCAAAGATAAGGACTCAGCTCGAGCCCCCCTACGGCCTATACCTCGGCCTTGAATGCCACGTCCACAGATACCACGTGCGCTCATTATGATTTTGAAGTTTTATCTACATTAAAAATTTTATGCATCAGTTTCGATATTTATTAACAGATTTTTTATGCATCAAGAATCAAAAGTTCAGAGTTGTTATCACAAGTTTTAGTCTCTATCAGTTTCACTATAGTTTCAGAGTGTATTAACTATAGTATTTTTAAGTAGACTATCAATCACGTTTTCATACGTTTCTACCAGAAATAAAAAAAACTTACTGAATCGACGCCGGAGACTCAGTGTACCACTTACTTAATCAAAAGGTTTAAAATTATTTGAAAAATAATTCTTAAAACCAAATTTTGGAACCCAAAATTCACAGCCGAGTTTTGCAACCTGGCTCAAATACCACCAAATGTAACACCTCAAACTCGGCCTAAACATTATAGCCGAATCCTTAGGTGTCACATGAAATGGGTTGGAAAACTATTGTCATTCAGCTAAAATATTTATGGTTCATTGGCCTTTATCACTCTTATTAATTTCAAAGCTCTCTTTCATTTGGTCTTTTAAAGATAAAACGTGTTATTTAGTGGAAGCTTATAAAATTGTTAAGTTTAAGAAAAACTGTTCAATATTTTTAGAAAACATGTCTTTAGGTAAAACCGACAAAGTAAATATGAAAACCCAAAACCAAAGCCAAATAGTTAAAACAATCCAGAGAGTCCCAGAAAATACAAACTCTCAAATCTTAGCGCCAAACTCATATAAAAACTAAAACAAGTAAAACAGTTTTGCCGAGTGGTCACTGTTAAGTCCTCCGCTGCACCGATCTGCCTAACTCTATGGATTTCCTGTACAGAATAACAGAAAAGGGTGAGTTTACGTAAACTCAGTTGTAACCTCACAGAATTAAGCATGCATACAACAGTCAATCAGATACAAATTCGAGCTTAAGACCATTATAGATACAGATCTGCATATCAGAATCCTACCCCTATCCTCTACACACCATCTCCAACCATCCCTACACACCATGTTGGGTTAAAAAATCCACCTAACCCTACACAACACGCTGTATCGATGCGGCACATATCAGATATAATGCAGCTGTGCTGCCAGATATTAGGCATAATCAGCCTTTTAGACATTTCCTCTAATATACATCATCCCACCCCACTCACAGTAGCAGAATATGCATACAGTACTAACAGATAAATCATGCTTAACATGCTTTTCATAATATATATCATATATACAAACATAGGCATGCTCATAATCATATTTCAGTCTACTAGATCACTTGATTTTAGGGTTAGATAGCGTTTACCGACCTTACGGTAGGCCACAGTCGATTAGGATGACACGTACGACCCTGCGAAAAATCTTAGTATAATGGGCCCATATACCCGTGTGGCCCATATGCCCAGATTAGCTTTACCCGTGTGGATCACACAGCCTGGCCTAAATATCCAACGCCCATATGGCGTAACCGTGTAGGCCCACACGCCCGTGTGGCATGACGTGTGGAACCACACACCCAATTAGGTCTAGTCCGTGTGGCCCACACGACCACACTCTAGCCGTTACACGGCCGTGTGGCGTCGACATTAAGGTTTTTGACTTTTTTCGAAAACTCATTTTCCTGCGTTTCGGTTACACACCTGGTCTGATTTTGATGCCAAAGTCGTCCCGAGACCACCAGAACCTATAATTGTCAAACCAAAGCCTCAAATTCAGTCTTAGATCACGATAATCCAAAATTACAAAATCAACAAGAATTCGATTCGGATGCTCAACACTTACCCCAACCCTGAGAATAACTAACTACGATTGGGCTCGAGCAAAGTCACAATCTTCTTGGGTTGCTACTATCAAAACAACAGTTTCGTTACTAAGCAGGAAACGAAGGAAAGTCATTCTACTGATTTAAAGAAGAACTCCCTACTCAATCAGAAATACTACCATTACTTACCAATACGTACGTATATCGTGAACAGAGAAATGGTATTTTCAGAAACATAAAGTCGATGCCGCACGAAAAGAAGGAGACAACAAGAGAGGAAGAAAAGGGAAAAGAAACCGTGAAAGAAGATGGGAAGAGATTTTTGACATTTAAATTATTTTGGGGATTTTAGAAAAAATAAAATAAAAAATAATCAGCAATTATCCCCCAATCCCTCAATTTACTCCACTAATCCCACTATCAACCACTACCCAGACTTTTCGTTCTACCGAAACTCTACAAGCCAACAGAACAAAAATATTAGCAATCACGCTTGTGCAAGGATTTGAACACAAGAACTCCAGTAAACCTACATTCCTCCTAACCTCCAGACCAACAAGCCCATTCTATTGTGTTTTTACAATTATTTCAATATAAACCCAATAAGTAAGAAAAAGTGCTTAAGTCAGAAAAATTCTAAAATTTACCAAATACAAGGCTTGAACTTGGGACCTCACACACACACTTAGAACACTTAACCACCGAAACAGATACACATTAGTGTCAAGATTTCACAGAAATAAAGATAGAAATTTTTGGGGCGTTACACACATTGTGATTTGTGAGTTAAGATTGTGAAATGATTTCAAGTGAATTAATTTGGTTCAATGGCTAAGTTTTGTGTTTGTGTGTGAGAGGTTCTAAGTCCAAATCCTTTGTAACACCCCAAACCCGACCTAGACGCTATGGCCAAATTTAGAAATGTTACACAGAAGGGTTTTGAAAACAGTCTTACTTCAATAAAACTTTGTAAAATTGTTCAATAAATCATCTAAGTTTTATAACCTGTATCCTTTTATAATTTTTTACCGAAAATATTGTTTAATTAGTTCATTTACCAAAGCATAGTTTACAGTGGAAGTCTTAAAAACTGTTATATATTAGAAATCCAGTTCATATTTTTAGAAAAACTTTTGTTTGCATGAACCCTCGTTTTCATAAATCATTTTTTCAAATCGCACAAGATAGTAGGCAAACGAAACAAAAACCAACAGTTAAAACCATACAGTCTAGAGAGTCCCAGAAATTACAAACTCTTAATAAATCTAGAATTTAAAATAAAAACCATTAATTACTAAGCATAAACAGTTCTCGGTCGAGGGGTCACCGCTGAGCCTCCGTTGTACCGGTCCGCCTAAGATTGTGGATTACCTGAATAGAACAGACAAAGAGATGTCAGTTTTCGCAAAAACTCAGGGTGTAACCTAACAGAAATAGACATGCTACATACATAGATTATCATGATCAATCAGATACAGATTCAGACCTAAGTCTAGGGGTGTTCAATCGGTTAACCGACCCGAAATAACATTAACCAAATTAACCGACCCTTCAAAATTTTTAACCGTTAACCGAACCGAAATTTTTTCAAAAAAATTAACCGAACCAAAATTTTTTCGGTTAATTCGGTCGGTTAACCGATTTAACCAAAAATTATATATTTTTTTAATTTTTGGTTAAAATAAGTATAAAATTAACTGAATTAATCGAGTTACCAGAATTACCCGAATTAACCGAATTAACCGAATTATTTGAATAAAATTATATGTTTTTTATTTTATTTTTAGTTTTAGATTTTTATTTTTATTTATTAAATTATTTGTAATTTTTATGATTGGGTTGGGTAATTAGGTTGGGTTAGGTACTTGGATTAATATATATTAGATTGGGTATTTGGGTTTATGTTGGATTGGGTTTGAGTGAATAGTGGGCTATTTATATATTATAATTTTATTTATTAATTTTTTCGGTTAACCGACCGATTTCGAACCGAATTAATCGTTAACTGAAAACTCAAAAAATTATTAACCGACCCCGACCGAATTAATTCGGTTAACCTACTGATTAACTGAATTCGGTCAGTTAACCAAATTTTTCGATTTTACACGAATTTTGCACACCCCTACCTAAGTCCATAGCAGATACAGTTATCAGAATCAGATAAACAAAACATATATAGTGAGTCCTACCCCATCCTCTACACACCATCTCCGAGCATCCCATCACACCATGTGGGATTAAAAACACCCACTCATCCCTATACACCATATAGTGTCGATACGACACATTACAGTTAATATACAATCAAGCTGCCAAAATATAGGTGAAGTGTCGCCATACATATCACATCCTCCACATATACAAGTCCCACCCCAAACATAGATACAGAATACAGATGCAGAAATAACAAGCTTAACATGCTCACATACAGATAACATATTCATGTACCTAACAGAACAGTCAGACATACATATAATTGTCCTATTCAGAGCAGACTATCAAAATATCAAATCACATAAATTGGGGTTTCGATAGCCCTTATCGACCCTACGGTAGGTTCACAGTCGATTGGAACGACCCCGTGTGATCCTAGGGAAAATTTTAGAATTATGGACCCATACGGCCACACTCATACCATCACACGGTCGTGTCCTGCGCACGGCCATGCCTTCGTCAAACACATAGTCGTGTCCTGCACACGGCCTACCACACAGCTAGGCACACGCCCGTGTGGCGTCGACAGAATACTTTTTCAACTTTTACCGAGGCTCGATTTCTCGTATTTTGGGTACACACCTAGTTTGTTTTTGACGAAAAGAGAATCCTGAGACCTTTTTAACCTAGGAACAGAATACCAAACATCGATTTAGTGGTTAATTTATAAATTTTTCTACAACAATCTAACAATAAACTCGACTTACCATCGACGAAAACCACCGCAAACACCGTTTAGGAAAATGGAGCGAAACTCATTGTTCACAGCCTTCTCCTACACCAAAATAATCACTGAAAAATTAGATTTCACGATTACACCAATATACCAACACGGAAGGAAGTAACCCACCTTGCAGAAAATGAAAACTCTAACAGATGAAACCTTACTTCACTTAACCTAGCGATGAGTAACAGAATTACGAAAGTAACAATAGGAGTTAATGGGTGATGAGAAAAATTAGGGAAAATAAGAGGAAACAGAATTTGCAAAAAAGGGAATTGGAAACGTAAAAAAAAATATAGAGATTTTTTGGGAAATTAAAATAATAATAATAAAATAGATATGACAACATATCCCCATATTTTCTCCCACTACCCTCCTAACTCTCAACCACCTTAGAATTTCACTTCTACCGAACCTCTATCTCACAACTAAAACAAAAATATCAGCCACACTCTCACAGATAATCTAACACAGGACCTCCAGGAAACTAACTCCTTACCATTCGAACCAGCAGGCTCATTTTGATATAAGTTAACTAAAGACAAAATATAACCCAACTTACCAAGGATAAGGCTAGGGTAAAAAAATAACCAAATTTACCAAAAGGGAGACCTAAACCCAATACCTCACACACACACCCAGAACACTTAACCACTAAAATAGATACACATTTGTGTCAGATTTCACAAAAACAAAAATAAATTAATCAGGGCGTTACATCTTTTCCCTTATATTTTGGTTATTTTTTTGTCTTAACCCATATCATTGATCATCTGGCATAAATAACAATTTTGCCCAACTATTAGCAAGAATGAGCCTGTTAGTTCAGTGGTAAGGCTTCAGCTTACCCAGAGGCCCTGTGTTAGAATCTTGTGTGTGCAAAGTGGAGATTAGTTTTATTTTAAATTTGGAAGAAAAATATGATGTGGATAATGATAGGAGTTAGTGAGGTTAGTGGGATGTGGGTAGTTATCTTTTTAAAAATTTCCCCAAAATATCTTCTAATTTTTCCACATACACTCTCTCTTTTGCTGTCCTTTTATCCCCAATTTTCTCTTCATTTTTTAGTTTTCTCTAGTTTCTTTCTTGTTCTTTTCTTTTTCTCTTTTTTTTTTTGCTATACTTGTGTTTTCTTCTTCTGGTTACGATATTGCACGCCTACAATTCTTCTTGTTGCTCCTTTCGTTGTTTGAGTGTCGATATCAGATTCTTCGAGTGACAATTGTGAATACTCAGAGGTGTCCAATATTGTAGTCACATCTGTACACAAGTGTTTCTATTCCTTTTCCTTTAAGAATAAGTGTCAATTCAGATAGCGTGTGATTAGGTAGTTGTGATTAGTGTTGGCCATTTAGTAAGTTTCATTACGGGTTTATTATTTTGTGTTGCTATTCAAGTGTGAAACATGAATCACAAAACACCCCGTAGGTGAATTAAGGTTGTAGTCAGAAATCTATCAAGGGTAAAGGGTTGTGTACCTTGGTTAAGGATTATTTTGGTGTGTTTAAGCCAATTTCCCTATGCTTTTGGCCGAATATTCTAATTAAGTAAGGATTGAGTAATTATTTTAGATTTGGTATGGTTATTAATTAGTCATTTTGGATGTCGTTTTAGGCTTATGGTATACTCGTGGTTGGATTTGTATTGAAAAATGATCAGGTTGGCAATGAAAAACCCAAAAAACAGCGAACGACGCGAAGTCAAAAATTTCACGGTCAGCGTTATACAGTCGTGTGTTAGGCCATGTGGCAAACCGTGTGAGGCACATAGCCATATGCAAGGCCATGTGCTAGACTGTGTGGACCACACAGCCTGGGCTATTTGGGCCGTGTAGGCCACACAGGCTAGGCTAGTTAGGTCATGTGGGTCACACGAACGTGTGGGCCCATTTTCTGAAATTTTGCCCTAGGGACATATTTTTCGTGAAAATCGAATTTAGTCTTTCTATAGGGTCCGTATGGTGTAAATACGACTATATATCCAAATATCTGATGGTCTGTTTTTGTTTAATGTAACTAATGATCACACGAGATATATGTTATACGTTATAACGTTATGTGTTTTATGCTAATGTGATGAAAAATTTGTTGTGAATTGCATGTATGACATTCACGCATCCGATATCTGTTTATTTATGCATGTGCATCAGGGTGGGTTTGATTTGTGATGGAAGAAGTGTATTCTGGCAACATTACTGCAATTTTGCCGATTAAACTGCAATATCTATCTAGACTTTTATGAGTGGCATACCACTACGATCTGATGTGGTTGGATAGAAGGACTCTTGTACTCCTAATTAGTTATATTGGTTGGACGGAGTTGGTGTGTAGCAGATGGGGTAAGGATCTGTGATTGCAACTGTATCAGAATCTGAATATGCATTTGTTTCCAAATCTAAATATGCATTTGTATCCGATTATGAAATTCATCTGATTTTATATATGAGAATATGTTTGAATCTATATCTGAAAACTTATCTATTTATTTATGTATATCTGATTTGTTGCTTGGATGTGTTAACATTGGGCTTCTAGCTCACATGTTTGTTTAATACTTTTTAGGTGATCTTTAGACTTACGACTGGATGGCGTGCGGGAACTCGGATTGATTTCTCACGTAAGTTGGTTTTATTTTTTTAATTAATCAAGTTTTTCAGACTTTTGATTTTTGAACTAAATTTTCAGATTTGGTTTGTTATTGGGTTTTTGCTTTGATAGTGGGTTTTGCGTATTTTAACATAAAATTGTAAAATCATACGATTTACCAAATTTAGAATCCAGTTTCTAAAATTAAAACTCTGAAATTTCCACTGCGAAACTAAATAAGTCATTAAGTGATTTGACTGTCAGATAAGTGCTCCGACCATAAGCTTTGACTAAAATATGTAAAAGTTTTTGCCACACTTTTACTTTCGAAACACACATTGAAAATGAAAGCTTTTTTTTTTTTTTTAAAAAGATATCAAATTAAGAGTTTTTTTGTGAGATAAATAAGTTTTTGCGCAATTTCCAAAATAATATATAAGAGATTTGCTAAAAATTAATATTTTTAAATCATGTGATTACTAAAGTTAGAGAGCAATTTCTGAAAGTTTCCGTTGTTTTATAAGTAAATGTTTAAGAGATTGTGCTGTGAAATAGATGTTGTCAAACTTGTGATTTTCCTGAAACTCGTATAAGCTTAGCTAAATTAAGATTTTGAATTATACGATTTCTAAGCTAGATTATAAATTAGTTTTTCATATGGGTTGATGTAGCTTCTCCAAATTCTATCATAACGTCTTGGTCGGGTTTGCGGTGTTACATTCAGTGCTTATTGTAGAGTGTTAGGGGTTAAATATGTGTACCCGCACTTGTGTCGACGTCCAACTATTAGGGGCTATAAGTGAATAATGATAAGTTACCCTGACTTTGATATGAAATGTTATTTTGATTCTAATAATGAAATGGCATCTTGATTCTGATAATGAAATGTCATTCTGAAAATAAAATATGATAATGATCATCCTAAAAATTAATATGAATATTATTGATACTGAAAATTGATTAAATGAAATGATATCCTAAAATTATTTTTTACTAGATTTAGTGTATTAGTAGTATGCTTATTATTTTAATGGTTTTTATGTTTAAATTGAAATTATGTTAGTACCACTGAGTTACTTAGTATCTGGATTTGTTTGTTTCTATGCACCGGCTTGAATTAGGTCCTTGAAATGATTGTGTACCCGTCAACATCCAAATCATCAACTCTTAGCTCAACCATTAGTTGTAATGTTTTACTATGTCATGTTTTACATGGCATGCACCTAAGCTATTAGGAAGTCTTTTGGAGTCTTTATCTTATTTTTATTTGTAAATATGTTCTCAACGCATGCTATGTTAAATGTTTGAGTGATTTTGGTTTTACTTACCCTATGGTATATGTATATATATATATATGTGTGTAAGTAACTTTAGTTGAATGGCTAGTTGTGCACAAGCTAGTAATTAGTTTAATTGGACTAGTTATGTTGAAATGAATGCTATGATCTTTAGGTGTTTACATCCAAATATACATGTTAAATAGATATGCATTGGATTAATATATGTTTAAATAGTTGTGCTGCTAGTAATTTCTAATTAGTTTGAGTGGGTAAAGTATGTATACAGTTATAGTTTAACCCTCTATTTGTTAATATTGAAATGAGATGCATACAATACTATGGTTTTAAGATATTGATTAAGTTTTTATATGTCAATTAGATGTATTTTGGTTTGTTGCAACCTTGAGTTGATTTAAAAAGTGTTTTGGCATCATTTGCTTCCTGGAAAGTTTACATTTTTTACATTTTGGCAGGTTGGTCTCAAGATATGAACTACATAGTCTCCAAACAAGAATCTCAATGACTCAAAAATGTATTGTTCCCTATTTTAAGTCTCAAGACAAGAATCCTTTAGTCTCGAGACATCCGAACATTGTTGAAAAAAGAAAACAAGGGAGGCGAGACATGACATAGCCTTGTGGTCTCGAGACATATTGTTGGATTTTGATATATGAGTTTAGATTGAAATCCTAACTCTATATTTTACCCTGCTTAACCCTGAAACACTATATATGAGATCATTTAACACTGATTCATCATGTTTATGCATATAATTGTGATCGTATGGTGATTATTATGATTTAATGTTAATTTATTGATTTAATGATTTGAAATAGTCTGAGTTGCTTCAACAACATAATGTGACATCACATATTCCAATCTGATGATTGGGTTGATTCTGGGGTGCCATATTTAAAAACACAAGTTTTAGTATATATTTGAAGGAATGTAAGGTGTTCTTATTTTTAAAGCCACAAAGATAAGATAATGTTAAAGTAAATCCTTAAATTTAAAATTCAAATAGATGACATCCTTGAAGATAAAGAGAAAAATTATTGTCTGCTTCATTTGAATTAGTCCAAGTTTTGTAAATTTATATGAATTACCAAATCTAGATAGAACTGACACATGAATTATTCAAGGAAAAACTTGAACATGAGATCTCAAAGTTCAAAAGACTACATCATTGCCATTAAAACAAGACTTAATTTGTAACGAGTCGATTTTCAGTGGTACCAAAAAATTCGATTTGGAATCCCATTTTTATAAAATGAGATCGTAAATATTAAATATGAATATTTACAAAGAAAATATAAAAATATATTAAAGATTGGTCCAGAAATTTTGCAAAATTAATACCTAATTAAGGCTTAGGGACTAAATCGTAAAAGTCCAATCGTTGTAAGTTTTTAATTGACATAAGGCTTGAGGACTTAAAGTGTAATTAGCAAAAGGTCTAAATGGTAATTAAACCCTTTTTAATCTATTAGTAGCGGAGGATGATGGCATGATCATTATAAAACCTTTAATGATTAATTAAGTTAAGTTAAATGAGATTATTTAAGTTAATTAAGTCTTAATTAAGGTATAAATAATCATATAACCAGAAAGGAAGAGAAATTGTCATCTCCCTCATCCTTTTACCCAATTCTTCATACAAAAGAAAAGAGAAAAACCATTCCAAGGGTTTCAAACATTTGACGCTTGCTTGGTAAGCAAATTCAAACCTTTCTCTCGTAATTTTTATAGAATTGAGGTCATGAGAGCTCGATTTAACTAGCCCATGTGTCAATTTGTAAAAATTTTAAAGTTTTAGAAAGTCGTCATTGTTGATTTCTTGAAGAACTAGGCTTGGAATTGATAAATTTTAAGCTTAGTTTATGAAAAGGACTAGATTATAAAGCTTAATTGTTAGTTTCGTACATTAAGGACTAAATTGAATAAAATAAAAATTTGTTATGAAATTTTAGTAGAAATAAAAATTAGTGGGTTTGTAATGAATATTTATGAAATCAGGTTTTAGTCTGAAGCTCGAAATTGGAAGTTATGACTATTTCAAATTTAGGGACTAAATTGAATAAAACATAAAATTTTAGGGATATCAAAAACTTAAGTTCATATAGGTTCATTTATATCATGGCATAATATGAAAATGTTTGGTATTGATTGGTTATATAAATAATTGTATAGATCAAGATTTTGATCCAAGTGGAGCTAATAGGGGGAAGCTAAAGTTACGTATTAGTCCCTGAAATATCCACTCTTTTCACATTTTGAATAGGCAAGTTTGTAAGAGACTTACTATTTTATGTTTGTTATATATGATTTTATGCTTGAATTCATATATATATATATATATATATATATGTGTGTGTGTGTGTATGTGTTTGAATATAATATGGTTATTTGTGAATTGGGATGAACGGCTAGAAATGGACCAAATTGAAATGTTATGTGAAAATTTGGTTATTACATATTAGTAAAAAATTCAAATGTGAAAGTTTGACTTATTATAGACATGTAAATGAAATATGTGATCACGTACAGGGTACGATTTTGATATATGAGTTTAGATTGAAATCCTAACTCTATATTTTACCCTGCTTAACCCTGAAACACTATATATGAGATCATTTAACACTGATTCATCATGTTTATGCATATAATTGTGATCGTATGGTGATTATTATGATTTAATGTTAATTTATTGATTTAATGATTTGAAATAGTCTGAGTTGCTTCAACAACATAATGTGACATCACATATTCCAATCTGATGATTGGGTTGATTCTGGGGTGCCATATTTAAAAACACAAGTTTTAGTATATATTTGAAGGAATGTAAGGTGTTCTTATTTTTAAAGCCACAAAGATAAGATAATGTTAAAGTAAATCCTTAAATTTAAAATTCAAATAGATGACATCCTTGAAGATAAAGAGAAAAATTATTGTCTGCTTCATTTGAATTAGTCCAAGTTTTGTAAATTTATATGAATTACCAAATCTAGATAGAACTGACACATGAATTATTCAAGGAAAAACTTGAACATGAGATCTCAAAGTTCAAAAGACTACATCATTGCCATTAAAACAAGACTTAATTTGTAACGAGTCGATTTTCAGTGGTACCAAAAAATTCGATTTGGAATCCCATTTTTATAAAATGAGATCGTAAATATTAAATATGAATATTTACAAAGAAAATATAAAAATATATTAAAGATTGGTCCGAAAATTTTGCAAAATTAATACCTAATTAAGGCTTAGGGACTAAATCGTAAAAGTCCAATCGTTGTAAGTTTTTAATTGACATAAGGCTTGAGGACTTAAAGTGTAATTAGCAAAAGGTCTAAATGGTAATTAAACCCTTTTTAATCTATTAGTAGCGGAGGATGATGGCATGATCATTATAAAACCTTTAATGATTAATTAAGTTAAGTTAAATGAGATTATTTAAGTTAATTAAGTCTTAATTAAGGTATAAATAATCATATAACCAGAAAGGAAGAGAAATTGTCATCTCCCTCATCCTTTTACCCAATTCTTCATACAAAAGAAAAGAGAAAAACCATTCCAAGGGTTTCAAACATTTGACGCTTGCTTGGTAAGCAAATTCAAACCTTTCTCTCGTAATTTTTATAGAATTGAGGTCATGAGAGCTCGATTTAACTAGCCCATGTGTCAATTTGTAAAAATTTTAAAGTTTTAGAAAGTCGTCATTGTTGATTTCTTGAAGAACTAGGCTTGGGATTGATAAATTTTAAGCTTAGTTTATGAAAAGGACTAGATTATAAAGCTTAATTGTTAGTTTCGTACATTAAGGACTAAATTGAATAAAATAAAAATTTGTTATGAAATTTTAGTAGAAATAAAAATTAGTGGGTTTGTAATGAATATTTATGAAATCAGGTTTTAGTCTGAAGCTCGAAATTAGAAGTTATGACTATTTCAAATTTAGGGACTAAATTGAATAAAACATAAAATTTTAGGGATACCAAAAACTTAAGTTCATATAGGTTCATTTATATCATGGCATAATATGAAAATGTTTAGTATTGATTGGTTATATAAATAATTGTATAGATCAAGATTTTGATCCAAGTGGAGCTAATAGGGGGAAAGCTAAAGTTACATATTAGTCCCTGAAATATCCACTCTTTTCACATTTTGAATAGGCAAGTTTGTAAGAGACTTACTATTTTATGTTTGTTATATATGATTTTATGCTTGAATTCATATATATATATATGTGTGTGTGTGTATGTGTGTGTGTGTGTGTGTGTGTGTGTATGTGTTTGAATATAATATGGTTATTTGTGAATTGGGATGAAAGGCTAGAAATGGACCAAATTGAAATGTTATGTGAAAATTTGGTTATTACGTATTAGTAAAAAATTCAAATGTGAAAGTTTGACTTATTATAGACATGTAAATGAAATATGTGATCACGTACAGGGTACGATATGAAAAATGAATAATTACAAGGATATGTGATAGTTATATGTGTAAAAGATGCCTATATAAACTTAGTAAAAGGTTAAAATATGATTGCATGCCAATAAGACCTTATGCATGCTTGTACATGATATGTCATTATATGGAGACTGCCACAGGGTTATATTGAGATATAACATTTATTGCGGATCATTGAGTTTTATATGTCTCTACAGAGACCTTGGTGTGGTGAAAGGGTGTATTAGCATTTGAACATGCATATGATGCTTAGGGCTTTACACTTCGGTGACCTGGTGTGGTGTAGTTTACCTGTGTATTCGAGTTTGTTTACTAGGGTTCCATCAGGTGAAACGGTATAAATGAAATTGAAAACTTGAAAACATGATGAAATGTACTTGATAATCAATTAGAAATTCCATTGCAAAAGATTCAAATGCCAATGTTATATAATCATGTGTTGATGCTAGGAAATGTGTTTGGAAATGGATCATGAATGCATGTTTTTATACTT
Source organism: Gossypium anomalum (assembly GCA_025698475.1). Classification (NCBI taxonomy): domain Eukaryota; kingdom Viridiplantae; phylum Streptophyta; class Magnoliopsida; order Malvales; family Malvaceae; genus Gossypium; species Gossypium anomalum. Next base: position 9,212,969 of record CM046965.1, on the reverse strand, counting down.
ATGAATTGTTGGTTGAACATGTTTTGTGACAGATTATATGAACCAATGAATTGATATAATTTGAGTTGTTTATAATGTTCATGGATATGTATAAATAGATATATGTTCACCTTGTGAATGATGTAAAGTACTATTATCTAGCCAACACTATGCCAAACTAAGGTAGCTATCATGTTTAGGTGTAAATAAGGTAAGCATAGTTTTTCCCTTTTGAACTTCTTGAGTTGTTTTCTTTCCCTTGTAGATTGTCACCTTGTGGAACTTGCCAAGCCGAATCGTTTCGAAGCTCACACTATCATCGAATCATTAGTTATATGATTATTTTGAGTTTAGGGTTGTGGCATGTATATAAGGGCCTTAGTATGTACTTTGGCATTTTGATATTGTTTGCTATTTGGTAAATGTGGTGATGATTGAGCTGAATGTTTGGCATTATGTTGCATATTAGGTCATGTTGATGCTTTGAAAATGGTAAATATACTCTTGAATGGTTTAACTTGTTAAGGTTGAAATTGTATTATTTGATATAGCTAGATTGGTTTATATACTCAAAAGATAGGTTAATGTGGATTACGATACTTAACTTAGTGTATGTATGTCTAATTCAAGTCAAGACATGACCTTGTTTACTCCTAGAATGGTAGATGAAGCACAATTGAATAGGTGAAGGCTATGCTTTGAGAATGTAAAGTTGATATGAAAATTTCATATGTAAAATATTTAAATAGTTGGATTATTGACATTGAATGGTTGATTAGGTTGAGTTTATGTTTGATTTGGAGTGGATTGGAATGGTTAGGTGATTTTTTTTGCATGAAATGATATGGATTTGAGTTATTTTTTATGGTATAAGTTTGTGTGAATCATTTAGGTAGTATTGCGCCTTGATGAATGAAAACCAAATGGTGTTTTTGCAAAAGAAAAATAGGGTCCTCATTATGACCTCCAACTCTTAACGTTGTAACATGGTGCTGAAATAGAATGTTGTCGCGGCTTCAATAGATATGAATTCGCAATGTGACATACTGAGATGGTGACTTCATGACATGGAGAGTGTAAAGTCGTGACGCCCAAAAGTGTTCAAGCCTTACAATTTGATCCTAATTCTATTTCGGGTTAACAAAAGAGCTTTCGTAAGCTCATATGGGACCCAATAATGATTGTGTAATATATTATGTATGTGAATGCTATTTATTTACATGTTTGAATGATTGAATATTGCATAACAGCCTAAAAATTACTTCGTCAATAGTTGTAACATCTCGTAGATCGGACCCAACGACCGAGTCAAGTATGGGGTGTTACATAATTGGTGCAAGTTTTTGTTTCTAACAATGAATCTCATCACATGTACTAACTTTTAGTATGGTCTTTCAAGAAAAAGCATGCCGATGAGATGTGTTTAAATGAAAAAAAAAAACTTCATTAATTATTAAAGGGATAATCTTCATCGATAAGGTATCTAATTGCGGTTCACTGATAGTTTATGATATTCATGCACTAACGGTGCATTAAAGATTTTTTTTTTTAATTTTATAAAAAGTAGTTTGGTGGCTAGAGACAATTCACATTGTGGACGCGTGAAAGGTCATACAATAAGTTAATTAGGAAACAATTGAGAGTATTATTTGATATCTTAAGAGTGAATGTTGTCTCTGGTTTGATAGAAGGTACTCATAGGTTCTTCATGTGGATCCCATGAAGCTAATTGGCCCACAAATTAATATATTTATTGAGTCATGGTGAACCTTCAACACTTGCATTTAGGAACTATAGAAAGTTCTTCATAGGTTGTCTTAAGTAAGTTTTAAAGTGATCAAGCGAGGTCTACATGTAGAACATGCAAGAGACATGTGCCAATGACGATGCAAAGTAAGGTGTAGCCTTTTAACGACATATTTTCAGTGAGAAAATAGAACACCTCATTGGTAAAAATATTGACTTGGTGAGAACCTCCTTGCGAAATGAAAACATATAACAAATTTCATACCTAAAAAGATCAACCATTTGTTTTTATTTTTAGTGAATTTTTAATATTTATTTAGATATTATTGTACTTGAAATAATTTTAGGTCTTTTTTTTGTTTGCTTTAATAACTAAAACTTAAAATCTCTTTGATAAAAAAAACCCTAAAAAATATATCTATTCCAAAGTCTAAAAGGGCCAATAACTTTTTGTACGTACCAAAGAGAAAAGTTATATCAAAATAGTTTTGAAGGAATTAAATTGACGTGAATTTTCAATGGCTACAAATTATCAAAGGAGGATTAAATTTGATGGGTGAAAATAGAAAATAAAACAATTAATAGGAATGGGTACAGGTAAAATTTTGTCATAGTCTAAAATGGAATTATCAAAGGCCCACTTCAAGAAAGACAACCAGAAGACAACCATTTTTAGAGATAGGATTGGGGTAATGTTGTTTCAAATCTAAGCAAAATTATAAACAATATACATATGCATATAGTTATGCTTTCTAATATGGGTCCCCTAGTGTCTTTAATTAACAATTATTTTGTTGTCATTTAAAAATATATTATATTTAGTAAAAAGATTGAAAATAATACATCTATTGTAAGTATAAATATATGAACATAATACATGAATTTTAATTATATGCAATTGCATATATGGAATTTTTATTTTGGATTAGTTTTCGCAAAACATAAACATCATTACCAACACGACACTATTTTGGTCTAAGACCTTTTGGTATCTAGTGGCTACATTAAACTTCAACCAGATCTAGAGTCGAGCCAACTCTGAATACAATCTTTTTATAGTTATTTTCTTTTTACCAATATTCAAACTAAAAACTTGGTATTTGAAGTTACTGAACATTTACTTTATTTTCTGTTAGGATCAATAATTATAATCAAAATAAAATGTTATTGAAACAAAATTTTTACATGACTCAAACCTGAAATTATAACACTGCTAAAGCCTCATTACCTAAGCTATCTGAATTTTAAAGGTATATAATTGAATTCAATTTAAAATTATAATAAAATAAAAAATAATATTTTATATGTATAATGATATTAATTTAAAGTAAAGTTATATATAAATTTAAGATTTTCCTTTTTAATTTAATTTTTTACCAATTAAAATATTTGATAATAATAATAATAGTAGTAGTTAAATTAAAAGTTTTGGTATGTTTTTAGAGTGTAGGGTAGACCCTCCCATGTTTAGTGAAATGGAGTAACAAATTTCATTTTGGTTACAATAATATTAGTTACTGGAAGCTGAAAAAGGGCATTACCAACAATGAAGACTTTAGACAAGATTGATGTCATTTTCAATGTTTGGTTTCATCTCCAACTGTTTGTGTCTGATCCATTCATGTCTATTTGTAGTTTATATGTCTGGTTAAAGGGTCACTTTCTTGTTGCTCTGGATTTGTTATTAGATTGTCCATAATGTTTTGTTTGATTGGATGCCTTCATTTCTCCTTTTTATTATCCCCTATTTCTTCAAAAACTAAATAAATCAAGTGTGAGAATTTTATATTAACACTATTATTCACTTTTATTTATTTATATTTTTTTTATGTGAAAGTATATTTTTTATTTTTTTAGGAAAAAAAAGAGTGGTTAAGTTATTCTTTTAAAAAATTTTAAAGTAATCTTATAATTTTATTTGTGCATTTATATGAAACAATAATAATTTACATATTAAATAATAAGAAGACATGAGTTTAAATGTGTTCAAATACGTTTTATCCATCTATTTACATATTAAATAAGAGTTAATATTTCTATTTATTATATAAAAAATTATTTTTTTGGATATAATACCCTATATTTTTTATTGATATGGAGGAACCAATCTTTATAATTTACAAGAAGAATATTATTCCCAATCATATTAAAAAGTAGAAAACATAAATTTAAAATTACATAAATATTCATAAGTCACCAAAATATTAAAAAAATATTGGATATTTATTTATTCTCTCAAAAAGTTTATTTAAAAAGTTAAAAGAAATCATAGCATAATTGATTTTTTTTTTTTTAGGGTTTGGCCATAAGACATTCACACAATTTATTTATTTTTTCATTGGCAAATATTATTAGAACACAGAAGTGCTAGACAATGGCTTACCTTTCTCCATGACCAATGTTGTCATAAATGTATATTTATAGTTTAAATAGATTGGTACCCTGTCTATATCAAATAATTAATATTGGGAAAATGATATATTTGTTGTTGAAGTTTGCTTTCCACTACTTAGCAAAATTTGTGAAAATATTATAATTATTTTTATTTTATTTCATAACCATTAATGACAATTATTTCCATAAATAGCTAAAATGTAAAAAAAGGCACCCAAAAAGCTAGCACTAGCCATAATCAATTATTAAGAATTTTTTTTAATTTATACATCTCTTTTAACCCAATATTTTTATTTTTATTTCATGTTGAAAAAAGAAAGTAAATTCAAAATTTACCTCTAACCTTAATATGAGCTTGTAATATTTCACTCTCTATATATTTCTAAATGCATATAGTAAAAATCTTGATTTGGTAATTTTATACTTAAGGAATTAGGTGAAATAATGTTTGAACTCATCATTGGTTGGATCGGGAATTGGTCGAGATATCGGTCCGAAGAATGATTTTGAATAAATTAAATTGAGAATCAATATAAACCAATTTAACCAACTAAAAAACTGGTTGAATTGATTATTTTTATTTTAATTTTTAAATTTTTTAATCAAACCTGTTGGATCAACGAACTCATTACCTGATTAGTTCGACCATCGGTTTGATTTTTTAAAAAAATTTGACCAAATATGAAAAAAACAATGAGGATAGAATATAAAATACAAAAAGGACACAGAAAATAACACAGATACATCAAAAATTTCATGAATGTTTTAAAGTCTACTAAATTATGGTATACTCACGATGATAGTGAAAAATATATGTAACAATTTTTTTTAAAATTAATATAATAATCAAATATGACTTTGGTTAAAATGATAAAATTGAGAATAAAAATTATAATATTTTAGGCTCAAATCCCATTAAATGCAAGTAATTTTTTAGATTCTAATGAAAAGAGAAACTTATCCTTAAAATAATATTTATTACTTTATAAAAATAAAAAAAAATTATAATTTTTTTACGATCTAATTGATAGATGACATCAACTCTATTATAATCTTAAACATAGTATAGGAGAATCTGTCATCATGTCAAGATATATACATTGTCTTTCCAAATTAAATTGCCACATTTAGCTTTCTAAAATTTTGGTCAATTATTCTTTTCAGAACAATATATTTTAAAAAATTAAAGTCAGAAACTATTCACCGTTAAAAATAATAAATGCAACAATTTTGTGAGACAAAAGATATATATATTCATATATATATATATATATATATATATATATACATGTGACAACTGAAAATACTTGTTATACATAAAAAAGTAAAACATGAATACAAATTGATAAAATTTAAAAACTTAAAATCAATTAATTGTAGGAGATTAGTAAAAATGTAAAAAAAATTTGTACCTTAATTAATTATCGAGTATTCATTTTTCACATTAGATATAAAATAATTTTAAAATTTATAATCAACATCTATCATTTAATGAGCCTACAGAACGCAGAAAATTGATCGCTGTAATAAATACCTTGAAAGAAAAGAAAACCCAACACTAATTGAAAAAATCACAAAAATTAGATGTTGTTTGTTTTTTGGGGGGTTTGATTTGTTGGCTAAAATTTTGGTACCCTAAAAAAAGGGTCTAAAACAAGACCGACCAAGGTCTTAATCAAGTGCCGAATAATTTGGTTTTTTCATGCAACACTTGTAATCAAACAGATTAAATTGTCCTTAATCTCAATGTCACCATCATCTAATTTTACCAACTAATATTCCTTAATCCATGCATAGTATCTCGCTTTTAATTTTTGACCTATAATAATTATCATTATATTAACACTTCCATCTATCTAATCACATTAACACTCTTTTTTTTTTTTCCCAATTCAACAAATCTAAAATTAAATTTAATACCCTGTTTAATTATAATTAATATAAATCCATACTCCATTAGCAATAACAACACCTTTTAATTTTTAATTTTTAATTATATATATCATTCCATTAAATAATAACCCTAATTTCAAGGGTAAATTTGTAATTTCATATTTTGATAAAAAAAGTGTTTTTCTCTTTGGAAAAGAATGTTAAACCCTAATCCGAGTACTAAGGATAAAATCTTGTCCTTCGGATCTTAGGATCAAGAAAGACAATAACAAACACTGAAAAGAAGAGTCAAAGTGTTGACCAGTTAATTAAAAAGATAATTAATATAAATAGATTAATTACTTTAAAAAAAGAGCCTTTAGATTTTGTAGCTTATGTAAGTTAAATAAAAATAAGATAAAGAAAAAGTTAAAATACAATTGGCACTTATTTAATGGACTAAATAAAAATAAAAAATAAAAAGAGAGAGAAAATAGGTGGAAAAATATTTTTATTTTTCTTTGATGGAAAAAAAATGTAATGATTTTTATAATAATAAAAAGAATTGAAAATATTTTTCAATGGCAAGTGACATACATGATAATATTTTGGGAAATAATTTTTTTTGCTTTAAATAAATATTTTCCTTAAATAATAACTAAATAATCTATTATAAACTACTCACGAAAAAATGATAATTTTTCATATCTTTTGGAAAAAAAAAATTGAATAGCTAATATATTTTATAATTTTTTTAAACAAATAAATATTATTTATATAAATTTAAAAAATAAATAAATTAACCATGGTTAGTCCCGAAGAGTTAGGGCCTCGGACAAAATGAAAACTTTAACTGTAGTCAGCCTTGATTTCAGAGTTGCATGAAAATCGTGATATCTTCCAGCAAAATATCGTGATATTTAAAATTAACATAAAAAATAATTTTTAAAAAAATTAAAACTTTTTTTTGGGGATTATCTAAATATTTTAATTTAGCAGAGAGAGAGATTTATTAAATAATTATAAAATTAAATTCTCTGATTAATTTTTTATTAGTTGGATGTTTCCTTTTTCTGATTTGTAGGGGATATGTTCCCACTTCCTTCCTTGCCGCGTGGTAAACACTCCTTGTCAAAATAAAGCCACAACTGTCCAGGTCTGAAACAATAAAATAAAATAAATTATATTTTAAAACTTTATAATTAGAAAAAAATTATTTTTTGTTTGATATAAATAAAAAAATTATAAATCCTTTCCCGAATCGAACCGGAACCGGACCGAAGTAAATACTGACAAGGGCTTTTAACTGAGAGTCCCTGGTCGGCAAATAACACAAAATCTTTCACTGTTAAAATCTCTCATCTCATCTCCTCTTCTCATCTTCTTTAAAACTCTCACTCGCTCTTCACTTTCCCTTTAACTAAAACACGCTTTTACTCTCTTTTCTTATTTCCTTCTCAAAGTTCTTGAATTGTTCTTTCTCTCTTTTTCTTTTTTTTCCTTTTTGGCTTTAAAAAAGGGTTTAGTTTTAGTTTTTTTTTTTTTGGAATTGTTATTTTTCTTTTTGATTCATCTTAATCTGGGTTTTCCTTCTTTTGGTGGAAAAATATCTCCTTTTGTTCAAAAGGTAAGGTCTTTTTTATTTCTTTTCTAATTTCTCATTTAAAAAATAATAATTATGAATGTATTGTTCCTTTCTTTTTCTTTATTTTTTTTCTGGGTTTTGTTCAATTGTAGCTAATTTGTGGATTTATATATATATATATATATGTGTGTGTGTGTGTGTGTGTGTGTAAATTTTGTTTCTTTAATATTTACTGAGGCATGTCTTTTGATTTTCATGTACTAACAGGTAATCATCAAGTGAGAAAAAAACAGAGTAAAGAAAGGGTTTGTTATTTTTTTCCTTTAGTCCATAGAATTGGGAAAAAAATGATAACAGTCATGGATTCTAGGAAAGAAGTTGTGAAAAATTCAGAAAAATGCTTAGATCCTCAGCTATGGCATGCTTGTGCCGGTGGTATGGTACAAATGCCATCAGTGAACTCTAAGGTGTTCTATTTCCCTCAGGGTCATGCTGAGCATGCCAATGGGAATGTAGATTTTGGGAATCTCCCGATTCCGTCGCTCGTCTTGTGTCGGGTTTCCGCCGTTAGGTTTATGGCGGATCCCGAAACCGATGAGGTTTATGCTAAAATCATGTTGGTTCCTTTGAGAGAGAATAGTTTTGGGGTTGAAGATGATGGTTTTGATGGGAATGTTGGGGTGGAGAACCCTGAAAAATCTGCTTCCTTTGCTAAGACATTGACTCAGTCCGATGCTAACAACGGTGGGGGGTTCTCAGTTCCGCGGTATTGCGCGGAGACTATATTTCCTAGGTTGGATTATAATGCTGAACCCCCTGTTCAGACTATTCTTGCTAAGGATGTTCATGGTGGGGTTTGGAAATTTAGGCATATATATAGGGGGACGCCTCGTCGACATCTTTTGACGACAGGGTGGAGTAATTTCGTCAACCACAAGAAGCTTGTGGCTGGTGATTCGATTGTGTTTCTTAGAGCTGATAATGGAGATCTTTGTGTGGGGATTCGTAGGGCAAAAAGAGGACTTGGGGGTGGACATGAATTTCCGGGATGGAACTCTGTGAGTGGAACCTCTGGTTCACAAGTTGGGAGTTATCCTCCGTTTTTGAGGGAGGGGGAGAGTAAATTGATGAGGAAGGATTGTAATGGGGATCCAAGGGGAAGAGTAAGGGCTGACTCCGTGATTGAAGCTGCGAGTCGTGCAGCTAGTGGGCAGCCCTTTGAGGTCGTTTACTATCCACGAACTAGCACTCCTGAGTTCTGCGTGAAGGCCTCATCCGTTAGAGCTGCAATGCAAATCCAGTGGTATCCTGGGATGAGGTTCAAAATGCCTTTTGAAACTGAGGACTCTTCACGGATTAGCTGGTTCATGGGAACGATATCTACTGCTCAGGTTGTCGATCCTATCCGTTGGCCTAATTCTCCATGGCGACTACTGCAGGTATTTTAGTTTTACATTATCAATTGTCATTGAATTAACTTAGTCCTTGTATGTTAGAAGAACAGTTAACATCCATGTTTTAGTCTGCTCATAGATCTGTTTGATTTATCGTCTTTGCAGGTAGCATGGGATGAGCCAGATTTACTCCACAATGTGAAGCGTGTTAGCCCATGGTTGGTTGAATTGGTCACAAACATACCAGCTATTAATCTTAATCCTTTCTCGCCACCAAGGAAAAAGATGCGGCTTCCACAACACCCAGACATTTCCTTTCTTAACCAAATTCCAATGCCATCATTTTCCGGGAACTCTTTCAGATCCAGCAGCCCCATGCGTTGCATTACGGACAACATTCCTGGAGGCATACAGGGAGCCAGGCATGAACCGTTCGGATTATCTTCATCAGATCTCCGCTCCAACAAGCTGCATTCAGGTCTGTTTCCATCTGGTTTTCATCAACTTGATCGTACTGCCCCACCCACTAGACTTTCCGGCGACAACTTTTGTAGTGACAATGCGAACAATACAAATATATCTTCCTTGTTGACAATAGGAAATCCGACCCAGAGTTTGAAACAAAGCAATGATAGCAAGACACCCCATATTGTATTGTTCGGTCAACTCATTTTCTGTGAGCAGCGGGCTTCTCAGAGCTGCTCAGGTGATACGGTTGGAAACAGTTCATCAGATGGGAATACAGAGAAGACTGCTATTTCCTCTGATGGAACTGGATCTGTGTTACATCAAAATGTTCGGGAAAATTCTTCGGATGAAGGGTTTCCTTGGTGCAAAGAGCATCAAAAAACTGATCTAGGATTGGAGACCGGTCATTGCAAAGTGTTTATGGAATCAGAGAATGTAGGTAGAACCCTTGATCTTTCCGTTCTCGGATCGTATGAAGAGCTGTATGGGAAGCTGGCCAACATGTTTGGCATAGAAAGTTCAGAGATGCTGAGCAGTGTGCTCTACCGCGATGCTGCCGGTTCAGTTAAACACACTGGAGATGAGCCCTTCAGGTACAACAACTTCCTTAGCATCACTTCCCTTAAGCTTACCAAACATTTTAGCTTTCAATTTATCTAACATTTAATTATGTCTTGCAGCGAGTTTATGAAGACAGCAAGGAGGCTAACGATTCTCATGGATTCAAGCAGTGACAACTTAGAAAGATAGAGAGATGAATTTGCGCCAAATTGTACAGTTTTCCCAGCCGTCGGTTTCCGATTTTCATTTCTTCTACTGTAGTTGTGAGAAATCTCCACTTGACCCATTTTGATGGAACTGTAAAACCACGTTTTGTTGGTTAACTCGAATTTTTCTTTCCAACATAAAAAGGATCTATGTCCTTTGTCATGTTTATTAAATCCCAGTCCTAGAAACTGTATATTTATGGAAGAAAATGGTGCAGGCAGGCTGCCATTTTTGCTCATCACGGAGTGTTAGGCTCGCATCATGTTGGAATAAACCGTTCATTTGTTTCATGTTCTTTTTTTTCCATTGCCAAGCAATGAAACCCATTGTTAATCTGAAAATGTCTTGGTCGTTGTGTGGACACAAGGTGGTCTTTGAACATTGCAAGAACCAGACAAAAACATCCTTAACTTCAAACCTGTTGGATGAACTAACTGAATCAAACTTCAGGATTTCTATTTCTTTAATGAGAGGGGGAGGGACATTTCAATTGCCTAGGTGGGAATGTCTTGTTAGCTTTTTTTTCTTTGATGTTGAATCAATTTTTCTTAATAAATTTATTTGTTCAGATTAAGACAAAAAATAAAGACTTGTTTTTATGGGACCCTTTTTTTGTACATGTCGTGTTATGTAAAAAGGTTTGTAGAAATCTAGAGATTCTAACCCATCTGAAAGTTGATCATCATGTCTGTCTGAAAATTCCCAAATACGGATAAAAAACCAAACCAATAACCCTGCAAAGTAGCTGCTTTTGTGTTTCACATTTTGTGGCAACTCTATGGTGCTCGAGAACCATATACCAGGGTTCTTTTTGTTCAATTAAAAATTTTGATATTTACTTTTAAAATGTGTATTTGATTAAATGGTAAAAAGTTTTAAAAACTTCAAATTTCTACCATCATTATTTTGATTTAACTAGTTTAAAAAATCATTGATTAAATGAGGGTAAAAATATCATGAAGATCCTTTAATTAGGAATCGAATTGTATTTTGCCTCTTCTTAAAAAAATGGACAATTTAGCTTTTTTACGTTAAATCAACGAGAAAAATTGATTATTTTATTAAATTTTTCATCCATTCCTACTATAAAGTAATAATCTTTGTACGTCAATATGAGGCATACATTTAATTTTTAATTCTAGAAATAGATAAAATTTTTAATATAAAAGATTAATTTACTCTTTAATTAATCGTATGGAATTTAATTTACCTATCTTTTAGTAAAAGAATAAAATGTAATCAACTTTTAATACCGTAACTACTTTTTTGCATTAATTTTTGGTTGAATCAAAGCAAGGTGATGTAATTATTGGAATCTGATAAAAATGTGTAAAGCCATAGGATCCATTTGATAACATTTTTTAATGGCGGTGCAGAGCTCTAAAAGTCAATGTTTACGCAAAACAAGTTTGTATAAAAAAAACCATGGCATTGGGATCTATCACATGAAACAGTGCAAATGTATAGGGTCAACAAACATTTAGTCCTGAAAGACATAACATTTTATATTTTTAAAATTTCAAGTTGCCATCTTCAAATGTATACATAAAGCGAAACAAAGGCCTAAGTTTTTGTAAACTTGGGTTGGAATTTAATTCTTTTATAAAATATCAACATTTACAACTCCCATATTTTACTTTAAAATTAAGAATTCTTTTGTACTAAAATATAATGCATGAGATGAGCAAAGATTATACATATATTTATATATTGCACAAACATTTCCTAGGGATTGTTGATTTAAAGCATTTAAAACCGAAGTCCACTCCCACGAGCCATGCAACTCTCTCTCTCTCTCTCTCTCTCTCTCTCACACACACACACCTATATGCCCATTTATTTATTTATTTTTTACATCAAAATTTTAATATAAAAAATATTTTTCACATTTAGAAATTTTATCATATGCGTATATATGAAAATCACATATTTAAAATAAAGAGACGTGTTTAAAAATAGCATATAATAAATAATAAGAAAGTATGGTTTGATCCTAATTAATAGTTACACATAAAATATGTATGAATTAGGGTTTAGGGTTAAATGAAATTTGAACACTAAAATACGTTAGATTAACAATATTAAATGAATACAATTGTTTATCGTTATTTTGTTATCAATACTGAGTTGATGTCGAGTTAATTTGTGGCTCTAACTAAATCAACATTATTATTAATACTGAATATCCTATCTCATGGTATATAAATTTGTTGGTTTTGAGTTCGATTCCCAAATAATATTTTACAATTATTTTATTTGAAGATTATATAAAAGTATGAAAAGATAAAAGTACGCCTATAATGATATTAATTACCCTTTATTGTAAGGGATTTTAATAATTTCACAACTCAATTGGTATCGAGTTGACTCGTGACACCAATTCAATCAGTCACTTTATATATAGTATAGATATAGATACACAAATATATAAAAGTTTATATATTAAATATATTTATTAAATTTTCATAGAAAATAAAAAAATTGATGATCTTCGTTGAATTAAAATGTTGTGAAATGGTGCTAAGAAAAAGTTTAAATTATCACTAACGTGGTGTGAGAGCATTTTATTGTAGGTATGAGAGTTTAAGTTTGATCTCAAATAATTTCATTTCCTTTCAAATTATTAAAAAAATTTAAATTACCTATTCATTAATGTTTATGTTGTATCATTTATTATATATAAAATAGTTTTAATCGAAATTGTTAAAACAATTTGATGAAATCCATGCACGTGTTCACAACGAGCAACCCAATCCTGTCTGGGGTTTATTTTCTTTAAGAAAGCAAAAAATAAAATGGTTTTAAAATTTCAACCATAAAAGTTGACTCTTGCATTAGACAACAAAACAAAATAAAAACATAGGGATTTGAATTATAAGAATGAAAAGAAAACCTAATTGCTTAGCTTCGCTTGATAATTTTAGTAATTAAAAATAGGGATTATGTTACCAGGGGAAAAGAAATTGAATTATAAAATTTTTGAGAGATTTGAATGTAAATTAAACTATAATTTCATTATTTTTGAAGGGATTAAATAGAGTTTCTTTTTTATATTTAAGGGGTCAAAGTACAATTTTATCATAAATTACTTTGTAATTTTATTATTTTCAGAGGGACTAAACTAAATTTTTTTCCCATTTTAAAGGGACCAAAGTCTCTCCCTCAACTTTTCAAAAAAAAGCCATTTTAGCCCTGCGACTTTTTTTTAACCCTTCAAGTAACAGTGTTTGTTATTTTAAGCCCAGATTAATGTTAATTGATATCAATCAATTTTGAAAGCGGAAATCTCTTACCGATTTTGGAGAAACTTTTTCCTTTAATTATTAGGTTTTCATATTTTGGGTTTAATTGCCCTAAAACTTTTTTTCATACGTGGAATTACATATAAACCAAACACAATTTTTTTCACAGGTGGAATGCCACGTCATTCTATTATTATTCATATTTGGTGCCACATTAGATATTTAATAGTAGGTTAACTTTTTTCATCTATTTTGGATTAAAATGTCAAACATTTTTATTTGAAGGATTAAAAGAGTCGAAAAAACTTACTAAGACTAAAATAGTTTCTTTTTTTATTTATAAAGTTAGAGGGTTAAATAAATTATTCTTCTATGTTAAATTTTATGTAACACAATGATACATATATTATTTGTTTAAAGTATATATATATAAATAAAAAAAACATTTTGAAAGTAGAGGTATTGCATTGAATATTTGATTAAAGTATTAGAACCAAATATGATATTTTTCATAAAAGATAATGTAATAATTAGTCTATGATACATTATACGTGATATATTTAACAATTTATATAAATGTAGTTAGTTTCGTATTGATTTAAGTAGAAAGTCAAAATCGCGGGAAGTGTTAGGGGTGGTAGGGCCTTAGCCCTTTAAAATGAGAAAAATATAGTTTTAACTTTTTAAAATTTATAAAATTATAAGTTAATATATGGTGAAATTGTACTTTGAACTTTCAAAAAAAATAAAATTTTACTTTAATCCTTTAAAATTGTAAAAATATAAATTAATAAAATGATGAATTTATATTTTAACTCTTACAAAAATATATAATTTAATTTTGATCCCAAATATTTTTTCTAATTTCAACTCTTATGGAAACAATCAATTAGCTTTTCTGCTGAGGTGAAAATTCCGAGTTTCACCTCAATTCCAAAACATTGTATGCTACCAAATACATGAATAATGTTAAAAATAAAATAAAAATGATAGAAATTTTTTAGTTTACGTTTATAGTAATAAAATTGAAAAGAAAAAAGAGGTGAAAAAGGCAAAGCGTTGAACGGACTTTTCACTTAGAAATGCACGAGGCAGACAAAGATTCGCGAGTCAAGGAATGGTGCCCCACCTTTTTTTTTTTTCTTCTTTTTTAAATACTAATTATCTCACATAACTTTGCTTTTAAAAAAATAAAAATAAAGAGAAAATGAAATTCAGTTCATGGATTCTCTTGATATTATCGTTCTGTCATTTCTCCTCCGTTTATTAAACCATATTAGAAGTGACATGAACGAAATCAAAATTACAATTAATATTTTGGTGCTTTAGTTTATTTCTATTACAACCATATATATATGAGCCATAGACATGGTAGGATAGTAGTTGGTAGAGAGTAAAATATTGGGTTTAAAATTCTACCTAAATTCGATTCGAAAAAATACTAAAATCTAACTCGGTTTGCTTGTATTAAATTTTTTATTTAAAGATAAATTTTAAAAATTATAATAAATCAAATATACTAAAAACATTAAAATAAATATTTCTCAACAAATAGAAAAAAATTAAAAATATATACTTATATAATACTAAAATATGTGCAATTTAGCAAATAAATATATTTGTTAAAAGGATTAGTTAGCTAGTTAGTTAGCATGTAACTAATTAGTTGTTAGCTGATTAGAAGTTAGTTAATTATTTAGTATAAGTACAGTACATGAGATGAATAAAACAGAAGATTTTTCCAGTATTTTAACATGGTATCAAATGGCCAGGTTATTTCCTTTAATTCACTGCTTCTTTTGGTTCTTTCTTTCCTCTGATCATCGTTTCTTTCCTTTGGTTCTGTGAGTTTTTTTTTCCTCTTCTTCAGTTTTGGTTTGTTTTCTTCTGTGCAACATGATGAGTCCGAGCACAATGCAGCTTGATCCTTCCCATCCCCTGTATCTACATCCCTCAAATACTCCAGGAACTTTATTGGTTTCGCATCAACTACTGGAGTTGAGAATTATAATATATGGAGTCGTTCAATGCGTATAGCTTTGCTTGCTAAGAACAAAGTTGGTTTTATTGATGGTTCTTGTTTGTTTGGAGATACTATCGAGGCTTTACAGCCACAACGGGAACGTTGTAATGCGTTGGTGTTATCTTGGATCTTGAATTCTGTTAGCCAAGAGCTTTTTGCTAGGATAGTTTTTGCATCCAATGCGGCCCTTGTGTGGTCTGATTTGAAGGAGTGTTTTGATCAGATGGATGGATCTCGGATTTATTTCTTGCATTGAGAGATTGTTACGCACGTTCAAGGTACGTCATCTATCTCGATTTATCACACACGACTTCGATTGTTATGAGACGAATATGATGTTATTGCTCCCCTTGCTTCTTGCACTTGTGACTCTATGAAAGTGAATGTTGAAAATTTGAAGCAATAGCAGTTATTCCAGTTTCTTATGGGATTAAATGAGTCTTATTCAATAGTTCATAGCCAGATTTTGCTTATCAAACCTCTGCCATCAGTGAACCAAGCATATTCCTTACTTATTCAAGAGGAAGGGCAGCGTCATAATGCTGAAAAAGTCTCGTTGGTTTCTAAATCTACTGCATTATATTCTGGTGCATCTAACCAACCAGTGCAGTCTAAAAAATGGTTTTCTGGGACTTGTGATTACTGCCATATCAAGGGTTATAAAAAAGAAACATGTTATAAGTTGATTGGCTATCTTGTAGATTTTAAGTTTACAAAGAAGAAGGGAACTTCTGCCAATAGTGCAATTATCACAGATACAAGTTCGAATTCTGTTTCTGCTAGTAGTGTGAGTTCAAGATCATCTCAGGTACCTGTGTTTACACTTGAGCAGTATCAACAGATTCTAGAGCTGTTGGAAAAAGGGTCTCGAGTGCAAACGTCAGTTCATATGGCAGGTATTAGTTTTGGTCCCTCATCAGAAGATTGGATTCTTAACGCAGGAGCTACCAATCAAATGACATTTGATCTTGAGTGTTTGAGTTCACCTGATGAATGTGATTCTCCATCTTTTGTTCAATTGCCAAATGGTAAAACAACCAAAATTGCTCATGTTGGCACTTATTCACTAACTCCCTTGCTTACTTTTTCCAAAGTTTTACATGTACTCGATTTTCACTTTAATCTCTTGTCTGTTTCTCAACTCACCAAAGAACTAAACTGTTGTGTTCTTTCTTATCCATATTATTGTCTTCTACAGGACCTTTGCAGTGGAAAGATGATGGGGATTGGTAAAGTCAAAGGAAGTCTGTACACATTTCATTCACCACTTTTCTCCTCACCAAAAAGCCAGTCCATTCAGTCCTCGACTGTCAATTCTAATTTCAATTCTTGTTTGTCATCTAGTTATTTACCACTTATATCCAATTCTAGTGTTTTATGGTATGCTCGACTTGGCCATTTTTTCTTAAGTACTATGAATAAAATGTCTTAGTTTGATTTTCCTCTCATTAATTGTGATCATGTTAAGCACTGTGGTGTATGTCCTCTTGTAAAGCAATCACATTTACCTTTTCCTATTAGTCATACACAGGAACAACAACATTTTCCTCTTATGCATATTGATTTATGGGGTGCATAACGTGTATCAACACATAGTGGGCATCGACATTTTCTCATACTAGTAGATGATTTCACTAGGATGACATGGGTATATCTTCTTCGTCTTAAAAGTGTTGCCATAGTAATTTTACAACAGTTTGTTGCCTATGTTCAAAACCATTATTCTACTTCTATTAAAACCATTAGGAGCGATAATGGTTCCGAGTTTTCAATCATGCAGCAGGGAAAGAATTTTTTTCTTCACAGGGAATTGTCCACCAAAGCTCCTGTGTACATACCCCACAACAAAATGGGGTAGCCGAACGTAAACACAAACATCTCCTCAATGTTGCCCGTGCACTTAAATTTCAGTCCTATGTACCCATTAAATTTTAGGGTAAGTGTGTATTAACAGCCTGTTACTTGATTAACTTGTTGCCTACCTCCGTTTTAGATTGGAAGTCTCCTTTTGAAATGCTTCATAAGAGGGTTCCCGATTTGTCCCATCTCCGTGTTTTTGGTTGTCTTTGCTTTGCAACAGTGCTTAACAATATTAATAAATTCACATCCAAAGCTATTCCATCAGTTTTCATGGGGTGTTCGACTGTCCAAAAGGGTTATTTACTTTTTAACATTCATTCCAAGACTTTCTTTGTTAGTCGTGATGTTATATTTCATGAGAATTTGTTTCCTTTTCAGACACTTGCTAAAATTTCTCCTTTATTTCCTGTTTCTTTATCTTCACTCGAGCTTGATTATGATTTTCTTCATATTCCTATCATTCCTGTGCATGAAGCCCTTTAGGAACCTTTTATACCACAGTGTGTTCCTGTTTCTGATGCTAGTGGTACATCCTCTGGGTCACTGGCTGAGTCACCCTCTAATTTTTCTGCTGATCAGTCGCTTGCTCCTATTGCGTCACCCACTGCTTCTAGTCCACCACCTTTGCGCAGGTCTTCGAGAGTCTCTAAACCTCCTTCTTGGCTATCAGACTTTGTTTGTTCCACCAATCCCTCTTCATTTACTACTTTACTTACAGGTACATATCCTATATCTAACTCTATTTCTTATGCTCATTTACCCTATCATTCTCGTATGTTTGCCCTCTCTTTGTCCTCTATTGTTGAACCCTAAACCTATCAGATGGCAATTAGTGACAAGAGATGGATTGAAGTAATGTAGCAGGAAATACAAGCTCTTAAGGCAAATGGCACGTGGGAGGTGGTTGATTTGCCCCCTGGAAAAAAAACCAATTGGCTGCAAGTGGATGTATAAAGTGAAGTATAATTCCGATGGCTCGGTTGAAAGGTTTAAGGCTCGCTTGGTTGCTAAGGGTTATAATCAGCGTGAATGGATTGATTTTCATGACACTTTTTCTCCTGTGGCGAAGCAGGTTATTGTGCATACTGTTATTTTCTTGGTAACCATGTTTAACTGGCCATTGTTTCAGATGGATGTCTTCAATGCTTTTCTTCAAGGTGATTTGCATGAAGAGGTGTATATGTCCATGCCTGAAGGTTTTCACAGCTAAGGGGAGTCCAAGTCTCGGGTTTGTAGGCTGCTTAAATTACTATATGGTTTAAAGCAAGCTTCTCGGCAGTGGAATTTAAAGCTGACTGAAGTACTGGTTGATAACGGATATATTCAGAGTCTACATGATTATTCGTTGTTTACCAAAGTCAAGGGTAACAAAATAGTATTGTTACTCATATATGTTGATGATCTTCTAATTACTGAGAATGATGGAGGAATGGTGGCAGAACTCAAGGGCATTTTACACCTCAACTTCAATATAAAGGACCTTGGACATCTTAAGTATTTCCTTGGCATTGAAGTGGTTCGTTCCAAAGAAGGCATTGTGTTACATCAAAAGAAATATGCGCTCGAGTTGATAGCTGATTTGGGTCTAAGGGGAGCATGTTGTGCTTCAACACCACTTGAGCAGAATGCAAAGTACACTACAGCAGACTATGATAAACAGGTTCAGGGGAATACACTAGATGGGATGTTAGAAGATGTTACAGTTTATCAGAGGTTGATAGGCATATTGCTTTACTTGACTCATACGCGTCCGGACATTACTTTTGCAGTTCAACATCTAAGTCAATTCATGCAAGCTCCTAAAAAGGTTCATTATGAGGCAACCTTACAGATTGTTAGGTATGTTCGATAGCATCCAGGATAGGGAATTTTCTTGTCAGCTAATTCCAAGCCAGTGTTAAATGCATACTGTGATTCAGACTGGGCAAGTTGTCTCATGACGTGTAGATCGATTACTGGATATTGCATCAAGTTAGGTGATTCTCTGATTTGCTGGAAATCAAAGAAGCAAAATACAGTGTCATGTTCTTCAGCAGAAGCCGAGTATAGGTACATGGCTTCCACTGTTGCTGAACTGGTATGGCTTAAAGGGTTGATTGAAGAGCTTGGAATCAAGCACGAGATTCCTGCAGCATTGTTTTGTGACAGTCAGGCCGCGTTACAAATTGCTGCTAACCCAGTGTTTCATGAAAGAACAAAACACATCGAGATCGATTGTCATTTTGTACGTGAAAAGATACAAAAGGGTGTTGTGCAAACGTCTCATGTTTCAACTAAAGATCAACAAGCAGACATTTTCTCCAAGGGTTTATGTTTGGCTCAACATGATCATCTTGTCAGCAAGTTGGGAATGAAAGATGTATATCATTCTCCAACTTGAGGGGGAGTGTTAAAAGGATTAGTTAGTGTAGAAGCCCAAATTGCCCGGGCCCTTAAACAACCTATAACCCAACCCTTACCCAAACCCCAATTACATCAAAACCCAACTAAACCCACCCAACAACCCACTAACCCAAAACTAAACCTACCCAACAACCCACTAACCCAAAACTAACCTTAGCCCAATACCAAACCCAAAACAAATAACAAAAAAAACCTAAATCAGCTACTGTCTCCTAGCCGCCGCCTCTGTCCCATCACCTCTGTCAGCCACCACCATGCCACCGACGTCAGCCCACTTGTACCGGCCACCAACTCTGCAGCACCGCTCAACTGCTCCTGCAAGAGAAACATGCGAAAAGACAGGAATAATAAACTAATACTTGTAAATGGTTATAAAAACCAAATCGAAATTCTTTGTAAAGGGTTCGGCAGTTCAAGCAAAAAAAATAAGAAAAATATTCGACTTTTGAGCAAAAATAGCAATTCTATCAACATAAAAATACAAGAATAGCATCAAATCAAAGAATCCAATATCAGAAATAGAAAAGTTGAAAGCAAATACTCAAGGTGATTTTATGTTCTTTTATTTTATTATTTTATTTTTTTTGTCTATTTATATGCGTATGTATATTATAAATACATAAAAAATAATAAAAGTATAAAATATAAAAAAATTTAACATTTGGAGTTCGACATCACATGCAGTGGTGGTGCGGTGACGACGACGGCAACATCGCGGCTAACTTGCTCGCCGGACTTTGAGTCCGATCAGAGGGCGAGAGAGAGAGGGATTGAGAGAGCAGCTAAGTTTTTTTTTAGAAGGATAGCAGAAATGAATTTTTGTCAAAAATTTTGGGCTTTATAAGCTGACCAAAATGGCAGCGTTTTGGGCACCCTCCCCAGATGCAAAACGACGTCGTTTTAGGGAGGGAACCCGTGACCCGACCCGCCTGGGAAGAGGATCCGCATGTTTTTTAAATGGAAGAGCTATTTGCGCGTTTAGCCCTTCCGCTTTTTCAAACTTTTGTAATTAAGTCTTTGATATCTTTAATTTGGCCCTGGAATTTGTTGCGCTTTTCAAATTGGTCCTCAGTCATGCGCTGCGTTTAAGGATGGGGAAATATTGCGTTTTCAATATTCCCAAGTTGCGCGCATATAGCAATCTAGTCCTCTGCCCTTTATTTCCTTTTAAATTTGCCCAAAACTTTGATTTTAATCCAATTTTAGTCCTTTTTTTCATATTTTTCGTATTCATCTTGAATTTTATATTATTTATGCTATTTCATTTAGCTTTAAATATTATATTTTTTATGTATTATTTATTTTTTATATTATTCATGTATTTTATTATATTATGTATATTTTTTATTATGTATATGTTTTTATGTCATTTTATGTACATACTTTTAATATTATTATGTATTTATTTTAATATATATGTACACATTTATGTAGTATTATTAATATATTTCTTTTCTTATGTTATTAGTATTTCTAATATATATTGTATATGTTCATTTTATATATATTATGTATATATATTATGAATATATATTATTATGTATATTTTTATTTCTATTATTACGTATATATTTTTATACGTTATGTATATATGTTTTTAATATTATGTTTTTATATATTATTATGTATATATCTCAATATTATTAATTATATATCTTTTATACTATACTATATATTTCTAACACCATTATTATTTATAAATATATATATATATATATACGTATTTATGTAGCGTATGAATAGTTCCTTTATATTATTATCATTTCTAATATATGTATATTTTGTATATATTATATATATATATATTTAATGTTATTAGTTATATATTTCTTATATTATTCCATGTATGTATTTTTATATCATCTTATGTATATATTCTTAAATACTATGTTATATATATATATTAATACCATATTATGTATATGTTATTATTATATCTATTTTTATCCCTATTGTATTTATTATTAATATTAGTACATATATTTTATTATACGTGTATATATATACTTCTTATATATAGTCTTATTTTCGTATATCATTATATTTATTATTATACTTATTATTTTAACTATTGTTATTCAATATTTTATTTTAATATTATTATGCATTATTTGGTATACATATATCTTTGTACATATTGTTATTTTTTATTATACATATATAGTTTTATTATGGTGTTAATACATTTTTATTTTTTATTTTTATTTTTCCTTTTATTGTAAATATTATTTACTATTACTCTATTACCTTAATATTGTATTGTAATTTTTTTTATTTTTTATTATTAATCACCTCATTATTTTGCATCGTTTATTTATTCATGAATTTTTATTACAATAACATCGTCAATTTTTTTTTAGAAACATTTTTTATTTTAATAAATAAGGCAACGTACCGATTTTAACATTAAGTCTGTGATTTCATCGCTATGTTGGGTGAATATCAACCGACTCGTGTTAAAAACGGAACGGCCTTCTCAAAAGAAATCAAAATTATAAAAATTCTCATGTTTTGATCGGATCATGATTAAATGTTACATTGAACTCGCATTTTTGAAAATTAAGACAACATACGTTTACTGAGATACCAATTTTGGGCGTCGAGAGGGTGCTAATACCTTCCCCGCGCGTAACCGACTCCCGAACCCTACTTTTTCTTTGGAATTTTCGCGTAGACCCAAATTTGGCCTTCATTTTGGTTCAAGAATAAATTTTCTTTTCAAAAAAGATGATTTATTAGGTGTCCGATCATACCTAGAAAAAAAGATCGGTGGCGACTCTCTTTTTTAAATAAAATCGATAAATCGATTTTCAAATTTCCGATAAGCCATCTCCATTAGTGACAAAGCAAAATATTTTATGTCGCTACAGCTGGCGACTCCACTGGGGACCATTTTTGAGAGTCGAGTTGAATTAAATGCGTGTTGTCAAAATTTTCAAAATTCCTTTTTCAAATTAATATTTAGTCGTGATCCCAAAATTGTGTTTTTGAAAAATCATGCATTTGCATCATGTTGTAAATATTTTTCTAACTTGTTTTATCTTGTGTCTTTCAGCTTTAAGTTTTTTATATAGTTTTAGTTTCGTAGTTTTAAATAAAACATAAAGGTTTGCGAGTTTCTCCCACACACCGTGCACTTGTATTTTTTGCATAACATAAGCTCTCTACCCGGGCTCCATCCGTTTAAGTGAAAGTAAACGCTATGCCTTCGTGAGTTAACTCGTCCCTCCGCACATGCTAGTGAATACTTTCAGGTTACATATGACTTATGCTTTCATGAGTTAACTTGTCCCTCCGCATAGGCATAAGTAAATGCAATCCCTCGAATTGAACTCGTGAGCCTGTGATGGGCTACGACCGAAGCTTTGTACTAGTCTTAATAGACGATAGTACTAATAATTCGAGTACCTGTCTAGAACAGAAACCGCATATAGTGAACCATACGAGCCACCTAATTAGAGCCATGCCGAACCTTCGTCTGTTTAATAGTCGCCAAAATAAGTACATGGGAGAAACGCCTCTTACCCTTTTATTTCTTTGACATTTACACTTTTTATTTGGATTTTCTGTAATTTTCCTCTGTTTATATTTGTCATACTAACCAAGGTATTTGTCTTTGTTTTTATTTTGCATCATGCATCATAGGCATCTTATTAGAAAAGTGTTGGTTAGAGATTGGTTGCCAAAAACGGGTTTCTGATGAAGGAGTCAGTTACACAAGTAACCGAGAAAAATGTCGTGGTTCGAGACTGGTCTTTGAAGACTCAAAAAATGAAAGGGGACAGTTTAGTGAAAGGATGTATCTCTAATCTTCCTGAGCAAATAGCTACAAATATTCGTCAGAATAACCTCGAAGACTTGACTCAGATTTGGAAACAGTGGGACTCAGAGACTAGGGGCATTTTCACTGGAAAGTACGGGGATATAGCCCACTTGATAGCCGTCAAGGTAGATGAACAGCTGATTCAAGCCATGGTTCGATTCTGGGACCCAGCATACCAATGTTTCATTTTTAATCATGAAGATATGACTCCAACCATAAAAGAATATGATGCTCTGCTTCGTATTGACAATGTACAATTTAACAAGATATATGTGAAAGAGCCTAAGCCAATGACCTTCAAGAAAAAGCTAGTGAGGTTGACCGGAATAATCGATATATGGGCTGAAAAACATATAAAGAAGAAGAATGGAATCAGTTGTATTCCGTGGTTTTCTCTGTGAGATTTGGTTCAAAACCATCTAGATGTTGTAAAAAGGACTGATTTGTTTGCTTTGGCCATTTACGGAAAAGTTCTCGAGCATATAGAAGTCGCGGTAGTGGATTTCTTCGAAAGATTGAAATAAGGGATCAACCCCGTCCCGGCTATCTTGGCCAAGACTTTTAGATCTCTGAGTTGTTGTAGGAGGAAAGGGGAAGGACGTTTTATTGGATGCGCACAGTTACTTAATGTTTGGATTCTAAGCCATTTCTGGAAAGTGGAGCGTACACCCTTCCACATGTTTTCAAAAACATTCGTTCTATTGAAAGCTTACCTTGAGAAAGATTGGCCGAAAGACGTCACCGAGCAGCACTGGGTTTCAATTTTTCAGAACCTTCGCACTGAAGATATAACCTGGAGAGCACCATGGATCTGTCCTTCAGTTCTGATATATAAATGCGGAAGCCAAGATTGGGTGCCTTTACTCAGATTATGGGGAGGAATCGGATACGCTCCGTTAATGATTCAAAGGCAGTTTGCTTCACGACAGTTCATACTCGCTACCAGAGGATTGGCACAGTCAGAGTTTGCCTTTACAGGTGAAGGTTACATGAAAAGAGTCCGGGATACTGCAAAGGCTTGGAAAAAAATTCACCTAATGGAGTTAGCTCTTTATGCTGATACTATCACTCAAGATTATGACATATGGAGAAAACAACGAGTGAATAGTCAACAAGTCTCATCGACGAATTACACTTTCCAGAATCCTTTTTCAGAAGAAACGCCATCCGAGCTAGAAGTAACAAGACACAAATTCGAACGTGAAAAGGCTAAGTTGTTACAGGATATCAGCTCTCTCCAAGAAGAAAACTACTAGCTAAAGATCGATGTTCAAATTGAAAAGTCCCAAACTGTGAAAATCCAAAGAGAAGCTGAGATCGTGAGAAACAACTTAAGAGACCTTCATTTAGAAAATAAGAAATTAAGAAACACTATAAAAAATAGTGGGTTGGGAAAATCATCGGTAGAATGGAAGGAAGAGCTAAGCAACATCAAAGGTGGGATGGAATTTTGGAAAGGGAAAGCAAAGAAAGAAGAGGAAAAAGCTGCGCGTGCTATGATAGAGTTAAGGAAGAAGAATGCTGAGTATGAAATTGTGTCTGCAGAATTTGTGACTAGTCAGTCCGAACGTCAAGTGCTAAGAAGGAAAATACAAGATTTAGAAAATATGCTGCAATCTCGTTAACAACAGTTAGATACTTTTCTAAAAGCTCTAGAAGAAAAGAATGATCAATACGAAAGAGACACTCGCGCTTATGAAAGAGCTCTCCAAGAAAAAAAAATGCAACTTGGCTTTTTGATCATTAAAATTCGCAATGCAGCTATGCAAATTATGCTGTTATTAGATGAAGCCGAAGCTCTCAGTTGTCAACTCCCTCCGAATCAAAGATCAAGCATATCAGAATTCTTAGAGCAAGTGAAGAAACAAGGCGAGGTGGCTAGGAAATTTGTGTAACTATCGAATAAAAAAAATGGCGAAACGTTTTGTAATAGACTCTTTTGATAAATGAAATGCCTAAGTATGGGGCTATCTTGAAATCAACACCAAATTCTTGCATATTTATCCATGACTAACATTCATTTGTCATTTATTCAACATTCATTTGTCATTTATTCATTCATCCATTTATTGCATGTACATATCCCATAATCATTCACTGAGGTTAAAACCGTATAATCCGCGGTTGCGATACAGCAAGTCTGGAATCACGCCACTCTTATAGAACGCGTCTAAGAGCTAGAACCATGGAGGCTGAATTCAATGAGAGAATTGAAAGGATGGAAAGAGCCCAAAGAGAACTGCAAGAGCAGTTGGCCAAATCACAGCAGGATACGAAAGATCTAATGGTAAGATATCGAGAGGAATCGCTCGAACAAAGAGATCAGATGGCCAAAATGATGGAGATGATGACAGATTTGGTCAAAGGAAAAGGACCTATGCAGAGCCCTAACACTATAGAGCCTCAGCCAAGAACTAATCACGATCAGGATCCGCTTTATCCCCAAGGATTCACTCCACCTCATGCCCATGCAATGCAAAGAGGATATCCTCAAGGGGAACCTGCAAGCCTTGAGCAACGACCCGTACCCCCTGCTTATCTAGGGCAAGGTATATTCGTATCGAACCCCAGGGCTAATCTTGCTAGTCCAATTGTTCCAGATCTGGATGATTCGTAAGAACTAGCCAGGCTGAAAATGGATGATCATGATGTTCAGGACAAGTATAGGAGTTTGGCAGAAAGACTCAAAGCGATAGAAGGTACTGAAGCCTTCTCTGCATTAAGTGCCAAAGAGCTCAGTTTGGTACCCGATCTGGTTCTGCCTCCAAAATTCAAAATACAGATTTCAAAAAATACGATGGCACGAGATGTCCAAAAGCACATCTTGTCATGTTTTGTCAGAAAATGACGGGCTACGTGAATGAAGATAAGTTGCTCGCTTTCAAGATAGCTTGGTTGGATCGGCTCTTCGATGGTACAATGAACTTAGTAGAGAAAAGATTCGATCATGGAAAGACTTAGCATTAGTATTTTGTGAACAATACAAGCATGTATCTGACATGGTGCCTGATCGGCTGACTCTACAGATGATGGAAAAGAAGTTGACAGAAACTTTTAGGCAATACGCGCAGATATGGAGGGATATCTTGGCTCAAGTAGAACCTCCATTGACTAAGACTGAAATAACGGTCCTCTTCATCAACACTTTGAAAGCGCTATTTTATGATAAGCTGGTAGGAAGTGCCACGAAAGACTTTACGGATATTGTAATATCCGGGGAACTTATAGAGAATGCCATTAAGAGTGGAAGAATGGAAAGTTCCGAGAGCTCAAAAAGGGCAGCACCCATAAAGAAAAAAGAAGCAGAAACCCATATAGTGGGAATTGAGAGCCACCACACGTCTAATCCTTATCCAGTCCAGACACGACCTCGATATCGCCCACCTCCAAACTTCCATTATCCTCCCCAAAGCCCTTACTATCAAGCACCACCTCATTACCCTTCTTACCCCGTTTACGCCACAAATAACCAAAGACCAGTCACCATGTTCCCACCAAATACCATGCCAGCTCAAAGCCAACCCAAAAATGAACAAAGTCCGACAAGATCCAATCCTGAAAAACCCCAGTTCACCCTAATTCTCGTGTCATACGAAGAGCTGTACCCAAAACTGTTAGAAAAATAATTAGTATCCCCGCATTATATGGCACCCCTGAAGCCTCCATACCCAAAATGGTACGATCCCAATGCTAGTTGCATGTACCACGCTAGAAACCAGAGGCATTCTACAGAAAATTATTTGGCTTTTAAAAAGAGAGTTCAAGGTCTTATTGACGCAGGCATTCTACGATTTGATAGTGCTGGCAGTACAATTAGAAATCCACTCCCTAACCATACTGAAGGGAATGTGAGCGCGGTGACTGAGGAAGACAAGTGGAGAACCAAAAGCTGCGTTTCTGAAATAAAGACACCTTTACAGAAGATATGAAAAGTGATGCTTGAAAAGTGGTTGTTCTGTCACCACTATAGAATTTTTAAAGAAGGAAGTATAAAAAGTCAATGTTTTTGTGACTTCCATTGTATTGAAGGGCATAACATCCAGTATTATGAGGAATTTAGAAAGTTACTTCAAGACATGATGGACAACAAAGAGATTGAGATCCTCACCAAAATGAAAGAGGCCGACGAAGGAGAAATATGCACTTCTGATAATCAATCATCAGGTCTCCCTTATAGTACTGATCAACCATTAGTGATTTATTATGATGCAAAAAAAGAGCAAGCGAAACCAAAGATGATAATTGAAGTACCATATCCTTTCCCTTACAAGGACAACAAGGCAGTACCATGGAAATACGATATCAACATTATCATACCTGAAGATGAAAAATCCAAAATCACGGCAAAAACTGTTGGCGAAGTAGGACATTTCACCCGCAGCGGGAGATGCTATTCTAAAGGGGTCGAACTAATGAAGAAGACTAATGACTTGAAGCAGAAAGGAAATGTACCAATGCGTGAGGCCGAGGTCGAACTTGGGACTCCGTCCAAACAAGAAGTAAAAAAGCCTGTGAATGAGGAGGAAGCACAGGAATTCTTGAAGTTTATCAAGCATAGTGAATATAATGTTGTGGAACAATTGAATAAACAGCCAGCACGAATCTCAGTATTGTCTCTACTGTTGAATTCAGAACCACACCGAAATGCTCTGCTGAAAGTGTTAAATTAAGCTTATGTGGCAAACAATATATCTGTTGAAAAGCTGGATAGGTGGGTGAATAACTTGAATGTGGATAATTTTATTTCTTTTAGTGATGACGAAATACCGCCAAATGGTAGAGGCTCCGTAAAAGCATTGCACATCACAACTCGTTGTAAGGGTTACATAATACCGAATGTGCTCATTGATAATGGGTCTGCACTTAATGTCATGCCTTTGGCCACATTTTCTAGAATTCCAATTGATCTGTCTTATCTAAGGCCTTGTCACTCTGCTGTAAGGGCATTCGATGGGATAAGACGAGAAGTCATGAGAAAGATTGAGTCCCTCTAGAAGTGGGTCCCTACATTTATAATGTCGAGTTCCAGGTCATGGACATCAAACCCTCGTATAACTGCCTCTTGGGAAGGCCCTGGATCCATTCTGCTGGAGCAGTTCCGTCCTCTCTCCATCAAAAAGTGAAGTTTATCATGGATAGTTGTTTGGTCACTGTCGAGGAAGAAGAAGACATTGTCGCATCTATCTCCTTCCGATCCTTTGAGTTTGTCCATACCACTTTTGTCTCTGAGGAAAATAGAATTCCAGTGCCAAAACTGTCAAGGAATACCAGATTGGACGTTAAGATGACTGTGGGAAAAGGAGCTCGAGCGAAGAAAGGTTTGGGAAGATATCAGCAAGGGATAGTTAGAGCTCTCAAACCTGTGCCCCACAAGGCCCGATACGGTTTGGGGTTCTAGCTAGACACGCGATAAAGAAGAAAACAGTTACAGAAAGATCGAGAAAAATGGATTGCAAGAGCCTTAGGCCGAGAATTAGAATGGGAGCCCATAACGTACCCTCCTTTGTAAAAAACATTTACATCTGTAGGAATGATATACCCCGGGCAAGATAATCCATGAAGTACGCTGTTATTAATTAAAAGGAGTCTTCAGAATGTCAGTATAAATGTCATTCACAAAGGAAGTGATGCAATTAAAAATGTTTCAACGATACGCCATTGTCCTCCTGGTTTCATATTGAACAATTAGACTGTTGTGAATCTCCTTATAGTTTCTAAGTCTCCTCCAGAGTAATGCTCAATGTTAACACTCTTCTTTTTGTGTGTCCCTAAGTAATATTAGGGATTCTTTTGTAAGAACTTATGATTTGCTCTTTATCATTTAAATGAACATCAATGGAGATGCATTTTGTCATGGTCTTTTCATTCTCATTAACTTCATACTTTTTCCTTCTTCTCACAGCCTGTCATTGCATATATCTCACATCATGCCATTATGCTTGTTGGCCCTAATACTTTGATGCTCCTCTATAGTTTTCTTTTCCATTCGACTTTCAGGTGCTCAGATATCAACGATATGAACAAACCCGTTACAAATCTTGAAGTCGATTTCGAGAAAGTTATTTGTTTAGGAGAGTTCGAAGCTGAGGAAAATGCTGAAGACTATGTCTCGTCTCCTGACTTGCTAAGAATGGTAGAACAAGAAGATAAACAGATTCTGTCTCATCAAGAATCTGTTGAGATAGTAAACTTGGAAAACGAAGAAAATAGGCATGAAGTGAAGATTGGGACCTCCATTTTAGATAATACCGAACATGATTTGATCGCTTTGCTTCATGAGTACAAAGATGTATTTGCATGGTCGTACCAAGACATGCTAGGATTAGATGAGGATGTAGTGGTCCACAGACTCCCACTGAAACCAGAATGCAAACCCATTCAATAGAAGCTAAGACGGATGAGACCTGAAATGCTGTTGAAGATAAAAGAAAAAGTTAAGAAAAAATTTGATGCTGGCTTCCTGCAAGTCTCCAAATATCCCGAATGAGTGGCTAACATAGTCCCAGTACTGAAAAACGACGGCAAAGTACGAATGTGTGTTGATTATCGCTACTTGAATCGAGCAAGTCCTAAGGATAATTTTCCTTTGCCACACATCGATACATTGGTGCATAACATAGCCAAACATTCATTATTTTTGTTCATGGATGGATTCTCGGGTTATAATCAGATAAAGGTGGCTCCTGAGGATATGGAGAAAACTACTTTTGTAACGATGTGAGGAACATTCTATTATAAGGTGATGCCGTTCAGATTAAAGAACGCTGGGGCAACATATCAGAGGGCCATGGTGATGTTAGTCATGACATGATGTACAAAGAAATAGAAGTCTACGTCAATGATATGATCGCCAAATCCAAGGGGGAAAGAGAGCATATTAAGAACCTCAGGAAGTTGTTCGAAAGACTGAGAAAGTTTCAGTTGAAACTTAATCCAGCCAAATGTACGTTTAAGGCTACCTCAGGAAAATTGTTAGGTTTCATCGTCAGCGAGAGAGGCATTGAAGTTGATCCAGATAAGATAAAAGCCATACAAGAACTACCACCTCCATGCACGCAAAAAGAAGTCAGAGGATTTTTAGGGAGATTGAACTACATCGCTCGGTTCATTGCTCAACTTTCCAACCAGTGTGACCCAATTTTTTGACTCTTTCGAAAACATAATCTCAGAGAATGGAACAAGGAGTGCCAAGTGGCTTTTGAGAAGATAAAACAATATTTGTCTAGTCCCCCGGTACTAGTACTGCGAACTCCAGGAAGACCGTTAATATTGTATCTGACTGTATTCAAAAATTCAATAGGATTCGTACTGGGGCAACATGACGAGTAGGGGAAAAGAGAAAAGGCGATTTACTATCTCAGTAAAAAGTTCACAGAGTATGAGGCAAAATATTCGTCAATTGAAAAATTCTGTTGCGCATTGGTTTGGGTAGCTCGAAGGCTCAGGCAATATATGTTGTACCATACGACATGGTTAATTTCAATGCTAGATCCAATAAAGTACATGATGGAATCACCTGCACTTTTAGGAAGAATGGCACGATGGCAGATCCTATTATCAGAATACGACATCGTCTATGTGAGCCAAAAGTCGATAAAAGGGAGTGCAATAGCTGATTTCTTAGCAACTCGAACAATGGAGGAATACGAGCCATTGAGATTTGATTTCCCAGATGAAGACTTGATATGCATTACAGAAAAAAATGTGAGTCATCAAAAGAGAAGTCATGGAAAATGAGCTTTGATGGTGCGTCAAATGCATTGGGGCATGGGATTGGAGCAGTCTTGGTATCACCAGAAGGGAACCATTATCCGTTCACTGCCAGCCTGAATTTCTTCTGTACCAATAACATAGCGGAGTATGAGGCTTGTATCATGGGACTTCGTGTAGCTATTGAACGAAATGTCGAAATTCTAGAAGTGTACGAAGACTCAGCGTTGGTGATATACCAAATCGGTGGAGATTGGGAAGTGAGAGATTCTAAATTAGTCAAATACAGAAATCTAGTGGTAGGACTGATTAAAGAATTCAAAGAAATAACTTTTAATTACTTCCCACGAGAAGAAAACCAACTGGCTGATGCTGTAATGGCCTAAATTCAAGGTTATCGGAACAGTGGTTTCGTAACCACAAATCCAATCTAAAGAGAAATTTATTTCAATATTTTTGCATGAATATTTATATGATAGAAAAATCGTATGAAAATATTGATAGAAAAATTTTATCGATTTAATGGTTAGTTAGAAAAAGAAATTATTGAAGAAATTAGGTAAAAATAAGTTATCGAGACATCTATCTCGTAAAACCGAGTCAAAAATAATTTTATAAATATTTATGAAATGTTAGTAATGTGGTATAAAAATTTCATTAGGAAATTTTAATGTTTGGATAGTTAATTAAATGAAAAGGACTAAATTGTAAAAGGTGTAAAAGTGAGTAGGATGATTAAATAGCTTAAGCGTCTAATGAGAAAGGATTTAAAAGGAAATTAGACCCAAAATTTATTTGGGCTGGACGGCAAGGGCATGAAAACAGCAGAAAAATTGATGAATTAAGGGCAAAATTGGAATATTGCAAAATTAACTAAATAAAGCTAGGACTAAATAGGAAATATCTAGATTTCTCTTCATTTCTCTTCAATTCCAGCAGATAAAAATGCCATATGAGGGTTCTCTAAGCTGGTATTCCATAATTTTTGCACCAAGTGAGTTAACCCTTGCCTTTTTCTTGTATTTTTTGTGTTTCTAAGACTTTTACAACTAGGTCCTACTATTAAATTCATTAGTTTTGATTTCATGGATGAAATTGAAAGTCACTATGGTTGAGTTATGTAAGTTTATGATGAAATAGAATGAAATTAAAGCTTTAAATTATTTATGAGATGATTTTATTAGGTAATTTCAATAAAAATTGATTTTTAGGACCTAATTGTGAAAATGTTTGGAATTAAAGTATATTTCTGAAATTCTGATTCCTAAAGGTTGTAAACTAGTTTAAGGTGATATAATAAAGTGTTAATTGGGAAAAATAAGCTCAATTGAGAGACTAATTGAGTAGGGACGAAATTATCATTTATTAAAAGTTTAGGGGAAAAAAGTAATAAACAGCTTGCACTAAAACAGTTTGGACAGCAGCAGTAGACTAACTTTGAAAAATCACCATAAACTGTAGAAATCGAATTAGAAGATGAAAAAAATATGGAATTAAAGCTTATTGAGTCTAGTTTCTCATAGAAGAAATAGTGCAAGTAATGGATTTGTAAATTTTGAGATATAATGAATTTTGTGAGACAAGGTCAGAATGAATTCGGGTTCCCCTGTTCTGACTTTGAAAAATCATAAAAAAATGAAGAAAAATAATTAGGGTCTGAATTTAGCCTGGACTGATAATTCAGATCCAAGCTCATTGGAGTAATTGTCGTTGCAGGGGATTTAGCCTGGACTGGTAATCCCGACAATACTCTATGAGTTTATATTACAGGGGATTTAGCCTGGACTGGTAATCCCACTGTAAGGATGAGGTTCGCGGGAGTGTGCTCTCTAAAATGGAAATGTGCGCACATGAATATGAATTGACGGATCCGGGATTGTACACTAAAAGTGTACCTCTGAAAAATCCATCGAAATTCTGAGTAATTCAACGGGATAAATATGAAAAAATAACAAGGGAATGGAAATCATAGTATTGATGAGCTCATCAATCATGATATATATTATTGATACATGGAAATTATTGTACTAACTTGAATGTTGAGTTTGTGCATGTTAGGGTAATAATGCATTGAATGGATATATGTAATGTTTATTGTATTGTACTGAAAATATTAGGTAAGTATAATTCTTGTTACATGAGCTTACTAAGCACAAAGTGCTTACCCGCTTCCTTTTCCCTGCTTTTGTAGTGTTACGAGCTCGGAGGTCGAATTTGGTCGAGACACATCACACTATCAATCTCGTGATTTCTTATATAAAGAAACTTTATTTTGGAAATCAATGGCATGTATAAGCTAACAAAGTAAATGTTAACGTGAAATGAATGTAAAGTTAGCCATTAGTATGGTTAACAAACCTGATTTTAGATATGTGATGACGTTATCTTATAAATATGCATGAATTTATCTTGAAAATATGTTGAATTGATTTGGTTGATGTGGATTTGTTTCGATTTAATATTGTATGGAAGGTTAGATATCTGTATAAGAGATTATATAGAATTTTTCAAAAAAAAATATTCGTAAACTCCGGTAATGCCTCGTACCCTATTCCGGCAATGAGTACGGGTAGAGGGTATTACAGATGCCCTGGCCACTTTGGCTTCAATGTTCAAAGCGAGTAGAGAAATAGAAATAATGCCTCTCCAAATGAGCATATACGAAGTCCCTGCACATTGTTTCAGTATCAAAAAAGAGTCAGATGGACGGCCATGGTTCCATGATATCTTAGAATATATCAAGAACCAAAAGTATCCCGAACAAGCGAATGAGAACGATAAAAGAACAATAAGAAGAATGGCAGTGGGATTTGTTCTTGATGGGGACATTCTGTATAAAAGAGGAAAAGATCAAGTGCTCTTGAGATGCGTGGATGATGTTGAAGCTAGAAAAATACTTAAAGATGTCCATGAAGGAATTTTTGGGACACATGCCAATGGTTTCACTATGGCCAGGAAGATTATGAAACTCGGTTATTACTGGCTAACGATGGAAAGTGACTGCATTAGTTATGCAAGAAAATGCCACAAATGTCAAGTTTATGGCGATAAGATTCATGTAGCCCCTTCACCCCTTCATGTCATGACTTCTCCGTGGCCTTTTTCTATATGGGGCATGGATGTTATAGGGCCAATTTCCCCAAAAGCTTTTAATGGACACCGGTTCATTTTTGTGGTTATTGATTACTTCACAAAATGGATAGAAGCCACATCGTTTGCCAATGTGACGAAGACTGCAGTTTGCAGGTTTTTGAAAAAGGAAATCATTTGTCGATATGGTTTGCCTGAAAGAATCATTTCAGATAATGTATTGAATCTGAACAACAAGATGATGAAGGAAATGTGTGAGCAATTTCAAATAAAGCATCATAACTCATCACCCTATCGCCCGAAAATGAATAGATCTATTGAAGCGGCCAACAAAAATATTAAAAAGATTATCGGGAAAATGACCGAGAAATATAAAGACTGGCATGAGAAGTTACCATTTGCTTTGTATGCATATCGCACATCTGTGCGGACATCTACGAGAGCAACTCCTTTCTCTTTGGTCTATGGAATGGAAGCTGTGTTACCCATCGAAGTTGAGATCCCTTCTCTATGAATCTTAATGGAGTCAAAACTAGAGGAAGCAGAATGGGTTCGAGCTTGATATGACCAGTTAAACCTTATCGAAGAAAAACATTTAAAGGCAATTTGTCACGGACAGATGTAACAAAAGAGAATGATCGCGGCCCATGACAAGAAGGTACTGCCAAGAAAATTCCACGAAGGAGAACTCGTGCTGAGAAAGATTCTTCCAATACATAGAGACCTGCGAGGAAAATGGGCACCAAATTGGGAAGGACCATACGTCGTAAAGAAGGCTTTCTCAGGTGGAGCTTTGATTCGCACCGAGATTCATGGAAAGGAGTTATCGAATCCAGTGAACTCAGATGCTGTGAAGAAATATTATGCTTAAAAAAAGAAAATTAAGATGAAAACCCAAAAAGGGCATCTTAAAAAAAAAAGAGGTCAAGTGAAAATCTGAAAAGGGCGTCTTGATTAACACAAAAGATTATGATGAAAACCTGAGAGGGCATCCTAATGAAGCAAACCTGGGCTTAAAGAGCAAGATGACTTGAAAGGTGGGTCAAACGGCAAGACTACAGTATTTGAAGCATTTTTAGCAGATTGAAATCTTCTACGCAAGAAGCCATGCTCGTAAAGATTCTTGAATGAGGAACGTGGAAGAGTTCATGCGTTGAATATCTAGAGCATTTGTATCCATTGAATGTGATCCCTTTTCTCTTTATGACACTTTTTTACTATTCTTGGTTAACTTTCTTTATTTGTCACCTTTGAAATAAATAAATGTGAGGTATCCCTTTCTTCCCTACCTGACCATTTTCATACTTCTCATTATGTGATTTATTTAAATGATAAATAGTGAAATGCCATACTCTAAACAAAAGAAATGTTAAGCATTACCTGGATAAGAATTTGATAAGGACAAGAGCCTCAAAGCAAGGACAAATTTCAACCAGGGGCAAAAGAGTGATATCTGAGAAACACAGATTGTTCGTGAAGCTTGAGGAAGGGTACAGGGCTTAAAGAAAAAGTCAAGAGCCGAAGTAATGAATGCAGATCATCACGAAAATCGTGACGAAAAAGAAAATACGACAAACATGCCTAAGGCGCATAGCATAATCATGTAGGCATAAAGGCATTTAAGACAAACATGTGCATATCATGATAACATCATGATGACATATATAGGTACTCCAATAGAGTAAGAGGATATAATCAAAGGAAAAGACACTTGAGTTCCACCAGATGACAGGTTTTGGTATTTTGATGTTTTTAATTCTATTTTCAAAAATCAACTCATATTGCGAGAGGTGAGTTGAGCCTTATGACACGTTAAGGTAGTTTCAATTTCTGTTTCAAAAATCAACTCATATTGCGAAAGGTGAGTTGAGCCTCGGGTCACACGCTGAGGTAATTTTAATTTCTGTTTCTGTTCATCAAAAAAATCAACTCATATTGCGATAGGTGAGTTGAGCCTCAAGACACGTTGAGGTAATTTCAATTTCTGTTTCAAAAATCAACTCATATTGCCATAGGTGAGTTGACCCTCAGGACACGTTGAGGTAATTTAAATTTCTGTTTGTCAAAAATTAACTCATATTGCGAGAGATGAGTTGAGCCTCGGGGCACACTGAGGTATTTTCAATTTTTGCTTTTCAATTCCTGCTTTTAAAAAAAAAATAAACTCATATTGCGAGAGATGAGTTGAGCCTCGGGGCATGCTGAGGTATTTTCAATTTCTGCTTTGCAAAAAAATCAACTCATATTGCGATAGGTGAGTTGAGCCTCAGGACACGCTGAGGTATTTTCAATTTCTGTTTTTTAAATGTTTTTCAAAAATTAACTCATATTGCAAGAGGTGAGTTGAGCTTCGGGCCACATGTCGAGGTATTTTCAAAATCTACTTTTCAAATTAAGTTTCAAAAACCAACTCATATTGCGAGAGGTGAGTTGAGCCTTGGCTCACGTACTGAGCTATTTTCAATTTCTGTTTTTAATGTCTGTTTTTAAAGAGTCAATTCATATTGAGAGAAATGAGTTGAGCTCAGGATCACATGCCGAGTAGAGAATAAAGATTGAAGCTGATTGAAGACGTCAGATTCTGTCTCCTTAAAGTTGCAGCGGAGTTGATCGAGGATATCAGATCTTGCCTTTCTGAAGTTGCAGAAGAGAAGACCACAAACCTTATCTCACTGAAGCGGTAGAATAGCAGATTGAAGTTGTAGATCTTATCTTTCTGAAGTTACAATGAAGCAGATCGAAGCTACAAATCTCATATCCTTGAAGTTACATTGGAATAGATTGAAGCTACAAGGTATATCTCTTTGAAGTTGCAGTGGATTGAACCAAAGCTACAAGATGCGGTGAATTGGAACAAGATTATTTGAAAAGAGAAGTACCCAAAGGAAGTCAAGACTCTTCAAGACCAGGCAAATTTGGTCTTCCTTGAAAGTCTTTGCTTTATTCCCGTTGCATAGCAATGAGCAAAGAGGGACAGCTGTAGAAGCCCAAATTGCCCGGGCCTTTAAACAACCCATCAGCCAACCCTTACCCAAACCCCAATTACATCAAAACCCAACTAAACCCACCCAACAACCCACTAACCCAAAACTAACCTTAGCCCAATACCAAACCCAAAACAAATAACAAAAAAAAACCCTAAATCAGCTACTGCCCCCTAGCCGTCGCCTCTATCAGCCACCACCATGCCACCGACGTCAGCCCACTTGCACTGGCCACCAACTCTGCAACACCGCTCAACTGCTCCTGCAAGAGAAACACGCGAAAAGACAGGAATAATAAACTAATACTTGTAAATGGTTATAAAAACCAAATCGAAATTCTTTGTAAAGGGTTCGGCAGTTCAAGCAAAAAAAATAAGAAATATATTCAACTTTTGAGCAAAAATAGCAATTCTATCAACATAAAAATACAAGAATAGCATCAAATCAAAGAACCCAATATCAGAAATCGAAAAGTCGAAAGCAAATACTCAAGGTGATTTTGTGTTCTTTTATTTTATTATTTTATTTTTTGTCTATTTGTATGCATGTGTATATTATAAATACATAAAAAAATAAAATATAAAAAAATTTACCATTTGGAGTTTCGGCCATCGCGCGTGATGGCCGGTGACAGCGACGGCGGCAACATACGACGACTTGCTCGCCGGACTTTGAGTCCGATCAGAGGGCGAGAGAGAGAGGGATTGAGAGAGCAGCTAAGTTTTTTTTTAGAAGGATAGCAGAAATGAATTTTTGTCAAAAATTTTGGGCTTTATAAGCTGACCAAAACGGCAGCGTTTTGGGTACCCTCCCCAGATGAAAAACGACGTCGTTTTAGGGAGGGAACCCGTGACCCGACCAGCCTGGGAAGAGGATCCGAGTCTTTTTTAAACGGAAGGGCTATTTGCGCGTTTAGCCCTTTCGCTTTTTCAAACTTTTGTAATTAAGTCTTTGATATCTTTAATTTGGCCTTGGAATTTGTTGCGCTTTTCAAATTGGTCCTCAGTCATGCGCTGCATTTAAGGATGGGGAAATATTGCGTTTTCAATAATCCCAAGTTGCGCGCATATAGCAATCTAGTCCTCTGCCCTTTATTTCCTTTTAAATTTGCCCAAAACTTCGATTTTAATCCAATTTTAGTCCTTTTTTTTCATATTTTTCGTATTTATCTTGAATTTTATATTATTTATGCTATTTCATTTAGCTTTAAATATTATATTTTTTATGTATTATGTATTTTTTTATATTATTCATGTATTTTATTATATTATGTATATTTTTTATTATGTATATGTTTTTATGTCATTTTATGTACATACTTTTAATATTATTATGTATTTATTTTAATATATATGTACACATTTATGTAGTATTATTAATATATTTCTTTTCTTATATTATTAGTATTTCTAATATATATTGTATATGTTCATTTTATATATATTATGTATATATATTATGAGTATATATTATTATGTATATTTTTTATTTCTATTATTACGTATATATTTTAATACTAAATTATGTATATATTTTTATACGTTATGTATATATGTTTTTAATATTATGTTTTTATATATTATTATATATATATCTCAATATTATTAATTATATATCTTTTATACTATACTCAGATATTTCTAACACCATTATTATTTATAAATATATATATATGTACGTATTTATGTAACGTATGAATAGTTCCTTTATATTATTATCATTTCTAATATATGTATATTTTGTATATATTATATATATATATATTTTTAATGTTATTAGTTATATATTTCTTATATTATTCCATGTATGTATTTTTATATCATCTTATGTATATATTCTTAAATACTATGTTATATATATATTTTAATACCATATTATGAATATGTTATTATTATATCTATTTTTATCCCTATTATATTTATTATTAATATTAGTACATATATTTTATTATACGTGTATATATATACTTTTTATATATAGTCTTACTTTTGTATATCATTATATTTATTATTATACTTATTATTTTAACTATTGTTATTCAATATTTTATTTTAATATTATTATGCATTATTTGGTATACATATATCTTTGTACATATTGTTATTTTTTATTATAGATATATAGTTTTATTATGGTGTTAATACATTTTTATTTTTCCTTTTATTGTAAATATTATTTACTATTACTCTATTATCCTAATATTGTATTATAATTTTTTTATTTTTTATTATTAATCACCTCATTATTTTGCATCGTTTATTTATTCATGAATTTTTATTACAATAACGTCGTCAATTTTTTTTAGAAACATTTTTTATTTTAATAAATAAGGCAACGTACCGATTTTAACATTAAGTCTGTGATTTCATCGCTATGTTGGGTGAATATCAATCGACTCGTGTTAAAAACGGAACGTCCTTCTCAAAAGAAATCGAAACTATAAAAACTCTCATGTTTTGATCGGATCATGATTAAATGTTACATTAAACTCGCATTTTTGAAAATTAAGACAACATATGTTTAATGAGATACCAATTTTGGGCGTCGCGAGGGTGCTAATACATTCCCTGCGCGTAACTGACTCCCGAACCCTACTTTTTCTCTGGAATTTTTGCGTAGACCCAAATTTGGCCTTCATTTCGGTTCAAGAATAAATTTTCTTTTCAAAAAAAGATGATTTATTAGGTATCCGATCATACCTAGAAAAAAAGATCGGTGGCGACTCCCTTTTTTAAATAAAATCGATAAATCGGTTTTCAAATTTCCGATAAGTCATCTCCATTAGCGACAAAGCAAAATATTTTATGTCGCTACAGTTAGCATGTAACTAATTAGTTGTTAGCTGATTAGAAGTTAGTTAATTATTTAGTATAAGTACAGTACATAAGATGAATAAAACAGATGATTTTTCCAGTATTTTAACAATATTTCACATTAGTAGCAATTTAATAATAAAATAATAGTTATACAATATTTAAATAATACCAACAAAATAGAAGCAACAATATAATAGTGAAATGATAGCAAAACAATAAAAAATAGTAAAAAAAGAAGTTTTTTTTTTTTCAAATTCAAGCCGGGCCAAGACACCTACCGGATGCCCAACCCATTTAGAAGACAATCATTATATTTTTATCTAAACCCTCCCGCTTTTCGAGCGGGCCTTCAGATCAGACCACCCATGAACAAGTATACTAGTTGTTTTGTGTTTTGTGATTTTTGCAATCGGTTATCCCTTATTATTCGCAAAGCATTCTACACTTTTGTTTGAATAGATGGTGAGAAAAAAGTTAAATATCATTTAATAATTTTAAGTATCTACATGGAAAAAAATTCTAATCTAAATATCAATTTATGCATTAAGCTTTAATGTTACTTCTAGTCTAAAAATCATTTTGTATTTGAACTTCTCTTTTAAAGATATTTTATCAGTACATTAAATTAGAATTAGGTTATCTTTTGTTTTTATTTATTTAGTTAATTTTTAAATTTTATTTTAAATTATTTTAGGAGTTTGTATTTAGTCAAAACTTCTTTCTTATTAACATTAAATTCCGCCGTAGTTAAAAGAGGAAGGGACGTCTTTTATTTTATGGTTTTAACTTCTATTTTTATTTGGGTTATTTTGACATTTAAACTTTAAAATTTAGTTAAATTATTTATTTTTGGACGAAAAAAAGACTAAATTATTAAAGTTTTAACAACATTGATGTGCCACTAGCACGGCAGACCACGTATTAATTCAAAAAAATTCATAAAAGCTTTTAGAAAATTTATTCATGTTAACAATGAAATTAAAATTTTAACAGGTCAGTTAATTTTTTGTCAAAATAAAGTAATTTGACTAAATTTTAAAAGTTGGGGGCCAAAATGATCTAAAAAGAATAATAATGACCAAAATGATAAAATGAGTAAATATTAGGGGTTAAATTTATTTTTATGTCAATTATATATATTACAAGGCTTTAGGTCTCAATGACATAGAGGTTTAATTTATTGACACATGACATCCATATTATTATGACACGTGACCGTTGTGTTATTTACCACCATTTTTTGTAATTTTAAAATTATAATATATTATTATTTAAATAATATGAATAATTTATATATTTAAATATTTAAAATACTTAAATTATATACTCCAATGTGCAGGGGTTTTATAAAATTTATAAAATCTTAACAATTAAAAACAACTTGTATTAATGGAACAAAATTTAATTTTATAAAAATATTAAATATTTACGTTTTTTAAATAATATTATTTGAAAGATATATATTTTTTATAAATTTAAAAAA
Organism: Gossypium anomalum; assembly: GCA_025698475.1. Lineage (NCBI taxonomy): Eukaryota > Viridiplantae > Streptophyta > Magnoliopsida > Malvales > Malvaceae > Gossypium > Gossypium anomalum. The sequence continues at coordinate 9,171,329 of CM046965.1, read as the reverse complement.
TTAATTTTATTATTAATTAAAATTATGTATTTGAAGATATCGATAACAAAAACGATTATTTAAGTATAAAATTAAAACTAAATTTTAAATAATAATAATTAAAATCAAATCTTAGTTAAGCATACTGTAATCATTACACAATTAATTTCTTCAATTAATGGTTATATATAAAATATTCATTTTAATCACAAGTATTGTATTCCAATAAACTTGCTTCTAACTTTTTGTCAAATTGAAGAAATAAATTTAAAAATATATAAAAAAATCTGCTCATTCATTTAGAATAATCAATAGTATTTGAAATAAACTTAAGAAAATAAAATAAAGATTTATAGATTTTATGAATGGGTAAATTTATTTTTAAACCCATCCATGTTTTGTTAAATTATTTAAAGGTGCTCAACATTCCTAAATCATAATTTAAGTCCTCATTGTCTTCAACCTTTTAAAAATTTAAAAAATTCCTTTGTTAAAATTACAAAATTAGACCTTATTATTTTTTATTTGTTCTAAAAATCACATTTCTGTCTAATCAAATAAATTATTTAATATAATTTTTTTTGTTGAGAATAATTATCAAAGATCATTGTTATATTCCAAAGTCCGATTTTATAAATACAATCACAAATAATATATTTTTAGTTTTTATTACAATATTAATAAAAAAATTAATTATTTTTTAATGAATTAAACGGTAAAGAAAACTAGTATATATTATAAAAAAGTATTTAACAATGTAACCCTAAGTGACATCGTATGTAATTGACGTGTAGCTTTCATAAATGATGCTTAAATGACAAACTTTATTTAATTGGCTTGTGGCATGTGGATGTTGTAATATTAAGGAAACATAACAATAATGGCTTACATATAAAAGAAAGAAAATGTTATCTTTATTTATAGTTTGACTATTTCACAAATTATAAAAGTAAGGGAAAAATGACTTAATTATTGAAAAAAAAACAATATTTCTACAATTATATACATTGTTAGAGTTGTGTGACTCGAATTCCGTTTAATCTAACTTGAAAAGTTCGAGGTGCAACTTACTTGTTAAAGAAATAAAAGTGCGGGCCTTACTGCATAAGTTGAATCCTTATACAATTATACTTATTTTATTAGACCTTGATTTTAAAAAAAAAAAATCAACCTTTAAAAACTGTGCATAGTTGAAAACTTATTGTATTGTTGTTTTTAAATATTAGTGAATTTTTCCTCTTCTACTCGTAATTTTTCCTGATAAGGGTTTTTCAGGTAAAATCTGCATATTCTTATTTTTCTTTTTTATTACTTTGCAATTATTCATACTGCCATTATCGACGTATAGTTTAACATGCAATTACTAAAAGAAAAATAACATATTTATACAACTATATACATATTTGTAAACTAATGGCATAAGTGTAAAAAAAAAAGAATATCTTTATTTTTATTTTTATAAATACACTACACACATTTAGGTAGTGTTTGAAAAGCTACCTAATAATTAGATTTGGGTGTAATTTTTCGTAATTACACAAGAATATCATGTTTGGGAAACTATTGTAATTAGTGGATCCCACTGAATTGGTGCGATTGAAGCACCTCAATTACACTTTCCAATTCTTGAGGGAGAGTCAAGATTGGAGTAATTATGCACGTAATTATATCCAAATCTATTTTTTTATAAAAATTGTATAAGTTATAAAAATTATATTATAAGCATGAGCACATATGAATGTTTTGAATGATTATGGAAAAAAATTCTTACATTATAAATCCTAAAAAAATATATTATAAAATAATTTGTGTATTTTATAAAGTTATAACAAAAATTATATCATTTAAATCTTAAAAATTTAAATTTATGGAAAAAAATTATCATAAAAAATAATTTACATGTTATAAAAGTGTTATAATATATTTATTTATAAAAAAATATGGTTCAGAAGTATGAACATCCCTTATTTATGTGTCCATGCTATATATTATAAACATAATATATTTATTCATAAAAAAAAAGTAGTTTTTTTTTATCATAACTTATTTATAAAAAATAAGTTTCTAAAGTTATGACAAAAAATTATAGAGATAATGTAACTTTTGGCCCCTGAACTTTTTTTATCCACTTTGATCATTGAACTTGAAAATCGTTATTCATTTAAGCTCATTGTTGATGACCATAAAAAAAAAAGGGGATAATGTAACTTTGTGTAACAACTGATTATCTTTATTGACCCAAAATTTAAGGAAAGTTAGGATTAAATTGAATGGATTGTAGAATTGTCTGCCTCCATCGGGAAATTCAGAAATTTTAGTGGCTGAATTGTGATTAGTTGGATCTCAATTTTGGTTTGATTAGGATGGAACTTATTGGTTCCATAATAGGAGACAAAATAATTAGCAATGATTGACTAAATGGACTAAGAGACTGTGCAAACTTTGGCTATAAATATAGGTGTATGGAGAGGAAAGAATTCCTTTGAAATTAACTAGAAATCCCATTCTCGTATTCAACGTCTTTTTTGGTTAATCCGAAAAAGAAGATGTTTGTTAAGGCTCTACATGATGAGGTAAAAGTGAAGCTCAAAGTCTGGGAAGCCGAGAATTCGATAAACTGGTAAGCCCTAAGCCTTATTGTACTCATGGATTAGAGGAAAGAGAAGTAAGAATTCTCGAAAAGTTTCTGTATAATTATAGATTTTGGGGTTTTTAAGGTTTGAATACCTTCGAGTTAACCGATAAATGATTGCTATTCTTAGCTGCCAAGATGAAGGAGGCTCTAACGTTTGCACAAGCTAAGCTACCAAGAATAAAGGAAATAAGGTGAGTTTCTGCACTTTGTCTTGGGTGGTTTATAAGATTAAGTTGTTGAATGATTTGTGTTATGACTATTCTGGGTTGTTTGAGTCTGTCGTTTTGTGCAAAAATGGTGACTGAGCATGATGTGTACGCATAATCGTGTACGAGTACGTGAGTATTTGTAAGTACAGTCATTAAATATTAAATCAATATTACATGGTGTTGAATATGTGGTGTACATTGTGTTATGTATCCAGTATCTTGAATGTATGAAATATATGATTATATTATATACGAAGTACGAAGGTAAATTACATTAACGGGATATATGGGGATAGGAATATTTGGTGTATTGGAGGAATGAGCGAATTGAAATGAGAATTCAAAGGAGTTAGACAACATCATGGAATGGTTAGCTAATGGCTCGCTAGAATAAAACCATGACAATGATTATTGATAGGTTCTTCGGGGCAACACTGTGATGACACTTTATAGGTTCTATAGAGCAACACTGCGACAATGATTTGTAGGCTCTATAAGGCGACACTGTGACAATGATATATAGGTCCTACGAGGTGACATCTCAAAAGAGGTTTAATGTGTAAGACCATAGCTTGGGTATGACAACCAATAGAATCCGCCAGGACATTAAACATAGGGTTACAAGGTGTAAGACTATAGCTTGACTATGACAACCAATAGAGTCCACCAGGGCATTAAACATTGGGTTACAAGGTGTAAGACCATAGTTTGACTATGGCAACCAATAGAGTCTATCATGACAGTGAACCAGGAAACTGACAGGATAAGGAAAGAAAGATCATTGTATGACTTACACGGAGAGTAGTAAGATTGGATGATCATGGTGTGTCTGAGATCGCGGGTAAGCAAAATTAGTTAAGAATCTACCAAATGGTTACAAAAAAGAAACATGATATGCAATCCTTAACGAAGATGAAAGATTAAGGGAAAACTACACTGAGGTATGAAATATCCGCTAGTATGAGTCCGTAAATTTCGGCTAATAAACTAAAATGAAGCTGTTAATAAAATGCTCAAGTAGAACCTAAATCTAAGGTTCTACGTGTACAAAGGACAACCAAAGACGGGTAAAACTACATGAGGATAATAGATGAAGAAGTTCGCCAAGGGCTACCTTAGGCGGTCAGATTACCGAAAAATAGAGAAGGATAAGGTTCGTTAGGAACTATCGACAAATTTAAAAGTTCCAGAAGATTGGAACAAGGTGAATTAGTAGCTTAGGGCTAGTTATAAAGTATGAATCCACCAAGATGATGGGGCGTCTAATCAGTTAGATTATCATCATCTTTAGAATTGCGATTTTGGATTGGATAAAGTGTCTAAGTCCTAAGTTTAATCTAGTATTGGACATATGGACCTAGGGTAAGGATCTGAATCTAAAGAGAACGGGAGCGGAACACCACTGCTAGTGGTAGACAACAAATTTTACGTTCAAGTGGATGGATAGTTGTGATAGTTAAGCTTGTTAAGGTATAATGGAAACCAGGATGAGATGGAATCAGACCGGTACTGTAAAGAACACATTTACGCCTAAAATAGAGAATATGTAACAACCCGTTTTTCAATGATTTTGACACCAAAAATCTGATGAGTGGGTCCGTAAATATTATTATTTAATATTTACGAGTTAAATATAGTATTTTATTAAATTTTTATATGATAATTGTAACAACTCGATTTTTAGTAGTGTCGAAAACAATGGTTTTGAGACCATAATTCTGACGAAATACTTCATAGATATTATTTAATTAGTATATTCATGAGGTCTATAGAGTCATATTAAATTTTGGTTGAGAAATTTTATTGTTTGAAAAGTTTTTAAGTAAAAAGGACTTAATTGTAAAAACTAAAAAGGTTGAATAGTTAAATTAAAGGGAGTAAATAGATAATATAACCCATGGAAATTTAGTCAGTGGAATTGAATGATGATTTGCATAAGTGGATGGCTTAATTAAGCTTAAACAGAGGTTAATTAAAGTTAATTAAGAAAGTTGTCAAAATTACAAAAAATACCATAGTATATACATTAAATTTAAATCAAAGAAAGATGACATTTTGCAATCTCACCATCTTCCTCATGGCATAACCAAGAAAAACCTAGGGTTTTCATAGTTTTCAATTGAAGCCTTAATTGGTAAGTGTTTTGATGCCTGTTTTTAGTAATTTTTATGTTTTTGATCTCGTATTAGCTTAATCTAGCTATTCCGAGGACAAATTTGTGAAACTGTTAAATGTTACAAATGTTGTCATTGATGAGTTGAGTTATTTCTTGAAGTTTATGATGGAATATGAAGCTTTATTGTTTGAATGGACTATATTGTAAAGTGGTTTTTGATGATTTTAAAGTTTAGTGATTAAATTGTTTAAGTGTAAAAATTTCAAGGATTACACGAGACATATTCACAATTAAAGGTTGTTATGGTGTAGTTATCAAATTGAATATATTGGGTTCTAAAAAAATTGGGTTAATTACATGATTAGGGTTTGAGGACTAAATTGAATAAAATAGAAAGTTAAAGGGCAAATGAGTAATTTTCCAAAAATGACTTAGTTGCACGAAAGGATCAAATTGTGTTGTTATTCTAATTTATGGAATGAAATTATTATTTTTAGATCAAGAACGTGCTAATAATCGTGGAAAAGAGAAAATTATGGAATAGTCTCTATACTCTGGAATCTCCAACAAATCAACCTGGTAAGTTCGTATGTTTATCTATATCCATAAAACGCTTACATTCTTGTTAATATGCTCTTAATGAGTGATGTATCATATATTGAAAGCACGCTATATCGAACCAAATCTTGTTGTTATACTGAATGAAGCTCAATCGAGCAAATCGTACCGTTATCCTAAATGAAGCTCAACTGGGAAAATCTTACTGTTATACTAAATGATGTTCAATTGAGCAAATCCTATTGTTATACTGAGTAAAACTTGAATGAGGAGAAATCTATGGATATACTGAAGGAAACTTAAGTTGAGCAATGTCCACCGAGTATATTGAATCACAGTATTAGTTATTAATTATTGTTATAAGCTGCGTACAATTAATTCCCTATGTTTGAATTAGAAGGTTTATTAAATTCTGAACGAACTTACTAAGCTTCATTAAAGCTTATTCATATTTTTTTTATTTTGTAGATTACATTTTGAAAACTCGAAGATCGGGTCAACACTAGAAACCACACTATCCGGGAATCTTGGTAGACTTAATTTCTCGGTTTTGGTATATGGCATGTACTAAGACCCTATGTATTGTTATGTCAAATGCCTAGCTTTTGAGTAATATATTGTGATATATTGTGCACTTGAACAACTTGTGATCATCTTCTTGTTACTTATATATGTTTAAAAGGTCATGGTATGAAATGATATGCTATGAGTTAAGCTTAAGCTTGTAATGAAATGGATGTTTATGTATAGAGATAAAATGTGTTTATGGTTACAAAGTTGGGATTGAATTATGGTAAAACACATTAAGGTGTCAAGGTTGATAAATGTATGATACATAGAATGAAAATATGATCATGTTTGAGTGTGTTTGACGTTGAATTTCACCTTCCAGATGTGTATTTGAAAGTGTGTAGGAACCTATGCAATAAGGGAGTGAATTTGAGTAAGAAATGGATCATTTTGGGTTTACACGGGCGTGTGACTTTGGAATATCTTTTATTTCTATTTTCTTTTGATTTAAAAGTTTCTCTCTCTTTCAAAGAAAAGAAATTAACACCGGTTCTCCCTTTTTCTCTGTATTTTGTTCTTTTTCCTATTCTATTAAACTGCTGTCGAATCCTTGCATTTTGAGAATTCCGTTGTTCTCTGTTCTATTGGTAAGTGAAGTTTTGGATATTCTGTAACTTCTATTTTCTAACGCTGGTTAGGAGATTGATCTCTGCCAATTTGTGGTGTAAGTGAAGGTGGTGAGCGGTGAAAGTTTACTCCGGTAGTCTAAATCGAGCTAGGGTCTGTTCGTGTTATTGGTAAGTTTCGAGTATTATTTCAGTTTTTCTACTGATTCATAAATTGACTGCTAATTGAACATTTGGATATTTTTCTTAGGTTTTGAGGCTCGGGGTTATTTTTGCATCGAAACGGTACCAGGTGTGTACTCCTTACGCTGAAAATCGAGATTTAGCAAAAGTAAAAAATGCAAACTGTCAATGCCACACGGGCGTGTGGTCGCATGTGTGGTTGGCCGTGTGGTCAATGAAGGCATGGCTGTACGTAAGACATGGTCGTGTAGCGGTGTAGGTATGGCCGTATGGACCACACGGGCTAAGCAAAATTGGGCGTGTGGATTTTGGGCCAGGCCAATCTGGGCGTGTGGACCTACACGGGCGTATGGGTCCATAATTCTGAAATTTTTCCTAGGGTCGCACGAGTCGTTACGACCAACTGTGGGCCTACTGTAAGGCCGGTAAGGGCTAACCAAGCCCTAGATTATATGATTTGATATTCTGATAGTATACTCTAAGTAGGACACTTTTATGCATGTTTGGCTGTCCTGATATATGTATATTTGATATTTGTACACAAGCATGATAAGCATGTTATATTTGTATTTGAATCTGTATTCTGTATCTATTTTGGGGGTGGGATTGAATATGCAAAGGAAGTGTTCTGAAAGGCGACCCTCGCCTATATTCTGGCAACGTGGCTGCATATTATCTGATATATGTCTTAACGGCACAATGTGGTTTGTAGGGATGGGTCAGTATTTTTAACCCCACATGGTGTGATGGGATGGTCGGAGATGGTGTGTAAAGGATGGGGATAAGATTCTGTATATTTATTCTGTTTTCTATAACTGTATCTGCAAAGGACTTAAGTCCGAATCTAAATCTGAATATGACTGTGTTTATAATATCTGTATGATTTGTATGCCTAATTCTATTGGGTTACACACTGAGTTTACGAAAACTCACATCTGTTGTCTGTTCTGTACAGGTAATCCACAGACTTAGGTGGACCGGTGTGACGGAGCCTCTTGGTGACCATGAGTATATAGTTATGATTTTATTTTGATTTTAAGGATTATTTCTGAAGTTTTGTAATAATTGGACTCACTGGAATTTTTGGTTTAACTTTGGAATTTGGATTTTTATTTTAACTTTTTAGTTGCAACGGATACTTAAAACCATGGTTTTTACGAAATCAAGAGTTTTCCAAAATTACGAATAGGTTTTTCAAAAATAACGATTTTTATTACTTCCGCTGTGAATCACGTTTTGGCAAATTATTTAATTAAATAACGTTTGCGACAATTGATATAAGCTAATATGAAATATAAAGCTAAAATGATTTATAGTATCGTCTTTGTTTTCAAAATCCTTCTTTGTGACGTTTCCAGATTTAATCATAACGTCTAGGCCAGGTTTAGGGTGTTACATGGTTTGTCCCTTAAGTCAAAAGGTTTTAGAAAATGAGATATCGAGACTTCGTTTCTGTAAATTGAGCCCGTAAATTTTTTTATTAAATATTTACGGAGCGAATTATAAAGGTATATTGAAATTTGATCCAAAAATTTTGATGTTTGGATAGTTAATTAACGAAAAAAGACTAAAACATAGAAACTGTAAAAGTTAATCGCTATAGGTTTATTTGTATTAGATAGTTATTAAAGTATGAAATGAAGGTTTTATAATGCAATTAGACTTTAAGTATTACTAATGGTCGGTTAGTGGATGGAAATATGCAATTTTTTTTATGATTTAAAATATGTTTATTGTATAATAATTAAATTTTAAATAATAAACAACAGAAAAAGAAAAGAAGACATTGTCATCTTCATCAACTTTCTTCCCAAAATCGATTCCTCCATTAGCATGGAACCAAAGCTTCGACCAAAGTTATTCTTCCTTTCATGATCAAGAAATGGATCAGTCGGTCGATAATCGTGAGAAAGAAAAAGTCGTTGAGTAGTCATCATGGAATTGTTGTAAGTATCGTGTTTTGGTAAGTTCATATCAAGTTTATTATATTTATAATAATTTGAATTCAATTATATATGTATTTATGTATATATACATTATAGTTAACATGATTAATTGAGGTAAGACATGAGATTGGAAATGAAGAATTTATTTGTAAAACATGGTAAATAAGTATGTTTGGATTAAATGGTGTATCATATGAAATGTATATGAGCAGGTTGATCATGATATAATAGTATAAAGATAAAAAGGTTGTAGACTACAAGATAAAGCCCGGGTAAACTTAGTGAATAGTTAAGATACAAATTACATGTCATTAGGGCGTAACAGACACTCTGTGCCAATGTTATATTTAGCAGGCACTAGTTACTGGTGATTTCAGTAGTAGGTACTTTGTACCAGTGTTGCAGTAGCAGGCACTCTATGTCGGTGTTATATTTAGTAGATACTATGTATCAGTGATGGATACCATACCAATGGCTTGAGATCCTGAATGTGTTGTGGATTCTCTGAAGCTTGTGTAACCAGAATCGTGTATCAGTTAACGTTCTTTTGTTAGCTTGTGTGAGAATTACCTCTCGTATATCTAAAGTCAATTTATTATTGTTCTCCAAGAAAAATAGATAATTATTGAAATGAAAATGAAACAAGATGACATGATGACTTATGTTATATTGATTATAACTTGGTATATGAATCTCGACATGTTATGTTTTGATGATTTGATTTATCCAGGCCTAACCATTTGACATGATAGGAATTATGAAACAAGGAAGAGGAACATTAATTCTACGTTATGTATGAATTGTAAATTTAGAATGATAGGTATGTGATGTTTTATTTTACGAACTTACTAAGCTTTACACTAGCTTACCTTGTTTTGGTTTTTTTCTTCTTTATAGATCGTTGAATTCAAGCTATCGATTGGATTGCTTTTGAAGATCACACTATCTGTTTGCTCTTTCAGTAGCTATATGCTTATTTTAACTCGGTTATAAGTGACATGTAGATAGGATTTTGATATAAATATATGTTATAAGCATTTGATTATATTTTGAGTCTTTTGGTATATGAACGAATGTATAAGTGGTAAGTTTTAATGGTTGTGTTGATGGTTGTGATAGTGAAAATTTATTTGGTGTTGTTCATGAATATCTTGGCAAAGAAATATGCATAAATTTTGGTCATTTAGTGAATTTCGTTTCATGAATGTGAACATGATAAAATGATGATAAATTTTATGGTTGAATAAGTATAGAATGTTAGATTTTTTATGCTTATCTTGATCATATGCGGTGAATTGGTCATTTTGTTTTGGTAACTTATGAACTTTAGTTGAGTTAAGCATGCATTTGAGAGTTTGGTATTAATGGATGATTTTAGCACTTGTTACTTGTGGTTTAGAATGTGAATATATAAGCATGACAAGTTAATTATGTTTTAGTTTGTATGGTTAAAGTTTATGTTTGAATTATGGTGCCAATGAAGGCATATTGGTTAGACCCTTAGGTTGTAATGACTTATGCTTATTTTATATGTTGAATGCTTATCTATATGCTTATTTGAGGTTTTATTGTTCAATAAATTATTTCACATATTATTTAATATTTCAATTTTATTTTAATAATAAATTTTAAAAACAATAATTTTAAATAATATTCTTCACATATTATTGAAATATTCAATATTAATATGTTAAAAATAAATATTTATTACAAGTATAAATATATTAATAATAAATGTTTTGTAGTATAAATATTAAAATATGTCATAAATCTATGTACTTTTCACAAATTTGCAATTTAGTCTCTGTACTTTTATTTTCAAGTATTTAGTCCCTCTACTTTTCATATTTAAAAGTCAAGTCCAATTGTTGACATTGTTATTTTTTTTGTGAATTTTGTCGATGTCACATTTTTAAATAAAAAATACTCACCTAGTAGTCATGTAACTAAAAAATGACGTTGTAATAGACCTGAATTTAATAAAATATTTTTAATATATTCAAAGACAATGTAAAATATAAATTTATAGATATAAAATAAAGTCAATTAAACAATGAAAAGATAAGAAAATCTCAAATGTATGTTTGTTTCATTGAAAACAACTTTTATGAAATATTTTTAAGAAGTCTGTCAAACAATAGAAAATATTTTACACAGATTCATCCAAACACTAGAACATATTGACTTTTCTAGGAAAGTAAGTTATTTTCCAAAAATCATTTTTCGAAAGTCACTTTCAGTGAAACAAACAGACCCTAAGTTCATTTGAATTTACGTGCTTACGGCCTGTTTGTAGGACAAATGTTACATATGGACATCAAGTTGAGGGACCAACCCAGGCGCCACTGAATTTGAGGGTTAGGCATGGATGTCGTATATGCATAAAGAGAGTCTCCCTTAGAGGCCATGCCTCAGGGATTAAGTCAATTGTAACGACCTTAAGTTTAAATTTTAGACTTGTAAATACTGCTAAGTCTGTAAGGTTGTAACTTTAAAAAGTTATATTTCTTAATATAGTTTGATGTGTAATTTAAGAGTTTAAGTATGTAATTACAATAGAACCAGAATACGTCCACAAGTTATTTGGGTCCTTGTATCATCCAATACCCAAACTTTTGGCCCCTAAACTTAACAACTAGGTTCATATTGGTACCTATACTTTTTTTTTCCATTTTGAACTTGACAACTAGGTCAATTTTGATCCTTGACCTTGAAAGTTCCAAAGTTTGATGATGTGGCACTCTGAGATTGTGCCACATCATCACTTGAAAATTAAAAAAAATTAGATAGCGTGGTACAATCTCAAAGTTTCGTATTTAGTGTTTTAATAATTGAATTGATGGTTGAATAGGTTAGACCACCAATTCTCGATTCAACTAGTTCGATCAATTCGACCGTCAAACCAACACTAATTAAAAAAATTAAAAATTCATAAAAATCTAAAAATCCAAGTAAAATTGTTTATATATATATATATATATATATATATATATTACGTTTTTAGATTTTATGAATTTTTTATTATTTTTTTAATTATTGTTCGTTCGATGGTCGAATAGGTTGAATTGAGAACTGGTGGTCTAACATGTACAACCATAGGTTCGGTTATTAAAGTACTAAATATGACACTTTGAGATTGTATGTAACAACCTGAATTTTTATGATTATCGGAAAAGTGTATTTTTGGGTCTCTGCCTTTGAAAAATGGATTCGTAAATATTTATTAAAAGTATTTACGAAGTTAATTGAGTGGTTAATTAGAGTTTAATTTAATGAATTAGCTTAAATTGGGATTAATTAGGTATAAGGATTAAATTAAATAAGGGGTAAAAGTTAAATTATAGATTAATAGAAAGTAAAAAGGATCAAAATGGCAAATATGCCAATTAGCATCAGTTGAGGCGGCATAAGTACTTAGATTTTAATTATAATATATATATGAATTTGTAATAAATTATATTAAATTAATTTATTATAATTATATTATAAGATATTTATATAATAAATAAAATAAATTATGACAAATGTATGGTAATAATAATTTAAATGTGTAAAATTGTTATACATACATTTGTAAAATACATACATGTTTACTTATTATATAAGTATATTATATTATTATTATAATTTAATAAATAATAAATGAAAAAGTGAAACAAAGCAAACGGAACAGAGAAGAACGAGGGAGAAAGAAAGGAAAGAAAGAAAGAAAGGGAGAAAAGGGAAAATTCAGGTTTTGAAGCTTTAAACTTTAATAGGTAAGTCAATCAAGCCCTTTTTACTTAATTTTGATGTTTTAGAAGCCTTGGAATAAGGTTTTGATGAAATTAAGTTGATATTTTGAAAGTTATTAGATTTCTAGATATGATTCATGGTTGAATAAATTGAAGAATTAAGGGTTAAATTGATAGAATTTCAAGTTAGAAGTGAAATAAGGATTGAATTGTAAAGTAAATTATAAGTTTTGAATAGTATGGACTAAATTGAAAGAATTTTGGAATTATGGTTCTATGGTGAAATTAGAGAATAGAAATTAGTTTAAAGTGAAAATTGAATGGAAATATTGAGTTAAATGTGAAGAATAAAAGTTAGTCTCAGTTTAGGGACTAAATTGGAATTTAGACAAAAGTTGAATAAAAATTGAAACATTCAATGTGAAAATTGTACTGTATTAATTATCATGAATTGTATTAATTTCGTAGCTAACGGGGTGCCAGAAAACTCAACTAGGAAAGGAAAAGACGAAGTCAACGAGGGTTAGCTCGGAAATAACAGTTTGTGTTTCTATAATCCGAACTTAATATTTAATTGTTGAATTTATTATTTAATGTGTAGGGTAATGCATTGAAAGGTGAAATTGATTGTTAATTATTGTATTTTGATTAAATATTATGGTAAGTAATTAAAGTATGAATTATTATATTTTATGATTGAAATAGATTGATTTGGAATGTGTTAAATTTATTGAATTGATGATAAATAAATTGAAAGTGATATTGAATTAAGAAAGTGAACCGAAAACGCTATTAACAGTATCGGGCTAAGTCGGATATAGTTGGCATGCCATAGGATTAGAAGTGTTCAGGGATACTCTAACTTTATGTCGATGAGACACTATAAGTATCGACTCATCATTATCGCTCCGGATTCGTTCAAGAGGTACTTCGCACTCATCATATCATTGCTCTTCGTTCCGGATTTATTCCGATGAGGTACTCTCTGTGCATCTCACTCTACTATTATTATCATTATCATTACGGTGTATTCCGGCTTCGGCCGATGAAACACTGTATGCTATCTCGGTGTGTGGGTTGGATCCGTGTATCCGTCCAGGTCTGAGTCATGTTAATAGGGGTAAATAAAGGTACTGAATAATTGATCACTCTCGAATATTTGATCATTACTAAATTACTAATTATTATCGATGACTTATCATTATCGAAATGGATAAGTACAGAATACTAATTGAAATGTGATAGTTGAATGTTATTTAATGTTACTAAATAGTGAACTGAAGAATGAGTGAGACATATGAATTAAGTAACTCAGAATTAAATATGAATGGGAAATGTTATTGTTCAAGTGATTTATAAATTTATTTTGGAAAGCTAATTGGATTAATAGATGATAAGAATTGAATGAGTTATAAAGAATTTACCCATGAAATGAATAATTGAATATTTATGATCAATATATGTTTTTAAGTGTATGTTATATTATTAAGTGTTTGGATTATAGAAATACCACTGAGTTCATACTCAGCGTATGGTTTGTTTCCGTGCGCAGGTTAGGTTAAGGTCAGACCGTTGAATCAGCATCTTAGGTCGATCCCGAACTCAATAAGGTAAAACATGATAATTGTTGATAATGGCATGTACCTAGGATGTCTTAAGTGTGTTATTTTGCATTGTGATTGTAATAGTGAAATAAGTAAATTGATAATTGATAATGATACATGATAAGTGTTTTAAGTCAAGTATTGGATAATATATAAAATGTGTTTGGATTGGTTTAGTATTGGTATTTGTATTGGTTGTGGTTTGAAATTTGCAGGGTTGGCTAGTAAAGTGTGAAAGGCTCATTATTGAGTCCACACAGCCTGGCACACGGGCGTGTGACCAGACCGTGTGAGACACACGGCTTGCACACGGGCATGTTGTTAGGTCGTGTGTCCCCTGCACCTAAAATGTTACAATTCAGTATGTCCAGGTTTTACCACACAGGCGTGTGTCTCAGCCTTGTGGATGACACGGTCTTAAACACGAGCGTGCGATATGGCCGTGTGAAAACTACACTAGATTCGAATTGGAAAATAAATCCAAATGGGCTAAGTACACGGGCGTGTGACTTGGCCGTGTGAAATCAATTTATTCATGGGTAACAAGTCAGAGAGCTCCACGGGTAGAGGACACGGGCGTGTCTAGGCCATGTGAGCCACACGGTATGCCCACACGGGTGTGTTATGGAACACACGGGCGTGTCATCTAGACCACACGGGCGTGTGGTACTGTTCATTAAAGGAAATTTTAAAATTTTACGAAAAATCTTATAAGCTCCCGATTGAGTCTCGATTTATTTTTATCTTCTAATTCAGGTCTCGAAGGTCCATTATAGAGACAGTAGGGCAAATTCTTGAATTGTTTAATAATTATTTCTTTATTATTCATATTTGAACTGTATTGACCGGTAATACTCCGTAATCTTTTACCGGTGACGGTATAGGGTTAGGGGGTGTTACATTGTACCACATCATCATGTAAAAAAATTTTAATTTTTAGTTTTTAAACTTAGAGTGCCACATCATTAAACTTTTAGATTTTTCAAATTCAGAGATCAAAATGAACCTAGTTATCAAGTTCAAAATAGACCAAAAAAAAGTATTGGTACCAAAGTGAATCTAGTTGTCAAGTTCAGAGGCCAATGTAGACCTACTTTCCAAGTTCAACGGTCAAAAGTTACATTATCCCTTTTTTTTTCACGGTCATTAACAATTCGACTTAAATAAATAACGATTTTTAAGTTTAGGGGTCGAAGTGCATAAAAAAATAGTTCAGAGGCTAATATGGACGTACTTGCTAAGTTCAGAGGTCAAAAATTACATTATCCCAAAATTATGTTATTTATAAGAAGTGTTATAAAAGTTATTGGAAAATTTATAAAACCTTATTTATAAAGGTTATATATAAATTATATATTTTATTTTATTTTATTTTTTGCTTAATTTATGTATTATAAAAAGAGATATAACCTAGTATAAGTTTTTCTCCAAATTAGTTTATATAAGCTTTTATAATTAAAGCTATGAATTATTTGGACTATGACCCGAAATATTATAAGATTGATGCTAATTATGCAAATACAAAAGGTTTTCTTACTCTATATCATTGGGTATGATACCATTTGAGATAATGGTACCTGGCACAAGCACCATAGACAACTCGCAAACTCTTTAATTTGAGACATTCAAGGCTCCGGAATGTGGTTGAGAAGACATTTTTCGTTCTAAAAATAATATTTCTCATATTAACATCACCTTAGTATAGCATAAAAGAATAAGGATGGACCGGACTAGCATGTTGCATATTTCATAAATTCAATAATAAGTGTGGCGCATCCCAAAAATCGGGTTAGAAGAAATTGGGTTAGTGAAACCAAAAGTGGTCGCGTCCTGATTTTTTAGTTAAGATTGTGAAAATTATGCAAAGTGATTTGTTCTGGTTTAATGGTTAAGTGTTCTGGTTGTATGTGTGAGGTTTTGGGTTTGAATTTTTTCCTTGAGTTTTTGTTATTTTTGTCCTAACCTCTATCCCTAATCAGCGGGCATAAATAATATTTTCGCTCAACTGATAATAAGAATGAGTCTATTGGTTCAGTGGTAAGACTTCATCTTACCCTTTGGTCTTGTGTTTGAATCCTTGCATATGCAAAGCAGAAAATTATTTATTACGGTAAGAAAGGGCTCTTAATTCAGTTCGGTAGAACGTGGGTCTCCAAAACCCAATGTCCTTAGATTAAATTATTAAATAAATTGAAATTCAAAAATTTAAGAATTAAATGGGTCATTCAAAAAAAGGTATGTTAATTAATCCAAAAAAGGTATGTTAATTATTCAAAGGTCCAACTGATCACCACGTCTGTATTGTAAATATGTGGTTACGAATAATCCAACCAAAGTAATAGGAATTAGACCTAAGGCGATTCCAAATAGAAAAACTTCAATCATTTCAATTTATTTCAAAGGAGAAAAAGAAAGGTAATATCTATCCCTAAATATCAATTTCTATTGCCCATGAATATCAATAACTAATAATTGATAATTAACACGGTAAGGAGCTATAGAATATATGTAATAGGACAAAAAGCTTTGTTTTTATGAATTGTTCGTTCATTGAATTAATTTTCAAATAATTCGTATCTTACTCAGACCAATAAATAAAGCTAAGGTTATAGTTAAAGCCGCTAGTAAAAAACCGAAATAACTAATTATAGTAAGCATGAAGGAGCTAAATGAAATATGTTCTTTTTATACATATGTTTATAAAGCACATACCTAAGTTTCAATTTTTAAATGAGAAGGGAATAAGCAAAAATACCAATTGAAATAATAAGTTCAATTGAAATTTTTTGCTTCATCAATCATTATAAATGGTATTCACAAAAATAGAGTGACAGGACAAGAGTAGAAAAGAAAAAGATATCAATTCATCATCTTTGTAGTTGGGTCAAGAAAAAATCTTTGGATCTAATTCAAGAATACAAGAAAGGCCACCTCACAAATATTGATTAGTAGATTTTTTTTTATTCCTTGCTCTCTATTTTTTTAATTATCTATATCTAATAGTATCGACTATTCTTACTTGTCACTAGACGACTAAGCAGTTCTTTAAAATAAAAAAATAAAAAAGAGGGCTTCCAACAAAAAACAAAACCTCTTGTGCACTTTAGGAAAAATCTAATGTGGATAACTAATAGGTGTTAATGGGTAGTTTTTTTTTAAAAAAATATGAGGGATTTTCTCCTAATTCTTCCCCTCCTAACCATCCTTCTCGCACTCATCCTGTAACACCCCAAACTTGGCCAAGACATTATGGCCAGACCTGAAGATGTTACTGTAAATCATTTGAAAATCCAGTGTTCGTTTGTCTTGAAAAGTCATTTTTAGCCCTTATTGTGTAAAAATTCTGTTTATTTGAAAACATAACTTTTCTATCAACTTTGTGAAACTGTTGTTTGTTTGCACTTTCTAAATCGTATTAGTTTGCAACGAAAATCTTTAGCACGTTAAATTTTGGGAAAAACGATTTGTTGTTTGAAAATTTGACATTTTGCAGGTAAAACATATGTTGCCGATAAAAAACGTTTACACAATTCATAGCGGAAGTCAAAAACAAAATCCAAAACCCAAACAATCCAGAAATAACAAATCACCTTAAAATCAAGAAAAACATAATAATTTACTAATTAGGTTTTAACCAAGCTCCGTTGCGTCGACTAATCCTAAGTCTGAGGGTTACCTGAAAGTGACAGACAATAAAAAGTGAGTTTTCAAAACCTAATGTGCAGCACATCATATAGAAATCAATTAGATGTATTTATGTATGTATATCAGAAACAGAACTTATCAGAACATAACAGATGCATATATAAATAATCCTACCCCCTTCTGCTACACCCCATCTCCTACCAACCCAAAACACCATATAGGGTATTGAATGCCCATCTAACCCTACACATCGCCTAGTTTCGTTATGAAAATTTTCAGAATATTTGAAGCAGAGTTGCCAGTTTATTAGGCTATTTATCGCCGTTTACAAAAATATATGTGGCTGAGCCTCCAAATACGGTAGGTTATTATACTGCCCATACTTCTTCCATATAACATGTAACAGCCTGATTTAGGGCCTAGTCGGAACAGTGGTCTCGAGACCACAAATTTGAAGTTGAGAAAATTATTCTTATTATTATTTTAGAGTCATAGCATGTATATTGTAGTCCATGAAAAATTTGATGAGTTAATTTTGACGGTTGTGAGTCCAATTGCAAAAAAGGACTAAATCGCATAAAAAGAAAAAGTTTCTTTTTAATACCCAAATGTGTTAAATAGCTAGAGAACTAAAATTGGGGGCCTTTAAAGAGCAATTAGACCCCAAGAAACAAGGTGGCCGACCATAGGAGACAAGTTTTGTCAAAAAGTCAATATTAGGTGACTTGATGACATACTTTTGTGATAAAATAATGCCTAAAAGCCTAGCTATTATTTATATTCTTCTCTATCTTTTCTCTCCATAAAAAATATCAGCAAAAATTTGCAGCAACTTAATCATCTCATAATGTAAGTGATTTTGATGATTTTCTTGATGATTTTTACATTTTTTGGAGTGCTTGTATCATGGGTTTTCAAATGAGAGGACTATTTTGCAAAATGGTGATAAGTCTAGGGTTTCACCATGTGAATGTTCATGTTATTTTCTGAAAATTTATGGAAGAATATGAGTCTTAGAAGAGTTCTAAACAACTTTTGTGAAAGGTGTTAGCATGGAAACACCTAAAGGGACTATTTTGCATAAGTTGCAATATAGGTGATAAGTGTGTGAAATAGTGAGGATTTGGGGTTTCTACAAGATTAAAAAGGGTTTGGTTAGGCCTAAGATAAGAGGAAATTTGATAAAAATTATTTTTTTAGCATAGGGGTAAAATGGTCAATTTGCCAAAGTTTAGGGGCAAAATAGTCATTTTACCAAACATGTGAATTTATAATTGCCTAATTGCAATCAGTGACTAAATGAATGCATTTTTGCTATTATAGATCAAGATTTACCAAATCTGAAACTAGACCGGGGGAAAGCCAAGCGAATCGACTAAGCTGACTAGTCGAGTACATTTTGTAATCCAAGGTAAGCCGTATGTAAATAATACAACTATGTCGATAATATATGTGCTTAAATTGTCATTGAATGGATATAGCATGAATTGCTTGATTGTGAATTGAGAATGCATAATGACGATGAGATAGTAGAATTCCCGTTGAGACATTAGGAAATAACCCAGATATTCAAACCATGACATTTGGGTCACTTGTGTGAGCTAGTGGAAGACATGCCTGGGGCATGTATCGGCCACACTACGAGAGCTAGTGTAAGACCATGTCTAGGACATGGCATCGGTATTGAGATGAGTGCTAGTGTAAGACGTGTCTAGGACACGCATCAGCCTCGATGATGTTAGTTTGTATAAGACCATGTCTAGGACATGGCATCGACTTGAGAGGTGAGCCAGTGTAAGACTATGTCCGGGACATAGCATTGGCACATTGCCTAAAGTTTGAGGTTTATAGAATGTCCAGTAGTATTCCGAATGGTTCAACGGTGAAAGTAAGTTTGTGAGTTGACAAGGAAAACATAACGATGTGGTGAGTGGTACAGGTACCTAATTGGTACATATGATAAATGAGCTCAGTAGAGAGTATATGACTTGTATAGATGGTAATAAGTAAGTTATGCTTACGCTTACTCTTGTGTTATGAGCATTATGATTATTGATGAATTGTTGTTGTATATTTATTTATATGCAACTTACTAAGCTCTTGTGCTTACTCCCTCTTTCTGTCCATTTTTCTTACAGTGCCACCTACATAGCTTAAGGATCACTAGAAATCAGAGATATCGATCACACTATCATCCGAAACATTCGGTATAGTTGGATTTATATTTTTGAAAATGGCATGAATAGGACTTAGACTTTAATATTTTGTGCCTTTGAGAATTGGCCAAATGTGTTGGCATGGGTTAGAAACCCTTCATTTTGCATTAAGCCTTAAATGATGGCTAACATTCATTTTGAGTTATAGAAGATGTATATTTATGGTTGAATGAATGTCTATTTTGGCTGATTCGATTTTAGAATTTATGCTTGTTTTGGCATTGATTGGTATTTGTATGAAAATAAGTATGCAATGGTGGCAACGAGGCTTGGTAAATAGCCTCATATTGTCCACACGGGTAGACACACGACCGTGTGTCTAGGCCGTGTGTGACACACGGTCAGCCCCATCGGCATGTGGTGAAGTCGTGTGTCCCCTGTACGTAAAAATTTCAAGTCAATATGCATGGTAATCAACACACGGGCAGAGACACGGCCGTGTGTCTCAGCCTTGTAGAGGACATGGACTAGCACACGGGCGTGTGCCTTGGACATGTGACATTTTGAGTATGCTAACGTCAAAAACAGAATACCCAAGTTTTTGCACACGGGCTACGACACGGGCGTGTCATGGCCGTGTGATGGACACAGGCGTGTGCAGTGGCCGTGTATCCTTAGTTGGTGATGAAGTCTCAAATAGAGAGTTCCACGGGCCATAGACACGGGCGTGTCGAGGCCGTGTGAGCAACATGGGCCAGGGACAAGGACGTGTGTCCAGGCCGTGTGAGAATTATATGAAATTGTGTAATTAAATTGGTTACACGGGTAAGAGACACGTGCGTGTCCCTAGGTGCTTAGGTCGTGTGAGACATACGGGCCATCAGCACGGCCATGTTAAGATGGTCACACGGGCGTGTTACCCGTCCACATGTGCGTGTGCCCTGTTTAAAATTCAAAGTTTGCATAGATTGGATGGGGACCCGAAAAGGTTCCGAATGGTTTCCAGTGATCGATTTAGGCCTTGTAAGCCCATATTAAGAGGTTAAAAGTGGAAATCAAAAAAAATTAATTTGGACTGAGTCTCGGTGACTTGAGAACTATTGGTTGCATGAGAACAAGTTAGGTAATGTCTCGTACTCCGCCCCGGCGTGGGTTGCGAGTATGGAGTGTTACATAACAAATCCCATCCCAGATGCAAATGCAGTACTAACAGATACCAGATATGTTTCTGATGTACATGCTTATAATGACGGATACAGAACATATATAACGTCAGACTAAACATGGCATATCACAGATTTTACCTATCTCATAACACTTCATTCTTATGTATTTATATCAAATTTTGCACAACAAATGGTTAAAATTCCTATTTTATAGTTTAATTATTAGCATATTGACCCTGCGAAAGGCATACGATCGATTAAAACGATGTTTACGACCCTAGGGAAAATTTCAAAATTTTGGACTCACACGCCCGTATGGCCCACACGATTTGGCACACGGTCTCATACATTCCCGTGTGACCTACACATCCGTGTAGCCCACACGACCCAAATAGCCCAGACCGTGTGTCTTACACGGTCCAGCACACGACCGTGTGGCATCGACAGTGCAGTTTTTTTACTTTCTTCATTCGTTGTTTTTCAGTGTTTTTATTTCTCTTTCTATTTTTTATATTAATCGTATTATCAACTGTTTTTTTAGACTAACATAATAAATATGATGATTTGATTTTAATTTTTGTTACCTGTTTAGAAATTATTTTTATCATACTAATAAATATTTTATAGTAATTAATATTTTTTTAAAATATATAAATTATATAACTATATAATTATAATTTGTACCACCAAACATAACTTAGAGAATTACGATATAATTATATTCTGTCAATCAAATAAGTCTAAAGAATTACAATTCTTTATAATTACAAGAGAGTATAATTACAACCCTTATAATTACATTTTCATTCAATTAATCTGTGTTGTCCAAACAAAAATTTACATTCACTCATCTATAAACACAACCATTCACATATAAGGTTAAAATATGCTGCATGTCCCTAATCTCTTCGCACATTTCAACATAATCTAACTGAAATGAAAGCTTTTGTGGATTCATTTTTTCTTTCTAAATTTTATCTATAATTAAATTCTATTCATGTTCAAACCTATACTCCATTGTTCCATAATCTGTTAGAACAAGTGTTGCTACCAAAACTTTTGAGTCGACATTTTGTTATATTTAAGCCTGAAGGTTACACCAGCGTTTATGATAGTCTTAACCTTGCGTCCAAAAGCTGAAGGGATAAAATTCACTAGCATACATAGTATGTGGCTTGGGAAAAGAGGAGAAGTATTTAAACAACGTGAGCTTTGTCCTTATCCAATAAGATGAGGATAGGTTGATTGATCAACCTTCTTTTTTAGCGGTTTGGAATGTTTTAGACATTTCTTATTTTAAGGATTTTTATATAGAGATATCATATGTAATGTAAGGTATTTGAGGAGAGTGATTTGTAATAATTCGGATTTAACTTTGGGGACGCAATTATCCTAAGGAGAAAGTAAATTGGGTATGAACCAAGAGTTGTCCTAGATGAATTGTTAAATAAAATCATTTTTTAAGCAAGACTACGCAAAGTTGGATTGAAGAATCCGAACTGCGTTAAAAAAAGTTATTTGACTCTTTTTTAAAAGACTAAAGGTCAAATTTAGCTTAAAAAAGAACCAAATTGACAAAATATATAAATATTAGGGACTAAACTAGACATTATGCCTTTTTAAATCTTACAAATTTTATAATAATATTTTAAAAAATAAATATAATATATTTTATTTTGATATATACATTCAAACCCTTGTACCACAAGATAAAAACTAGTTGTAACTAAATCAATACAAATATTTTAATATTTAACACAATTATCAAAGCTTTCATTTTAGCAACATAATATAAACTCTATCTTATTTTATTTATTCACTAATCATTTCAAGCATGATTTAAGGAATATTATTTATATTCACATCAACACTTAACATAGAAATAGATAAAATTTTATACAGAAGATAATCTAACATACAAAGATTAATTTATTTAATTTTTTAAGTAAAGAGGGTAAAATACAATTTGATCCCTAATACAGGAGTGTCCATAGTACTTTTACCTTTTATTTTTCCTTAATAAAAAATTAAGGACCAATTTACAATTTTTCTAATACACGGGGTTAATTTATCCATTTTCTAATAAAGGGGTAAAACGTAATCTAACTCTTAGTATAAAGACCTCCATAGTAGTTTTGCTGATAAAGGGTGTTATAGCCAATTTTGGCCTGGCCAACAAGAAATAATACAAACAAAAATAAAAACAAAACCCAAATTAATTCCAAAATAAAAGTCCCAAATAAGCAAGTCTATTTTACAAAATTTAAAACCCAATTAGCCCAAATCTAAATTAACCCTAATAGCCCACCATCTTTATTTTTTTTTTGACCACCAACCCTATATGCCAAAACCTTCACCACCGCTCATTTCCCACGTATGTCGCAACCCTTGGCCTCCCCGCCCACCACGCCCGACCATTGCTCTTCCACGCATCGCATGGCACACCTGCAATGAAGCAAATACAACAAAGAAAAAAGAAGCACGCAAATGACAGAGCAATAAATAGCTAAATAACAAAAATCATGAAACAAACAGTTTTTAGATTGGCTTTAAAGCCAATATCTTTTCTTTTGTAAACGGGAACACGCATTAAGCGATCGAAATAGCAAGAGACCAAAATGTGGATTTTATTTCCATTTTCGTTTTATGTTTTAAGTTCATATATTCTTTTTTTTTTCCTTTTTTTCCCTTTTAGATACGAAAATAGAAAAGAAAAGAAGGAAAGGGAACTCACCCGATTTACGCTGTGACCACGCCATCGGTACCTCCATCTCTCTCGCCGGACTTAAGTCCAAATGGGGGGGAAAGGGGTTTTCTCTCTTTAGTCTTTTCGGGGCTAAAAGGGGAGGGGCCTTCGGGCATGTCTAAACAGGGGTTAAAGGGCCCATTATCGAACCTCCGACTACCGCTCATGGCGGCCGGAGCGGGGGTGAATAGTACCCTCGGTGACTAAGAGAAAGAGAGGAGGAAGAGAGGCCAAGGAGCTCTGCTTTTTTTTTAAAAAAAAGCTGAAAATGAATTTTTAAAAAAATTGGGGGTTTAAGTACAGGCATGAAACGGCAAAGACTTTGGGGTGGCATTCCCAAATGCAACATGCACTTTGGGCTTGGGATATTATCCCATTCAGTCCCCGCAGCCTAAGTGCGCCTCGATTTGGCCCCTGCTGGCCTTCTTTTTTTATTTTGCAATCGATGCTTCAAAATTTGATTCCTTCCAATCACGTCCTGAATCTTTATATCTTATTTTTTATTTAAAAATATCTTATTATGTGTTATTTTAATGTTTTCATAGAATGTTTACATAAGATTGTTTATATGCATTATTTATCTTGGCTTGTTAAAATATGTTGATGATTTAAAATTGTAATTATTTGTTTCAAACTGTTTCTTAAGCATTATGTATTCTAAATTGTTTTGTATATACTATATATATTTTGGCTTTCTTTTTACACATTATCTATGTAGTATTTCAAATCTTTTTATACATGTAATTAAAAAACTGTTTTGTACATTATCTCTTTAAATTTCTTTTACTTTAGATTTTACTTATTATTTTTAAAATCGATTACAGATTATCTATTTAAAATTGTTTTATATATCTTATATTAAACTATTTTGTTTATTTGAGAACGTTTTTGTCATTTACTTTAGGTTTTATGTATATCATTTATTTTACATTTTATGTGTATATATTATTTATTTTAAAACCACTCCTAGGATTTTCTTATACTTGCTTTATATAATATAGATTTTAAAACTCTCTTACACCATTCATTTTATAAACTCGCTTTATGTGTCATGCATTTCAAATTGTTTTATTATTTATTGTAAGATTTTATATATATTATCAATTTCAAATTTTTATATATATTATCTATTTTTATATACCATTTATTTCAAGATGTTTTGTATATCACTTATTTTAAATTTCTTTTACATAATATTTATTTTAAACTCATTTATATATTATTTATCTTAAATTATTTCACATATTATTTATTTTAAATTTTTTCAGTATATTATTTATTTCAAACTTTCGCCAATATTACTTATTTTAAAATTTTTATACATTTAATTGTTTTGCATATGGTCGATATTAAATTTCTTTTTTTACATTATTTATTTTAAATTCATTTATTATCATTTTAAAATTTGTTTTACATTTTATTTATTTTAATTTGCTTTATAACTTTTTAAATTGTTATATATATTATTTAATTCATTGGCTTTTGATTATTAACATTAGTATTTAAATGATGCATGTTGGGAGATTATTGCCATTGCATGTATTATGATTCGTTTATTTGTATTTTCATATTATTGACATTCACTTGTGTAATATTTTTATTCATGTATCATTGTTCCATGCCGCACTATACTTTTATTTCACATCATCGCCCCATGAATTAAGCCCCAATACATTTGTCCAATAAATCGTTTATTTTAACCTAAATAAATAACACTTGTTGTTTAAATATTGCATTAACTACTATTCAAAAACGAATTTTTTCAAATAAGGCAATGTTATGCATTTTGAGATATCGAGAAATTGTGCCCTAACTTACGGGGTTTTGATTTTCTCGTTATTTCTAAATAGCTAAATATCCTTTTCGAGTTTTAAAACACATGAAATTCTCATTTAAATTAAAAGACAACCTTGTGCTCGGGAATTCATGGTATTATGTCCTAACTTACGGGATGTGATACTCCGATATCTCGAGATAAGGAAATCTTTAAACAACTTATTTTGTGCTAAATTCATGAATTTTAAAATCGACATAAATAGAAAAGATCGTACTTCAAATTCATTCCCGATTTTCAATCTTCGACATTAAGACACTAATTAATCAACTCGGTACCAATTTTTGGGCGTGTTGAGGGTGCTAATCCTTCCTCGCACGTAACCGACTCCCGAACTTGTTCTCTCGAGTTTCGTAGACCAAAATGTCGTTTTAGTAAACTAAAATTGTTTTATTAAAACAAAGGTGATCCGATCACACCTAATAAAGATCGGTGGCGACTCCCGTTTTTAATTTTCGTTTTTCAAAATCAAGTCGATCCCGTTTTTTCAAAAAATGGTTTCGACAGCTTGGCGACTCCACTGGGGAACAGTCGAGGGTCGAGCCATAAATTGATTATTTTTGTCTTGTGTCGAAAATTAAAAATCTGTTTTAAACGTACGGTCATCTCATTGCATTTCATTTTGGTGTTATACTTGATTGGCTTCTGGTTTGATTCTTTTTGTGTATTCTGCACATCATACTGCATTATTGGTCAATTTTACCGTTTTAAGTGGAAGTGAGAAACTACTCCTTCGTGAGGTCTTCACCTCCGTATAGGATAGTGGATCGCTTTCGGGATACATCCGTACCTGCGTCTTCGTGAGATTTTCATCTCCGTATAGCCATAGGGAAATGTATTCCCCTGAACCGAACTCGGTCCGTATGAGCCTATAATGGGTGAGGATCGAGGAATCTGCTGGTTCAGGTACCCTTACTTTAGAACCGAACCGCATGTAATGAGCCCTAAGAGCCTGCCCTAAGTAGACCCACACCGAACCCTAGTGTTTACCTGATTAGGTGCTTGATTATTTCTTGATTGCTTTGAATCTCTATTCTTTGTTTTAATACTGACTCGTTTGTGTTTCGTTGATTGTTGCATGACATCTCATCATAAAAGGGGCATTGATTCACGATTCGGTTACTAAATAGAAGAGTTTAGCATGGAAAAAGGGTTTCTTGATAGAGTGGAGGATAATGCGGCCGTCGGAGTATGGTCCGAGAAGACACAACGAGAAAAAGGTGATAGTTTGGCCGAGGGATACGAGTCGGAGTTATGGGATTTCACTCGCATCAATGTGACTCAGAATGACCTGCGAGAACTAAAAGAAATATGGAATAGTTGGAACGACGAGATCAAGCAACTCTTTTACTGCAACTACGGTGACTTACCTTATTTGCTCGACATAAAGGTGGATAAATACTTATTTCGGGCCCTCGCGCAGTTTTGGAACCCCGCTTACAGTTGCTTCACCTTTGGAGGAGTCGATTTAGTACCCACTGTGGAGGAATACATGGCGTTACTTAATTGCCCGAAGATTCAAGCCGATAGGGCCTATTCAAGACTTCATCAATGTTCCTCCATTTTTGAAGAAATTGATGAGTGTTACGGGAATGAGCGGCGATGGGTTGCGGCCGTATCAAACGAGAAAGGGATAGTAAGTGTATTCCTTGGGGAATTTGAGGACTTGATCTTAGCACACCCGGATTTGAAGAAGAGGGTTGATGTTTTTGCCTTGAGCATCTACGGTTTGGTCGTCTTTCCCAAGGCATTAGGACATGTAGATGAAGCTGTTTCAGACTTATTTGACCGACTTGATAAAGGTACTACACCAGTCCCAGCAATCCTAGCAGAAACTTTTAGATCCTTAAGTGCGTGTCGGAGAGCGGGCGAAGGAAGATTCATTGGTTGTGCACAGCTCCTTTTGGCATGGTTCCATAGCCATTTTTAGAAAGTAGAAAAAGTCTCCTATCGGGTTTTCACTAGGGGCTATTCCCCATTAAGAGAATTAGTGGCCACATCGAGGCGGGATGACATCTCAAAAGAGAAATGGATAACTATCCTCCAGAATTTACAAGTCGAAAATGTTGAATGGAGAGCTCCATGGTTGATCCCTGGCGAGATCTTATATAGATGCGGCAATTTTGACTGGGTCCCTCTAACTGGAATATGGGGGGCTTCTGGATACACTCCGCTACTCGTATTAAGGCAGTATCGGTCGAGGCAGTTCATACCGGCAACACAAGGGTTAGCTCAGTGTGAGTTCTCCTATAAATATGACGGTTATAAGAAAAAGGTCCGTGAGATATCAGATGCGTGGAACCAAACTCGAAGAATGAAGGGATTCACCGCGGGCCCAATGATAACCCCCGAGTATGAAGGGTGGTGGGGTAAGAGAGTCAACGATAACATTCCTAAATCGGATCAAGGGAGCACTCAGCCAATAGAAGAGTATTTGCGAGGAGCCCCATCTGAGCTAGAGATCATCAAGCAAGACTTCGAGAGAAAGAGCTCAGAATTTGGAAAGAGGATAGAGCAGTTGGAGGAAGAAAAAATGCGGCTAGGATTGGACGTCGACATCCATAAGCTAGAGGCCGAAAAGCTAAAGAAGGGGAAGAACAAAGCCGAGGAGGACTTGGATAGTTTGAAGACCGACTATAAGAAGCTGCGTATGTCAATAAGAACTGCCGGTTTGGGCAAAACATCGGAGCAGTGGCGTCAAGAGATCGAAAAAGAAAAGACTAGAGCCGATCATTAGGAGAAGAAGTTTCATGATGTCCGAGTGCGAGAGGATGTTCTGAAAAAGAATTTGTTAGAAAACCAAAACGAAAAGGAGAAGTTACGAGCTCGGGTGGCTGAATTAGAAAGATCACTACATCAACATCGTAGCTGTAATTCCGTAATCGAGTTAAGAGCCAGTTTAAGTAGGATCGAAGAGTTGAAAGAGGAAATAGGAAAACTCAAGACCGCGCTACAAGATAGTAAAATTCGGGTAGAACTCCTTGAGGCAAACAATGAACAGTATAGAGAACAACTCTTCCAATCTCAAGATCAGATCAGAAATAGAGATTATGTCATGGGCGCAGGTGTGGCTCAAGTTCGAGAGGTGGCCGATCATTTGCAAACTTTGGCATCCAGGTGATGTATTGAGCTTAAAGTGCAGTCGGAATCAGATCGGGGCGAAAACCTAGCTTGGCTCCTTAGGAAGGTTAAGGCTTTGGGCATTAGGGCCAAGTCGTATATGTAATCATCTGTTCTATGTAAAGAAATTTTTCTTCTAGTAAAGTTCTTCTAATGAAATTGAATTAGAATCAACGCCCCTTTTGCATTCATTCATTTGCATTACATTTCATCATATGCATTAAATTTTACGAAAAGACCCTGATTAAGTAAAAATTATTTCAGTTAATCTGGAAACCAACGAGAATCAACCAACCGAACACAGCTACTATACCCGCCGAAAACCAAAGAAATGGATCAAAGACTAGAAAGATTAGAACAACTACAAAAGGATATGCAAGAGCAATTACAAGCGCGGATGCAAGAGCAGTTAGCGAAAATCCAACAAGATATGAGGGAACAAATGCAAGAATCCCAGACTAATATGTTAGGGCAGTTAGCACAGTTGCTGGCTAAAGAACGCGAAAAAGGAAGAATCTTTGAGGAAGCGCGACAATGAAGACCCTATCTGTCCTCCGGGCTTTACCCCAGTAAACACTCAATCACAACCAGAGATACACCCACGAACAGCGCCGGTCATTATTAGACCCCAGCAATACCAGTCCGGTGCCTCGGCACCGATGAATGCTCCTATAGGTTCGGGCTCTACTCCCGGCGATAATCCAGCTAATCCATTCGTCCCAGACCTTGATGATGTGGCAGAAACAGAAAAAGAACAGGCTGACTTGGCAAAGCAACTTGATGACCGATGCAAATGGCTTGAAGAGAAATTCAAAGTAATGGAGACTGCTGATTACAGTGGAGGGATTGACGCTAAGGACTTAAGCTTGGTCCCAGACCTGGTGCTCCCGCCAAAATTTAAAACCCCAGAGTTTGAAAAGTATAATGGGACGAGCTGCCCTGAAGCTCATATTACGATGTTTTGTCGAAGGATGACAGGGTATGTCAATAACGACCAGCTGTTGATTCACTGTTTCCAAGACAGTCTGATCGGGTCTGCGGCCAAATGGTACAACCAGCTCAGCCGTGCCCAAATTGGTTCATGGAAGGACTTGGCTCAAGCTTTTATGAAACAATACGGTCACGTGACGAACATAGCACCCGACAGAATTACTCTACAAAATATAGAAAAGAAGCCGAGTGAGAGTTTCAGGCAGTATGCACAACGGTGGAGGGAAATAGTGATGCAAGTCCAACCACCTCTCTTGGAGAAGGAAACAACCATGCTTTTTATCAATACCCTGAAGGCCCCATTCATTAACCATATGTTGGGAAGCGCTACTAAGAGCTTCTCAGACATAGTGATGTCCGGGGAGATGATGGAAAACGCGGTGAGAAGTGGGAAAATTGAAGCGGGAGAAAGTACCAAGAGATCGGCTCCTAGAAGGAAAGAAAACGAAGTAAACAATGCGAACATATACAATAAAAGTTATTCCAAGCCAGTCACAGTGAGCCAACCAAGGGCAGTGGCTACTAGCCATCAGGCCCTACAAGGCAAGATTCCAACCCAAGGCCTAACACAGAAAGGGTTCAATTCACGCCAATCCCAATGACGTATAAGGAGCTTTACAAGAACCTGTTCGATGCACATGTAGTGTCCCCATTTTACCTAAAACCCATGCAACCTCCATTCCCTAAGTGGTATGACGCAAACGCTCAATGCGAATACCATGCAGGAATCTCAGGACACACAATTGAGAACTGCACAGCCATCAAGAAATTGGTCGAAAGGTTCATGAAGATGGGTATTGTGAAGTTCGACGATCCCACAGAACCTAATGTGGCTGGAAATCCGTTACCCAGTCATTCAGATGAAGGGGTAAACGCGATAGTCGAAAGTAGAGGGAAGAGAACCAAGATGGACGTGTCGGAGGTAAAGACCCCTTCGAGATGGGTTTGGAAGAAAATGGTGGAAGAAGGTTTACTTACACAAGATTTAGAAGAGAAGCTTGAAGGAGGGAAGTACTACTGTGAATTCCATAACGAGGAAGGGCATGAGATCCAAAAGTGCAATGAATTGAGCTCGCAGTGAGATTGATAGAAAGTAAAGAGATCGAATTCTTTGAATACACTGAGGACCCGAAAGGAGAAGATGTATGCGCTTCAGAAGGAGGGTTAACT
Source organism: Gossypium anomalum (assembly GCA_025698475.1). Classification (NCBI taxonomy): domain Eukaryota; kingdom Viridiplantae; phylum Streptophyta; class Magnoliopsida; order Malvales; family Malvaceae; genus Gossypium; species Gossypium anomalum. The sequence goes on along the minus strand of CM046965.1, from coordinate 9,140,402 downwards.
AACAAAGTCCCTGGGGTCAATCACCCAGTGGTAATCATATCGCGACCGAGGACCAGTGAAATGGGGGTACCAATCGCGCCAAAGGTCATAATTCAAAAGCCCGTTGCTTTCCCCTATAAAGATGGCAAAAGGGTTCCTTGGAATTACGACTGCAACGTAATGATTCCAGGAGGGAAGAATCCAACTGGTACTTCAAATAAAGGTCAAGACGAGGGTTTCTATACACGCAGTGGAAGGCGTTATACTCCAAACACAAAGGCAGGATCAGCTAAAGGAAAAGCCGTGGTCGTTGAGCAAGAAAAGGAAAAGATAATGGGACTTGAATCACCTGTCAATGAGCCTGTGACTGAAAAAGAGGCTAAGGAATTCTTAAAATTCCTAAAACACAGCGAGTACAGCATTGTGGAACAGTTACACAAACAGCCAGCCCGCATATCGGTACTAGCTTTGCTCTTAAGCTCAGAGACACACCGCAGGGCGTTGATGAAGGTGTTAAATGAAACATACGTGGCAAATGATATTTCTGTTAATAAGCTCGATCGTCTGGTCAATAATATCAGCGCTGATAACTTCATTTTCTTTAATGATGATGAGATACCATCGGGCGGTATGGGATCTACAAAGGCCCTGCACATCACCACTCGCTGCAAAGGATACACATTGCCAGGGGTGTTGATTGATAATGGTTCAGCATTAAATGTCCTGCCCTTGTCTACACTAAATAGATTGCCAGTAGATAGCTCCCACATGAAGACATACCAGAACGTCGTGAGAGCATTCGACGGCACTGAAAGGAAGGTGATGGGAAGAATCGAGATACCTCTCTTGATCGGCCCAAATACATACGAGGTGGATTTCTTGGTAATGGATATCAAGCCATCATACAATTGCCTGTTGGGAAGACCATGGATTCACTCGGCGGGGGCAGTACCGTCATCCCTACACCAAAAATTGAAGTTGGTAACTGAGGGTAGGTTGGTAACGATAAATGCGGAGGAAGACATCATTGCATCTGTCACCAGTGACGCACCGTACGTGGGTACAGACGATGAGACAATAGAGTGTTCTTTTCGATCACTAGAATTTGTCAATGCTACATTCATCATCGAAGGAAACAAGATCTCAGTGCCCAGAATATCCAGAACTACGAGAATGGGCCTGTGTTTGACGGTCGGCAAAGGAGCCTTACCAGGAAAAGGACTCGGAAGATGCCTCCAAGGAAGGATCGAGGTACCAATGCTGAGAGAAAAACGAGATCGGTTTGGCTTAGGATTTAAGCCAGATACGAAGCAAAAGAAAAAAGAGCTGGAGAAAAGGCAAGAAATGAGGAGAGCGCGTTTGTGCGGTGAGGAGGTCAAGTGGGAGCCGATGACCTTCCCTCATTTATCCAAAACATTTGTGTCAGGAGGGACTATTTACTCCAAGGGAAGAATGACAAAGAAAGAGTCCGCCGAAGAAATGATGAACAGCTTGAGTATCAATGCCATATCTGAATAAAGAACTGAAGAGAATTTAGCTGGAATTCGCCCTTACATCCCTGGAAGCGTTTTGAACAATTGGACCGTAGAGGAGATCCCTGTAACTTTTAGGATTAACTCAGAGTAATGTTCAAAACAAACTTATTGCTCTAAGCCTAGGGGCAATAAGAATCCTTTTATGAAATAGGCATATGTCCAAGTATCTTTATTTCAATAAAAAATGCATTTTTGCGTATCATCTTGAGTGGATATCCTTTTATTCTTTCCAATCATTCATAATCATACCATACAAATAAAATATTCTTAGATTCATTATTCTTTGGATTTTTTTCTTCATCCATAACAGGTCCCCAGATATCAATGATATGAGCGATATTGCCAATGACTCAGAGATTCCCTTCGAGCAAGACTTGTGTATAGAGGACACGGAGGATTTTGAAGATGACCAAAATTGTGGCCTATCTCCTGATTTGTTAAGAATGGTAGAACAAGAGGAGAAACAAATCTTACCTCACAAAGAGTCGGTGGAAGTTGTGAGCTTAGGAGAAGGAAAAGAGGTGAAAATCGGAGCTAGTATCGCTGTAGAAACAAAGCAAGACCTTATCGAATTACTCCAAGAATTCAAGGATGTCTTCGCCTGGTCATATCAAGACATGCCCGGATTGAATACTGATATCGTGGTGCATCGACTCCCTATAAAGGAAGAATGCAGGTCAGTTCAACAGAAACTCCGAAGGATGAGACCCGATATTTTGTTGAAAATAAAAAAAGAGGTCAAGAAGCAATTCGACGCCGGTTTCTTGCAAGTGGTCAAGTACTCAGAATGGGTGGACAATATAGTCCCAGTTCCTAAGAAAGATGGGAAGGTACGGATGTGCGTAGATTATCGAGATCTAAACAAAGCCAGCCCAAAAGACAACTTCCCGTTGCCTCACATTGATACACTAGTAGATAACACGGCAGGTTACTCGCTCTTCTCGTTTATGGACGACTTTTCGGGGTACAACCAGATAAAAATGCATCCGGAAGACATGGAAAAGACCACGTTCGTAACCATGTGGGGAACATTTTGTTATAAAGTGATGCCATTTGGGCTGAAAAATGCTGGAGCAACATATCAGAGAGCCATGGTAACTTTATTTCATGATATGATGCACAAGGAGATCGAATTTTACGTCGATGACATGATTGCAAAATCCAAAACAGAAAATGAGCATGTGCAAGTCCTGAGAAAACTATTCTTAAGGTTAAGAAAGTTTCAACTAAAGCTCAATCCCGCAAAGTGTACCTTCGGAGCCCGGTCAGGAAAACTGTTAGGATTCGTAGTCAGTGAAAAAGGAATTGAAATTGACCCAGATAAAGTTAAGGCGATACAAGAATTACCTCCACCACGCACTCAAAAAGAAGTTCGAGGTTTCCTAGGAAGGCTGAATTACATTGCTCGGTTTATCTCACAACTGACAGATAAATGTGATCTGATATTTCGTCTTCTCAGAAAGCATAACCCGGGTGTTTGGGATGAGGAGTGCGCGAAAACTTTGACAAGGTCAAACATTACCTATCTAATGCCCCATACTAATGCCACCTTGCCTTGATAAACCACTGATATTGTACTTAGCAGTGTTCGAGAATTCCATGGGATGCGTGCTAGGCCAACATGACGAGACTGGAAGAAAAGAAAAAGCAATATACTATCTCAACAAGAAATTTACTGAATGTGAAACGAGATATTCGCCGATCGAAAAGTTGTGCTGTGCTTTAATTTGGACGACCCGAAGACTGAGGCAATACATGTTGTACCACACAACTTGGCTCATCTCAAAAAGCGGACCCTTTGAAGTACATGATGGAATCAAACGCTTTGAACGGAAGAATGGCTCGTTGGCAAATTTTACTTTCTGAGTTTGACATAGTCTCGTGAATCAAAAGGCAGTAAAGGGAGTGCAATAATGGACTTTTGGCTAGTAGAGCTCTAGAAGATTATGAGCCATTGAGTTTTGATTTCCCGACGAAGATCTAATGTATGTTGCAACCACGAAAGAAGACTCTCAAGAAGGCCACCCTTGGAAGCTGAATTTTGACGAGCTTCAAATGTCTTGTAGGAAATGGAATCGGGGCAGTCTTGGTATCCCCAAACGGAGATCATTATCCTTTCACCAGTAAATTGGATTTTGACTGCACAAACAATATGGCGGAATACGAGGCATGCATCATGGGCATCCGTGCAGCCATAGAACGCAAAATAAAAGTGTTGGAGGTATACGGAGATTCTGCGCTAGTGATCTATCAGCTTAAAGGTGAATGGGAGACAAGAGATCCCAAGCTGGTCAGTTATCGAAGATTGGTTCTTGAGTTAATCGAGGAGTTTGACGATATCACTTTCTGTTATCTCCCACGAGATAAAAACCAGATGGCTGATGCCTTGGCAACTTTAGCTTCTATGATTAAAGTGAACAAGCAAGAGGATATGAAGCCTATCCAAATGAGCATTTATGAGGCTCCGGCTCATTGCTGCAACATCGAAGAAGAAGAGGAGAAAGATGACCATCCTTCGTATCAGGATATTTTACGATATGTGAAGAGTCATGAATACCCAGACCAAGCAACTGAGAATGACAGGAGGACATTAAGAAGGTTGGCCAGTGACTATGTCCTGAATGGAAAAATCCTGTATAAAAGAAGAAAAGACCAAGTGCTCTTAAGATGTGTGGACGCTGTCGAGGCTAAGCAAATCTTAGAAGAGGTTCACGAGGGTATCTGTGGGACACACGCCAATGGTTTCACAATGGCTAGGCAGATCATGAGATTCGGATATTATTGGTCCACTATGGAAGGAGATTGCATCAACTATGCCAAGAAATGCCATAAATGCCAAATTTATGGAGATAAAATTCATGTACCTCCTTCACCTCTTCATGTCATGACTTCTCCATGGCCTTTCTCCATGTGGGGCATGGATGTCATAGGGCCAATCTCACCGAAGGCATCTAATGGACATAGATTCATCTTTGTGGTCATAGATTACTTCACCAAATGGGTAGAGGCCACCTCTTACGCCAACGTCACAAAGTCGGTAGTCAGTAAGTTCTTGAAGAAAGAAATCATATGTCGATATGGGATGCCTGAGTGAATCATATCGGACAATACACTGAACTTGAACAATAGCACGATAGCGGAAGTTTGTAGCCAGTTCAAGATCAAACATCATAACTCATCGCCGTACCGCCCAAAGATGAACGGTGCAGTGGAAGCAGCCAATAAGAACATCAAGAAGATCATAGGAAAAATGACTAAGACCTATAAAGATTGGCACGATAAATTACCATTTACCCTATATGCCTACCGGACGTCGGTCAGAACATCTACCGGGGCAACACCATTTTCTTTAGTTTATGGAATGGAGGCGGTTCTACCTATTGAGGTTGAGATACCCTCTCTACGCGTGCTTTCAGAACTAAAGTTAGATGAAGCAGAATGGATCCAGTCTCGATACGACCAGTTGAACTTGATTGAAGAAAAGAGGCTAAAGGCTATCCGACATGGTCAAATGTATCAAAAAAGAATGATGCGGGCTTACAATAAGAAGGTTCGCCCTAGAGAATTTCATGAAGGAGACCTCGTATTGAAAAAGATCCTTCCCATACAAAAGGACTTCAGAGGAAAATGGATGCCGCATTGGGAGGGACCTTATGTGGTAAAGAAGGCTTTCTCTGGAGGGGCTCTGATTTTGACCGAGATGGATGGTAAAAGCTTACCTAATCCCGTGAATTCAGATTCAGTCAAGAGATATTCTACCTAAAAAAAAAAAAACGGAGAGGCCAAGGCAAAAACCCGTAAAAGGGCGCTTTGAGACCAAAGGGGTTTTGAGTTGAAAACCCAGGATTGGGCGATTCAAATTTTGATCGAAGTTGGGGGCATACTGTGGTCCTATTTTCTTTGAATTGACAAGAAGGAGGGATGCTATATCTTGGGGTATCGACAAAATACTCTTGATCTTCTAAACGCGTACCGAGTTCAAAGGGTCCCCGAGAAGTTTGTGCAACGAAGCTCATACTGCGATATCTGGGGCACCTCTTCTTATCTCGTTCATTTTGATTCTTGGAAAGAATATATTATCTTGATTAGTTTATCAATTCCCATTTCATATTTTAGTAAATTTGCTATTTTGGTTACCCTATTCATTTTGAGTTTTGTTCTCAAATAAAATTCCATCTTGTCTACTGCGATAATCTTTTCAAACATTTTTCTGTTGAAATGATGATTAATGGACTACTAACATTCAAAAAGGAGTTCTGTATATTACTCTGAAATGCTTCTAAATGATACAAGGACCTGAAACGGGACTAATTTGTTTGAATCACCCTACATTCAAAGGTTGGAAACATTGGGGAAAAAATAGCCCAGATGGTGATTATTCTTTGGGTATCCTGCCAGAGATTCCAGTCGAAGAAAAGGCAGGATGACACGTTGATGATAAAATCTCGATGAACAACGAGTAATAACAAAAAAAAAAGAGAGAAAAATGACATTTTTATTCATACGTCATTCATAACGCATCTAATCAGGAGCATTTGTTTCATTTCGATCATAGCATCCTAGTTATTTGATTCATTCATAACACATCTAGTTAGGAGCATTTGATTCATTTCGATCATAGCATCCTAATCATTTGACATAAGTATAGATACATGGAACTGATTCTATAGGTCATATCCCTAAAATCAGTGAATTCACAAGCTTTAACCCCCTAAGCAGCAGGGTAACAAGCTGAATTTGCAAATCTTGTCTCCCTAAAGTTGCAGTGGAACAGATCAAAGCAAGCTGAATTTACAGATCTTAATCCCCTAAGCAGTAGGGAAATAGATCAAAGATGATGGGCTTTAACCCCCTAAGCAGTAGGGTAACGAGCTGAATTTATAGATCTTAACCCCTAAATAGTAGGGAAATAGATCGAAGATGATGGGCCTTAACCCCCTAAGTAGTAGGGTAACAGGCTAAAAATCAAATATCATCTCCCTGAAATGACGTCGGAGCGTTTCAAAGCCACAGCAGATCTCCTTGAAGTTTCAGTAGAGAAGATTGAAGTTATAAATCTTATTTCCCTGAAGTTGCAGTGGAACGGACTGAAGATATGAATAAAACAGATCTTATCTCTTTGAAGTTGTAGAAGAGCAGATCAAAACAAACCTTATCCCCTTGAAGTTGCAGTGGGGCAGGTTAAAGTTGCAAGTCTTATCTCCCTGAAGTTGCAGTGGAGCAGACTGAAGATAGCAAATCTCATCTCTCTGAAGTTGCAGTAGAGCAGATTAAAGCTATGAATCCTATACCTCTGAAGTTGCAGTAGGTCGGATCAAGTCTACCGTGGCAAACCTTATCCCCCTGAAGTTGCGGTGGGGCAGGTTAAAGTTGCAAGTCTTATCTCCCTGAAGTTGCAGTGGAGCAGACTGAAGATAGCAAATCTCATCTCTCTGAAGTTGCAGTAGAGCAGATTAAAGCTATAAATTATATACCTCTGAAGTTGCGTGAGGTCGAGATCAAGTTACCATCTCCCCGAAGTTGCAAAGTGGAGTAGATGGAAATCACGCACCTCATCTCCCGCAAGATGCAAATGGAGCGAGTTGAAATTATCAACTCTTAGCCCTTTAAAGTTCCATTGGAGTAGATCGAAGCTACAAGTCTCTTCTCCCCGAAATTACATTCGAGCAAATCGTAGAACTAATTCCTATACCCCTGAAGATGCGATTGGGATAGAACGAGGCCATTAGAAGAAAAGAAGCACCGAGAGGCCAAGATTCTACAAGACTAGGCAAAATTGGCTCTTTTAAGGTCTTTGCTCCATTCTTGTTACACGACAATGAGCAAAGAAGGGCAGCTGTTATAGCCAATTTTGGCCTGGCCAACAAGAAATAATACAAACAAAAATAAAAACAAAACCCAAATTAATTCCAAAATAAAAGTCCCAAATAAGCAAGTCTATTTTACAAAATTTAAAACCCAATTAGCCCAAATCTAAATTAACCCTAATAGCCCACCATCTTTATTTTTCAGCACCACCAACCCTATATGCCAAAACCTTCACCACAGCCACAGCTCATTTACGCATACCGCCAACCCTTGGCCTCCCCTCGGCCACCATGCCCCCGACCATTGCTCTTCCACGCGCATGGCACTGCCACACATGCAAGCAAATACAACAACAAAAAGAAGCACGCAAATGACAGAGCAATAAATAGCTAAATAACAAAAATCATGAAACAAACAGTTTTTAGATTGGCTTTAAAGCCAATATCTTTTCTTTTGTAAACCGGTACACGCATTAAGCGATCGAAATAGCAAGAGACCAAAAGGTGGATTTTATTTCCATTTTCGTTTTATGTTTTAAGTTCATATATTCTTTTTTTTTTTCCCTTTTAGATACGAAAATAGAAAAGAAAAGAAGGAAAGGGAACTCACCCGATTTACGCCGTGACCACGCCATCGGTACCTCCATCTCTCTCGCCGGACTTAAGTCCAAATGGGGGGGAAAGAGGTTTTCTCTCTTTAGTCTTTTCGGGGCTAAAAGGGGAGGGGCCTTCAGGCATGTCTAAACAGGGGTTAAAGGGCCCATTATCGAACCTCCGACTACCGCTCATAGCGGCCGGAGCGGGGGTGAATAGTACCCTCGGTGACTAAGAGAAAGAGAGGAGGAAGAGAGGCCAAGGAGCTCTCTGTTTTTTTTTTAAAAAAGAAAAGCTGAAAATGAATTTTAAAAAAAATTTTGGGGGGTTTAAGTACAGGCATGAAACGGCAGCACTTTGGGGTGGCATTCCCAAATGCAACATGCACTTTGGGCTTGGGATATTATCCCATTCAGTCCCCGCAGGCCTAAGTGCGCCTCGATTTGGCCCTATTTGTATTCTGCTTTTTATTTTGCAATCGATGCTTCAAAATTTGATTCCTTCCAATCACGTCCTGAATCTTTATATCTTATTTTTTATTTAAAAATATCTTATTATGTGTTATTTTAATGTTTTCATAGAATGTTTACATAAGATTGTTTATATGCATTATTTATCTTGGCTTGTTAAAATATGTTGATGATTTAAAATTGTAATTATTTGTTTCAAACTCGTTTCTTAAGCATTATGTATTCTAAATTGTTTTGTATATACTATATATATTTTGGCTTTCTTTTTACACATTATCTATGTAGTATTTCAAATCTTTTTATACATGTAATTAAAAAACTGTTTTGTACATTATCTCTTTAAATTTCTTTTACTTTAGATTTTACTTATTATTTTTAAAATCGATCAGATTATCTATTTAAAATTGTTTTATATATCTTATATTAAACTATTTTGTTTATTTGAGAACGTTTTTGTCATTTACTTTAGGTTTTATGTATATCATTTATTTTACATTTTATGTGTATATATTATTTATTTTAAAACCACTCCTAGGGATTTTCTTATACTTGCTTTATATAATATAGATTTTAAAACTCTCTTACACCATTCATTTTATAAACTCGCTTTATGTGTCATGCATTTCAAATTGTTTTATTATTTATTGTAAGATTTTATATATATTATCAATTTCAAATTTTTATATATATTATCTATTTTTTATATACCATTTATTTCAAGATGTTTTGTATATCACTTATTTTAAATTTCTTTTTACATAATATTTATTTTAAACTCATTTATATATTATTTATCTTAAATAATTTCACATATTATTTATTTTAAATTTTTTTTCGTATATTATTTATTTCAAACTTTCGCCAATATTACTTATTTTAAAATTTTTATACATTTAATTGTTTTGCATATGGTCGATATTAAATTTCTTTTTTTACATTATTTATTTTAAATTCATTTATTATCATTTTAAAATTTGTTTTACATTTTATTTATTTTAATTTGCTTTATAACTTTTTAAATTGTTATATATATTATTTAATTCATTGGCTTTTGATTATTAACATTAGTATTTAAATGATGCATGTTGGGAGATTATTGCCATTGCATGTATTATGATTCGTTTATTTGTATTTTCATATTATTGCCATTCACTTGTGTAATATTTTTATTCATGTATCATTGTTCCATGCCGCACTATACTTTTATTTCACAGCATCGCCCCATGAATTAAGCCCCAATACATTTGTCCAATAAATCGTTTACTTTAACCTAAATAAATAACACTTGTTGTTTAAATATTGCATTCACTACTATTCAAAAACGAATTTTTTCAAATAAGGCAATGTTATGCATTTTGAGATATCGAGAAATTGTGCCCTAACTTACGGGGTTTCGATTTTCTCGTTATTTCTAAATAGCTAAATATCCTTTTCGAGTTTTAAAACACATGAAATTCTCATTTAAATTAAAAGACAACCTTGTGCTCGGGAATTCATGGTATTATGTCCTAACTTACGGGATGTGATACTCCGATATCTCGAGATAAGGAAATCTTTAAACAAATTATTTTGTGCTAAATTCATGAATTTTAAAATCGACATAAATAGAAAAGATCGTACTTCAAATTCATTCCCGATTTTCAATCTTCGACATTAAGACACTAATTAATCAACTCGGTACCAATTTTTGGGCGTGTCGAGGGTGCTAATCCTTCCTCGCACGTAACCTACTCCCGAACTTGTTCTCTCGAGTTTCGTAGACCAAAATGTCGTTTTAGTAAACTAAAATTGTTTTATTAAAACAAAGGTGATCCGATCACACCTAATAAAGATCGGTGGCGACTCCCGTTTTTAATTTTCGTTTTTCAAAATCCAGTCGATCCCGTTTTTTCAAAAAATGGTTTCGACAAAGGGTACATGATAATTAATGTTGCATGGCTGGCTCTTTGTAGTATTAGTTTAAAATACCAAGTTGAGGTTTATAAATAAAACTACTTCCCATGTTACATAATTAGCAGATTAATCTATATATTATAATTCAGCCACCATTTTAATTTACAACTACATAAAATATTTGTCTAATCTCTGCATAAAGAATATATATATTTGTTTAATCAGCTCATTTGATCATCGTCTCTGTATAAATGGCCTTTGAGCGATTAAGGACGCTCCCCACACAAGCAAAAAATGGAGTGCAAGAAGTTTGGTCAGTTCCTATGGGCTGCAATGGTGGCCCTGCCACTTTTGGCAACGGCGGCTCATGCCTGCTACGAGGACTATTACTTCTGCCTGTATCCAGATGACTGTTGCAGTGGCTATTGCTTTATTTATGGTCCTAGTATAGGGACGTGCGTCACACGGTAGTTCCGATCCGAAGGTGGCCGATGAGACGAATACCAGTTTATCCGCCTCATCGTATCCATTTGGTTGTATGACTTTCGTCGCAAGATTTGTTGCTTTTGTCGCTAATGGTGTTATCATTTACTGTTGTTGTTCTTGTTAAGTAGAGGGATTAAACTTCTAAAAATAAAAGTGCAACAACCCTCCTGCTCCTCCTGTCATTCTTCTTCTTTCAAGTTTCCAATGGAAAATTGTTGGAAAAAGTTGCTGAGGTTAAAATATGCTCCATGTCCCTATTCTGTTTGCCCATTAGTCTTTCTATTTTTTGAACCTAAAAATTAAAGTTTAATTATTACTATCGTTAAAATATGTTTGTATGATATATTGAAATAAAAAAATACTCGATTAGTAGTCATATAACCAATAAAATGTTGTAATAAACATGAATTTAAAAAAATGACTTTAAAAATGCTAACAATTGGACTATCATTTTAAATATGAAAAGTAGAGGGATTAAACTTCTAAAAATAAAAGTGTAATAACTACATTTGTAACACCCCAAACCCGGCCAAGACGTTATGGCTGAATCTGGTGATGTCACATGGAATGAGATTTGAAATCGAAGTTATCAAGTTAAAACCGTCTCCGTTTATTATCTTCTATTTATCTCTCATAAATTTCAAAATCATTTCCTCGTTAATTTGATTCGTTTAAAACCATATTTTGTAGCGGAAGCTTTTAAAACCGTGATATTTAAAGAAAATCACTCCCGTTTAGGAAAACATCGTTTTGAATTAAACCGAGTCTTTGTTGAGTTAGCAGTTTAAAAATCCATGGAACAGTGAAAATCCAAAGTAAAAGCAGTAGTCCAAAAGTCCAATTTACATAAAAAAATAACCCAGAAAATAAATTGGAAATTAATACCATAACTGAAATTAAAATAGTTCAATAATTATGTGGTCACCATCGAGTCCTCCGTCGCACCGATTAGTCTAAGTCTGGGGATTACCTAGACAGATGAAACAGAAAGGGGTGAGTTTACATAAACTCAGTGAGTAATCCCCACAGAAGACATGCATCCAGTCAAACAGAACAAACAGTCAAATGCAGACTGGGCCTAAGCCCATTTCAATTTTAGTAGTAGTCTGGGCCTTAGCCCTTTTCAGTTTCAGTATCAGATATGCATTAGGGCCTAAGCCCATCACAAGATAAATATCGGATATACATTAATCAATGAAATGAGTCCTACCAGAATACCCGAAATTTTTACAAAAAATATTATCGATAATATAGTAAAATAAGGAAATAAAGTGACAAAAAGAGAAATTTTGAGTTATGTCAATATTGAGAAGTATATTATGATATATTAATTTAAGAAAGGACTAAATTGTAAAAGTGAGAAAAGTTTTGTGGCCCAAGAGTAAATACTCAAAATTTAAAGGATTAAAGTGTAAATATGAAAAATTTGAAGGACCAATAGTGTAAATATTTTAGGAGTGGAATGATCTAGAAACTAAGGAAAATGGATGAATTAGGACCAAATTGAATAGATGAAGAACTATGAGGGACTAAATTGCAATTTTACCAAATTAAATGATGACTCAAGGATGGAATTTTAAAAGATAATGAAGGGCAAAATGGTCAATTGGAAGAGAGAGAAATCTAGAAAGTAATAATGATGCTAGAGATATTTTGATATTTTATAATTATTTAATTAGATAAATATTATTTTATTAATATTTTAATAAGATATTTTATTATTATTTTATTAGTATATAAAGAAAGAAAGATGAGAAATTCTCATCCATATTTTCCAATGCACTAACGTGAGAGAAAGAGAGGAAGAAAGAAAGTTTTACTTTCTTTACAATTTGGTCCTTTTACCAAAAATTCACCATTTTCACCCAAAAATCAAATGAATTTCCATAGCTACCAAGAGAGAAAAATGTTAAGGAGAGCATGGGGAGTTAGAATATCAAGTTGGATTCAAGAAATAGAAGCTGGAGGAGAGAGAAAATAAAGTTAAAGATTGGTATCAAGAGAACAATGTAAGTACATCAAGATTTCAATATGTTTTTAAGTTTGTTATTGTTGATAAAGCATGGAAATAATGTTATAGTAGAGTTTTCTTACATGAGGTCCTATGTTCTTGATATGTTAGTGAAGAGAAAATAAGAGAAAGTGATGAGAAATGGTGTAGAAAAAGAAAATAAGGGTGTTATAACATGGTAATTAATATCTTGCACTAAAAAAGTTATGGACAGTAGCAGTAGTCTAACTTTGAAAAATCACCATAAATTTTAGAAACAGAATTAGAAGATGAAAAAAATATGGAATTAAATCTTATTGAGTCTAGTTTCTCATAGAAGAAACAGTGTAAGCAATGGATTTGTAAATTTTGAGATATAATGAATTTTGTGAGACAAGGTCAGAATGAATTCGGGTTCCCCTGTTCAGACTTTGAAAAATCATAAAAAAATGAATAAAAATAATTAGGGGCTTAAATTTATATGTATAGAATCCTGAATGAGTTTAGTTTTAATAGAAACAAGCTAGAACATCATTTGAATTCTGTACAAGGAGATAATAAATTTTTAGTGAAGAAGGGTCAGAACTGTCAGACAGCAGAACAGGGGTGACTTTAATGAATAAACTGTACTAATTGGCTAAACCAAAAATTCTGAAAATTTTATGGTGTTAGAATTAAGTGACCCTAATTCTTATTTAAATAAAATATGATGGAAAATAAAATAAAAGTAAAATCCATATAGAACTAGACTTCTTTTATTTTATTTTAGAATAAGGTTTTTTAAACCTTATTAAACTCCATCTATTTTATATTTACTAGGATAAGGTGTTTCAATCCTACTAGAATATGGCTTTACAAGCCTATAAATAGACATAGTCTATTCCTTTTGTATTGATTCAAATTTTCGACATAGTGAATTTTCTTCTCCTCTGCCCGTGGTTTTTTCCCGAAAGGGTTTCCACGTAAAATTTTGTGTTCTTTATTTTTTATTTTATTTTATTTTTTTCACAATTGGTATCCGAGCTTCCGGGTTGTTCATCTCGATCACGGTAATGGCGTTTTTGAAATATGAAATTCCGTTGTTGGATCGCAACACCAGATTTGCGTTGTGGCAGATTAAGATGCAAGCGCTTCTTGCGCATGGATCTCGGAGGATGCCCTGCTAGGGATAGATAAGATGCCTTCGACATTAACAGATGAAGAGAAGAAGCGTAAGGATCGAAAGGCATTAACACAATTGCATCCGCATTTGTCCAATGAAATTTTGCGAGATGTGATGAAAGAGAAGACTGCCACGCATTATGGAAGAGGCTAGAACAAATATGTATGTCGAAAACTCTAACAAGCAAGTTGCATATATGAAGCGGCGTCTTTATGCTCATCGTTTGGAGGAAGGTGCTTTCATACACGAACACTTAACAGTGTTTAAAGAAATTCTCTCAAACTTGGAGGCCATGGAGGTTCAATGATGATAAGGAAGATCTAGGGTTGATTCTACTTTGTTCGTTGCCTCCGTCTTATTCAACCTTTAGAGACACGATTTTATATAGCACGAGTCTCTCACGCTTGATGAGGTTTATGATTCTTTAACCTCGTATGATAAGATGAAACATCTTGTGGTTAAACCTCGACTCTCAAGGAGAGGGTCTCATTGTTTGTGGGAGACAAGATCGAATCATCGATGATGATCGTGGTAGGACACAGAGAAAGAAATCATCGTGGTAAATCTAAGGGTAGATCAAGTCTTCAAATAGAGGTAAAACTTGTAACTTCAGTAAGAAGAAAGGGCACATTAAACTGAGTGCTATAAGCTACAAAATAAGATTAAAAGGGAGGTCATGAATCAAAGGGAAAACAACCGTAAAATTTCGTGAAGGCGATGTTGTAGAAGACGACAAATGGTGAACTTCTAGTCGCTTCTGTCAATGATTCTAAAGTAAGTGAGGAGTGGATACTTGATTCAGGCTGCACCTTCCATATGAGTCCCAATCGGGATTGGTTTACAACTTACGAAACAGTGTCTGAAGGTGTTGTTTTAATGGGAAATAATGCTTCGTGTAAGATCGCAGGTGTTGGAACAATTAAAGTTAAGATGTTTGATGGAGTTGTCAGAACACTTAGTGATGTACGGTATGTTCCAGAATTGAAAAGAAATTTAATTTCGTTGAGTACTCTTGATTCAAAAGTGCAGATACACATACAAAAAAGTGGGGTTTTAAAGATTTCAAAAGGTCTCTTGTTGTGATGAAAGGGCAAAGAAAAACCGCCAAGTTATATGTTTTGCAGGGTTCTCTCATTCTCGGTGATGCAAATGCCGCTTCTCTTCCTTGTCGATGATGATATTACTAAACTTTGGCATATGCGCCTAGGGCATATGAGTGAGAATGGCATGGTAGAATTGAGCAAAAGAGGACTTCTTGATGGGCAAGGAATTTGCAAACCGAATTTACTGTGAGCACTGTGTGTTTTGGGAAGCAAAAAAGAGAGTTCGATTCACTAGAGGAATCCATAACACGAAGGAAACGTTGGAGTATATTCATTCTGATCTGTGGGGACCATCCAGAGTGCCTTCGAGAGGTGGAGCTAATTATATGCTAACCTTTATTGATGATTTTTCCAGAAAAGTTTGGGCGTTCTTCCTGAAGCAGAAAAGCGATGTGTTTTCCGCATTTAAGTCTTGGAAAATTATGATTGAAAAACAGACGGAAAAACAGATAAAATACCTCCGCACAGACAATGGCTTAGAGTTCTGTTCTGATGAGTTTAATAGATTGTGCAAGTCAGAAGGGATCGTGAGACACTTGACGATTCGTCATACTCCACAAAGAAACGCGGCGTTGCGAAACGAATGAACAGAACAATCATGGAGAAGGTTCGATGTATGTTGTCAAATGCCAACTTACCAAGTCGTTTTGGGCGTACGACCTCTCATCGCATGTTTTTTGATCAACCGATCTCCATCCGTTGCCATTGAGAAAAAGACTCCACAAGAGGTATGGTCTGGTAATCCTGCTAATTATTCTGATTTAAAGATCTTTGGGTGTCCTGCGTATGCTCATGTTAATAATGGAAAATTGGAACCGAGATCCATTAAATGTGTTTTTCTTGGTTATAAAGCTGGTGTAAAAGGGTATAAGTTATGGTGTCCTAAAATAGGAAAGTTGTGATTAGCAGAGATGTTGTTTTTGATGAAACCGCTATGCTTCCTAACTTATCTCTTAAAGACTGCTCCAATAAAGAAAATCAAAAGCGGTGGAGCATCAGTTAATACAGAGTCGACTCCTCAAGTCAAGACAAAAATTGAGAATAGAGTTGCTTCTTCGCCTCAATACTCTATCGCCAAAAACAGAACTAAAAGAGAAATTAAACCTCCAAAGAAGTATCTTGAGGTGATCTAGTTGCTTATGCTTTAAATGTGGTGAAGATATAGATGCGAATCAAGAGCCATCAAATTATTCTGAGGCGATTAGTGTGAAGACTCGAAAAATGGATGTTTGCTATGCAAGAGGAGATGGAATCACTCCACAAAAACAAAACATGGGATCTTGTGAAACTTCCTAAAGGTAAGAAGACTGCTCGTTGTAAATGGGTGTTTAAAAAGAAAGAAGGGACTCAGGAGTTGAAGAACCTAAATATAAAGCAAGGCTTGTTGCAAAGGGTTACAGATCAAGTTCCAGAGTGGACTTCACGAGATGTGTTCTCCCAGTTGTGAAGCATAGTTCGATTCGAGCTTTGCTTGGTATTGTGGCCATGCATGATTTAGAGCTTGAGCAGTTAGATGTAAAAACTGCATTTTTGCATGGAGAACTTGAGGAAGATATTTACATGCAACAACCAGAGGGTTTTACAGTTTCAGAAAAAGAGGATTATGTTTGCTTGCTGAAAAAAAGAATCCCTTTACGGTTTGAAACAGTCACCAAGGCGATGGTACAAGAGGTTTGATTCCTTTATGACTTCTCACGATTTCAAAAGAAGTAGTTTTGACAGTTGTGTTTACTTTAAGAAAAACAATAATGGTTCTTTTGTGTATCTACTTCTTTACGTTGATGACATGTTGATAGCAGCAAAAGACAAAGGAGAGATAAGAAAGGTCAAAGCCCAACTAAGTGAAGAATTTGAGATGAAAGATTTGGGACCAAAGAAAGAAGATACTTGGTATGGAGATTCTTAGAGATAGAAAAACAAGTAAATTGTACCTAAGTCGGAAGGGGTACATTGAGAAACTTCTTTGCGGTTCAATATGCGGAGTGCTAAGCTCATTAGTACTCCTTTAGCGCCCATTTTAGACTTTCATCGACTTTGTCTCCACAATCAGATGATGAGATTGAGTACATGTCACATGTTCCATACTCTAGTGCAAAGTGGGATCTCTCATGTATGCTATGGTTTGTTCACGTCCAGATTTATCATATGCAATCGATGCAGCTTAGCGGATATATGGCGAATCCGGTAAAGAACACCGGAAAGCGCTTCGGTGGATTTTAAGATACTTACGAGGTACTATCGATGTTTGCTTACGCTTTGGAAGAACTGAGATGGAGTTATTGGGTATGTTGATGCTGATTTTGCTTTGGAGACCTTGATAGAAGAAGATCTCTCACAAGTTACGTCTTTACAATCGGAGGTTGTGCAATAAGTTGGAAAGCCACTTTGCAAACTACACGCTTTGTCTACCACTCAAGCCGAGTACATGGCGATTCATCGAGGCTTGTAAAGAAGCTATTTGGTTGAAGGGACTCTTTAGTGAACTAAATGAAGACCTTCAAATCAAACACATATTTTGTGACAATCAGTGCCATCTTTCTTACAAAAGATCAAATGTTTCATGAGAGAACAAAACACATTGATGTTCGGTATCATTTTGTTCGTGATATTATTGCTCGTGGTGATATTGTTGTGAGCAAAATTAGTACTCATGAAAATCCTGCAGATATGATGACCAAGTCACTTCCTATAACCAAGTTTGAACATTGCTTAGACTTGGTTGGTGTTCATTGTTGAAGTTAAACCCTTAAGGGGTTTTATGGAAGAGGTGGAGAACTTGTTCATGATAAAAAAAAAAAAACTTGTTCATTGAGAATTTGTGTCAAGGTGGAGATTGTTAGAATTAAGTGACCCTAATTCTTATTTAAATAAAATACGATGGAAAATAAAATAAAAGTAAAATCCATATAGAACTAGACTTCTTTTATTTTATTTTAGAATAAGGTTTTTTTTAAACCTTATTAAACTCCATCTATTTTATATTTACTAGGATAAGGTGTTTCAATCCTACTAGAATATGGCTTTACAAGCCTATAAATAGACATAGTCTATTCCTTTTGTATTGATTCAAATTTTCGACATAGTGAATTTTCTTCTCCTCTTGTGGTGGTTTTTTCCCAAAGGGTTTCACGTAAAATTTTGTGTTCTTTATTTTTATTTTTATTTTATTTTTTTCACATATGGTAAGAATATATGTGAGTCTAGTTTCAGTAAAATTTACAGATCTTAATTTGGAGTTCTCAGAACTCAATAAATAAATAATTTAGTGACTATGACTCAAATGGATGACTTTGAATATACATATAAGTAAATAGTGAAATTACTATTTATTGATAATGTTACTTATAAGCATATTGTATAAATTTAAGGATGTGGAATGGAGAGGAGGAGGAGGAAAATATGTATGAATATTCATCTAGCATGGCTAATTTGCATGTTTTAGGCTCAGGGGACTAAATTGAATAAAAGTAAAACTTTATGGGCAATTTTGTAAAAATGTCAGAAAAGACTAAATTGCATGAAATAGATTATTTTATTATTTAAATTACAAAATTTAACGAAATTATCAATTTAGTTCAAGATCGGGGGAAAACATGTTTTAGGGATTAAATTGAAAAGTGTTGAAATTATGGAAATTTTTGATATTTTATAGAATTCATGGACTGTTATCAATATATATGAGAATAATAGTTGGAAATAAGGATTAAATTGCAAGAATTTTATTTTCCTGACCCCAAGGATGAAATCGTCATTAATTAAAAGTTTAGGGGCAAAATGGTAATTTTGCTTAGAGCATTAATTAAATGCATTAGAATATGAAATGAATGAAAATGATGATCAAATTTATTTAAAAGAGATTCGGGCGACTCAAATATGAGACTCGATCGTGAAAAAGAAAAGATATCGGATTAATGAAATTATAAACACAAACAAGAAATTAGGTAAGTTCGTGTAACTTGAATTATATTCTTAAATGCTTGAGATTGTATGTAATTGATGTGAATATGATTTGAATGTTCATTGTATAGAAATTCATGAAACATTGATATATTTGATAAAATGGGAAGACAATCCCGGTTGAATGAAAGGAAAATTCGATGGATCTCTGAAAAGGAATTGACGGTAAAAAAAGGATCTAGCCCGGACGGGTGATCCTATCCTGATATAGCCCTCCCGAAGAATATGTGGAAAATGGATTTAGCCCGGACGGGTAATCCGAATTAGGGTCTGAATTTAGCCTGGACTGGTAATTCAGATCCAAGCTCATTAGAGTAATTGTCGTTGCGGGGATTTAGCCCGACTGGTAATCCCGACAATACTCCATGAGTTTATATTACAGGGGATTTAGCTTGAACTGGTAATCCCACTGTAAGGATGAGGTTCGCGGGAGTGTGCTCTCTGATATAAAATGTGTAAGACCATGGTTGAAAGATACCATGGCAACCTGATATGAAATGTGTAAGACCATGGTTGAAAGATACCATGGCAACCTGATATGAAATATGTAAGACCATGGTTGAAAGCTACCATGGCAACGCGACGGGGAAATGAATAAGACCATGGTTGAATGATACCATGGCAACCTGATATGAAATATGTAAGACCATGGTTGAAAGATACCATGGCAACGCGATGGGGAAATGAATAAGACCATGGTTGAATGATACCATGGCAACATGACAGAAAATGAGTAAGACCATAGTTGAAAGACACTATGGCATCATGTCGAAGATAAATAAGATCGTGGAAGAGAAACGCCAAGATATCTGTTGAACAACAACTAATATTCGTGTAATATAACAAATGGTAAAATGAATTGGTTATACAAAATGGTAATGTGAAATGTTTACAGAATTGGTCATATGGAAATAAATGTACAAAATAGTTGTATGAAATATTTAATAAGATAGAAAAATGAAATAAGTATAGGTACATGGAATTTAAATTATGTTAAGTTTAATACTTAACTATTACCAAAATAAATATACCTAAGATATAAGGAAATGATGGTGCATGAAATGTTGATATAATAAAATAAATGATATGTATCATGACATATACATATGAGATTATCTTTTATATGTTAACATAGGGAAAATATGTAAGTTAAGACGAGTAATTAAATTCAAATATGTCATATTGAGAAAACAAGAATTTATATGAAATATGTGTAAGTACACTAACAAGTGTTGTTGATGATGCTTAGGCAAGTGCCAAGCCATTGATTGAATGGTAATATATTTATTGATGCATTGAATTGGTAAGTATTTAAGTGAATTTTTTTTATTGATCTGCAAATGGTAGTAATGTTCTGAAACCCTATTCTGGCAGCGGATACGGGTTAGGGGTGTTACACTACCCAACCAACCTCTATACACCATCTTCGTCCATTCCTACACTCCATGTTGGGTTTAAAACACCCACTCATCCCTACACTCTAAGTAGTACTGAATGCGGTACATAATCAGTAAATTGCAACTGAGCTGCCAGATAATAAGCTTAAGAGCCTTTCAGTACACTTCATCCAAATATCAACATCCCAACCTAATGCAATGCAACATACAGTATATGACATGCTAATCCATGAATATCAGTTATACATACGATTCAGTATTCATTCACATAATCATCATGCTCAGTACATACATCATACATACAATTCACGCATTTAAGGGTCTAAGTAGTGCTTACCGACCCTACAGTAGGTTCACAGTTGACTTGGGTGACCCATGCAACCTTTGAACACATTTCAGTTAAATGGGCTCACACGGCCATGTGGTCTGCCCGTGTGGCCCATACGGCTCAAATCAGTCTAGCCCGTGTGTCGCACACAGCCTACCTGGCCATCACATGGTCGTGTCTTGCGCGCACGGCCTAGCCTCGTCGATTACACGCCCGTGTTATGGCACATGGCCTACCACATATTAATTACCACTTAATTAATATTTGAGTTATTAATTATTATTTTGAAAATGTCACTTTGCATTAATTTCATATAGTAAAACTATAGTGCATTTTGAATCTATTAAAAATGTTTTAATTGTTTTTCAAAATTAATTAAATTTTATTATAAATTAGCTAAATTCTCATTTAATTAGCAAATATATATTTTTAAAATTATAAAAATATATTATTTAATAAATTTAAAAAATAAACACTTGAAATTGCGTGTGCTACACGTGGGATTGGAACTAGTTTGAAAATGCAATTAGAATATTCTGAAGTTTGAAAACCAATTAAAAAAAAGGGTCATAGTTTGGAGATGTTTGATACAATTAACTCATCTTTTCCTTGCTATTTTTTCCTTGATACAATTAACTCATATTTTCCTTGATAAAATTGCTTGTGATATTTATTTTTCTTGCTATTTTTTATATTAATAGTATTATCAATTACTTTTTTAGGCTAACATCATAAATATGACGATTTGATTTTAATTTTTATTACCTATTTAGAAATTATTTTTATCATACTAATAAATATTTGATAGTAATTAATATTTTTAAAATATATAATTTATATAACTATATAATTACAATTTGTACTACCAAACGTAACTTAGGGAATTACGATGTAATTACATTTTGTCAGTCAAATACGTTTAGAGAATTACAATTTTTTATTTTTACAAGAGAGTATAATTACAACCCTAATAATTATATTTTCATTCAATTAATTTGTGTTGTCCAAACAAAAATTTACATTCACTCATCTATAAATACAACCATTCACATATAAGGTTAAAATATGCTCCATGTCCCTAATCTCTTTGCACATTTAGAATTTAATCCCTCTATTTCTTGAATCTAAAAATTAAAGTTTAATTACTAACGTTGTTAAAATATGTTGGTATGCCATTTTAAAATAAAAAAAATACTCAATTGGTAGTCATATAACTAATATACTGTCATAATAAACATGAATTTTTAAAAATGACTTTAATAATACTAAGAATTTGACTATAATTTTAAATCTGAAAAGTAAAAGGATTAAACTTCTAAAAATAAAAGTATAAGAACTATATTTCAAATGTATGATGAGTATAAGAACTATATTTCAAATGTATGATGAGTATAAAGATTTAGAGTGTATTTTAGCCAAACTATAATTGATGGAAAGTCCCTCAAAAATGTGTTTCTTCCATAACTAAAAAATTATAACTCTATTTATGTAATTATAACAATTAATTAGGTATATGTATACATATTTATAGTCTATAATATATATAAAGGGGACAAAACATATAATCTAACTCTTAATATAGAGACTTCCACAATAGTTTTATCGTCAAAAGGATATGATAATTAGTGCTGGATGGCTGGCTCTTTGTAGTATTAATTTAAAATACCAAGTTGAGATTTATAATGTGAGGTATTTGGAGAGAGTGGTTTCTAACAATTCGGGTTTGACTTTAGAGTCGCGGTTATCTTAGGGAGAAAGTAAATTGGGTTTAAACTAAGAATTGTACTAGGTGAATTGTTAAATAAAATCATTTTTTAAGCAAGACTTTGCAAAGTAGGATTGAGGAATCCGAACTGCGTTAAAAAAAGTTATTTGACTCCTTTTTAAAAGGTTAAAGGTAAAATTAAGCTAAAAAAGAATAAGGGCTAAATTGATAAAATATGTAAATGTTGAGGACTAAACTAGACATTATCCCTTTTTAATTCTTACAAATTTTACAACAAAATTTATAAAAATAAATATAATATATTTTATTTTGATATATATAATCAAACCCGTGTACCTACAAAATAAAAACTAATTATAACTCAATCAATACAAATATTTTAATATTTAACACAATTATCAAAGCATTCATTTTAGCAACAAAATATGTTTATATCTTGAACTCTATCTTATTTTTATTTATGCACTAATCATTTCAAGCATGATTTAAGTAATATTATTCATATTCAATCAACACTTAACCTCGAAATGGATGAAATTTTATATAGAAAGATCAATTTGCTCTTTAATTTAACGTATAAAAATTTATTTATTTATTTTTTGAGTAGAAGGAGTAAAATACAATTTGATCCCTAATACAGGGTGCCCATGGTATTTTTACATTTTATTTTTCCTTAATATACCATATTGGATTTTATTTTTTTTCAAATACAAAATTAATTCCACCTTGGAAATTACCTTCCACTTCATCGTTTAATAATAATTTTTTTTAAAAGAAGGAGCAATTTGCACTTTTTCTAATGCATAAGGCTAATTTATACAATTTTTTTAATAAAGGGGACAAAATATAATATTACTCTTAATAGAGGTACCTCTATAATAATTTTACCGTGAAAAGGATATGATAATTAGTGCTGCATGGCTGGCTCTTTGTGGTATTAATTTAAAATACCAAGTTGAGATTTATAAATAGAACTACTTGTGGTGTTACATAATTAGCAGATTAATCTAAATGTTATAATTTAGTCACCATTTTGATTTACACACCTCCATAAAATATTGATTATATTAAAATGAAACATGTTCTCTGCATAAAAAATTATATATTTGTTTAATCAGCTCATTGTGATCATCGTATCTCTATAAATGGCCTTTGAGCAATTAAGGACGCTCCCCACACAACCAAAAAATGGAGTGCTAGAAGTTTGGTCGGTTCCTATGGGCTACAATGGTGGCGCTGCTACTTTTGGCAACGGCGGCTCATGCCTGCTACGACGACAATTAGCCCTGCCTGTATCCAGATGACTGTTGCAGTGGCTATTGCTTTCCTTATGGTCCTGGTATAGGGACGTGCTTGACACAGTAGTTCCGATCCGAAGGTGGCCGATGAGACGAATATCAGTTTATCCACCTCATCTTCTCCAATTGGTTGTATGACTTTCGTCGCAAGATTTGTTGCTTTTGTGGCTAATGCTGTTATCATTTACTGTTGTTGTTCTTGTTATTAATTACTAAAATTTCTATGAATTATCAAGAAATAAAAAAGCTAATAAATAAACAATGAAAATAATCATGCTTTGTAACAAAATTCAGTGTGACAACATCTAATGGTGTTGACTTCGGAAGGTGCGTTCCGTCATCCGGAGATGGCGGAGGGGACGAATATATCAGTTTACTAACGGTGTTACTATTTAGGTTAAAATATATCATAAACCCCTATACTCTTTAAAATTTTAAAATTTAGTTTATGTATCTACTTTCTAAATTTTAAAATTCAGTTAGCACTTCTTCTTTTTTTTAAATTTAAGTTAATTACAACGTCATTTGTTTTAATTATATGGCTACCAAGTGAATTTTTTTTATATTTCAAAATCTCAAACCAACAAATTTAACAAAAAAAAATTAATAGTGTTAACCGTTGAACCTGAATTTTGAAATATGAAAAGTAGAGAGGCTAAATTCCTAGAAATAAAAGCACATAGACTAAATTTTCAATTTTCAAAAAGTACAAAGACTTACGACTTGGGACGGATCCAGGATTTTTCTCCAAGGTGAAACTTTTAAATCCAAATGATCTTTTTTTAATGTAAAAAAGTGTCAATTCTTCTCGGATACTTTTTTTTCTTATCAAACAAATCAATTTAATATTTTGTAGAAAGTATGAATGATTTAACTATAAAAAAATTAAAAGAAAAAAATTGCACTATATAAAATTAAATATTTCTTTCTAATATGCAAAAAAAAAAAAAACTAATACTATACTAAAATTTTTATAAAAATCATTATAATTCTAAAAATTAAATTAAAAAAAACTTGGCCTTAGTCTTATTTCTCAATACTAGGCATCCTAAATTGCACCCTCCACTTTTTCATAAAACGAACTCATTAATGATAGAATCTATTCAAAATTCTCGAGCTATCTCTTTTTCGATGTATGCCACCAAGTAAGTTGAAAGAAAATCATCCTCCACTCTGTTGTGAAGCCTTGTCTTCACAATTTTTGGTTAAAAATGCTTGTTCGATTGTTGCAGTAGACACGGGAAGAGTTAGCACAAGAAGAATAATTCTATCAAGAAGAGGATAAATACTTGACTTATTTGTCTTAGCTAGCACTTGACACAACTCGGCAACTGTAGAACCTTTCTGCAACTCCGTGATTTGATGAGCATTAAGTTGCGGGACTTGATGATATCTTGTAATACAATATAAACGGAATAGAACATCCTCATCAAGTTATTGAGAGAAGCTAAATGAGATCCCCCATCAGGTATCGCCTAGATGCTAAAGAGTACCGACTTGATTTTTCCCTTTGCCGATTTCAAGCTCACCACTATTAATCAACTCCGCGATATGAGATGCCTCAGTGTCTCTTAATTGACCATGTCGCTTGCTTGAAGAAGCAACCAAATTGATTACACCAATCAAGTAAGAAAAAATTGACAAATAGGAAAAACCTCCTTGGATGTAGCTACTAAAGTTAATTGGAGACGATGAGCGAGGCAGTGAACATAGTATGCAAATAGACACTTTTTAGCAAATAGCGCTTGTAAGTTGTTCCATTCTCCACGCATATTACTTGCAAGAGCTTGGGATTGAGAAGACCTGATATCTCGTTCAGGAGCTTGGGAAGATTTGACATTTGATTTTTCTCTACTAATAACATAAGGTTAAGGAACCGATTGATCATTATTGCTTTCTGACACCCTTTTCTTGAAAAAAGATTCAATCTTTTTATTGACTATAATTTAATCAAAAACCTGAAGACTGTAATAATATATTAAACAAAAACATATTAGGAAAAGGAAAAAATAATAAGTTAAATAAAGAAAGAACATAATTTATGCAAAAATATTTACCAAGAGGTCCTTCGCGTAAGGAGCCGAGAGAATGATAATTTGTATTTTTTTTACTTTGTGCTCTCAGTCTCGGCATCAAACTCCTTTCTTTTTCTCTCGGCAATGTCGGCACCTTACCAGAGAAAGATAACTCCTTAGCAAGACATACAAATCAAAATACAATAAAGTCACTAACCTAATATGTATGAATGAACCAAATCAATTAATTTTGAAATTTGGCTTTAAAGTCCATATTGGGCCTCTAAGTTTAGCCTTTCAAGGCCCATCATACATTCATATTTGATTATTATTAAAGTTATATAATTAAAAATTGAAAAATACTTTGTCAATATAAAGTATAATCTTATGGCTTAAGAGGGCGAATTATATGAAATACAATTTGGCCAAAGGGGGGCATGTAACGCCCCCTTACCCGAGACCGTCGCCGGAGTCGAGCACGAGGCATTACTAAACTTATTTGAGCACATAAACAAATTCAGACAATTTATATTACATTTTCCGGATAAGCTGTCCAACTGCATCATAGTCGCTAAAAAAATCATATCTTGAGTTACGAAACTCGAAATCTAAATCCGTAAATTTTCCATGAATCTAGACTCATATATCTACTCACTAATTTTTTTCTAGAATTTTTGGTTGGGCCAATTAGTACAGTTTATTAGTTAAAGTCTCCCCTGTTTCAGAGTTCGACTACTCTGACCCCTGTGTACTACGAACCAAATTTCTCCCTGTACAAAATTCAAATAACAATGAAGTTTGTTTCTCTTAAAAATAGATTCAATAAGGAATCCATAAATGTATAGTATGACTCCTAACTATTTTTGTACAATTTTTAATGATTTTTACAAATCAGAACAGGGGAGCTTGAAATCACTCTGACCTTATCTCACAAAAGTTATTGTATCTCATGATTTACAATTCCATTGCTTACATAATTTCTTTTATAAGAAACTAGACTCAATAAGATTTAATTTCATATTTTATTCAACCCCTAATTAGATTTTCATAATTTATGGTGAATTTTCAAAGTCAAACTACTGCTACTAACTAAAAACTGTTTTAGTACAAAATATTGTTAATTAGTTTATAACATCTTTACTTTAATTCATTCAAACTCTATACATGCCATATAAATCTTTAAACATAAAACAAAAGCTACCGGAATTGATCTGGATAGTGTGCCTTGTTGTGTTGATCCGATCTACCAACTTCACTTTAATTCAATCTACATAAAAATATCAAACACACACAAGTAAGCTTATGGAAGCTTAGTAAGTTCATAGGTTTAAAAGTAATGATTACCAAACATAATGTTTCCAAACAATACCAAAACATTTACTAAAGTTTCCTGCCATTCACAATTATCTTTATATAATAATTCACATAGTTGAGCTCAACAAAGAATAACTACTCAATTTCTTTCATTTGGTTCACTTCTCTTGTATTTCTTATTATCAAATCAGGAAACGGCTTATGAAATTGAGTACGTCGTTGTTCAATGCCACGATTCACAACTCAGTATGGTTTTCCTTATTGAAATACCATACCTACATTTTACAACTCGGTATGGGAAATGCCATACCTACGTTTCTTAACTCAGTATGGATAATACCATACCTACGTTTCAAAACTCAGTATGGTTAATACCATACTTACATTTCTCAACTCAGTATGGATGATACCATACCTACGTTTCACAACCTTGCCATGGATCAACCATGGTCTTATCCATCAATTCATCACTTGTCATGATACGAACGTACTCAATCCTGCGTTTTTCCTAATTTGCATTTCCACATTTATTCTTTCATTAACAAAATTTACACAATTCCACAACAAATTCATATATAATAACACATTATATACTTCAATCATTCACAAATAAACATCTAAATTCAACCATATGAACTTACCCGGCTAATTTGTAGAAGATATTGAAATTTAGGGACTATTCATAACTTTTTCTTTTCCTCGCTCTTCTTTGGATTGTTGATCTATAATATAAATATTTCCATTCATTAGCATCAATTTGATTTCTATTTCACTTCACAATTTATGCTGTTCAACTTTCGAAATTGCACTTTTACCCCAAAATTTTCAATTTTTCCAATTTAGTCCCTGCTCAATTCACCCATCAATTGAACTAATTTTTCTCAATTAACACTTTATTTTATCATTATAAACTATTTCAAAACCTTTAATATTCTGAATTTCAACACCAACCTTCAATTCACAACTTTTTCACAATTAGGTCCTAAATACCATTTTCTATCAAAATCACTAAATAAAACCACTTTAATATGAAATTAGAACTTAAATTTCATAATAATTCATCACAAAATTCCCTTATCCATCCAGAGTAACTTCCAATTTCACCCATAAAATCAAAAACTAATGAATTCTATAAGTGGACCTAATTGTAAAAGTCATAAAAACATAAAAATTATCAAGAAAAAGCAAGAATTAAACTCACTTGATGTAAAAATATGAAAAACCAGCTTTCTCCAGACCTTCTATGGCGTTTTGGCTGAGAAAATATGAAGAGATGTCTAGACCTTTCAATTTTGTCCTTATTTTTATATGTTAAAATTGTAAAATTTCCAATTTTGCCCTTATTTCCCTTATTTTTCTGCTGACTTCTTGCCTTTGCCGTCCAGCCTACTCACTTTTAGGCTTAATTGCTCTTTAAATCCTCTTTCTTTTAACACTTGAGCTATTTAATTCTTCTAGCAAATTTTATTTTTTTACAATTTAGTCCTTTTTATTTAATTGACTACCCATACGTTAAAATTTCTCAACCAAACTTTAATACTAGCTAAATGACACTCCATAAGTATTTATAAAAATATTTATAGCTCGGTTTTCAAATTTGAGGTCTCGATACCTCAGTTTTGACCCGTTTAACCTAATAAATTCTTTTAATTCACCAAACTCACCAATTCAAAAATTCTTCCAAATTCTTACTTGACTCATAAATATTAAATTACTACCTTGTTCAATCTTACTTGTCAGATTTAGTGATCTCAAATCACTATTTCCGACACCACTGAAAATTAGGCCGTTACAGGGCAATTGTTATACAATGTGGACACTAAATCTAAAATATATGATAATTTATATATATAATTCAAAAATCTAAAAATTAAAAGAAAAAAAAGGAGTAAATAATGTTACTTTTATTCCAATTCATTTAGCTTAGTTTTTAAAACAACACTATTATTTAAAAGGCATAATGATAAATTTAGTTCTCAATGTTTATATTTTGTCAATTTATCTTTTATTCTTTTTTTGAACTAAAAAGAGTTGAATTGCTTTTCTAAATGGAAATGCTCACTAAAACATTAATTTCCTAACGATGTTGGCATGGTAACCTATGTGGCAATCTATGTATATTTCATGTTGACATGATACTATTTGTCTTATTTGCCATGTCAACAAATAATTATAAAAAATTCAAAAAGAATCAAGATAAATATGTAAATAGTTCATAAAAATTCAAAAAATTATAATTAAATACATGTGGATTGTCATGCAAGCTACCATGTTTAAAAATGTAATATTTTAGACAATATTTCCATAAAAAACAACAAGTCGACTTTTTTTTTTTTAATGGTTGATGGTTAAATTTAACTTTTCTAAAAAGGTTGAGTACCAAATTTAGCTATAAAAAATGGGGCCAAAATAACAAAAGATATAAACGTTAATTGCTAAATTTATCATTATGCCTATTTAAAACAATCCAATATGAGTAAAAATAAATAATTAACCAAACCAAATTGATTAATTTGATTCTATTAGGCTTTGATTGGTAGAGTTGAAAAAAATTGGAAAGATGGAAAATTGAAGGATAGAAAAATAGAAAGATGGAAAATATCATTTTTCTTTTCATAGGTGTGCTTAGTAGGAAGTGTAACGTCCCAATTTTTAGTGGTTTCAGAACCTCATTTTTGTAAACCGAGTCCATAAATATTAAATATGAATATTTACAATTATAATATAAAAATTTATTAAAGGTGTGACCAATAATTTTTTCGAATTAATAGCTAATTAAGGTTTAGAGACTAAATTGTAAAAGTTCAATCACTATAAATTTTTAATTGGCAAAAAGCTTGAGGACTTAAGTGGAAATTAGACAAAGGTCCAAATTGGTAATTAAACCATCTTTAAATGAAAGTTAGTGGATGGTGATGAAAGTTTCCTCTAAACTTGATTAATGGTAGATCAAGTTAATTAAAACATGATGTAACTAATTAAATTAAATAATTAAGGATTAATTATAGTATATAAGGTAAAAGTTAGCGGAATTTTTGCCATCTTCTTCACTTCCTCAACTGCCTATCATAGCTAAGACCTAAAGAAAACTTCAAATAAATCTCAAGACATTTGGTTTTCAATTAGTACGTAAATTCAAGTTCTTTTTTTGTAATTTTTATAGATTTGAGGTAATGGGAGCTTGATTTAGCTAACTCATGTACCAATTTGTAAATTTGTTAAAGTTTTTTAAAGTTTTCATTGTTGATATCTTGAATAATTAGGCTTGGGATTGATAGTTTTTAAGCTTACATTATGAAAAGGACTAGATTGTAAAGTTAATTTAGTTTAATTGTTAAGTTTGTTACATTAGAGACTAAATTGAATAAAAGTAAAATTTATCATGAATTTTTTTTAGAAATAGAAAGTATAAGGTCCTTAATGAAAGTTTGTGAAAATGAATTTTAATCCAAAACTAGAAATTTAAAGTTATGTTTATTCTGAGTTTAGAGACTAAATTAAATAAAATGTAAAATATGGGAAAATTGAAAAATGGAATTATATAAGATCATGCATGCCATGACATATATGAAAATGTTGGTATTGATTGGTTATATAAAATAATTATATAGATTAAGATTTGGATCAAATTGGAGTTAATAGGAGAAAAGTTAAATTTGTGGATTAGTCTCTGAAGCATTCACTCTTTTCACATTTTGAACAAGTTCATTTGGAATTTATTATCTCACTTTGTATTATAACTGTATGCTTGTATTTAATTTAATATATATAAATGTTTCTATATGGTTGCAATATTATGGAATTTGGTACATTTAACTAGTAATGGATTGAATTGAAATATTGTGTAGTGATTGATGATTATGAAATAAAACAGGGTACAAATGTGAAAATATGAATGCTGACATGGTATGGAATAAAAAACGTTACCCCTTTTACAAAGTGTGATATGCAAATGTAAACAATTACAGGGATTATATTGAAACATGTGAAAATTGGTGCCTGTGTGAACTTAGTAAAGGTTAGGATACGATTAGCACGCTAATAGGGTCTTGTGCGCGCTTATTATAGATGTTAGCGAGATCCAACATTAGTTGCAGATTCTCAAGTATTATGTGACACCGGTTTAACTCAGACAAATAACCTGATGTGTCATGATATAGGTTTAGTCCGGACGAATAACCTGATATATATATATATACTCAGCTTGGATGAGCAACTGGTGTGGTGTAATTTACCTGTATATCCAAGCTTGTTTACAGGGTTCAGGCAAAACATTATAAATAAATTTGAAAATTTGAAAATGTGATGAAATGAACTTGATATTCAAATTAAAAAGTCAATGAAGAGATTGAATTGTAATGGCAACATACTTTGAGCAGCGGTCACTCTAGTTGCTGTCGAGGAATGCTTTCCCGACATTGCCTACTGCATTTATTCGGATGATTGCTGCAATGGTTATTGCAAAGCATTGGCTCCTTTCATTAGCGTCTGCTTGCCCTCGTTGTCTTCATCGTAGTTGGGATGTGGCGGACTCAGAAAGTAAATGCAGCTGATGTTACTAATGTTAGTAATAATTGAAAAGCTTGAAATAAAAAGAAACCCAAATTGACAACTTCATATACCGTTTCTGGATTCGTATCTTGTCTGCTCGGGTACCGGTTTGAGCCGCCACCAGCTTTTTCAAGTCTCCGATGGTGCCGTCGTCGTTGCACTTCACGCACACCTTCTTCCCTAAATGATCGTTCAACACCATCTCGATCATCTTCAATGAATTTTGAGGGGATTTCTCATGAAATTTCAGAGAAAACCCTAATTCCTAAATTTGTTAATACTATGAAAATTGAGAATTTAATTTAGAGAAGAGGATGGGTTTTTTATGCTGGGATTATTTGAACTTTGAAGCCGACCTGCATTGCACCTAGAGGTGATCATGGGCCGGGCCGGGCCGGGTTCGGGCCGGGCCCAGACAAAATTTTAGGCCCGTCTACTAGGCCCGAGCTCGGCCCGGACCAAAATATGGGCCTAAAAATTTGTCCAAGCCCGGCCCGAAATAAAATTGCTAAGCTCAAGCCCGGCCCATGTTATTTTTTTTTTGCTTATTTCATTAAATAAAAAAATTTAAACATATAATAAATCAAATATATTTAAAAACATAAAAATAAATATTAAAACAAATAAAAATGATACTAAAACAATTCTTAAAACAATACACAAATTTACAATATAATAAAAAATGGTTATATTAAAAATTTAAAATGATTAAAAATAAAATAAAAAAATATATTAATATATAATTCGGGCCGGCTCGGGCCAAAAACTCTTACCCGAGGCCCGGCCCATTTTCTAAACGGGCCTCATTTTTTTGCCCAAGCCCATTTTTCGGGCCTATATTTTTACCCAAACCCTCCCATTTTTCGGGCGGGCCTTCGGGCCGGGCCGGGCTGCCCAACCCATGATCAGCTCTAATTGCACCATTCACTCATCAATTAGGTTGACTTTTGTTTGTTGAAACGATTCCGTTTTAGTTGTGGTTTTCAATACTTAATTTTTTAAATAAATTAGACAAAAACATTACAACGGAAATGGGAGAAATGATTTACAAACACAGGATCAAATTTTGTATTTTATGTCAATTAACTTGAAACTCGCATACGTATGCTACTAAGTCATTGGCGTAATTAGCTCAATATTTTAGTTTATTCATTTGTTCTTTGTTCTAGTTTTTTTATTGGTAAAAGCACCTTTCGATTTCGATATTAAACAAATTGATATCTCTAAAAAACTATACTATTTGTAGCACTTTAAACAATAAATTATACTATTTGTAAGCACTTTAGGTTTTTATTTAAAATAAAAAATATGTATTTGAACTTATATTTCATGTACTATTATTAATTAGTTTTAAATCATACATTTCATTATTCATTATATGTTACTTTTAAACACAAATTCGTATTCTAAATATATGATTTCCATACGCATACATATGTGATAGAGTTTATAGTAATACATAATACTTTAAAAAAAACAGTATAATACATTAATTCAAAAAATAGTAATGGGCTCCAAATTTTAAAAAAAAAAAATTAAGTCCAGTACTCTATTTTCTAAAGGAGGCTTAAAATCTATTTTATAGGTGGATGGTTGAATTGATTAAACTAATCTATTAGATTTAAATTAAATAAATATTAAAAATTTGAAAAGAAAGTTATTAAAAACTTATAAAATCTATTTCAATTAATTTAGCCTTTAGTTTAATTAATTTTTTAAATTTTGTTCAATAATTAATATTGATTTGTGAATCAATCGATTTGCTCATTTCTCTTTTTCTTTTTAAAAAGGAAAAATATTTTTATATAAAAAATTAATTATCTAAAGGATATTTTTGGTAGAGAAAAGACAGAAAAAAGAGGGGGGACAAATTGTTCTTATGTTAGAATTAATTTGGATATTCCATGGAATAAGATATATTTTATATATCATATAAAAGGAGTTACGTAAAGAGATATTATTTAGCACCCTTCTAGGAGAATTTTTTCCTTTCACAAGGTTATATATATAATTAAAATTTAAAAGATTTTTTTTATATTTCACAAATATTATACTCTGCCACATAAAATTATATAAATAAATAGTGATATCTTTTTGTAAGAAAACATTAATTTCTCTATTTATTTTTATTTTTTATTCATTCTTCTATTTTTTTTAAGAATGAATTTAATTAGTTTTAAAATGTTTTTCTATTACAAGCATAATAAGTTTTAGGGATAATGTGAATTTTGGTTTTTGAATTTAGTAACTATGTTCACTTTAGTACTTGTACATTTTTTTTGTTCACTTTGATCATTGAACCATTTGATCCCTAAATGTGGAATCTATGGAGATTTGATGATGTGACCAATACTATTGGAACAAGACTGGATTGGATGGACTGAGAACTGATTGATATAATGGTCCGAACACAGGAGTTGAAAAGATTGACTCAATGAATACTTGAAATTGGTAAAAATCGAAAGTTGGGACAGAAATCGACAATTGAACAGGTTGAAAATGTTTAATAATTTTTTATTTTTATGACAATTTAATTATTTATTTAATTTGTTGATCCGGTGGTCAAGTTGATCAAACTGGTTAATCAAGAATCGATAGTCTAACCCGTTCAACCACTGGTTTGGTTATTAAAACACTGAATGTGACACTATAAGATTGTACCACACCATCACCTGAAAACTTTTATAAATTTTTTGTTTTTCAAGTGATGATGTGACACAATCTTAAATTGTCACATTATCTAACTTTTATATTATTCAAGTCCAAGAACCAAAATGAACCTAATTGTCAAGTTAATGTGTGAAAATGGACAAAAAAAAGTATAATACCAAAATGAATTTAATTAACAAGTTCAAGTGCGAAAAATTATATTATCCCTAAATATATTCTAAATTTAAATATGTTCTAAATATTTTAAGCTTATTTTTAATCAATTGTTTACTAAATTTAAAATAAATGAATTACTATTAAGCACAAAAAAAAAATCTGATTATGATCCATGAGATTTTATTGAAAATAAATTTATTTTTAATTAAAAACATATTGTTTAATAATATAAGGATTCCATTAATCATTAAAAAATTATTTTTGTTATTAAAACAACAATTCTTTAATTTCGTTTTTCTTGATAAATTAAAAAATGTAAGTGTTGAAAAAAATAAATATAAAAAATTTAAGTGTTAAAAAATTAAATATTAAATTTAAGTTATAAAATTATTTAATATATTACTTCAAATTATTACTAAATATAATTATATTTTTTAATAAATATAAATTTAAATTCTAAAAAAATTCTACATTTTAGCTTTAATTTTTAAATATTTCTCCTTATTCTAAATAAAAAATTTAATTTTAAATGAAAATTTTATAAGATAATATTATATTAAATTAAATTAATTAAAAATATTTTCCATTAAATCAAAAATATCTAATTATTATTTTTCACATTTTTTTATAGAATTTTATAAGATTGTTTTTATTTTGGATTATTAAACATATGTAAAAAAGTTAAATCATTTTCAGTGGATTTAATTTTTTCAATGGTTTATCAAACAAGTCCTTAATTTCTTTAGAAAAAAAATTAAAATCTTGATAATTAACTTAGTATTAATACACGATTTGGTACTTGAATTTGACTTTAATGTTTAATATGATACTTGAGTTTTTTATCCTAATCGAGTACTAGAGTTTAACTTCAATGTTCATTTTGGTACCTGAGCTTTTTCGATTTGATACTTAAGCTTTTTTGTTCCAGTTAAGTACCTTTATTCTTTTACCAGAGTACATATGTCAAACATGTATTGGGTTGTTTGGTCTTAGTACCGAATTGAATATTGAAGCCAAACTTAAGTACCAAATTGAAATAAAAAAAATTTAAAGTACTAAATTGAATATTAAAACCAAACTCAAGTACTATATACTATATTAACTTATTGTATTCACCAGGGGTAAACTGTCCAATGCGTTTAAAAATATAAAATTCGGCAGGCATCTGGCAGCTTCTGAAATTACCCAGCTACTCTTTCTTTCCTTAGCTACCCCAATTTTTGTTTCACTTCCTCTTTTTCTCAGTCCATTGATTTTCTTCTCTTTCTAATCAAACCTTCCACCTCTTCCAATGGCAGGTAAAAAGTTTTCAATTTTTCATTCATTTTCCCTCTTATTTTAACACAAAAGCTCTCTTTCTTTTGGTTAATTACATATCTCTTGATTAATAATTTTTTATGGGAATTTGATGCTATCTTGTTATTTGAGTACATATGGATGAACCCTTTTTAGTTTATGCCTTATATCTTACATTTGTTTAGTCATTGAATTAATCTTTACTATGTTTCTGAATTTGGGTTTGATTAAAATATTTAACTTTTTTTTAAATTTGGATTTGTTGTTGATAATTATTTATGAATTATAATTGAGTTCCTGCTTCTGATTTGCTTAATAGTTAAATAAGTTCAATAGTGATGGCTGGTTTGTGATTCTTGCTTTTGCCTAAGTTCCTGTTTTTTTTTTACTTGCTTAGAGGCCGCCACATTTCTTCTTCTTGTTTTTTTTTTTTTTCCCATTTATTGGGGTGGGCTGTTAAAAGAATATGAACTTTTAAGTGAATAAAAAAAAAAATGAATAGAAAAAAGAATGGATACACTAACAGGAATGAAAATTTTGATTTTATTGAATAATAATAGTTAATGATGAGGTTAACTAAATACTAAAGCAAGTTAAAGGAACACAGTCGGTGAAAATTATGGGTTTTGATTGGAGTTGAAGAATTGATAATGATGTAGATGACTCTGAGCTATTAATGAAGAGTTTACCCTTGTGTAAATCTGATAAAATTGCAAATTTCATGCAGCATTATCAGGGAAGGTTGTTCAAAATGTTTTTATTGCACAGTTCTACCAACAGAATAGGCAGTTCGGGACCCAATATCAGAGGGACAGTTGTGTCCCTTATATGCGCGCCTTGCCTCCTTTTCATGGAGGGAAGTTAGCATGGACTAGCAACTCCTCCATGCAAATGCGCAACCTACTGAAATATCAGAATGGTTTTGTTAACCGAAGAACTTTTTACTGCAACGGTCCGTTCAAGTCTCTCTATTTGGTTCATATCAAATACAACAATATGTGTGTTAAATGAAATAAAAGACTAAATTTCTTTTTGTTGTCACCATCCATCGGATTGGCACTGTATTCATCTTTTTGGTTATCAGGGTAGATTCCATTTGTAGGATGTTATAACAACTTTGAAATTTTCTCTTTGTATGGTCCATTGAAATTTAAAAGATATCTATCTTCTGAATTGTTGTATTTTCCTTTGAAACTTATACTGCAGCTGCTTCATCTGCTACTGCAATACCATCTCTGGACAAAGTTGATTTTCTGAAGCTTCAGAATGGCAGGTGAGAAGTCCATCCATTGCACCATGCATTTAAACTTATAACTTTCTTAATTTATATTTTAGCATGACTGTTCCTCAACAATTAGTCCGCGTATATTATATTCTTCTCTCCTTGGATTATCTGATCTTAACTGCATTTCAGGTCTATTACTCATGTCTTTTGGATTAATTTTAAAACAAAGTTTCTGTGGCTTTTGATCATATTGAATGGTGGCTGTGTATCCTGTTTATTAACAGTTTAGCAGTAGGATGTATAAGATGACCTGATAGGATGAATTCCTGGTGGACTGGTTATGATATACATACTTTATCCACTGGTCGTAATAGTATAAGTAAGCTTTCTCTTTTTAGGCAGTGCTGCCACTTTAGTTTACAGGTCTTCAGTATTGTAATGGAACCAAATGCCTTTTTATTGTTTTTAAATTTTTTAACTGTTTGTCTATGGTGATCAAAGATTGCTTCTTCATTCATTCCCTTAATGACCAAACAGTGATATTCGAGGTGTGGCTGTTCCTGGTGTTGAGGGAGAGCCTGTGAGCCTTACCGAGCCAGTTACAGAAGCAATAGCTGCTGGTTTTGCTGCATGGTTGTTAGATAAGAAAAAGGTTGATGCATCTCGAAAGTTGAGAGTTTCCATTGGTCATGATTCTCGTATATCTGCACAGAAATTACAGGTATTTCCCTTACCTTAGTATTCAGTCTAATGTAGTGTAATAGTTTATATGAATCTTATCTACCTGCTATCTGTAGATTTTACATTGTTCCTGTTTGAAAAGTATTTTTCAAGTCGTGGGAACTTCTTATTGTTACTTCTATCATCATCCGTGACATATGTGGTAACCCTTGCCTATTTAGTATGATGCTACTTATGGTTGAACTCTGTTGCAAAGCTTTCGCATATAACTTTGATAGTTATTTTCAAATTTTATATATAAAGGGTAAGAAACAAGAATTTCAGTTTCATTGGGGATAGTATTTACATTTCTCAGGGCCAGTTCTTCTATGCAAAAATGCGTAATCTGATTTAATAAATATTCAAAAACAAGGAGTGTATGAATGCTCTTTTTGACTTATATTACTAGAATCATTAATGCTACAGAAAATTTGGTGCCTTTGAATAAATTTGTTTGGCTTTTCAGGATGCTGTTTCTCGAGGCATTGCTAGTGCAGGACTTGATGTTGTTCAATATGGGTGAGTTACAGTGTTCTATTTTAATGTTAATCTAATAATTGGATGACATAAATACTTAACGGTCTGTCATGGAATGGTTAATGGGTCTAAGCATGTGTAATCCAGTTTGAAATTACAAGTCTCAACCAAATTCTAGGGTTGGAGATTTAAATTCTTGATTTCTTGTTGGAGACAGGCAGGATTTATGACATGTTCAAAGTGAATAATTTATCTGAACTTTTTAAGCTTGTCTTAAATTGTAGTTTTAGGCTGGGAAAAGTAATTCCGGTCAGCTTCTCTACTAGCTGTCTGAGCTTGTTTTAGTTTCAATTTAGAGTATTTGGCAACCTATTTTGAGGTCAAACAAATCAAACTATGGCTATAATTCAGGTGCTTCCTTTCTGAATACATGCAAGCAGTTTTATCGATTGATGTAGTTTGTAGTTTATAGTTTTGATGTAGTTTGTAGCTTATAGTTTTTCTGTTAACTATTATGAACTCTAAAACTAGTCTTAGTGAGTATATTATTGAGAATTAATTCATGTCTTTTTTTCCTTTTTGCAGTTTAGCATCTACACCGGCAATGTTTAATAGTACACTTACAGAAGACGAGGCAATCTTATGTCCAGCTGATGGGGCCATTATGATAACAGGTAGTTTATCACTATGCTCTTCTGTGGATAGCCGATACCATCCTTGAACATGTAAAAGGTTCAGCAATGGAGTGTCGTAATCATTATATTTGATGAACTATATCGTGAAAACAGGATTTTTAAAATTTAATTTCGTATACTTTTCAAAGTTAATTTGTTTCCTAATAAACTTTTATATTATGAACAGCTAGTCACCTACCTTATAACAGGAATGGGTTCAAGTTCTTCACTAATGATGGAGGTCTTGGGAAAAATGACATAAAAGACATCTTGGAACGTGCTGCAAGTATATACAGTAATTTCCTTGCCAAAGGTTACTTAGTAAAGGCTTCTGAATCAGTTAAAAAGGTTGACTATATGGCCGTTTATACATCTGATCTTGTGAAGGCAGTCCGAAAGGCTGCTGGGAATATAGGTAATAGCTTCCTGAATTTAAATGATTAATTATCAATCTTTCTTTCTTTCTTCATCATTGGAAGTGCAATATAAGCCAAGCTGCATGTCTTTCTTTGGCATTTATCATTTACGAAGGTCGCATAATTATATTTATCAGAACTAATAAGGTTCTTTAACTTTATCTCACTAATCGTTGTTTGGTGTTATCAACTATTAGAGAAGCCATTGGAAGGATTCCACATTGTTGTTGATGCAGGAAATGGTGCAGGAGGGTTTTTTGCAGTAAGTTTTCTTGAGTCCATCAACTGCGTGTCTTTATTTTTTTATTGATATTATTCTGACTGCAATATGTTTCCTGGGTCGTTTCTGAGCTATCTATTCTAATTGCTTTTCCCAGGCAAAAGTACTCGAGCCTCTTGGTGCCATCACTTCTGGTAGTCAGTTCTTGGAGCCAGACGGTATCTTTTTTTCCTGGAAACTATCCCATAGTTTAATTTTGTATTTACATATTAATAGTATAAGTGATATGTGGTTATGGGATCAGGTATGTTTCCAAATCATATTCCAAACCCTGAGGATAAGGCTGCGATGAAAGCTATTACACAAGCAGTTCTAGACAACAAGGCCAACTTGGGGATCATCTTTGATACAGATGTAGATAGGTAATAGGTTCACTACCTATATGTCGGCTTTATCAAAGTTTTTTATTTTTCCTCTCTCATAAGCATTTTCTTAAAGGTCTGCTGCTGTGGATTCTACCGGACGTGAACTCAATCGAAATCGCTTGATTGCTTTAATGTCCGCCATTGTTCTTGAGGAAGTAAGATTTTTTCTGAATCTACATTTTCAACACCCCCTTGATAAACAAGTGGAAGTTTTAAAATTTCTTTTCCAATGCCGTTTTCCTCTTACATTTAATCTCCTCATCTTGTTCCCTTCAGCATCCAGGAACGACCATCGTTACGGACAGTGTGACTTCAGATGGGCTTACTTCATTCATTGAAAAGAAACTTGGTACGACACAAACGGAATTGACATGCATGTACTTGCTTTGCCTCTTCTAGAGCAAACTCATAGTCTCAATTTCTTTTAGGGGGAAAGCACCATAGATTCAAAAGAGGCTATAAGAATGTCATTGACGAGGCGATTCGATTGGTAAGTTTCATATTCTTTTACCTTAGCTTTTCAATGTTTATATCAGTTATAGTTCTGCTGGTAGAGTGCTGTCGAAATAAGTGAATGGGCTATCAAGAACTTATATCAGTTATAGTTCCGCTGGTAGAGTGCTATCGAAATAAGTGGATGGGATATCAACAACTTAGCATGAATTATTTTGCCTGATCACTAGTGCTGATCATTAGGCCATTGCCATTTACAAATGTAGATAGACTTTAATCGACAGATTGATGTCGACTATTTTCCGACATTAGTCATTGATGAAATTCTTTATTTGTTTTCATCCTTTGGAATCTTCCTTCTTAATCATGTTATCATTCGGTACCGAAGATCCTTGTCACCTATTTACCCCATGGCCCATCATCTCGTCGAACTTTCTGTTATTTCTTACCTGTTCTGAAGTAAAATAATTGCTGACAGAACTCTATCGGAGAGGAATCACATCTAGCTATAGAAACCAGTGGCCATGGAGCTCTCAAAGAGAATCACTGGCTTGATGATGGGGCATACTTGATGGTAAGCTGTTTAATTTTATGTTGCAGAGAGGCCTATTCTTGCATGTATTAGGTTGGCCCATATATATCAATGAAAACATTGACTTAATATACACATCGACTTGTCCATCTCATACAATTCCATTTGACCTTCTGCCGAATGCAGGTCAAACTCCTAAATAAACTTGCTTCAGCAAGGGCTTCCGGCAAAGGTGTTGGAAGCAAAGTTTTAACCGATCTGGTTGAGGGTCTGGAGGAACCAGCTTTTGCTGTGGAGCTGCGACTAAAGATTAATCAGAATCATCCCGATCTTAAAGGACGGTATGGTGCACTATATTGCTCTGATCTTTTTATGTCCGCATAATTTCTGTTAAAGTTGCTGACGGTTAGAAACTCACAGATCCTTCCGGGAATACGGAGAAGCAGTGCTGCAACACTTGGGAAACTCCATTGCTTCAAACCCCAAGCTTCAGAAAGCACCTGTGAACTATGAAGGGGTAACTAGAAGTTAGATATAGGCTTTCTTTCACCACCTTACGGAAATAGGTTTTGCTAACTCCCTTTGAAAACAGGTTCGAGTTTCTGGGTTCGGAGGGTGGTTTCTCCTTAGGCTTTCACTTCATGATCCCGTCCTTCCTCTTAACATCGAGGTATGAATGTAGTATGCAAAGAATTTCATAAGTTGTCATAAGCATTGTAATTCACTGATTCGATACTAACATAAACAACACGTGTTGTAGGCGCCAAGCCATGAAGATGCAGTGAAACTCGGACTCGAAGTGGCTGCTGCAGTGAAGGAATTTCAAGCATTGGACACATCTGCTTTAGACAAATTTGTCCAACCTTAATGACACTGAATGGGTCGTGCCTTTCAGCATTTGAGTATTGTGTTCCAAAGGCTGCCTCTTTTGCTATGAGCTGGCTTGCTAGTGTAATCATTGTAGTTTTGAGGTTGAGGAAGTTTCTTTGTATTTTTTTTTTTTTGAGATGGGGGGTGATGTTACTTGAAAACCATAATAGAGATAAATCTGAAGATATATATATATATATATATGTATATCCAATCTTAACAGCAACATCCATGGTTTTACTTACACCTACGTTGTTTTGTTTCTCTATATTATAGAATATTAATATTATATATTTATAATTAAGTTTAAATAATATTTATTTGGCATTCGGATATTTGGGTGAAATACATTTTTAAGTATCTTTACTTTTTTTTATTTAATAAATAATTGAAGTTTAATTGATAATTGTGAAATAACTTCCCCTCATAAGTTATGTGACCTT
This sequence comes from Gossypium anomalum, assembly GCA_025698475.1. NCBI lineage: Eukaryota > Viridiplantae > Streptophyta > Magnoliopsida > Malvales > Malvaceae > Gossypium > Gossypium anomalum. Next base: position 9,098,220 of record CM046965.1, on the reverse strand, counting down.
TTAAAACAAAAAAACAAAAAAAAAAACTCTTACATGAATTAATAAAAATAATATCAACTGTCAATTCAACTTCTTTTTTATATATAGCATTTGCCAAGTGTCGCCTAATCTAATTTAATAGGACTTAAAAAATAAATATTTCAAATGTTATCGAATGTAGGGACATGGAACAAAATTAGACCAACATTTAAGAAAAGTAGAGCCCTACATGAAATCAAATTTTCCTTAATAATATTTCAACTTTAATTATTCCACTTAATTAAATAATAATGACGCTAAAGTAAACTATTAGCCTAATTATTCTAATTCTTTATGTTAATTAAATAAAAAAAACCAACTAATAATAACAACAAAGTAAAATATAAAATTTAGAGTCTAGTATTATTTTGAGGTTTGATTAGAGATACAAAAACTAATGGTATTTAATTTGGTGTTGATTGATGTATGATATTACTGATAAAGTCTAAACAAATGCAATGCAATAATGCCTTGAAAAATAACATTTAACGGTATCCTAATCCATATTAAATTCATATAAGATATATAAATAATTGTATAACACTAACATTGTTGGATTAAAATATTACTTTCCTAGCAAGTAAAGGATTAGGAAACGATCCCTATAAAAAAAACCCCTATTTACCACTTGATCCAAGTCATCTGATTTAGAATATTACGAAAATCTTTCACCATGGCAGACACCATGAGTTTCATCATCATGCATGCATTGCTTGCATTATGGGCACTCATTGTTGCACTGATTATGATACTTATGGCTGTCCTTTGTTTTCGCAAGGATTCTTCCAACCAAGATCATGAAATTGGGGTAACCAACTATCCGATAGCTGAACAGGGCATGCAAGGACCGCCATTGCAGAAGCACGAAGAAGCTTCAAGGCCGATCATGGTCGGGACCGTTGTTCAGTACAAGAATGAAGAAGGAACTGAATCGCGTTGTACCGAGTGTGTTATATGCTTAGAAGAGTTCAAAGATGGAGTTTCTTGTAGGGTTCTTACAAACTGCAACCATCTGTATCATCAACTTTGCATAGATGAATGGCTGGTTAAGAACTCGCATTGCCCCCTATGTCGTGGTTCGACCATGTAACCATGTATTTTTTATTATTTTCAAGTATTTATCCGGACACGAGTATGAGGATATGATTACTCTTTAAATATAGAAATTCGTTTAGAAAAGATTAAACGTATCTGTAACCGAAACTCACAGATAATAAATACAGGACCTACAAATATTTCAAGCGAATCCCATCATGTTCAAATAGTATACAACTAATTTCAGACATCCTACATATTTGCATCTTTGATGAGTTTTATCCGATTCTCTTTTTCAATGTTTGTGAAAGAATTTATGCAGTGGTAGTAGGGGTGTTTAGAAGCTTTATCATGAAGTTGAACTTCACATCGGGTCTGGTCTTCGGCTGGGGCCAGTTTGCTCCTTCCGGCACCTTAATGCATCTGAAACCCTGGTCTTTGTACAGTTTTGTTGCACCAGGGTTGTTCAAATCGCAGTGCAATGCAACGGCACCGAAGCCCCAGCTCTTTGCTTGAGCCTCAGCCTTGGCTATGAACCTTTTAGCTATTCCCTTACGACGGGATCTCTCCCGAACCGCAACATTTGATATGAATGCAATTCCAGTCCTGTGATAAAGATGCTCAACTGTGTTATTTAATAATCACAAGACTAATAATTAGAGTACTTTCTGCATGTAAAGAGTCAACTTCAATGAACAAAACAATGAACACCGATATATAATGGTAAGAACGTCCAGCAGGTCTAATCTTACTATAATTGCTTAAAACTAGAACTCTATCATCTGCAGAACACCAATACATAAGATCTTGAATTAAGAACTGTCTTCAGCCTTCTTAACTCGAGGTGATAAATAAGGCCCCGAGTTAAGAACTGTGACTTGACAGAGGTTCATGCCCTCTCACAATCGTTTTCCGGTATATTTTCTGTTCTAGCCAGAAAACTCTGATTACTTTCACTAAATAAGATTAATGGAGAAAGGAGGATTAAATGAGTTCTCTTATCCCCATAGGCTTTAACAGGCATCAATAGTCACATAGAACCATTCCTCAATAATGAACCTCTGGCCTTGTGCCGGAAATTTAGATTTCAAGACACCGACACCAGGCATCCTTACCAACTATTGATTGTATTTATGTTACCAAATGAAAATATCGAGAACGGAAAGACAACATAATTTATGTAGAAACTCTGCTAGGTTCACTCGGACTCTCATTGCTTATGAGCTGAAAAAGAAAAACTCAGTACAAAAAGAACCGATTAAAATGGAGAAAACCTGTCTTTTTCCATTCCTGGCATTTTGGTATGAAGGGGTAGACAAAGGGTTTGGTTTAGCAAATAAGGTTGGACTAAAATAGTCTGCTAATGGTCCTGATAGCCTTAATTCGAACTAGAACACACTGTTCATAAGTTGTTAATGGATTCCAAAGACAGGACATGTAAGTTGTTTACTGATAACATTAATGGGGAGACATGCAAAATGTAAATTAAAGAAACAAAGACAAAGCTATGGTAAATTTGATGAGCTGCATTTACGCAAACATAAAACCGAAAATTTTCAGACTGTCATTTTGCATCCTAAGTAGTTAATTTTTAACGAAACAAGTTTCTTATAGAGTAAGTTTCAAGTGGCATGTCAGTATTAAATAACATTAAACTAGTATAGAAGAGCAGCCAATAATTACACTCACCTTCTCTGTCGAAGTGGTCCTTTCCTAGGAAGAAAATCAGCAACGGTATCGATAGTTAATATACCAGTCACATACCCTTTATTAAGACTGAATTTTCCATCGAAACCTCCGATGTTGAAATCTTCAGTTCCAAATAAAAACGTATCACCAACTGAACCACCAATGACAGCAACCAAACAAGTTCTCCGGTAACCAGGAGAAATAGAGAATCCAGACAGCATCCCCACTATTCTATCAACTCTTAGCACGAAATCCAAAGGGAAGGAATATTCGGGGAAGAACGAGCTGCAGTGAGTCTCAGCAACTTCCCAACAATCCTCTAACCATGCCTCCCAATAACAATCTCGGGAGACACGGTCAGAAAGAGATCGACAACTTGAGTAGCTCTACATGCTCCTACAAACAAATATAATCCACCTTTCTCAACAAAAATGACCTCTAATCATATCAATTTCACTTTTATGATTCTTTTTATCCATATAATAGACAATCAAACATTAAATACCTGTTGAATGTCTAGCCAAAAAAAGAAATAAACCCAGATTCCATCACTACCAACCTTCCATAAAAAAGGAATCGTTCATAAATTCCATAAAAGAGGACACTTATAGTCAAAGCAAATTGGCAAATTCAAAGCAAACAACAAAAATTACCCACATCCAATAAATTCATGTACAACTAAATTCACACGTAGACAAATGCCAAAAACCAATTTTTGTATTGAAAAGCAAAAGAAAGGAATAATCTTTGACATGGGTTAAATCCATATTCAAAAAAAAAAAAAAGATTCTAAAAATACCCATTAAAAATAGAATCTTTACCAAATCTTATCAATTAGGATACTAAATTGACAGTGTGACTCCAGACAGACTTACTTCATTCATTGAAAAGAAACTTGGTACGATACAAACGGAATTGACATGTATATACTTGCTTTGCCTCTTCTAGAGCAAACTCATAGTCTCAATTTCTTTTAGGGGGAAAGCACCATAGATGCAAAAGAGGCTATAAGAATGTCATTGACGAGGCGATTCGATTGGGAAGTTTCATATTCTTTTACCTTAGCTTTTCAATATTTATATCAGTTATAGTTCCGTTGGTAGAGTGCTATCGAAATAAGTGAATGGGATATCAACAACTTAGCATGAATCATTTCGCCCGGTTACTAGTGCTGATCATTAGTCCATTGCCATTTACAAATGTAGATAGACTTTAATCGACACTATTTTCCAACATTAGTCATTGATGAAATTCTTTATTTGTTTTCATCCTTTAGGATATCCATTCTTAATCATGTTATCATTCGGTACCGAAGATCCTTGTCACCTATTTACACCATAGCCCATCATCCCGTCGAACTTCCAGTTCTTTCTTACCTGTACTGAACTAAAATAATTACTGACAGAACTCTATTGGGGAGGAATCACATCTAGCTATAGAAACCAGTGGCCATGGAGATCTCAAAGAGAATCACTGGCTTGATGATGGGGCATACTTGATGGTAAGCTGTTTAATTTTATGTTGCAGAGAGGCCTATTCTTGCATGTATTAGGTTGGCCCATATATATCAACGAAAACATTGACTTAATATACACATCGACTTGTCCATCTCATACAATTCCATTTGACCTTCTGCTGAGTGCAGGTCAAACTCCTAAATAAACTTGCTTCAGCAAGGGCTTCCGGCAAAGGTGTTGGAAGCAAAGTTTTAACCGATCTGGTCGAGGGTCTGGAGGAACCAGCTATTGCTGTGGAGCTGCGAATAAAGATTAATCAGAATCATCCCGATCTTAAAGGACGGTATGGTGCACAATATTGCTCTGATCTTTTTTATGTCCGCATAATTTCTGTTAAAAGTTGCTGACAGTTAGAACCTCACAGATCCTTCCGGAAATACGGAGAAGCAGTACTGCAACACTTGGGAAACGCCATTGCTTCAAACCCCAAGCTTCAGAAAGCACCTGTGAACTATGAAGGGGTAACTAGAAGTTAGATATAGGCTTTCTTTCACCACCTTACGGAAACAGGTTTTGCTAACTCCCTTTGAAAACAGGTTCGAGTTTCCGGGTTCGGAGGGTGGTTTCTCCTTAGGCTTTCACTTCATGATCCCGTCCTTCCTCTTAACATCAAGGTATGAATGTAGTATGCAAAGAATTTCATAAGTTGTCATAAGCATTGTAATTCACTGATTCGATACTAATATAAACAACACGTGTTGTAGGCGCCAAGCCATGAAGATGAAGTGAAACTCGGACTCGAAGTAGCTGCTGCAGTGAAGGAATTTCAAGCATTGGACACATCTGCTTTAGACAAATTTGTCCAACCTTAATGACACTGAATGGGTCGTGCCTTTCAGCATTTGAGTATTGTGTTCCAATGGCTGCCTCTTTTGCTATGAGCTGGCTTGCTAGTGTAATCATTGTAGTTTTGAGGTTGAGGAAGTTTGTATTTTTTTTATTTTTTTTTGGAGGAATGTTACTTGAAAACAATAATAGAGATAAGTCTGAAGATATATATACATATGTATATATCCAATCTTAACAGTAACATCCATGGTTTTACTTCTATGTTGTTTTGTTTCACTATATTATAGAATATTAATATTATATATTTATAATTAAGTTTGAATTATATTTATTTTGCATTCGAATGCTTGGGGCAAATATTTTTTTCTTCGTATATTTCAAATTTAGTTTTTTTCTATTTTTAATGTCAGAAATTTAGTATCCTAATTGATAAGATTGTGAAATAACTTCTGATAATAAATTATGTCACATTTTAAAATCAAAAAAATATTTTTACATTAATTTAAAACTATGCAAGAATGTCGAATTATTCTCTTGAATCTCATCCTTTTTATCATAAATGATCCGTGTACAAGCCCAATTTCACCCGGCCCACTAAACTTAAAACCACCCAAACAATCAAACCCCAAACACATTTAAACTCAATTACAAATAAGACCCAAAGCCAACCTATCCTAACCCAAACAGTAAAACAAGCCTAAATAGCCCAAACCCATTACTCAAACTAGGGTTTCAGAAAAGCTGAAACCCTAGCTTATCTTCTGCCACAGCCGTCACCTGCAACACCATCCACCCACCGCCATGGTCACATCACCAGTGCAAGTGGCACACCTGCCCATTGCCACCACCGCCGTTCACCTGCAAGACCAAAGAAAAGACAGAATTAAATGCAAGAACAGTGAAGAAAACAGCGATAATATTATAAAAATGGCTCTATAAAAGCCAAGCAAAAAACAATGTAATCTCTCTGGACATTTTCTTAAATAAAAAATAGCAAGCAATACAAAAAAAGATAACAACAAAGCCATTGGAAAAAAGGAAGTTCAAATCGGGTTAAGGTTTTTTTCTTCTTTTATTTTCTTTTTCTTTTTTATTTTATTATTCGAATTTATCTCCTCATTCATATATCAAAATATATCAAAATATATATATACAAAAATATATACATAAATAAATAAATAAAGGGTATACCGCGCAGGTTGTGTGAAGGCGGGCGTGGTGTCGACCGTCGAGAACCTCACGAGCAGAGGCCTCTGAGAAAAGAGAGAAATGAAGTTTTTTTTTGAAACACAAATGAGGAAATGAAAATTTTTTTAAAAAAAGTTGCCTTAAATAGCTGATCAAACCGACGTCGTTTTGGTCGGCCTTCTTAATGCCAAAACGACGTCGTTTTAAGCCTTGGATCTGCGTGTTGACCCGACCCGCTAGAAGGATCCGCGTGTTTTTATTTTTGGGGTTAATTGCGCTGCAGGTCCTTCTGCTTTTTTATTGTTTTGAAATTAGATTTTTCATTATTTATAATTTTGCCCTGTAATTTAGTTTGACCTTCAATTTGGTCCCTATTGGTGCTGCGCGTTTTGGGAGGATGGGATATTGCCCATTTTGGTCCTCCCTTGTTATCAACGAGCCCAAATTGGTCCTTTTCTTCTTTATTAATTTTTAAATTGGCCCCGAAATTTTACTTTAAGTTCAATGTAGTCCCTTTTTTTGTTATTTTCGATATTTTAATTAAATTAATTAATCTAAGATGTTATTATTACTCTTATTTTCGTTGTTATATTGTTATTATTATTATTATACTACTTGTACTTATATTCATTTTATTCTAATGCCATTATTATTATTACTATTTCTATTATTATTATTATTATTATTATTATTATTATTATTATTATTATTATCATCATCATCATCATCATCATCATCATCATCATCTACATATTTTTCTTTTCTTTTCTTTCTTATTTTCCATACACATATTATTATTTATAGTATTACTATTTCTTTTATGTTTATTTTTATAAGTATTATTATTATAATCTCATTTTATTATTATCACTCTTATTAATACATTATTATTATTTTTACTATACTATTATTATTCCCTTTTATATATATATTACTATTATTTTTATATTATCATTATTATTATTATTACTATCATTACTACTATTATTTTTTTTATTACTATTACCTTTTTTATTATTACTACTACTGTTATTTTTATTAACATATTATTATTTTTTTACCATATTATTATTTCCTATTTTATTTATATATATCATTATTGATATTAACATATACTATTATTATTAATGTACTATTATTTTCTATTTATTACTATTATATTTATTACTATTATTAATATATATTTTTTCTTTCTTTAGTACTTTCACTATTATTATATTATTTGTCTTATTAATGTACTGTTATTATTTTCCACTTAGATGTTATTACTATTATTATTTTTACTATTATAATTATTATTAATCTTTTATTATTCTCTTACATTGCTTGTTTGTTTTATTCCTCTATTTCTGTTCTCATCATTTTTATTATGTGTTCATTTTTATTCTGTTACGTTCGTTGATATCGAAATTCATATTTGTTTGTTCATTCTTCGCTATTCCATTTTACCACGAATTTATATTAATTACCCGAAAAAAATAATTCTTCCATAAAAGCGATATTCTGTATTAGAAAATTCGAGAAAATCGTGCCCTAACTTACTGGGTTTCGATTTTTCTCATTTAACCTAAATAACGGAATGTTCTTGTAAAATCACTACGAGTTTTGAATAAAATGCTTATTCTCGGAGATACGAGGTGTTATGCCCTGACTTACTGGACATGACATCTTGTTACCTCGAGATAAGATTTTTTGCAAATAAAGGTAATATACGATGTTTAGAAATTCGAGAAAACGTGCTCTAACTTACTGGGTTTCAATTTTTCTCGTTTACTCTAAATAATCGAATACCCTTTTAAAAAAAACACAAATTTTAAATAAAAGGCAAGCTTGCTCTAGAAAATTCAAGATGACGTATCCTAACTTACTGAATGTGACATTTTATTATTTTGAGACGAGGAGGTCTTTAACATTTGAGCGTTTTTTACAAAAGAGGGATAGTATTTCAAAGTCTTTCAAGTTTTCAATTTTTGACACTAAGACACTAATTAATCAACTAGGTACCAATTTTTGGGCGTATCGAGGGTGCTAATCCTTCCTCGTGCGTAACCGACTCCCGAACTCATTTTCTGATTTTCGTAGACCAAAAATTATCGTCTTAGTAAATCTTAACTTTTATTAAAACAATTAATTTGAGGTGACCCGATCACACCTCATCAAAAAGGATTGGTGGCGACTCTTATTTTTTCGTTTCCATTTTCAAAACCAAGTCGACCCCGTTTTTCAAGAAAATGGTTTCAACAATCCGCTTGCCCCGAAATGACCCGGCCCAATAAGGATATCCCAAATCATTGGGCTTTTCGATACAATCAAATAGAGAGCCTCAAGGGCGTCATATCCTAGGAGCCCAAACTATGTGATTGAATAAATCCTCCTCTATCTATTGCAGGTCGAGTACTCTTTCTCCTTCCCCTTCTTCAAACTCCGATTCGTATTTTTCATATAGATTTCTCTTATCAACGATAGAACAAGATCCATTTCACATCATATATAAGGGATTCCCTGGCTCGGACTGAAGAAGCTATGTCACTCGATCATTATCAAACTAACCGCAATCTTTTTCTATCCATGAGGATCCCACCAAAACGCCTTCTACTTCTAATAGGCCATGAACTAGATTAAAATCATTCTCAACGAACTCATAAGAAGTGATCCCATTTTTTTCATAGAGTCCGGGTAGAGACCAAAGGTCTTGAGCGACCAATTCGGTAGAACAACTCAAAAGATAAAGAAGTATCGTTAATTTCTTCACGTTCGTTCCAAGCTCGAAGTACCATTTGTACAAATAAGAATCTCCTTCATTACATGATTTCTTCTTCATATAGATAGATATAGGATCTAAGGGGCAATTATTTATAAGTACATTTTGTACAATAACCCTTCCTATCTGATAGAAAAGGATCCGATGATCCTGAATTGATCTTACCTAAGATTGTAAATCCCAAGTTTGTCTATGAAGAGCAGATCTAATTGCATTAGTGTCTATAAGTGATTTCTTCTGTGTAATACCAATTGATAGAGCCTCATTGGTAAGTGTTACAAGATCTCGTGCATTGGAATCCACGGTAATGGACCGGAATCTATTAGTATGGAACATTTTATTTTTCATTTAAAACCAAAAACCTTATAATTTCATTTTCAATATTTTTATTTGCTTATTTAGCATATGGCAAGTGCCACCTAATCTAATTTAATAGAAGTTCTGCTATACTTTAACTTGTAAATAAAAAAATATAAAGATTAAATTCTTGAAATTAAAAATAAATAGAGTAAATTTCAAATGTTAGAAGAATGTAGGTACTTGGAACAAGATTAGACCAATATTTAAGAAAAGTAAAGCCCTACATGAAATCAATTTATCCTTAATAATCTTTCAACTTTAATTATTCCACTTAATTAAATAATAATGACGCTAAAGTAAACTATTAACCCTAATTATTCTAACTCTTTATGTTAAATAAATAAATAAAATTAATTAATAATAATATAATATAATATAATATAATATAAAATTTAGAGTTTAGGATTATTTTGAGATTTGTTTAGAGATATAAAAACTAATGGTATTTAATTTGGTGTTGATTGATTTATGATATTACTAATAAAGTCTAAACAAATACAATGCAATAATGCCTCGAAAAATAACATTTAACAGTATTCTAATCCATATTAAACTCATATAAGATATGTAATAGCCAATTTTGGCTCTAAAAAAACTAAGCAAAAAAAAAAAATTAATTAAAAAGTCCAAAATTTTAAGTCCACTTACAAATAACCAAGTTACTAAACTACCCCAAACCCAGATCCAATTACATAGCCCAATTTACATCAAACCCTAAAGCCCCATAAACCCAAAACATTTTCAGCAGAAAAAAAGTAAAGAAACCCTAGGTGCAGCCGCCGCTCCTTGCCATTGGCCATTGCGTGCAGCACCTCCCCCCCCCACGTCATCGCCGTTCTCCATGCGTCTGTACCTGCAAGATGAAACTAACACGTAAAATGCAAGAAACAAAGAGCAAAAAACAAAGAAATGGCAGTCGACAGCAAGCAAAACAACAAAAGATGATGAATACTTGTAACTCGGATATAAAATCAAAATGAACCCCTTTGTAATCGGTTACAAAATTTTGGCAATCAAAAAAGCAAAAAAGGTTGATTTCCGATCGATTCTCTTGATTTTCATTTCATTACTAATTTCTTTTTTAAGTTCTTTTTATTTTTACTTACAACTCGAGAAAATAAAGTAAGTACGAAAATAAAAAAAAAGGGGAGAAGATCTCACCGAAATCGCGTCGATCTCGTCGCCGAAGGGTTCTCCTTTGTCGTTAGAATCAGGCCGAATAAGGAGGGAAAGACCCTCCCTTTCACGATTTCTAGGTTGAGAAGGCATAGCCTTCGGGGATGCCTCAAAAAAGGCCGGCTCGCACCGTCCCAACCACCGCCTGTGGTGGCACTGTGGCAACAGCGGCGAAGAGAGGGGTTTAAAAAAACGCTAGCCGCAAGAAAAGAGAGGAAGCAAGAAGAGCCCTCTGCTGTTTTCTAAAAATATTAGGGCTAAAATGAAACAAAATAAAATTTTGGGTCTTTTATCAGGTTTTAAAACGGCAGCGTCTTGAGGAGGTACCATTCGGGCTGAAACGACACCGTTTCGGTGTACCCACGCGCGACCCGACCCGCTCCAGGGGGTCCACGTGTTTCCTTCAAATGGGTAAATACCCACTTTGGTCCCTCCGATTTTGAACAGCGTTGCAATGTGGCCCTGATTTGCGTTGTATCTCTTTTAAATGTCACCCTATCGTTTTATTTCATTTCGGATTTGATCCTTGGCCTATGAGGTTGAAACGCACGGTATTGGACTTGGGATATTGTCCCATTCAGTCCTCACAACTCTGAATGCGTTTTGATGTAGTCCTTGGCACTTTTCTGTTATTTTAATCAGTACCTTTTCTTTCATTTTGATTTTAATTTAATCACTCCCTCTGTTATTTCAAACTGTTTATTATGTTATTTATTTTAATTTGTTTCATATGCCATTTCTTTTAAATTGGTCCATATGCATTTATTTTCGATTGTGTTTATGCATTATTCGCTACAAATTGTTTCACTATATGTTGTTTAAAATTGTTTATACTATTTACCTTAAGTTGCTTTATACATTATTTATTTTAAACCTGTTTTTATATATTATTTATTTTTAAATAGTTTTATTACTTCAAATCGTTCTATATATTAAGTATTTTAAATATTTTATTATATTATTACTTCCAAATTTTTATATGTGTTATTTACTTTCTTATATACCCTTCTTTTAATCTTTTGTATATTACTTATTTTTCCTACTACATAATATTCATTTTTTTTAAAAACTTATTTTTGTTATAATCTTAAATTATCTTACATATCATTTATTTTAAACCTTTTTTTGATTTGCTTATTATTTTAAGTTTACATAATGTTTATTCTTAAACTTTCTTTTGTATGGATCATTTATTTTCAAATTTTTATATGTTTTTATCTTGAACTCTTTATACATTATTCTTTTATATACATATGTATATATATATATACATATTTATTAGGAGTTGTTTCTTTATATATACTATATATATATATTATTTGTTGAAAGATTTACGTATCATTTATTTTAGACTTTTCTTTAATGATTTTAAATTATTTTTATCATTTACTTTAAGTTGTTTTTTTTATATAAGTATTTATTTTAAATCCTTTACATATATATATTTCGTATTTAAGATTATCTTATTATTTGATTAAGTTGTTTTATACTATTACTTCATTTCTATGTTTATTAAGCTCAATTGTTAAATAATGTATGTCGCGAGATTATTGTCATTGTGTGTTCTTGAATTTGTTTATGCATGTTCATATTATTGTCATTCACGTGTAATATTTTTATTCATGTACTATTATTTCATGCTTATTATTACGTTTTCATTCCATAGTATTGCATTGTGAATCAAACCCTAATTCATTCATCCAATAAATCGTTTTATTTTAACTTAAATAAATAATATACGCTATTATTCGAAAACGAGATTTTACGAATGAGGCAATGTTTTGCATTTTGGAACATCGAGAAATTGTGCCCTAACTTACGGGGTTTCGATTTTCTCATTGTTTCTAAATAGCTAAATATCCTTTTCGAGTTTTAAAAACACATGAAATTCTCATTTAAATTTAAAAACGACCTTGCGCTCGGGAATTCATGGTATTGTGTCCTAACTTACGGGATGTGTTGCTCCAATATCTCGAGATAAGGAAATCTTTAAACAAATTGTTTTGAGCTAATTCAAAAATTTTAAAATCAATATTAATAGAAAAGATCGTATTTCAAATCCATTCCCGATTTTCAATTTTCGACATTAAGACACTAACTAATCAATTCGGTACCAATTTTTGGGCGTGTCGAGGGTGCTAATCCTTCCTCGCGCGTGACCGACTCCCGAACTTGTTCTCTTGAATTTCGTAGACCAAAATGTCGTTTTAATAAATTAAAATTGTTTTATTAAAACAAAGGTGATCCGATCACACCAAATAAAGATCGGTGGCGACTCCCGTTTTAATTTTCACTTTCAAAACCAAAGTCGATTCTCATTTTCAAAAAATGGTTTCGACAAGATATATAAATAATTGTATAACACTAACATTGTTGGATTAAAATATTACTTTCCTAGCAAGTAAAGGATTAGGAAACGATCCCTATAAAAAAAACCCCTATTTACCACCTGATCCAAGTCATCTGATTTAGAATATTACGAAAATCTTTCACCATGGCATACACCATGAGTTTAATCATCATGTATGCATTGGTTTCATTATGGGCACTCATTATTGTACTGTTTATGATACTTAGGGTTGTCCTTTGTTTTCGCATGGATTCTTCCAACCGAGATCCCGAAATTGGGGTATCCAACTATCCGATAGCTGAACAGGGCATGCAAGGACCACCATTGCAAAAGCAGCTCAAAGAAGCTTTAAGGCCGATCATGGTCGGGACCGTTGTTCAGTACAGACCGTTGTTCAGTACAAGAATGAAGAAGGAACTGAATCGCGTTGCACCAAGTGTGTCATATGCTGATAATACTCTAAAACGACATATTTTTATGTGCTAATTGCATGTTTATTTTGAGTATGACCCTACTAATTTGAACTATTTATGGTTTTTTATCTTTCAGGGACTAAATTAGAGGCAAAAGGAATTTTACGGGGAAAAAGTACAAATTTGAAGATATAATGGGCCAACATGCGACATAGAGAAAAAGGTGGTGCCAAAAATGCAAGTATGAAAGACATAAGGGCAAAAGTGCAAAAGAAGAGATTTTATAGCACAAGATTCTATTTAATGTTTAATTATATTAGGATAATTATTAAAGATTATTATTTAAATTTAATTAGGATTTATTTTCATTTATCTTTAATTATCTTTATTTATTTGTATTTATCTTTTAGAATTTAATTAGGAATAGACTAGGTTTCTTAGTACTATAAAGGGATGAAGTCACACAAATTTCATCCATCTTTTGCTGTAACATTCTCTCCAAAGTTCCCCTTTCCAAGCTTGTCAAAATTCCCCAAAAAGGGTTCATGAGGCTTAGGATCCGTACTTAGCTTTCTCGATGAATATTCATCGTTTCTCCGCATTACGGGGCTGATGCTTCTATCCATATCCCTTCAAAGGTGATCTTTTCAACGTGTGCAAAGGCAGCCGCTTTGTATATTTTGGGAAGGTTGTACAATCGTTTCGTTAGCTTACACTAAAAGCCGAGGATTGAACCCAAAGCGGATCAAGACAACCGGAGGCTGGAATCTCTCTATAAGAACACCTTTTCCTTCTTGGGCATAATTCTGACAAGGATTTCGAGGAACAAGTAATTGTGCAAATCCGTTCCCTGATATTTGACCCTACTTCCCTTATACTGTTACTATTTTTTTTATTTTCAATATGCTTAGAAGAGTTCAAAGATGGAGATTCTTGTAGGGTTCTTACAAACTGCAACCATCTGTATCATCAACTTTGCATAGATGAATGGCTGGTTAAGAATTCGCATTGTCCCCTTTGTCGTGGTTCGACCATGTAACCATGTATTTTTTTATTATTTTGAAGTATTTATCCGGACGTGAGTATGAGGGTATGATTACTCTCTAAATATAGAAATTCATTTAGAAAAGATTAAACGTATCTATAACCGACACTCACAGATAATAAATACAGTAACTACAAATATTTGAAGCGAATCCCAACAGGTTCAAATTATATACAACTAATTTCAGACATCCTACATATTTGCATCTTCGATGAGTTTTATCCGATTCTCTTTTACAATGTTTGTGAAAGAATTTATGCAGTGGTAGTAGGGGTGTTTAGAAGCTTCATCATGAAGTTGAACTTCACATTGGGTGCGGTCTTCGGCTGAGGCCAGTTTGCTCCTTCCGGCACCTTAATGCATCTGAAACCCTGGTCTTTGTACAGTTCTGTTGCACCAGGGTTGTTCAAATCGCAGTGCAATGCAACGGCACGGCAACCCCAGCTCTTCGCTTGCGCTTCAGCCTTGGCTATGAGCCTTTTAGCTATTCCCTTACGACGGAATCTCTCCCGGACCGCAACATTTGATATGTATGCAATTCCAGTCCTGTGATAAAGATACAAGTGTGTTATTTAATAATCACAAGATTAATAATTAGAGTACTTTCTGCATGTTAAGAGTCAACTTCAATGAACAAAACAATGAACATCGATATATAATGGTAAGAACGTCCAGCAGGTCTAATCTTACTATAATTGCTTAAAACTGGAACTCTTATCATCTACAGAACACCAATACATAAGGTCTTGAGTTAAGAACTGTCTTCAGCCCTCTTAACTCTAGGTGATATACAAGGCCCCGAGTTAAGAACTGTGACTTGACAAAGGTTCATGCTGTCTCACCTCACTGTCCGTTTTTCAGCCCTCTCACAAACGTTTGCCAGTATATTTTCTGTCCTAGCCAGAAAACTCTGGTTACTTTCACTAAATAAGATTAACGGAGAAAGGAGGTTTAAATTAGTTCTCTTATCCCTGTAGGCTTTAACAGGCATCAATAGTCACATAGAACCATTCTTCAATAATGAACCTCTGGCATTGTACTGGAAATTTAGTTTTCAAGACACCGGCACCAGGCATCCTTACCAACTACTGATTCTATGTACATTACCAAATGAAAATATCAAGAACGGAAAGACAACATAATTTATGTAGAAACTTTGCAAGGTTCACTCGGACTCTCATTGCTTATGAGCTGAAAAAGAAAAACTCAGTACAAAAAGAACCGATTAAAATGGAGAAAACCTGTCTTTTTCCATTCCTGGCATTTTGGTATGAAGGGGTAGACAAAGGGTTCGGTTTAGCAAACAAGGTTGGACTAAAATAGTCTGCTAATGGTCCTGAAAGCCTTATTTTGAACTAGAACACACTGTTCATAAGTTGTTAATGGATTCCAAAGACAGGACATGTAAGTTGTTTATTGATAACATTAATGGGGTGACATGCAAAATGTAAATTAAAGAAACAAAGACAAAGCTATGGTAAATTTAATGAGCTGCATTTACGCAAACATAAAACTGAAAATTTTCAGACTGTCATTTTGCATCCTAAGTAGTTAACGTTTAACGAAACAAGTTTCTTATAAAGTAAGTTTCAAGTGGCATGTCTGTATTAAATGACATTAAACTAGTATAGAAGAGAAGCCAATAATTACACTCACCTTCTCTGTCGAAGTGGTCCTTTCCTAGGAAGAAAATCAGCAACGGTATCGATAGTTAATATACCAGTCACATACCCTTTATTAAGACTGAATTTTCCGTCAAAACCTCCGATTTTGAAATCTTCAGTTCCAAATAAAAACGTATCACCAACTGAACCACCAATGACAGCAACCAAACAAGTTCTCCGGCAACCAGGAGGAATAGAGAATCCAGACAGCATCCCCACCAGTCTATCAACTCGTAGCACAAAATCCAAAGGGAAGGAATATTCGGGGAAGAACGAGCTGCAGTGAGTCTCAGCTACTTCCCAACAATCCTCTAACCGTGCCTCCCGAACAACAATCTCGGGAGACACAGTCGGAAAGAGATCGACAACTTGAGTAGCTCTACATGCTCCTACAAACAAATATAATCCACCTTTCTCAACAAAAATGACCTCTAATCATAGCAATTTCACTTTTTTGATTCTTTTTATCCATATAATAGACAATCAAACATTAAATACCTGTTGAATGTCTAGCCAAAAAAAGAAATAAACCCAGATTCCATCACTACCAACCTTCCATAAAAAAGGAATCATTCATAAATTCCATAAAAGAGGACACTTATAGTCAAAGCAAATTGGCAAATTCATAGCAAACAACAAAAAAACCCAAATCCAATAACTTCATTTACAACTAAATTCACATGTAGACAAATGCCAAAAACCAAATTTTTGTATTGAAAAACAAAAGAAAGGAATAATCTTTGACATGGGTTAAATCCATATTCATCAAAAAAATTCTAAAAATACCCATTAAAGACAGAATCTTTACCAAATCTGGGGATTGATGATTCATTAGAAACCCTGGGAGAAGGAGGGAAAAAGGGTGGAGGCTGTTTGATTAAAAGGGAAAGAGGAGATTTTGAGGAAGGTGTTGGGGTTGATGATGATGGAGACAGTGTAAGTGAAGTACCCAATGTTAAGCTCCGCATTTCTAGGAGAATTGCTTGTCTTTCGTTTCACCTCACCTTGTTTCTGTTTTAACGTATGGAGATTCTTTAATTGTTGGGGAAGAGAAAGGGAATGAATTGAAGTATGAAGGAAGCAAAGGAATTTTGTTAACAAACAGACAAAAGGTAAGCAAAGGTAATGCTATGAATATCTTTGGACACAAATTTGTTTGTTCTTTTGTGCGGTTTGCTGACACTCTCCCTTCATTCACTGTTTATTGCAATGTTTTTTAAATCCGACAAGGGGTGAAACTAGTTTATTTATTGGTTTAATTGGATGAATTGAATTATTAAATTATTATTAAAAATTTTAAAAAATAGTTAATTCGGTTTTTAACCGGTTTAATTAATTGATGTCAATTTTATTTTAATCGATTTTCGATCCAATCAATCTAATTTAATTTAAATAATATTAATTTATGGCACATTAGTAATTTTAACCTTTTTCTACTTTAATTATTTCTTTCCTTTTTGGCGAACATCTTTTTTCGCTTTAATTATTTGCATATTTATTAATAATTGTTAGTTTATCCATTATAATTTAAATAAAAAATGTTTTAATGGAGTATAATATTTCACACTCTAACATAAAGTAGATGTAAATTAAGTTTATAAAAACTATTATAATTAAAGGATTACAAAGTAGGTTTACACCTCAAATAATAGAGTGTTAAGAAATGTTATTTAGGAGAGACCCTGAAATAGTTTAAAATTTGCATATGGTAATCCACAAGATTAGTTATGTAGATATAAAAAATTCTTTTATACCATATGATGAGATGCGATATTGTTTGAAAGATAGAGCTACACACAAGCATTACAGACGACTTGTAAATTTTTCAATTTGAAACTTTTAAATGTTTGGAATTTGGTTGAGAGGAAATTTGTTATTTTAAAGTTTTATTCCCCTTATTAACATCACCATCTCAATCTAATCTAAAACAAAAAGTATGGATTGTGTTGTATGTTGTATACTTCATAACTAATTCATATTTTGAAAAGTCCTTAGAAGAAGATCCTAGTAATCTTAATGATACAAATTCATATTTCAATTTAAGTGATGAAGAAATTGGTCAAGAACTTAGAAATTAATGAGTATATGTTAAATGCCAGAGAGGGAATAACCCAACATATATGGAATATTAGAACAATTTTTATACAAATGTCTAAAACTATCCATAATCCCTCCAAACTTTTAAATAAAAGAATAAACATGTTTCAGTACACTCGAACCCAAGTTTTCCTACATTGGCAACAATGCCAATGTCAACTACTTTCTTGTTATTTTTATTTGTACTTGTATTGTCAACTATTTTCTTAAACTAACATATTACATACGATGACTTGATTTTAATTTTGTTATTTGTTTAGAATTTTTTCTTTAAGTCTTATTAATAAGTTTTATAATAATTTATATTTTTTTAAATTTAAATTATGCAACTGTGTAGTTACAATTTCTACTACCAAATACAACATAAAAAATTACGATATAATTACATTTTGTTAGCCAAACACATCTAGAAAATTACAATTTATTGTAATTACGATAGGATGTAGTTACTACCCTAATAATTACTCTTCCATCTAATTACTCTATAGTGGTCAAGCACAATGTAATTATTTGTAATTACTTACACAATAACTTTAAGTCTCACTCTCCGCTAAGAATTGAATAGTGTAATCGGGATGTTGTTCGTAATTATTTGCATAATTACTCTAATTCTCATTCTCTATTAAGAATTGAAGAGTGTAATTGGGATACACTAGGATGCTCCAATTACACCAAATATGTCATGCGTGTATAAATACAAACAAGTTATAATAACTCATTTGACCCTTCAATTTTACCAAAAAAAAAAAAAAAGCTCATTTCAGCCTTCAACTTAATATTTTACCTATTTTAAACCTTGAACTTGTACTATTATCAAATCACCCCAAATTTGATGGAAAATTTAACATCTATCAACTTTGTTGATGTGGCATCCACATGGCAACCAATGTATATACCACGTTAGCAATTAATTAAATTTTAAAAAATAAAAAAATATTTTGTACTTTTCAAATAATTTTTATTTTTAAAATATTATTTAAATATTTAATTTTTAAAAAAAATTAATTAATTGCTAATGTGACATTTAAGTGGTAGTCAATATGTATGCCACACTGGTAAAGTTAGTTAACTTTTTCATTTATTTTGAAGTGATTTGACAAATAATACAAATTTAAGGGCTAAAATAAGTGAAGCAATGAAAGACTAATTTTTTTTTATTATAAAGTTAAAAAGCCAAATAAATTATTATACTTATAAACACTTACTTTTTTTCAATAATTAAGGGATGGGAATGAATTAGTTAAGATGGAATCAAAACTCTTATATACTATTATCACTTTTATCAAAAGGTTGCCGAAAAAAACATTTATATTTAAATCCAATTATTTTCAGCTTGGATAATGAATGAATTATTCTAATTTTGATATTATTCGATGTAGTTCAATCAACTCCTGCCGAAAGAATTAATTTTATTTTACTATATATATATTTAGAAGAGACAAAAGGTTCTAATACATGGAATCTTCTATTTTTATACAACTGTAACCAGAAAAAACATTAATTATTAATTATTAATTGTAAAAAAAAATACCTAAAGGGATACTTAAAATTATCTATAGTCCCTCTCCAATCTTTAAATTAGAGAATAATGCGCTTCAACACATTCGAATTCACGTTCTTTTGGACTGGTAACAATGTTGATACCAACTAAACTAAGACTCACTCGACAAATATTATGTATCTTTTAATTGCAAAAAAAAGTTCGGAAAAGTAAAAAGGAATTTTAAAAAATAAAAGATTAAGAAGAATTTTTAATTAAAATAGTTATAATATTCACTAATTGATACTTAAGTTATACAATCTTTTTTTTTTTTTTTTTGGTATTTGTTTTTTCTGTTACAAGTGGTATTTAACTTTTTTTTTTCTAAGTTAGTATCTCTGTTAGTCAAACTCTTAAATCTATTTTAAAAAAAGGCTTAACCCATAAATTGCTATCTAATTATGCATTTTCTCATTTTGACTCTAAACAATTTTTTTTTATCACAAGTGGTACCTAAACTATCGTTCAGTTACCCATATTACACAAAAGTGTTATATTCGTTAAAAAGAATCCAGTCAATAATAATTTGTCACGTCTGAACCTGATCATGGGCTGGGTTGGGTTGAAGAATATTATAGGCTCGTTTTTTAGGTTCGGGTCCGGCTCAACCCTTAAAAATGGGCCTAAAATTCTGCTCAAACCCAACCTAAATTAAAATTGCTAAACCTAAGTCATACTCGACCCACCTGCATTAATTTTTTTAGAATTTTTATATAAAAATAAATTTAAAAGGTATAATACATCAAATACACTAAAACATTAAATTAAATATTTCCCAACAAATTAAAAAAACATTAAAAAAGTGTTTATATTTAAATAGCACAAGATAGTTGCAACTTAACAAGTAAATGTCTCTAAAATAATAGCAAATAAAAATAAAATAAGAGTTATACAATATCCAAATAATAACAACAAAATAATAATAATATAATAGTGAAATGATAGCAAAACAACAACCTAACAACAATAAAACAACAACATAACAGGAACAAAGCAACAAGGAAAAAGTTTAAGCTTATTCGGGTCGAGTTGGGCTCAAGCCAAAAAATTTTACTCGAGGCTCGACTCATTTAGAAAATGAGTCTTATTTTTTGTCCAAACTCATTTTTTGAGGTTATATTTTTGTTCAAACCCTCTTACTTTTCAGGCAGGTCTTTGGGCCTATATAGGTAGCTTAGCCCATGATCAAGTCTAGTCACGTCATTAAAATTTTAAAAATATTTTTTAATTCTTTTATTTTCTTACATTCTCTCTCTATTTTTTCTTTTTCCTTTTTTTTCTTTCCTTCTTCTTTCATAATGTATGACAATATTAGTGATGGCTCGAAATTCGTCCTCCTGAGATCAATATGCTAGCGATTAATTTTGTTTTCGAATTTCATTGCTTTCTTACTTTGACCTGACGAGATCGAAAAAGTTATTTTATAGATCAAAACTAGTATTTTTAAAACCAAACCGAAATGGCTAGTCAAACTGATTGGATTGAAAATTGATTGGGGTATCGGTCCAGAGATACGATTGAACTGATTGTTTTGTAAACCGATATTGTAACGCACCCTTACCCGAGACTGTCGCCGGAGTCGAGCACGAGGCATTACTAAACTTATTTGAGCACATAAACAAATTCAGGCAATTTATTTTACCTTTTCCAGATAAGCTGTCCAACTGCATCACAGTCACTAAAAAAATCATATCTCGAGTTACGAAACTCAAAATCTAAATCCGTAAATTTTCCCTGAATCTAGACTCATATATCTACTTACTAATTTTTTTATAGAATTTTTGGTTGGGCCAATTAGTACAGTTTATTAGTTAAAGTCTCCCCTATTTCAGAGTTTGACTA
Organism: Gossypium anomalum; assembly: GCA_025698475.1. Classification (NCBI taxonomy): domain Eukaryota; kingdom Viridiplantae; phylum Streptophyta; class Magnoliopsida; order Malvales; family Malvaceae; genus Gossypium; species Gossypium anomalum. The sequence goes on along the minus strand of CM046965.1, from coordinate 9,076,736 downwards.
CTCTGACCCCTGTGTACTACGAACCAAATTTATCCCTGTACAGAATTAAAATAACTATGAAGTTTGTTTATATTAAAAATAGATTCAATAAGGAATCCATACATGTATAGTATGACTCCTAACTATTTTTGTACAATTTTTAATGATTTTTACAAATCAGAACAGGGAGCTTAAAATCACTCTGACCTTATCTCACAAAAGTTATTATATCTCATGATTTACAATTCCATTGCTTACATAATTTCTTTTATAAGAAACTAGACTCAATAAGATTTAATTTTATATTTTATTCAACCCCTAATTAGATTTTCATAATTTATGGTGAATTTTCAAAGTCAAACTACTGCTACTAACTAAAAACTGTTTTAGTACAAAATATTGTTAACTAGTTTATAACATCTTTACTTTAATTCATTCAAACTCTATACATGCCATATAAATCTTTAAACATAAAACAAAAGCTACCGGAATTGATCTGATAGTGTGCCTTGTTGTGTTGATCCGATCTACCAACTTCACTTTAATTCAATCTACATAAAAATATCAAACATACACAAGTAAGCTTATTGAAGCTTAGTAAGCTCATAGGCATAAAAACACAAATCTTACCGAACATTGTACACAATCATATATCTTTTAATTTAACTACTTTACCCTGTAAATCACTTAATCCATTATTAAGCTCCTTTGAATAATTTTCATATTCCTATTCACAAATTTAACTTCTTTGGGCCCTTTTTTTTCTCATTTATTTCCATTGACAATTTATTGAGAACTAATGGAATTGAGTGCTTCATTAACACATTGCCATAGAAAACTATGGACTTGCACATTGTCACATATCAAACACCGAAGCCATAGTCCTGCTATGGTCTTACACGGATCACATCACATGCCGATGCCATATCCCAGATATGGTCTTATACGGAATCACATTATCACATCTCACCGATGCCATAGCCCAGCTATGGTCTTATACGGGAACACATATCACATTGCACCGATGCCATAGCCCAGCTATGGTCTTAGACGGGCGTACTTATCACATCTTTTGTAACGCCTCCACGCCCGAGACCATCGCCGGAGTTGAGTATGAGGTGTTACTAAGCTTAATTTAACATTTTTAGAACTTTGGATTATTTGTTTCTACATTCACAGTTTTTAAGCTACTTGCGTCACAGTCACAAGAAAAATCATATCTCGAGTTACAAAACTCGAAATTAAGATCCGTAAATTTTCCTTGAATCTAGACTCATATACCTATCTACTAATTTTTTTCTAGAATTTTTGGTTGAGCCAATTAGTACAGTTTATTAGTTAAAGTTACCCCTGTTTCAGGACTTGACTGGTTTGACCTCTGTTTACTACAAACCACATTTCTCTCTATAAAAAATTCATATGACTATGAGGTTTGTTTCTACTAAAACTAGACTCAATAAGGATTCTGAAGATATAAAATACACCACCTAATTATATATTTAAAATTTATAGTGAATTTCTAAAGTTGGAACAGGGGATTTAGAAACTCTTACGACCCTGTTTCACTAAAATTCAAATATCTTTTAACATATAATTCCTTTACCTGTTTCATTTGTTTCATGTGAAACTAGACATAATAAGCTTCAATTTGATATATATTCCATCACCAGATTCAATTTCTATGATTTTTAGTAAATTTTCAAACTCGCGTCAGTGTTGCTGCAGTATTCTGTTTATGGCAAATTTCATCCCTTTTATGAGTTTTTATGCACTAAGTATCTTAATAATTTTCCTTAACATCAAACATAATCTAAACTAACCATTTTCATAATTTATCATTGTCAACATTTTCTCAACCATTCCGTCACCATATCATAAGATCATTTACACAAAATAGGTATATTGCTATACATGCCATACTTAAATTTACAAACCATTTACCAAAAGTCTTCCTGATAGTGTGGTAGAGCCTTCGACCTATCCCGACTCTGAGCTGGCTTGTCCAAAACTACAATGAGTAAGAAGGAGGGAGTAAGCATAAATGCTTAGTAAGTTCATATGCAAATAATAAGTAACATAACAAACAAATCATACCAATCAACATTAGCATGCATCACTAAAACACATATCACATTTCTAATCATTTTTCATCATCTTATTACCTTATCGTGATTGTATCAATACTCAACCCGAGGGTTAAATACATACCTGTCCAAAATATCCATTTCACATCACTTACCAATACGTCTCTTTACATCTCGAATATTCCTCCATTTGAGTATAACTTTACCCGTTGAACACATCGGAATATAATTCGGATACATGGATAACTTGCACATAAGTGCCATATATGCAATCAAGCAATCATGTAACCCGCCCATAAGCGAACTCGGACTCAACTCAACGAGCTCGGGCGTCAGATCCATAAGTGAACTCGGACTCAACTCAACGAGCTCGGATGCCTAGTTACATCTCTCGAACTCGGACTCAACTCAACGAGTTCGAACATTCGCATCCATAAGTGAACTCGGACTCAACTCAACGAGTTCGAATGCTCAACCATCCTAGTGACATGTCACTTGTATCCTAATCTATTCCTAAGTTTCAAACGGGATTTTCCTCGAACACATATCCTTGCCATCTTCCGTAAAATACCAAAACCAATACTCGGTAACACTTTATATTTAACAAATAATACAAATAATTTGCATTTTATTCGAAAATAACCACAAAGCATATTTCTCATAATAAAAATCAGCATATCATATAATTAACATCAATAATTTACAAATAACAATTATACTACATTATTTACACATGAACTTACCTTGGTACCAAAATACAAAGATTTTGCAATTTAGTCCACAATCTTTTCTTTTCCTCGATTGAGGTCGATTCCACGTCTTTCTTGATCTAAAATAACACATTTAGCTTATTTAATACTCACATTATCAAATTAATCCTTAACTCAAATTTTGGCAAAATTACAATTTTACCCCTAAACTTTTACATATTTACATTTTTGCCCCTAGGCTCGGGATTAAACTTTATTCCTTATTCTTATGTTTTACAACATGCTGATCACTTTTCTCTTCTATGGAAACATCAAATTCTCACTCTAACAAGCACTTATGACTATTAAGTATTTTTATCGATTAAGTCCTTTTACTCGTTTTTACCTAAAACCGAGTAGCACAAGTTGTCTAACATAATTTAAAACCTCATATTCTATCATAAAACACCAAAATACACAAAATTCACCTATGGGTATTTTTCCAAATATGAACCCTAACTTAAATTATTGCTAGCATAAGCTTTATCGAGCTACCGGGACTCCGAAAACGTAAAGAACATTAAAAACGGGGCTTGGAATCACTTACTATGGAGCTTGAAAGCTTGAAACAAACCCTAGCTATGGAGAACCCTTGAAATTTCGTCCTAATGAAGAAGATGGACAAAAATTGGCTTTTAATTTTGTTTTTAATTCATTTTAATAACTAAATGACCGAAATGCCCTTACTACTAAACTTTCCAAAAATTCCTTCCATGTCCTAATTTTGTCCATGAACTTAAAATTGGTCAAATTTCTATTTAAGACCTCTTAATTAATATTTCAATGCAATTTCATACTAAAAACTTCTAGAATGCAAGTTTTGCAACTTATTCGATTTAGTCCCTACTTTCAAATTAAGTATTTTATGCATAGAATTTCTTCACGAAATTTTTACACAATCATGTAATCATATCATAAACCTCAAAATAATTATAAAATAATTATTTCTATCTCGGATTTGTGGTCACGAAACCACTATTCTGATTAGGCCCTAATTCGGGATATTACATCTTTTCCGTCAATTCATCATGGTCACAGAATGAAAGCACTCAAATCCATTGTTCCAACTAATATGTACTTTTATTTAACTATTATTTCATACTTGTTACAAATTGATAGTATTCATCTATAATAATATACTTAAAAATCATAATATCTTCATAATCAAACATTAAATTTGCCATATGAACTTACCTGGGCTAATTTGCAAAAGTCGTAGAAATTCAGGACTATTCTTGAATTTTCTTCTTTCCACGATTCACTTCGTTTTCTTGATCTATAATTATAAAATCATTCCTTCATTAGCATCCATTACAATTCTATTCTATTTCACAAATTATGCCCTTAAAATTGTGAAATTACACTATTACCCTAAACTTTTCAATTTTTTTTACAACTTAGTCCCTACTTAATTTATTCATCAATTGAACTAATTCTTCTCAAATAACACTTTATTTAAACATTATAAACTATTTCACAGCCTTTGACATTCAAAGTTTCATCACAAAACCCTAATTTCACAACTTTTACGATTAGGTCCTAAATAGTGATTTCTATAAAAATCTCTTCACAAAATCATCATATAATAAAATTAAAACCTCAATTCCATAATAAATCATCATATAATTTCAGCACTTGTTCATGGCAACTTTCAAAATTATCAAAAACTAATGAATTAAACATATGGACCTAGTTGTAAAAGTCTCAAAAATACAAAAATTACAAGAAATAATCAAGAGTTGAACTTACATGCTGTAGGATATAAAAACCAGCTTCTTAAAAACTCTCTAATGGTATTTTTATCTGATGAAGATGAAGAAAAATGAAGAAAACTCTAGATTTTACCTAATATATCATATTTTACAATTAAATTATTACCTTATTTCCAATTTTGCCCCTTATTCACACTTGATTTTTAATTTTCCTGCACACACATGCCGTCCAGCCCAATAATAGGTGTCTAATTCCCTATTTAGTCCTCTTCTAATTATTACTAGAGCTATTTAATCACATCTCACAATTTTGCACTTAGTTCAATTTAGTCCTTTTCACCTAATTAACTATCAAACCCTTAAAATTTCTTGACGAAAACTTTAATACTAACTTATTTACACTCCATAAATATTTTTAAAAATATTTATGACTCGATTTATGAATTTGAGGTCTCGATACCTCGCTTTTATTCCGCTTTATCTACAACTTCCTACACTACATAATTTCACTAATTCAAAATTATTTCTAAAACCACACTTAACATTTACTTACTAATATCTAAGCTCACATGTCGGATTTAGTGATTTCAAATCACTGCTCCTAGATCATCAAAATTTGGGCCATTTATAACTCTCCTCCCTTAGGAAATTTCGTCCTCGAAATTTCGTACCTGAAAACAAATGCGGATACTGTGATCTCATAGATTCTTCCGTTTCCCAAGTTGCCTCCTCCAATCCATGTCGATGCCATAACACTTTTACTAATGGTACTCGTTTATTCCGTAGTTCTTTAACTTCCCGAGCTAATATTTTCACTGGTTCCTCCGAATAAGTCATATCTGATTGTAGTTCTATCTCAGTATGAGGAATCACATGTGAAGGGTCTGATCTATATCGTCTCAACATAGATACATGAAATACATTATGGATTTTCTCAAGTTCTGGAGGCAAGGCCAATCTATAAGCTACCGGACCGATCCTCTCAATGATTTCGTATGGTCCGATAAATCGTGGACTAAGCTTTCCTTTTCTACCAAACCGTAAAACTTTCTTCCACGGAGAAACTTTCAAGAACACATGATCACCCACATTGAACTCTATATCCCTTCTTTCAAATCTGCATACGACTTTTGACGATCGGGCGACTTTCAAACTTTCTCGAATAATCTGAACTTTCTCTTCAGTTTCCGAATTAAATCCACTCCGACTAATTTCGATTCACTTAATTCTGACCAATACAACGGGGTTCTGCACTTCCTTCCGTACAGAGCTTCAAACGGTGCCATTTTGATACTAGCTTGATAACTATTATTATAAGCAAATTCAGCTAAAGGTAAGTACCTTTCCACCGCCATCGAACTCGAGTATACAAAGACCTTAACATATCTTCCAAAATCTGAATCACTGCTCTCTGATTGCGTCGTCACGAGGTGAAAAGTCAGACTAAATTTTAACTTAGTCCCTAAAGCTTCCTGTAGTTTATTCCAAAATCTCAAGTAAGCCTCTGATCTCGATCGAAAATAATTGATGCTCGGCACCCCATGTAATCTCACAATTTCTGACACATATAATTCTGCTAACTTATCAAGCGAAAAATCTGTTCTGACAGGAATAAAATGCGCCGATTTAGTTAATCTGTCTACTATCACCCAAATCGAATCTTTCTTCTTCGGAGTCACTGGCAACCCAGATACAAAATCCATCGTCACATGTTCCCACTTCCATTCTCGGAATCATTACAGTTGTAACAAACTGTAGGCACTTGATGTTCACTTTTTACTGTTGATGATTAAACATTTGGCCATAAATTCACAAATTTCCCGTTTCATACCAGGCCACCAATACATTTTCTTCAAATCACAATACATCTTCGTACTACCCGGATGAATCGAGTACATACTACTATGAGCCTCTGATAAAATATCCTTCTTCAATTCTAAATTATTCGGAACACAAATTCTATTACGATGGTATAACATACCACTTTTATCAATAGAGTACTCTAAATTCAAATTATCCCGAACCATTTGTCGTTTCAACACCAACTTCGGATCTTTATCTTGCAACTCCCAAATTCGTTGAAAGAATACTGGTTTTGTCTTTAATTTAACTAACACAGAACCATATTCATTAACAGACAAATGAGCATTTAACGCCCGAAGAGCAAATAATGACGATTTCTGACTAAGTGCATCTGCCACTACATTTGCCTTACCCGGATGATAATCAATGACAAGATCGTAATCTTTCAACAGCTCTAACCATCGCCTCTGTCTCAAGTTCAGCTCTTTCTGCGACATTAAATATTTCAAACTTTTATGATCTCAGTATACACATAACATTTCTCTCCATATAGGTAGTGTCTCCAAATTTTTAAAGCAAATACTATGGCAAATGAATTCAAGATCATGTGTAGGGTAGTTCCTCTCATGTGGTTTCAACTGTCGAGAAGCATATGCTACAACTTTTCCCCGATCGCATCGATACACAACCTAAACCATTCAGAGAGATGCATCACTATACACTACATATGGCATACCTGATTCAGTGAGTTAACACTAGAGCCTCTCACAACATTTTCTTTAATTGATCAAAACTTCGTTGGCAATCATCGGACCATACAAATTCAACATTTTTCTCGTAATAATCGGGTTATCGGTGAAGCAATCGGTGAAAAGTCTTTCACAAATCGACGATAGTAACCACTAATCCAAGAAAACTTCGTACTTAGTAACATTCTTTGGAGTTTTCCAATTAATCACCACGACACCTTACTCGGATCTACCCGTATACCATCAATCTGACACAATGTGACCCAAGAATCCTACTTCATGAAGCCAAAATTCACATTTACTAAATTTTGCATATAACTGTTTTTCCTCAAAATCAGAGCACAATTCTCAAGTCTTGAGCATGCTCGGATTCTGTCTTTGAATAGATCAAGATATCGTCAATAAACACAACCACAAATCTATCCAGTAAGATTGAAAAATTCGATTCATTAAATCCATAAAAGCAGCGGAGGAGCATTTGTCAAACCAAATGGCATAACTAAGAACTTATAATGACCATACCGAGTTCTAAAAGTGTTTTTGGCACATCACATTCCTTTACCTTTAATCGATAATACCTGGATCTGAGATCTATTTTTGAAAACATCTGCAGCACCCTAAGGTGATCAAATAAATCATCAATACGAGGCAAAGGATATTTATTTTTAACCACACTTTATTTAGTTTGCCTCAGTAATCTATGCACAAATTCAATGAACCATCCTTCTTTTCACAAATAAGACAGTGCACCCCATGGCGACATACTCTCGGTCTAATAAACCCTTTGTCTAATGTGCTCTTGCAATCAAGTTTTTAACTCTCTTAATTCTGCTGGAGCCATTCTATACGGTGCCACTGATATGGGAGCTGTTCCCGGAAGCACATCTATCACGAACTCAACTTCTCTATCGGGTGGTAAACCTGGTAATTCTTCAGGAAATACATCCATGAATTCATTCACAACAGATAGTTGCTCTAACTTTGATTCAGAACTTCGAGTATCAAGAATATAGGCTAAATATGCCTCATTTCCTTTACGCAACAATTTCTGAGCAGATATAGAGGAAATCATTCTAACCGTATCATCCAAATTTCCAGACTCAACCAAAATAATATCTCCTGTTTGACATTTCAAACTAATTCGTTTTTCTCGACAATTCACTACCGCGTCATGTTTCATTAACCAATCCATGCCCAAGATAATATCAAATTCCCGAAAGGGTAGCAGCATCAAATCAGCGGGGAAATCACAGCCCTTAACTTTCAGTGGACAGTTATGACATATTAAATTAACTACCACACTTTGACCTAACGGATTTGTAGCTTGTACATCATAATCGATGAGGCTCAACAAATAAATTCTTTTGGATGCTAGCACAAAGACAAATATATGAATGAGTAGACCGGTGGTCTATTAAAGCATACACAGAACATCATAAAGATAGAAAGTACCAGCAATTACATCCGAGTCATTGCTTCTTCTCTTGCTCGAATGGCATAAGCACGAGCAGGGGGCCCTAACTTCGATCGACTAGCGGTATCTTTCATACTCGAACGAGTAGCCCTCAGTAGCACTGCTCCGACTGCAGCGTCTTCCTTTTTTGAGGAGGAGTTTTCTGCTTTCTCCTTCTGCTCCACTTCTTCTACTTGTAATTGGGGACAATCACGAATAAAGTGATCGGTGGCCCCACATTTATAACAAGCCCCTAACTTACTTCTACATTCACCGGGTGACTTCTTCCACAATGTTGGCACTTAGGCCGTTGGGTATTTTGTACAATACCCACACTAACAAAGTGTCCATCGGATGTCTTGTAATCAGTTGTCTTAGTCTACTCTTTCCCGATCTTTCCAGGTCTTTGAAGTGGCTCGACCAATTCCTCTTTAGATTTCTTCACCGGTAAAGCCGAAAATGACTTAGATGCACTTCTTTTGAAAGATTCTTTACTTCTTCTATCTCGTTGCATCTTTCTATTATATACTTCTTCAAGCTTTTGAGCACGATCTGATAGAACAACAAATTCTCGTATCTCATTGGCCCCTATCATCATTCTAATCTCATCATTAAGCCCTTCTTCAAATCTGATACACATTTCTTCTTCAGTGGGTACTATATCTCGAGCATATTTGCTCAGATAAACAAATTCTCTTTAAGTATTCAGCTCTTGACTTGTTTCCTGTGTCGCAAGTCGAGAAATTCTCTTTTTTTCTTCTTATCTAGATATCTTCTACCGACATATTTCTTCTTAAATTCATTTTGAAAAATTCCCAAGTGATCTTCTCACTAGATTTACATGACTTCTATTGTTTCCCACCAGTTTATAAGCTTCTTCTTTCAATAACGACACGGCGCATATTAAGTAATCATTTGGTGAGCACGCCATTTGCTTAAAAACCCTCATTATACTTTGTAACCAATATTCACTTTCACAGATCATCATCTGTTTCTTCCCAAATTCTTCACCCCATGTTTTCTAAGCTTTTCAAATGGAGAACGTTTACAGTTCAGCTTATCGAAGGAGGTGGAGGAGCAACCGGGGGTACTACCGATGTTGAAATAGGGGGAGGAGGTTGCGGAGTCTGATTTCTTTCTCGTACATTCTCATTATACCACTGATTCATGAAGCCATAAATCATATTTTTGAGTTCTTGTTCTCGCATCAATGAAATTGGAACTTCACTATTTGTTCCTTGTTCAGAGGTTTGTACTCTGCTGTTAACTTCTTCTTGCTCAGTTTGTTCTGGTCTATCTGACATCTTTTCAAATCGAAGATAATCTATAATAAAAGCAAGGATTAGATCGGATCATACACATCACACTATCACAGATTTATATGGCATGTAATTCTAGACACTTTTCACATCATACATATTCTGAGAATCGGCTAAACCGAAGCTCTGATACCAATAAATGTAACGCCCCCTTACCCGAGACTGTCGCCGGAGTCGAGCACGAGGCATTACTAAACTTATTTGAGCACATAAACAAATTCAGGCAATTTATTTTACCTTTTCCAGATAAGCTGTCCAACTGCATCACAGTCACTAAAAAAATCATATCTCGAGTTACGAAACTCAAAATCCAAATTCGTAAATTTTCCCTGAATCTAGACTCATATATCTACTTACTAATTTTTTTATAGAATTTTTGGTTGGGCCAATTAGTACAGTTTATTAGTTAAAGTCTCCCCTATTTCAGAGTTTGACTACTCTGACCCCTGTGTACTACGAACCAAATTTATCCCTGTACAGAATTAAAATAACTATGAAGTTTGTTTATATTAAAAATAGATTCAATAAGGAATCCATACATGTATAGTATGACTCCTAACTATTTTTGTACAATTTTTAATGATTTTTACAAATCAGAACAGGGGAGCTTAAAATCACTCTGACCTTATCTCACAAAAGTTATTATATCTCATGATTTACAATTCCATTGCTTACATAATTTCTTTTATAAGAAACTAGACTCAATAAGATTTAATTTTATATTTTATTCAACCCCTAATTAGATTTTCATAATTTATGGTGAATTTTCAAAGTCAAACTACTGCTACTAACTAAAAACTGTTTTAGTACAAAATATTGTTAACTAGTTTATAACATCTTTACTTTAATTCATTCAAACTCTATACATGCCATATAAATCTTTAAACATAAAACAAAAGCTACCGGAATTGATCTGGATAGTGTGCCTTGTTGTGTTGATCCGATCTACCAACTTCACTTTAATTCAATCTACATAAAAATATCAAACATACACAAGTAAGCTTATTGAAGCTTAGTAAGCTCATAGGCATAAAAACACAAATCTTACCGAACATTGTACACAATCATATATCTTTAATTTAACTACTTTACCACTGTAAATCACGAATCCATTATTAAGCTCCTTTGAATAATTTTCATATTCCTATTCACAAATTTAACTTCTTTGGGCCCCTTTTTTTTTCATTTATTTCCATTGACAATTTATTGAGAACTAATGGAATTGAGTGCTTCATTAACACATTGCCATAGAAAACTATGGACTTGCACATTGTCACATATCACACACCGAAGCCATAGTCCTGCTATGGTCTTACACGGATCACATCACATGCCGATGCCATATCCCAGATATGGTCTTATACGGAATCACATTATCACATCTCACCGATGCCATAGCCCAGCTATGGTCTTATACGGGAACACATATCACATTGCACCGATGCCATAGCCCAGCTATGGTCTTAGACGGGCGTACTTATCACATCTTTTCCACAATTCATCATGGTCACACGAATGAAAGCACTCAAATCCATTGTTCCAACTAATGTGTACTTTTATTTAACTATTATTTCATACTTGTTACAAATTGATAGTATTCATCTATAATAATATACTTAAAAATCATAATATCTTCATAATCAAACATTAAATTTGCCATATGAACTTACTTCAAGCTAATTTGCAAAAGTCGTAGAAATTCGTGACTATTCTTGAATTTTCTTCTTTCCACGATTCACTTCGTTTTCTTGATCTATAATTATAAAATCATTCCTTCATTAGCATCCATTACAATTCTATTCTATTTCACAAATTATGCCCTTAAAATTGTGAAATTACACTATTACCCCAAACTTTTCAATTTTTTTACAACTTAGTCCCTACTTAATTTATTCATCAATTGAACTAATTCTTCTCAAATAACACTTTATTTAAACATTATAAACTATTTCACAGCCTTTGACATTCAAAGTTTCATCACAAAACCCTAATTTCACAACTTTTACGATTAGGTCCTAAATAGTGATTTCTATAAAAATCTCTTCACAAAATCATCATATAATAAAATTAAAACCTCAATTCCATAATAAATCATCATATAATTTCAGCACTTGTTCATGGCAACTTTCAAAATTATCAAAAACTAATGAATTAAACATATGGACCTAGTTGTAAAAGTCTCAAAAATACAAAAATTACAAGAAATAATCAAGAGTTGAACTTACATGCTGTAGGATATAAAAACCAGCTTCTTAAAAACTCTATAATGGTATTTTTATCTGATGAAGATGAAGAAAAATGAAGAAAACTCTAGATTTTACCTAATATATCATATTTTACAATTAAATTATTACCTTATTTCCAATTTTGCCCCTTGTTCACACTTGATTTTTAATTTTCCTGCACACACATGCCGTCCAGCCCAATAATAGGTGTCTAATTCCCTATTTAGTCCTCTTCTAATTATTACTAGAGCTATTTAATCACATCTCACAATTTTGCACTTAGTTCAATTTAGTCCTTTTCACCTAATTAACTACCGAAACCTTAAAATTTCTTGACGAAACTTTAATACTAACTTATTTACACTCCATAAATATTTTTAAAAATATTTATGGCTCGATTTATGAATTTGAGGTCTCGATACCTCGTTTTTATTCCGTTTTATCTACAACTTCCTACACTACATAATTTCACTAATTCAAAATTATTTCTAAAACCACACTTAACATTTACTTACTAATATCTAAGCTCACATGTCGGATTTAGTGATTTCAAATCACTGTTCCGGTATCACTGAAATTTGGGCCGTTACAGATATAGGTCGGTTAAACCAAGATAGAAAACAATTAAATTGGTTTCCTCTATTTTAAATAAATTTTTATTTTTATGATTTTTAATAATTTATTTGATCGAACCAGAATAACTAATTAAATTGAGAACTGATGACTTGATTGCTTCAGTCATCTCCGATTTCAAAGAAAGAAAAATAAAAAGAATAATATATATATATATATATATATATATATATATATATATATATATATATAAAAAAATAATACTTTATTGTCTTTTTGTCACATGCCAAATTTTAATTGGTTATCTTTTTTTGAAAAAAAAGTTATTTAATGGTTTAAATAACGGTTGAACTAACAGAGGTACCAACTTGGGAAAAAAATAGTTTCGGTACTACTTGTAACAAAAAAATATTTAGGTATCAAAATGAGAAAAATAGAAAATTTAGGTATAAATTTATGGGTTAAGCTTTTTTTCTTTTTAAATAAACTTAATAGAACTAATGGAGATAACAACTTGGGAAAAAAATAATTTAAGTATTACTTATAACAAAAAAAAAAGTTTAGATATGGATATGGAAAAAATATTATATTTTAGGTGGTCTAGCCTATATTATTATTTTAATATGTTTTATTACTCTCATTTCTTATATCTCCAACTTAGTAATTCATGTTTCACCTACTAAAAATATTAAGTTTAAGAAATTAAAAAAAAAAAGGAAGGTTTAATATAATATTTGGTACTTAAACCTGACACTTTTTTCTAATTTAGTATTTAAAATTTTTTTTGCTTAATTTGGTACTTGAGCTTGACACTTTTTCCTAATTTGATACTTAATTTTTTTTTGGGTACCAAATTTGGTACCTAAGCTTTTTTTAGGTTCAATTTGATACCTAAATTTATTAAATGTTATACAAATTACGCAAAACACTAACGATATTAAATTTTCTTTTTGTTATGCTACAAAAATATTATCAGTATTAGAGGAATTCATGTTTTAAAAAAAAAGGAATTGAGATATGTTTAATGAATTAATATTAAATAAGGAAAGAAGATTTTTAAAACCCTAAATTAAAAGAAATCCATTACTTTCAATTAATAAAATAATTAATTAAATAAACATAACTAAAAAACGTTTGACAAGTACCAAATCAAACAAAAAAAATTAGGTACCAAATTAAGAAAAAGAGTCAAGTTCAGGTATCAAATTGGATCTTTCAAAAAGTTTAAGTACCAACCTAAGAAAAAGTGTCAAGTTTGAGAACCAAATTGGACCAAAAAAAAGATTAGGTAGCAAATTAGAAAAAAAGCCAAGTTTAGGTACCAAATATTATATTAAGCCAAAAGAAATAATTTATTCTTATTTCTTCCGATTATTTCAAACTATACGTTACTGGCCATAATAAATACATATATGCGAATATCCAAATCGTTTTCAGTTTCAACCCATAATTCAAAACCCGGTTCATAAAAACCAAAACGGGTCAATATAAAATCCCAAAATCCACCAAAAAGGGGGTCACTCAATTCCAAAGAGGCAAGCGGAGAAACGGTTTATTTTCGGGTCAGCACTCACCATCCCCCCTTGAGAGATCCCGGCCGGCGGGACCTCTCTTTCTACCTTTCCATCTCCATTTTCCGATAAACTTTAGTAACCAAAGAAAAAAGAATTTACGATAATATTTGAAGCTTCTATTAGAATCTTCTGGATCTTTCTCTAAGAAATAGTTAGGGTTAGGGTTTTAGTTCTTTTTTTCTTCTTTTTGTTTTTCTTTTTTGAAACTAGAAAGAGCTATGTCTGGTCTACATCGGTCTTCCAGTGCGCCATTAAAGAACGGTCTTCCTCCTCAAGAGCTTCTTGACGATCTCTGCAGGTTTCAACTTTTTCTTTTTCTTTTTCTTTTGTTGCCCGATATTTCCAAACTTTTTTAAATGCTTTTTATAGAATAAATTGTTAAGTTAGGTTTATTAGCTCATGTTCCTTGTTTGGAAATATCTGTTTTGGAGGTTATTATGAAAGTTAAACCTAGTTTCATATTGCATATTTTGGTAGAGGGAATTCTTAATTGCATTGCTTTAGAACTTGATAGAAAAATAATTTGATTTGGAAGCTTGATCCTTTGTATTAATTGAAGAAGCTGGTGTTTAGACCCTCAATGTTCAGATCCTTGTTAAATATTGTTAGGCCATGTATTTTTAGTTGGATAATTTTTTTCTTTTTTGCTGTTGGTAGATTGATAATGATGTATTTTGAAGATTGTTAGTGAGTGGGACTAATAATGTAGTGTGCAGATTACTGTGTAGATTAAAACTTAGTGGGACTGTGGAGTTGTTAGTTTGTACTGCTACCAGCCTGCTTGATGAGCATGGAGTTATGGAACTTTGATCTGTAATTTCAACGATTTGTTTAATCGAAACAAATTGTGATCCTGATCCTGCAGATATTTCTATCCTAGCAAATGATGATGTTGTTGCCTCATTTCTTAACAAATTTGTAGTTGCAAATTGTGAGGTTCATTCTAGCTATACCCGAAATCCTTGATTAATAACAAGTTAAATAAGTTATTTACTGGAACCACATATATTATTGAATCGGTTACTGTATCCTGAATCTCACAAAAGAGGAAAAAGACTGAATATTGTGCGATCTGTTCAATTGGTATAAAATATATTGACTTTGAGAGAAAAGATTGAATTCAAATACCTTATTTTATTTATTTATTAAAGTTTTATTTTTGTCAGAGGGCAATATAGATGGTATATCCTGTTCCGGTGAATGCACTAAACGGGTTAAATGATATCTCTGGTTTTGTAGTAGCTGTTTGTGAGACTAATCATAAGTATAAGGCTTAAGGTTAAGAGTCTTTAGATCCTTGCCATTTTTCTTTTTATTCCCCCCTCTTGATTTTATCTAAAGCTTACTGCCAATAATTTTTGTGCAGTCGGTTTGTTTTAAATGTTCCAAAAGAGGACCAGCAGTCATTTGAGAGAATTCTCTTCCTTGTGGAGTATGCACATTGGTTCTATGAGGACAACACAGTGGAAAAAAATCCATCACTGAAGTCATTGAACCTAAAGGAGTTCACCTCTTTATGTATCCTATATTTGATGCATCTTTTACTGTTATGTGATATGTTGTTATGAATAAGGGTCCACCACTTAAAAGCATGGGTTCTATATAATGATTTTGTGAGCTCTACACACTTTAATATTGTGATTGGCTAATTTCATTGAAGTTATTATAGGTGATATACTCCCCTAGTTTATGTTATGATTGCAGAAGTTTGAACTTCTATTTCATAGAATCTGTACTATTAGGAAAAGGAAAAATAATATTTTTTAACAGGGAGTTGGAGCTTGAGCTTGTTATATCTTCTCTCTTTGAAGATGATGGCCTCAGATTCCATCCTTTTGCCTCGATGCAATTGAATGCAAGAGTTTATACTATTAAGTGTTGTATTAGTCTAGATTCTTTTTGAGTTAACATTTTATTTTACTGTTGGAAGATTATCTTTATGGCATTTTCTGATTTCTTTTTGTTATTCCATACTGAGTATGGTCTGTGTTTTTGTCTCTGTTATCAATATTCTCTATTTCCTTTACTGGTTCCAGTGTTTAACAGCTGCGATGTTTTAAGGCCTTATGTTGCTCATATAGATGATATTTTTAAGGATTTCACTGATTACAAGGTTCGAGTTCCTGTAACTGGGGCAATTATTCTGGATGAAACATATGAACGGGTGAGTCTCTTCCTTTTGCTAGATAAAAACAAGAAGTCCTTTGACCTTTGTGTTCCTTTTTTTTCTTTTTTGAGTAATTCACTTTTTGCCCAAGTTGACTTCATTGCACTTCTATGCTCAACTCTAATACACTTCTGGCATAGGCATTCATGTGTTTGTGCTTAAGAGCGGAAGTTTTTCTCTTATTATTATTATTTTTTATTTTAAAATCACTTCTTCACTCTCTTGATATATTCATCGGAGATTTTGTGTTAGTGCAACTGTATTTCTTGGGTTTTTCATTCAAATGTTGTTTTCTAATTGATGGAACTCAATGAAAGCTATTCTTTGCAATTAAATTCAGGTTGTATAACATTTTCTAGGATTATCGTATATGTTGATGTTAATTACTGAACTTTCATTCTATGATGTCTTTGTGTTTGTTGCTGCAATTAATAGTGCATCCTAGTGAAGGGATGGAAAGGGACAAGCTGGAGTTTCCCACGTGGGAAAAAGAACAAAGACGAGGAGGACCATGCATGTGCCATTCGAGAAGTAAGCTTATTTATAATGGATTAGGTTTTAGTATTGTTGGCTATTTTTTGAAGAGCTGGAAACTGATTCCTAAAGAATCAGATTGGAAGTGTATTTCCTTTGACTGATAGTTTAACCTCTTGTGACAAGGTGAATCTATTCAATCTATTCCCGTGGTTTGAGATCTTCAGATGGTTGTAATTAGACTCTACTAGGTGGAGATGGCTACAGAGTCAATGGTTGTTTCAGAATGATTTTGGTCTTTAGTTGTAACTGACTTAGATGAGGAAGAAATGTGGAATCTACATTACTTTATTAACTAACTTCCCATATCGGTTCATTTACCTCTCAAAAATAAAAGCTAGAGTAGGGTTGCCAGTCTCTCTATTAAATTTGTCATTTAACTTCATCAGTGGTAGGCAGCCATTGTATGAGTAAATCATTACTTGTAATTTATTCACTGCATGTTTCCCTTCTTGTTTGGAGAAATAATAGAGCTGATATTGTGGCACCAAAAGGGATGCATCTGGTTTTTGATGATAAGGGAATCCAAATAACTACTGATTACTCTTTGAAATCTTTGTTTCCCGTTTTCTCTTTTTTTCTTTATACTTCTGTGATTATTGATGTGCATCCAATGAAAATACAGGTCTTAGAAGAAACGGGCTTCGATGTTTCAGCTCTCCTAAACAAAGATGAATACATTGAAGTAATATTTGGCCAGCAGAGAGTGCGGCTCTATATAATTGCTGGTGTAAAGGATGATACTCCCTTTGCCCCACTTACGAAAAAGGAGATCAGTGTATGTGTTTCTTTTGTTGATAAGTGTTATTACTTGTTCATAAGATTTGGAAGGTTACAAAAGATTTAATGGCCTGATAGAATTCTGGTTTTAAGCAACCCTTGTATATGCAGTTGACTTCTCCTGGCAACATCAGAGCATTTATCCAATTAACTTGTGTTCAAAATGCTCAGTCCTTGAGCAATTTCACATTTGGGCTTTTTTAGTGGTTAATGCCTGTCCACTATAGATGTTAGGCATTTGCCTTACCTGTCATTACTTGGTATTTTGCCGCCTTATGGAAATGACGAAAATTAAGAGAGTCCTTTAAACAACTGTCTTTACCAAGGGATGGAGAGGATATCTGAGACATTGCATCTTTTAGAAAGTAATGATGTTGACAGCCTGCCTGCTATTATCTGGTTGCAGGAAATTGCATGGCACCGGATTGATGATCTTCAGCCTGCAACTAATGAAGTAATATCTCGTGGGATCACTGGCCTAAAGCTTTATATGGTGGCCCCCTTCTTAGCGTCAGTATTTTTTTCTTAAACTACATTGTGATTAATTTTCACATGCATTTCAATTGTTGAGTAAATTGCTCATATATGATGTCTGTATGCAGATCTCTGAAATCATGGATTTCAAAGCATCCGTCCCCACTACCTCCTAGACCAGATTTGCCTCTAAAAGGTTTTTCCCTTCCCTTTATTTTAGAAGGTGCTTAGTATTAGGCTTTTGTTTACCTTATCAAGGGAAGACTAGAAAAGGGATGAAAAGGAAAAGTAGTCGAGTGAATGAAGGAGTTAGGATTTTGTGAACCTTAAGTGACAAGGGCAGTTGGGGAAAGTAAAATAATCAAATCTACACTTTTCATCTCCAACAGTTCTTTTGTTAGTGGAGAGATTATAGGTGAAGAGGTGAAATTCAGATAAGATCATATAACTGCTCAGAATACAGCCTGTGACCTGTTGGTTGGTTTGGGAAGAAGAATGATATTATAGCTCATAATTTAATCACATAAAAGTGTTCGTAAATGTAAATGTCAGTTTGTTTAAGATGTTTGAGCTAACCAATTTAAAACACTAATTGGAGCTTGATATGAGCGTTGCATGGTTTGCTTTGTAAGTACTCATCTTTGTCATTAATTAAACTCAACCACTGTGATTTTGCATTCTGGCCTTACCTTAATCTACTTGTGACTCCTTATATTTTCAAAAGCATATCGCTTGTAATTTTGATTGGTTGGTTGTAGTGTAATTACTCTTAAAGGTTATATGTTCTCTAAAGACTTCGGGTACCTTGGAGATGTTTTAGTGTGTGTTTGCTGACGAGTTTTTCAAATTGGCAAGGGGTCTCTATTTGGAAAGCAAAGAACAGTTCCATAGGAAGTAACTCAATGATTGTAGAGAGCCAATCAAATAAGCTTCAATCCGATGCTAAGCCGCCTGATACTGGTCCTGGAAAGAGCTTCAGAAACTTTAGATTCGATACGGCAGCAGTATTAAGAGCATTGGAAGGTAGCTTTTCTACCTGAAGATCAGACCAAGTTCTTACTGTGACGTCCTTTATGTTGGTATAGGTGGGACTTTTGGTTGCTAGAACTTGTTCACCTGTAAAACCAAGCAGCATCATCGCCCCAATCGGTTGTATATTCTTGTGGTCATGTCGGGGTTTGTTTGACATGTAAATTCTGTATAGAAAAAGAACCTTTGGTGGCAATGTATGCTGTGGTCTTGTTCATTGTTACATGTAAGTCAAAAACTGGTGATTGGTGAAATATTAAAATACTATAGTCCCCTTTGTACGGCTAACAGCTCCATCGCTAAAAGCCGCTGCTCACTTGGTTGATTTCTTGTTATCAAAATGTTGTATTTGCTCTTCTTAGTAGCATTTCGATTAAGATCCCTGTTTGTTTAATGTAATTGATTCATGGACTTGGTTGATTTAGTGCTTAATTGCCTATGTTATCTGATTTGTATCGGATATATGGATATGTGCTAATATATGAATACGTTGTAATATATATATTTTAAACTCTAAAATGAAGTCTTCATATGTTATTAGGATATGTTATATCCATGGGTGATGGAGATGAATACTTGAGAAAATGAAGAATCCAATTGTTTGAACCCGACGAGTTAGGTACTAATACGGAGAGGAATTTTGAATTGATATGGATTTTGAATCGATATGGATTTGATTGAATTGGGTTTTTTAAAAACTTTTTTTATTATTTTTTGAACCTTTTAATCAAATCAGTTGAATTTTTGAGCGATTCGACCACCATTGATCTGGTTTAAGAAATATTGAAACCATGAGCTGATAGATCTAGTGAATATTGGGTGAGATGGTGCACGAATTAGGTGGCTTAGTAGGCTCGACTTCTGTACAGAAGTCGGGTTTTAGACAAAAAAACTTTTTTTTGTTTCCGATTGGCTTGGCTTGATTTGAATTCTAATTAAATAAAATAATTATTTTAATATATAAATAGTAAAATTGGATTATTGAGTAGGGCTTCATTAAATGGTTTGAATATACAAAAACATTGTAGTTAAGAAATGAAACGTGACTAAAGAAATAGTAGATAAGGCATAAAAGAATATATTAATAGATCAATTTATATAAACGTAAAACACATTAAAATCAAAGTTATGACATTAACATAAAATAAATTCATTTTGAAATGCTTTATTGGTCTACCACAGATAAAAGGAATGTATTTTGTCGTAAAAATCTCTTTGAATATTCAGAAAATAAAATAAATAAGAAAAAGTCTACTCCATGTCTTTGGTATGAGATCTGCAAATTGATTCAGTTGCTTTTTTCTTAAAAATAATTGATCTACAACGTCCATATATGTGTATGTATATATATATATATATATATTATTATTATTTTAAGAAAATAAATTTAGGTAATTTTGTCATGAGAAAAATAAGTATTTTAAGATAAGATTTATTTGTATAAATTGTGGTGCTAACAATTTAAAAGTGATTGATGGTTAAAAGTGATGGAATCGTCGATTGAGTCTTAGTTCGAATGGTATCGACATTGTTATCAATGTAGGAGGATATGGGTTTGAATGTGCTGAAGTGTATTATCCTCCTATTTAAGCATTGAGGAGGGATTATGGATAATTTTAGGTATTGTATCAAAAACAAAATATAATGAAATTAATGTTAAAAAAAATAGAGAATCAGCCATCAATGAATAAATAATAATAATTTAAAAAACAGACAAAATAATAATTAAAGAGAAAACTGAGTATGTTTTCTTTCTATATTGAGTTTTGGTTGGCTGTTAATGTTATCACATCAAGTGCTAAGCAAAGCATGATGGTAGTTCCAAGGGACCACCAGCAAACCCCTGTCTCCTTACCTTTTATACCATCAAGGATTTCAAGCTGGATAACGGCTGTATATATATTTAAGGGTTTAATTATGCTTTTAATCTCTATAGTTTTAGGACATTTAAATCTAGTCCTCTTACTTTTAATTTAAGAATTTCTTTTTGAAGTTAGATGTACATGTTAAAGTTGTGTGACCCGAATCCCGTTATTTATTAAAAAAATAAAATAGAGAGGCAAAATAGGGGGATCTGTGGGGGCGAAGGATCGAGGTCATAGCCCACCACAGATCCCTATTAAGCACCAAATTGGTACGGACTATACTGCACAAGTTGAATTAGTATAGGATTATACTTCTTCTATCAGACATTGGTTATAACATTGTTGTTTAAAATTTATCCTCTTCTGCCCGTAGTTTTTCCTGATAAGGGTTTTCCACGTAAAATTTGTGTTCTTGTTTTTTCTTTCTTATTACTTTGCGATCATTTTACTGCCATTATCGTCGTTTATTATAACAATACAAGTACACAAACTTAACATATTCGAGTTGATTATAATCAAAATCAAGCATTTCAAAGCACAAGCGACTTATATACCATAATACAATTCACATGGTGAAATCTTAAGTCATAAATCTAGGGAGAACCTACACATAATTTAGGTAAAAGTACTATAGAGGCACTTGTACTAAGAGTAAAGATTGCATTTTGCTTCCTCTGCTAAAAAAAAAGGCTAGTTAGTTTCTGTATAGTACATCAAAAAAACAAATCAATCCCTCCGATTAAAAATTTCATCCATTTCTATTGGTAAAAATTAGCATGGCTGATGTAATAACTAGGCATTGACACTACCTCATGTTGATGTATAAAGACAAGCTTTTAACAATAGAAATAGATTAAATCTTAACAGAAAGACGTATTTGCTTTTTGATCTAACATACAGGGGCTAATTTGCTCATTTTTTAATAAAAATGACAAAATGCAATCTGACTCCTAGTATAATAGCCTCTATGGTACTTTTACCTATAATTTGCACATAGTGGGTGTAAATACCCAAATTTGACCGGGTCCAATAAGCCCAAATCAGACAAAAGCAAAAACAAACAAAAAAAAAAAAAACTAAACTAAAATTAAAATGTCCAATTTAAATTTACAGCCCAAAAAAAAAATACAAAGCCCGACAGGCCCAAAATGTTTAAAATTTTTAGAAACCCTAGGGTTTCTACCCAACCCAAGTGTGTACAGACTTGGTCGCCCAAGACTCCACGTGCCTCCGTGCACGTACCTCTGCCTCGAGGACGCCGTTGCACCTAATAGCAAGGTTTCCTATTGACTCTCAAGCAACTCAGTAAAAGAAAACAGAGAAGACAAAAGCAAGGACAACAAGAAACAGAAGCCAAAACAGTAGCAAAGTAAATAATAATTTTTGTAATATTTTCGGCTATAAGAGCCACTGAAAATCATCGATGTAAAAGAGGGGATTTGCTTTTAATATTCAAAAAAAGGGACAAAGGCAATATATGAAAATCAAAATAGCAAAAAGATTTATTCAAGGGTATATTTCCATGCTTTACGTACCGAGTATAGTATATATATATATATATAGTTGTATAAAAATACCATCTTTCTTACCTTTTTGGGCGATCGGAGAGTTTGAAACCGAGAGTTTTTTCTTGATTTCTTTTGGCCTTCGTGAGGTTTTTGAGTATTTTAACCGCGTATCGGGGTCGAGGAAGAAAAAAGGGTGAAAATGGCCAGTTTTGTACCTCCGGCTGCCGCGTGTGGTGGTCGTCAACGACGGACGAATAGTGGTCCGATCGCCGAAGAAGGGGACTCCAGAGAAACCCCAAAACCCCTTTCCTTTTTTTTTAAGGCATAGCTGAAATGAAATTTTTAAAGATTTTTGGGTTTAAATACCCTAAGCAAAACGGCGTCGTTTTAGTCCTCCCCTTTGAGCGTTCAAAACGACGCCGTATAGAGGTGACTCGACGACCCGACCCAAGATAGCCTAGGATCCGCGTGTTTTTGGACCAATGGTCTATTTGCGCCCTTGGTCCTTCCGCTTTTTGAGGCTATTTCAATGAGTTCCCTTTTTCTTTTTTAATTTAGCCATAATTTGTTTATTTTATTGCAATTTAACCCTCAAACCCCTCAACTGACAAACCTTTGAACGACGTCGTTTTGGGAGTTGGGAATATTTCCCCACATGGTCCTTGTCTCTTCGTGCGTGTTGCATTTGGGCCCTATATTTTCATTCTATCTCGATTTGTCCCTAAAGTTTCATTTAAACTCCAATGTAGCCCTTTTCGCATTTATTCTATTATAATTTTAGCTCAAAACTTCCCTTCTAATTTCGATTCGACCCCTGGTCTATTTAATTTCATTTTTTTGATTATTTCATGTATTAATTAATTAATTAATTTGTTTTCAATTTTTGATCAAACCGTTTATTGGTATTTATGTTTTATTTACATATTTTCGTTTGTTATGCATTCGTTTCATTTTATATTTTATATTTATTTATTTTATACATTTTTATATTATTTTATTTTGTTTGATCTTTTATTATTGTTATCATTGTAATCTATTCATTTACTTATTTATTACTTAGAATATTATTATTATTATTATTATTATTATTATTATTATTATTATTATTATTATTATTTTTGAACATATCATATATTTTATATTATTATCAATTTTAAATATTTTAGATATGATATTTCTTTTAAACTATTATATGTATTATTTATTTTGAAACTTTTATATACATCTTTGTATTTTAAATTATTATGTATATATACATATATATTATTTATCTTAAATTTCTTATATGTTATTTAGTTATGTCGTTTTATATGATAACTGTGTTAAATTCTTTTTATTATTTATTATAAAACTTTCTACTACTATTAATTTTAAAATTTCATGTGTTATTTACATTAAACTTTTGTACATATCTTCTATATGTTAATTATTTTAAATTATTTTTTTACAATATTATTTATTCTAAACTTTTATATGCAATTTTAAATTATTTTTTTATTTATTATTTTAAGTTATTTATATTATTTTATTATCTTGTATATTAATGATTTTAAATTGTTTAATATCATTTAGTTTAAATCATTTTCCGTAGTATCTATTTCAAGCTTGTTTTTCCTACATGTTATTCGTCTAGAATCGTCTTATTGCTTATTTTTAATTGTTTTGTATTATTCATTTTATTTCTCTTTAATTATTAATATTTAAATAATGTATGTTGAGTGATTATTGCCATTGTGTGTACTATATTTCGTTCACTTGTATTTTCATATTATTGTCGTACATTTGTGTGATGTTATTTATGTATATTTGCTCCATGCTCATTACTATATTTTTATATTATCGCATTGTGAATTAAGCTCCAACATTTTTTATCCGATATAGATCGCTTTATTTTACTCCAAATAAATAAATGCACATTGTTTCGGTTTTACAATCGCTATTACTCAAAAATTTAAAAACAAGGCAATATTTCATGTTTGGAGATTTTAGAGATTGTGCCCTACGTGCTGGGTTTCGATTTCTTCATTTGACCCAAATGATCGAATAACCTTTTAAAATTTAAACACGTGAGTTTTGAAAATCAAAAGACCAACTTATTCTCGAAGGCCTGAAATGTTGTGTCCTAACGTACTGGATGTGGCATTTTATTACTTCGGGACAAGAAAGTCTTTAGAATCCATTTCGATTTACTCAAGCGAATTCTTCGTATAGATCAACATAAAAAAGGATCGTATTCTAAATTCTTTTCGAGTTTTTAATTTCGACATTAAGACACTAATTAATCAATTAGGTACCAATTTTGGGCGTTACGAGGGTGCTAATCCTTCCTCGTACGTAACCTACTCCCGAACCTGTTTTCTCAAATTTCGTAGACCAAAATCGTTGTTTTAGTAAACCAAAATGTTTTATTAAAATGACCAAATATTTAGGTGATCCGATCACACCTAAACAAAAAAGATTGGTGGCGACTCTCAATTTTCATTTTCTTTTCAAAATATAAAGTCGATTCCTGTTTTTCAAAAAAATGGTTTCGACAGTGGGAATTAAACCTAAATACTCAATTTAAAATTTTTTTTAATATACAATTTTTCCTAATGAAAATCTCATTGCTCTAAATCCAAAAATTCAATTTTCCTGTTCTTTTGATTAATTATTAAAATCCAATTGAGAAATTTGTATTAAATTGAATTACGTTATATTTTTAAAATAAAAAAGAATTGTTCATTTGCATGTGAGAATACACTATCTTCACTCTTTTAAATTAGATTACTAAAGTATATATATATATATATATATATATATATATATATATATATATATATATATATATATGATTCATCACCAACTCATCCCTCCATTCACTATCTTCACTACGTATAAAACCACGTGCTTTATTCTTGTCTTCAAATCCCTTCAGTCCACTCCCTATCTCCAAGGTATTCCTTCTTTATTTGGCATAATGCTTGATCTAGTCCTTAATATTTACCTTTTTTTTGTCACTTTGGTTTAGTCCAATTACTTTTCTTTTTTAATGAAAAAGCTGACACTGACATGGTAACCCGCGTAGCAATCCACGTGTACTTCATTACTTTTGTAAAAAAAATAAATCTTATAAATCTAAGGTTCGAATCTTAACATACCCTTATTTTTATTCTCAATTTTGACATCGCAATTTCATGATTCGAATTCTAATAAATGCAATAATTTCAAATCAAAATTTAGAGACAGAACAAATTCATTGATGCCCTAAATGATAATTGAGAGGTTTATTGTTCATAATAAAAGCTTCCATCAATTCTTACTTTGTTATGTTAAAGTGGTCCTCTTACTCACTTTCAACGTGAAAGGGCCTCTTTTGTATATATGTATGTATGTATGTATGCCCATAATTCACTCCCAAAAAATCTCAAATTTCCTTTTCATCACATTTATTTATTTATTTTTCCCAACCATGTGCTAATTTTGTATGGAGATTATGAGTATGGAAGTCCAATTTTCAACATCTTTCTCCAATGTTTTGTAAGGATTCAAAATTTTTTTTCGGACATCAACTAGAATTAAAATAAACTCAATACAAGGATAGTGTCAATTTGAAACTCTAGACCCCATAAAAAAAGGCAATATATCATTTTATTCCCTTTAAATTTTAAAAATTATAAGTTAGCTTAATGGTAAAAATACATTTTGACTCTTCAAATATGATAAAATTTTAATTTAATCCTTTTAAAAATTCTAAAATAATAAGTATATACAATGATAAAATTATACTTTGACCATTTTAAAAAATTATAATTGATTTTTGTCCCCTAGATCTAGGTAGAGCTTACGTACACATGATAGTACTTCAAAGGTAACTGATGAATAATACTATGTGATTCTAATTCTAAGTAGGAATTTTAGGTTATATGGAGATGACAAATGTTTGGAAAATTACTTTAATTTGTTTGTTAATTGGGTTATCAATTCACATAATTGATTTCCACAATTCCTACTCAACCCATAAATAGGAAGATAATAGATTTTGACGCACTCAAATCCACGTCCTACTATATTGACAATAATACCCATACTCTTTGAGCTAAGACTTAATCGGCATCTTAAGTTATCCTTTAATCCTTATACTTTTGTTGCAATATTAATTAAGCCTTGTAAACAATTATTTTAACTCAAATGTGTTGTAGGCCAATTTAACCCTATGGCCCATTTACATTTTACAAGCCCGTTTACAACATTAGACCACTAATACCAGACCCAGACCCGATTAACTACCCAAAAACTAAAAACCAAATACAAACCTACCCACTAACCCAATAACCAACTTACCCAATTACCACTACCCAAGTCCCCAAACAGCAGCCCAAGCCCAATACCTAAATTGAAAACCCTAGCCCCAAGCTGCTGCTGCCTCTGCCATCAGTCCCATCCCACTTGCCTCCACCGCCCTTGTCACTCAGCACCGCCCAAGGTCCCTGCAAGCATTAAAATTGGACAAGACAGAAAGTAGAAAAAGAGAGAGCTGCCTGTAAAAGAAATGGGTATAAAAACCCGAATAGAAAACTTTGTAAATGACCTTTTTTTCTTTTTTCGAGCTTTAAGAAAAATACATACAAGGATCAGAAATACCAATCTCAGGTTATAAAGCAGGAAATCGACGAATTTAAACATCAAAAAAACAGAATCGAAATAGTGAAAAGGTGACCACCGATTGCTTTTCTTTCTATCTCTCTTTGTTTATACATACAAACACACAAATCCACATTTTGTGCATATAAATATAACATAAATAAAATATAAAAAAAAAGAAGAAAAAAAATGACCTTTTTACTTTCCTACCATGTGTGTGGGTGGCAGCGCTGGCTCGAGACCAGTGGCCAGACGCTGGCCTACTTTCCCTCTTTCCCTCTTTCTTTCTCTCTCCCCTTCTTTTCTTTTTTTTTTTTTCTCGTTTTTCAATGAATCAAATTTTTTTTTATTATATATATAGGACCAAAACGGTGCGTTTTGGTCCTTGCTGTAGAAGCCCAAATTGCCTGGGCCCAGCATTACAACACCAATTACCCAAAATTAACCCAGACCCACTTACAATCATCACTCCATTTAGCCCATCTTCAAACAAAAGAAAGCTAAACCTACCCACCCAACTAATGACCCAAATTTTAGCCTACTAGACCTAACCCTAATCGGCTCCACTTGTTTCGCCTAACAACCCCGAGCACCTCGGTACGCAACGTCCTATCGCCCATGCTTCTGCCCCCACCTGCTCCACCGCTCCACCGGCCACCATACCCTGCAATCAAACAGACACACGCAACAGAAAACAACAGCAAGTTGAAAATAGGCTATAAAAGCCAATTGTACAAACAGATTGAGCTGGATTCTTTTTTTTAGATTTTGAATACATAGATATTTCAAAGAAAAAGACAAATATTAATTTCTAGATACAAACAAGACAAAGATTCCAAAGCTAAGTCTTAATTAATCTCTACAGATCTAAACACCAAGAGTCAGATTCGACCCCAAGGTGATTTTTAGATTTTTAGCACTATCTCTTTATTTTCGAGTAATATATATATGCATATTAATAACATAATAAAAAGAAAAAAAAAGGAAAAAAAAATAAAAATACCTCTCCGGCCACAGTGTCTGCGGCGGCGGCATGCGCCAACAGCCGGCGACGGTGGTCGTGGCCGGCGACCGACGCATCGGGCTCCGGCCGATCCCCTCTCCCATCTCCTTTCTCCCTTTCTCCTTCCCTCTTCTTTTTTTTTTTCTTTCCAACTACAAATGAGAAAAAAACAAAAAGTTGACTTATATAGGGGTCCAAAACGCACCGCTTTTGGACCCCTCGACAATGAGAAACGACGCCGTTTTGGGCGGGTCGGATCGACCCGACCTGTACCGGAAGGATCCGCGTGTTTTTAACTGCGGAAGGGCTATTTGCGCAGTTAGCCCTTCCGCATTTCCAGTGTTTTACAATTTAGTTTTCGTTTATTTATAAATTGGCCCGAAAATTTAATTTGGTTTGCAATCTAGTTACTAGTGATGCGCAGCGTTTTGCCCGAGCGGGAATATTACTAATTCGGTCCTCCATCTTTTAGCGCGTGTTGCAATGCGACCCTGTAACTTATTTTTATTTTAAATTGGCCCCATAACTTCGATTTTATTTTAATTTTAGTCCTTTTTCTCACCTTTTCTCATTTTTAATGTTATTGTATTTATTATTACCTATTACTTTGTTCTTATTTTTATATTTTATCCACTTTTTATATTTTTATTATTATATTATTTTGATTACTATGGTTTATCTTTACTTATATACATATATATATTTTCATGTACATACTTATGTAATATGTGAACAGTTTTTTTATTATATATTATATTATTATGATCGTCTTTAATATATATTACTTATATTTTATGTATTACAATATGTATTTTAATGTTAATAATATATACTTATACCATTTCATGTTCATATTCTTATATTGTTGATTATATTTTTTTATACGCATTATTTCGTGTATGTATACGATTTTATTTAATTGTTAATTTCGTACACTAAATTCCTACGCGTATTTCTCATGTTATTTTATGTATGTATTTTCATTGTATATGTATATAGAATATATAAATGTTTTAATCTTATATGTGTTTTACACATACGTTATGTATATAAAATTTTAACACTATATTTTATATTATTAATATATTTTAGCCTTATTTGTCATATTTTTCTTTTACACTATTATATACATGTTTCTAATACTATATTGTATATTCCTAATACTAGTGTTTATACATCTATATATATATGTGTGTATGTATTTGTGTAATGTACAAAAGTTTTATTATTATTCTTATCATTTCTAAGGTGTGCATGCTATATATGTTCTATGTATGTTGCATGGATTTTTAATATCGCTAAATATATATTTCATCTTTCATCCACATTCTTAATATTGTTATTATGTGTATACATTCATTATTCTCATTTCGTGTTTAATTCTATTATTACATTATACCTTCATCTTTTCTAATATTATTGTCACCTTAATTATTTGTTTCAATATATCCCTAGCTCTTTCATTTATTGATTTTTATTTCATATTATTTTACCTTGTATTAT
The DNA here is from genome assembly GCA_025698475.1 of Gossypium anomalum. Classification (NCBI taxonomy): domain Eukaryota; kingdom Viridiplantae; phylum Streptophyta; class Magnoliopsida; order Malvales; family Malvaceae; genus Gossypium; species Gossypium anomalum. Next base: position 9,047,030 of record CM046965.1, on the reverse strand, counting down.
TCCGAAAATGGTATTCGTGTTTTCTAATTAAATTCAATAACCAAGGCAATATATCGATTTAACATTAATTCATTGAGTTCATCGCTATGTTGGGTGAATGTCAATTGACTCGTGTTGAGGTGATATACCCTTCTCAAAAACCGAAATAAAATTAAAATTTCTCGTCTTTTTTTTTTTTCTCGGATCACAACTAAATTTTAAATTGAACTCATATTTTTGAAAATCGAGACGACGCGTGTTTATGAGATACCAATTTTTGGGCGTCGCGAGGGTGCTAATACCTTCCTCGCGCGTAACCGACTCCCGAACCCTAATTGTTTCCTCTGGCTTTTAAACGTAGACCTAAATTTACCCTTCCTTTTGTTTTAAAAATGAATCTAATGGGTGTCCGATCACACCTAAGAAAAAAGACCGGTGGCGACTCCCGGTTTATTTTGAAACCAAATTTCAAGTTCCAACTTTCTAATAAATCGCCACAATTTAGCGACCCGAAACCAAAATTTTTACGTCGCTACACCTGCCTTATTATTAAACAAAACGGCGCCGTTTTTGAACGCGGGTCGGGTCGACCCGATCCGCACCGGAAGGATCCGCGTGTTTTTAAACGCGGAAGGGCTATTTGCACAATTAGCCCTTCCGCATTTTCAGTGTTCTAAATTAGGTTCACTTTTATTTATAAATTGGCTTTAAAATTTATTTCATTTTGCAATTTGGTCCCCCTGTATGCGCACCGTTTTAAAGGCGTGGGAAAATTGCCGTTACGACCCCTCAACGTTTAACGCGTGTTCAAATAAGTCCCTTTCTTCTGTTTTTATTTTAAATTGGCCCCACAATTTTGTTTTTAATTCGATTTTAGTCCTGTTTTCATTTTATTTATTTTTTTATTTTATTTCCACTCTTTATGATATTATTATTATTATTATATGTAATATTGATATATGTTTTATATATGTATGTGTATATATTTTCACATGTAGTATATTTTTAGTTATTTTAATTTTGTATTATTATTATTATTAGTATTATAATATTATATTTATTATTAATATCAATTTATATTTATATGTATATATGTACCTTTTATATAATATTATCGTTTCTATTATCATATTTATTATTATATCTATTATATGTATATATGTATATAGATTTTCTTTTAGATGCTTATTAAATACATTATTTTCTTATTACGTTATTATGTATATTATTTTCACTCATCTCTTCATTGTTTTTTATATACTCTTACATTATGTATATTTTTAAGAAATATTATATTTTTACGTATTATATATATATTTTTATATCCTATTATTTATATATTTTATTATCTCATGTATATGTTTTAATAATTATTATGTACATATATATATATATATTTTTATCGTATTGTGTATATTTTAATATATATATGTATATACATATAGCATTATTAGTATTTTTAATGTCCTGTTATCATCACCTTACTTACTATTATTATATGTTTACATACATTCGTTTCTATTTCGTGTTTAATACTATTATTTTCACATTTAATATCGCATGTATTGTTATTGTTTTTAATATTATAGTTATATTTATTATTTGCTCTAATGTATTTTACCCTTTTATTTTTATTCCATATCAATTTTGTTTTACATTGCTTCAAAAATCACATGCTTGTTTCTAATTAATTTCGATAATCAAGGCACTATACCGATTTAACATTAAGTCATCGAGTTCATCGCTATGTTGGGTGAATGTCAATTGACTCATGTTAAAGCGATATACCCTTCTCAAAAACCAGGAATTGAAAGTTTTCATTTTTTAATCGGATCACGATTGAGATTTAAAGTGAACTCGTATTTTTGAAAATCAAGACAACACGTGTTTATAAGATACCAATTTTGGGCGTCGCGAGGGTGCTAATACCTTCCTCGCGCGTAACCGACTCCCGAACCCTAATTTTTCTCTGGATTTTAACGTAAACCTAAACCTAGCCTTTTATTTGTTTTTAAAGAAAAATTTAATAGGTGTCCGATCACACCTAGAAAAAAGATCGGTGGCGACTCCCGGTTTATTTTTAAAACCAAATTTCAATTTCCAATTTTCTAATAAATCGCCACAATTTAGCGACCCGAAACCAAAATTTTTACGTCGCTACAAAATGGACATTTATTTCCACTAAAATTAGGCTCTTGTAACCACGTAAGGCAAGTAAAAATGACGTTTGTTAATCAATGTCCGTCCAATTAATGACAAAATCAGGGGAAATTCAATTTTGAGGACTCAATTAATTACAATAAAATGATAAAAAAAAACTTGAATAATAATTTAATTGTAATTTGGTATAAATGTACTCGTTTTCCATAATAATTGAATCATGATTGATAAAATAAAAAAAAATGTTTTTTTTCAAGGACTTGTTGGTTTGATTATTATAATTTAGGAACCAATTTATTAATTTTTTTTTTTTTGTACTTTTGTTGTAAGAGGAATGGACTAGACATGTTCGAAACCATATTCCCAAGCCATGATTTTTTTTTTCATTTTGGGGAAATTCAATTTAAATTTTATTTTGTTATAATGGAATTTGATCTTTGGACATGGTATGGCATATCATACTTTCGATTGATGTTAAACTTAGGGTTCTTTTTTTTTGGTTGTTCTTTGGCAATAAATAATATACATACATCCAAGATTCATCCTTACCATTTTTTAATTCACCAATAATTTAGTTTTTCATTTTTTTATTAAAAAAATCGGGTGATAATTTAGAGATAGAAGAATAATTATTCTAACTTCTTGAAGAGAAGTTGCATAAATCACCTGAGTTAAATTTCGAGTTTAGTTGTTAAGATATTTACGTGTATAAGTTTTTTCCTCATATCTAATGAAATTAGGGCTAAGTAAAAAAAAAAAAAAAACTGAAAAATTGATCTAAATTAGTTGTGTTTGAACAACTTATGGATTGCAAGTTAATAAAATTACGGTTAATTAGAAATTGAAACGGGATCGAATTCTATTTTTATTTAATTATAATTAATTTTAATTTTTATGATGTAAAAATAAATATATTGTATTTAAAATAGTGAAAATAACTTAAAAGTTTTATATATTTTTTAAAAATAATATAAAACTTATTGATTATTTTTTATTTACTTTAAAAATTATTTATAAAAAAACTAATAAAAACTCATTTTGTCAAAATCAGTCTAAAAATTCAATGTCTGTTATAATAAATGTCGATAGTGGCGGTAGAATGATCGCAAATCAATAAGAAAAGTAAAAATAAGAATACACAGATTTTACATGAAAAATCCTTTCAGGAAAAACTACGGGCAGAGGAGGAGAAATTTACTAATGTTGAAAAACAAATGATACAAGAGAAATTTTGACTACATCTATTTAAGGGTTAAAAAACCCTGTTCTAATCAAAGTCATATAGAAAAATGATAGTTCTATATGGATTCAACTTGTGCTATATGGCCCATGTAACACCGTAAACCCGACTTAGACGTCCAAACCAAATCCAGAGAGTTACATTGACAATACTGGGAAATCCACATTTTATAAACGCAAATAAAACGAAACCATGCAACATATTATAACTGTCATAGCAATCAACCCACTAACAACCTTCTTAAAACGTCATAATATCGTAGAAAGCTAAAATTACTAATAGTATAAATAAAGGGAAAGATAAAGTGGTTTGCTGAGCTCCCGCAGCACCGACCCGTTCAAGTCTGAGAACCACCTGAAATTTAATCAACAATGAAATGAGTTATGAACCTAGTGCATAAAAGATATACATTCAACTTAAGCACGATTATAAGGTAGTTCTTGAATCCCAAGTTTTAGTTGGGATTAGAAACATTCAGTATAGATTTAACGTATCAATTGTATAACAAAAACAATTCCAGTTTTAGATACAGACTAGATAAAAAACATATGCAGTTATTCCTACATCCATCTGCTACACACCATATTCAGTCATCTCAACACACCGTTAAGGGTATTCAATACTTATCCAACCCTACACACTATATAGTGCCAGTCCGACACAGTTACCGAAGTACAATCTAGCTGCCAAATCATGTTGCAACAAGCGCTAGGTTCACATATAAGTGGTGGCTTAGCCACTAAGTCATAATATATTACTTCCTCCTTGACATAATTCCCAACCCATGCAAATGCAGATAACAAATGCCAACAATATATTTTCAGTCATTCCAATTCAGTTCATAAGTAGGTAATACAGACCAATCTCATCAACAGTCATCACAGTATGTATATACTTATATAATTCAGATATTAGTTTTAGAGCATTAGATAGTACTCATAGATTCTAATTTAGAGTATAACACATTGTGGAGACTAATACACGTGTCAGACGACACCTGTGACCTTAGGACAAGTTCTAGAGTCTATTACACTCCATATGTCCTTGCACATACCCGTGTGCTCACCCGTGTGGCTTACATGACCTTGCACACTCCTGTGTGCTCGATCGTGTGGTTCTAAATAGTAAATAGCGAGTCACACGACTTGGACACAAGCCCGTGTCTTTGGCCGGTGTGATATCTAAAAACGACAGTGAGTCACACGGCCGTATCCTTTGCCCGTGTGGTCCTCATCGTGAACTCAGTGAGTTACACGACCTAGACACACGCTCGTGTCTCTGGCTTGTGTGAACTTTGCACTATCATGGCCACACATGACCTAGACACACGCCCGTGTCCCTTGTCTGTGTAGCTCCTATTTGGGGAACAGTGTGTTACACGACTTGTCACATAGTTGTGTGGCTCACACGGCCTACCACATGACTTGGCACACGGCCGTGTGGCATCGGCAGTCATGTTTTCTAACATCCAAAATTCACAAAAACTCGGGTTTTCGGTATGCACCTGCAATAGTTCTGGAGTAGGAACAACATAGAAGAATCCTAGAACCTAAAACGACAATCCAATAATCAATTATACAATTATTCTCAAATCATCGTTAAGATTGACATATTGCCAAAATTTATGTCGAAAGTTTTGACACAACCCCAACTCAAATTCCCATACTTACCTTGCACATAACAGAGGAAAACCGGACTAATGTGATGTAGGAGTGTCTCTCTTAAGATCTTCGCCTAAAAAGGTAACCAATCAAACACTTAAACTAAGAATTCAAATAAAACGAGCAAAATCCCATTTCGACAGAATGAACGACAACAAGATGAAAACTCGTAGTGATGGAATGAGATAACGACAGAACTTACACAACAACCGTACAATCGACACAACAAGCAACAAAAGAACTCCCGATTAATGCAATATCAATTATAGAAACAAGCAAAAAGATTAAAAAAAATAAGAAGAAGAAAAACAAAGAAAATAGGAAAGGAAACAAAAAGAAAAGAATGATAGAATTAGTTCAAAATAATTTAAGTTAACCACCAACCAGACTTCCAGCATTTAGCAAAAAAAAAAAAAAGAATTCCCTTATCGCACAGGTTATCTTTAAAATAAAATGGTAAAATTTCTAAAAACACAACTCAAACTCTTGGCATTGATCACATAAGTAGAACATAGAACCACAAATATAAAGACTTAATTACAACAAAAATTCCACAGTCAAATATTAAAATTTTGGGGCGTTATAGTCCATATCGCAGGGGCTCTGCCCCTGCAACCGCAGTCCAGTTTTGTGCTTAATGGGAGTCTTACCACTGTATTTATTTTTTCAACAAATGACGAGATTCGGGTCACACAATATCTAATAATATCAAAATTTAATATAGAAAAAAATAAGAACAAAATCAAACTAAGATAGATGATGATTCAAAAATTCCAAAAAAACCCAACTCAACCTAACCAATATCTTTCCTAAATGAAGCCATCCCCTGTGACTTTCTATTTTATTTTTATTTGAAGTTGACAAGGTTTTAATCCATATATTCACTAAAACTAAAAGTTGAACGTCTTATGTACCTAACTGTTGGCATAATTAAATAAATTGTAATTTCGTTAAGTATAAATCATGCTCATAAAACAAGGTTGGAATTTTTTGGGATTAATTAGTTATCTTTTTTTATGTAATCCAATGTTCAGTGAATCTTCATCCATTTCTATATAATGTCGAAATAGGTCACAAGATTTTAATTTTTTTGATAAGCCCAAAACTTAAAATAAATAAAAATAAAAATAAAAGGAGATTGAATCCAAGGTTGCAAAAAAATATAAAATACAATTATTTAGAGACAACTTGATTATTCCATTTTGAATTATGAACCATGCATTTAGCCAACACAATCTTATTAAAAATTGCTAAAATTAAATTTCAATTTTTTTAATCCGATTTTGCCAGTTAGGATTTAGGCACCGAAAATCAAAATCAAATCTTTTTTTTTTTTTAAGAAAAAAGGTGGCATGCAAGATCATGCAAACTTAGGGTTTGGGGTTTCGTTTTATGCCTCAAATAACTTATGTTTTTTTTTTCATGCACGTTAATCAATTAAAATAAGCAAACAAAGAAAGAAATGATTTCATGTTCACACGCTGTATTTGCTTTTTTAATGTACATGCACGTTTATAATTATAATATAATTCTCTTAAATAAAAAAGTGAGAGTCGAACCCTAAATAATATATAATTTTACCATTGGAATAATTTTCTTTTATATTGAAAATATGGAAATTACTATAGATTCAAATGTGTAAAATTATTTACTATTTTCACGCATGTTCCCAAACGGTAAATTCCAAATCACCCAACAAAAACTAGAGGGATGCCATTTCTAATGCTTTGGAAGATTAAAACAAAACCCCAATTTTATTTATTTATATATTTTAAACCCAACTTGTTGTATTATAAAATAGTTAATTTTTTAAAAAATTTACTATTTTTTTTCTCTTGCATATTCCATTGCCCCCTAGAATCCAAAGGGAAAAAAAAAAAAAAAAAAAAGAGCTTGGATTCCCTTTTTTTTACTTTAATTTCTAAAATAATATTTATTTATTTATTTTTGACATGATGATAAGTTGATTAAAAGACAAGATAAAATGGGTCACCTTCGGTGGGCTTCCACGTGCTTATGGAGGTTGCTTAGCTGGCTAAGCGACCAATCACAAACATCCTTTCTTTCAAGTATGGGATCCACAATTTTTTTTTTGGGATCTTGAGAAATTATAAAGCAATTTTCCTTAAAATTATTATGCGATGCTAAAGACTCAAAATTCCCTATTTTTATTTTATCTTATAAAATAAAATTCATTTACGTGCTGAGGGGGAAAAGAGAAATAAAGATGGGTTCCTAATTCCTACAAGTGGATGATAGAGAATAATTTTTTTAATAATCTTATATTATAAGTTGTATAATACTTTTTTTTATACAATATTTAAAATTATTTATAGTTCTTTTTCAACCTATAAATATGATAATAATATATTTCAGTACACTCGAACCGAAGTCCTCTTTCATTGATAATAATATCCATATCAATCGAACTAAGACTTAATCGCTAAACTTTATATTAAATTAAGAAAGCAGGAATACATGTTTTAAACAAAATAATAAAATTAATAATAAGGGCATTAGCAATTAACTTATGATTAAAGATTCTGTCAAACTCTGCCATCCAATATGGTGGTAGACTGGTAGCCACAACCATCCTTCTTTCCCTTCAATATTTTTTTAAAGCTTTTACTAACAAATAGCGAAGGATGATTTTTAAGGTTATTATATCCCAATGTAGTAGGGTTCTTGACATTATCAACTATTGTATTTACTACAATAATATTGCTTTTAAATAAAAAAAATTGATTAACTTTAGACAATGGTTTTTTTAAGAGGTTATAAATATAATTATAAATATTCTCGTCATGATGATTAGAATCAATACGTTTAAATAGTTATGATCATAATTAAGTATTATGAAAGATAATTAAATTGATAAGTGAAATATATTCGTATTTTATGGCCAAAATAAATTTAAATGAGACCCATATATTATTTATACATAATGGAACTTGACTTGAGATATCAAAATTTTAGTTAAGACTTTATATATTTATTTATTTATAAAACTTGCATATTTTATATATAATATATGAATTATTTGGGTTAAAATTATTATTTGTTAAAGAAGACAATTCTATACATGATTAATTTTATTTAATTTAAATATAGAATTATCAAAATTTAATGATGAATACTTAAAAATAAATGAAACAAGCATCAGATTCCCACACTCAAAAGATTTTAGAACCAATCATTCAATTTAAGATTTCCCTTGGAGTTGTAATTTAAGTTATTTTTTTTAAAAAAAAATATAAATACATTTATAATTTTTAGCTTTTTATTTTTTTAATTAAATGGTGTTTGATTAATTTATTCAAAAGTTTTATAAATAGTTATTATTTAGTACATAATAAATGAAAACTAAAGTTCCACCTAGAGGTGTGCATGGGCCGGGCCGGGCCGGGTTCGGGCCGGGCCCACAAAAATTTTAGGCCCATTTTCTAGGCCCGGGCCCGGCCCGGCCCGAAATAAAATTGTTAAGCCCGAGCCCGGCCCGGCCCGACCCATATTAAATTTTTTTAACTTATTTTATTAAATAAAAAATTTTAAAATATATTAAATAATCAAATACATTTAAAACAAATATTAAAATAAGAAACAAATAAAAAATATATTAAAACAATTCTTAAAACAATACACAAATTGAAAAATATAATAAAAATTGATTATATTAAAATTAAAATTAAAATATAAATATAATTAAAAATAAAAATATATATTTATTATATAATTGGCCGGGCTGGCAGAGCAGAACAAAAAATTTTGCGAGCCCGCCCATTTTCTAAACGGGCCTCGTTTTTGTGCCCAAACCCATATTTCGGGCCTATATTTTTACCCAAACCCTCCCATTTTTCGGGCGGGCCTTCGGGCCGGGCCGGGTAGCCCGGCCCATGCACACCTCTAGTTCCACCTAATAAAGTTAATATTTCATACATTACCAATAAAATCTTTTAATTCTACTAATTTAAATATTTCCACAAGTCTCTTTATTTATTTTTTAAAATTTTAAATTTTTACTATATCTTAAATTAAATATATGTCACCCTTAAAATTTTACTCGTTTAAAAATAACTTTTTTATTTTTAAAATATAAAAATAAATAAATAAAATAAAATATTGATTATAATTTTAACCTGTTTATGGAATTTTTAATTTCATGGACGGTGTGTATATATATGCATATACTAAGTGGAGCTTGGTCGCCCACAGTAAAGTTTACAACGTTGAAGACGAGGGTTCAGGGAAACCACTCTAAGGCTATTTTTATAGGGTAATTTACAAATATATGTTTCCCATTCATTATCTTATTATTAAGGGTAAATTGTAAAAATAGTCACTTTTATTTGTCTTATATTGCATTTTAGTTACTTATGTTTAAAATATTACATTTTAGTCACTTACGTTATCGTTTTGTTACAAAGTAGACACTCTGCAGTTAAGCTCTGTTACCTCCCTAACAGCAACCCTACGTGGCAGCATAAATAGGTTTTAAATGCCAATTTGAATGTTCAATTGGGATGAGAATAGTTTTTTCAGTTAAAATAGAGAAGAAAACTAAAAGAAAAAAGAGACAAACGTTTTTTTTTTTCCAGTAATTAAGGTGTAATTAATTTAAAAAATTAAATTAATTAAAATTATTTAATTAAAAACATATTTTCATCCTAGTCGAATATCCAAGTTAGCATTTAAAACCTATTTGGATTGTCAGGTAGGATTGTTGTTAGGGAGGTAACGAAGCTTAACAACAGAGTGACCACTTCGTAACAAAACAATAACATAAGTAACTAAAACGTAACGTTTCAAACATAATTGACTATAATATAATTCGGGATAAATAAAAATAACTATTTTTATAATTTTCACTATTTCTCAGTTTTCTAAATGATAGAGTAGAATAAAATAAAATAAAAAACAAAAACAGTTATTGACTTAGAGACATTAAAAAGGCTGTCCATATAGTCAGGTCGTAAACGGTGCGCACCATGGCTTGTCCTTACCCTTTGCCAAATGGAAAAGCCCTCATTGGCTAACCCCTAAGCTTGCCCTCTAATTGTGGTTCACGTGATTTTCCCCCAAACTTCTTCATTTTTTATTATCTTTTTCTAGTGAAAATATTTATGGTATATCTAACTTATCTTTTATATCTATTTTACGGTTTATGAAAGTGATTATTTCGGAGTTCATTAGTTATCTTTTAAAAGTATAATATGTAAGGTATTTATACTTAATATTAATTTATTAATTTAAAATAATATATTTTAATTGTTTTCTATATATTTTCTTCCACCCACTAATTTTTTAAATCCCATAGTGGGTGTTCATATTTATAGTAATGAGTAATGACAGTTGAAAGAAGAAAAAAAATAGAACAAGTTGAAACTTTATTCTTATTTGGATGTTCATATTTATAGTAATGACAAATGGGAAGAAGAAAAATAAAACAAGTTGAAACTTACTCCTTATTTTATTGCCTTCTAAGGTTAAAAGGGAAAAAAATTAGGGTTGTTAAAACAAGGAAATGCTAAGTAGAAGAAAGGTCACCCAATGCAACAAAAAGAGTAAAATGACAAAATGACTGACTGGCAATTAGAAAGAGGGTAACAAGCATGATTAATTTAATTATAAACATATGCTAAATATGTAATAGTGACTAAGTTATAATTATGAGTTAATTCAACACTTGTGAGATTTTAAATATTAATTTAATTAGAAAATTATAAAAAAATTAAGAATATGAATTAAGAATTTTTGTGTAAACTCATATCGCATCGAAATGGAGCTATTCAAATAAAAGTCTGTTACTTACTCTCTTAAAAATTTATCTAGAGCGAGTTTTTAAAGTGAACAACCTTTATCTCTAAGATAAACACAAAAATGAACAACATTCTAAATAAATTGCACTCTATCTATACTCCCTTTCAATATTTTCTTTTTGAACAAAATTGTATTAAATAACCTTAAATTTAAGTTCTCAAACAAATTTAAAAAATTAAGATAACACGTCCTACCTAAATTAGGAAATCATTGTTCAAGACTTGAACTCGATAACTTTTTATATAAGAGTTTGAATTTTAGTTTTTTCAAGTTAGACCTTGAACTTGACAATTAAGTTTGAACTTTTTTTTTTATTCAAGTTAGATTCTGAACTTGACAATTATTCACATATTGGGGTTTGAAATTTTTTTTGTCAAAGTTAGTCATTGAAAATCTTAGAGTTCAAGCCTCAATGTAAAAATAATTGCCAGTTTAGGGATTAATTTGGACAAAAATTGTTAAGCCCCAATATAAAAATAATTGTGTAGTTTAGACCTCAATATGAAAACAAATGTTAAGTTCAAGGCTTAACTCAAAAAAAAAAAAAAAAAATTCAAACCCCAAATAATAATTTAACCCAAAATTAAACCCTTAAATTTGGAATGATTTCTTTTATATAGATTAATAATTCTATTCTATAAATTACATGGTTGTTCCAAAAAGGAAACCATAATCATGCATATCCCATTGGTTTAAGATTGGTTTTCTTTTTCAAGTATACGAGGATTATATAAAATAAAGATATTATCTTTTTTCAATCATTTAATGTAACATTTATAAATTTATAGTAAATTTCAAAATTTTTATTTAAATTTAATTCTTTTAAAATAAAAATATAATATAATATTAAACTATTAAAAAATTAATATAAATAATATAACATCACGAATTCATCCCATCCTTTTCCATTCATATATAACCTTTTAGTAATGATAAAAGCAAAGGAATGAATTTTGGTAATAATAAAAGCAAAGGAATCAATCTCTCTCTCTCTCAAGAAAAAAAAGAAGCAAATATTACAAAAGATTATGAAATTTTGTCTTTTGCCTGAAAAAGAACTGAAGTGATATGAAAATCAAACCTTACATCTGTCTTTACAAAATGCTTACATCCTACATGCATTTCCAAGTGCCTCAATATCTACCTCTTAGATTCTGACTTGACTCACCTGCTGCCAATTACTTCCCCAACCCTTATCTTCTCCAACTCTTTTTATTCTTTTTTTCTTTCACTCTCTATTTTTTTTTTTACATATTAGTTTATGTTATTACATACACCGATTGGTATGAAAATATATTTAAAATTAAATATAAGTATATTTATATGTATATAATTGAAATATATTTATATATTTAAAACTTATATTAAATTATATCACATTTGAATGAGAAAGTTTTGCAATAAATATATAAAATTTAGATATTAATCAAGATTATAATGTCTAAAGCTCAAATCTTATTAAGTGTATGTATTTTTTTTATTTTAGATAAAAATATAAAAGAAAACATTCTCAAAATAATATTTGCCACTTTATAAAAATAATAAAATGTTAATAATTTCACAACTAAATTAGAATTCGATTTACAACTTAATTAAGCATTTAAAAGTATAATATAAATTAAATTAAATTATAAATTTATATGAAAAGTATTTTGAAAATATCAATAAATTTGAAACACAGAATTACTCATTCTTTGTACATATCAATATCAACAAAATAATAATAAAATCATTGGTACGGTACAAATATCTTTCTTTTTTGAGTTAGTGGTAAGTAGGGGTTGTGGCCCTTAAAATGAAATTTTTTTAACTTTAGTCTCTTATAAAGTTGTAATTTTATACCTTAATATATAATAAAATTACATTTTAAATTTTAAAATAATAAAAATTTAATTTAATTCTTAAAAAATTATAAGATTATAAATTAATACAGTGATTAAATTATATTTTAATTCGAAAATTTAATAATATTAAATATTTGAAAACATTATCAAAATACACGAACCATTCTATGTTCGAAATTAAAAGATTAAATTTAAATTTAAACGTAACTAGAATTAAAATTTAATCATCTTTTTATAATGTAGAAAAACATCAACATTCATCCACCTGTCAACACATGAAGGCCCTTCCTATTTATATAGATGTATATATAAATTAAATGTTAAGGGGTTAAGTTTAAAGTTAATAATTTATTGGGATAGGAATTAAAAAGTAAAATAGTGATGAAAAGGAAGAAAGGTTTAACAAAATATTTTTATTATTTTATTTCAGAAGCTTAAGCCATTAGGCATGGAATTTATAAATAAAATAAATAAAAAATACTTTCCTTTAAAAAAATGAATTTCATATAAAAAAAATTGAAAATAATTAAAAAATAGGGCTCATGTGTAGCAAGCACCATATATACCCTCACTTCCTCCTCATCCTCTGCTCATTTTTTCTCAAAAAAAGCAGACTCTGTATCTTCTCTTCCTCTCTACCATTTCCTTCTTTAAGCTATTTTATTAGTTTCTTGCTAGCTAAGCATGGCAAAAGAAGGAGAGAACAGCACTTTCCATGCCAGGGATTATGTTGACCCTCCACCAGCACCATTGATCGATGCTTCAGAGCTTAAGAAGTGGTCCTTTTACAGAGCATTGATAGCTGAGTTCATTGCAACTATGCTCTTCCTTTACATCACAGTCTTGACTGTGATTGGTCACAAGAGCCAAGTTGCTACCTCCCCTGACGCATGTTCTGGTGTTGGCCTTCTTGGTATTGCTTGGGCCTTTGGTGGCATGATCTTCATCCTTGTTTACTGCACTGCTGGTATTTCTGGTATGTTATTCCATTCATTTTCTTGGATTTTGGAGTTCGTAACATAGTATGATAACATTTCAATGGTTAATTGATTTAGTTTCTCTTGGCATGGTACGACAGGGGGTCATATTAACCCAGCAGTGACATTTGGGCTGTTTTTGGCTCGTAAGGTCTCATTGATCCGAGCCATTGCATACATGGTGGCTCAGTCATTGGGAGCCATATGTGGGGTTGGGCTGGTTAAGGCATTCCAATCAGCATACTACAACAGGTATGGAGGTGGAGCCAACACTCTAGCAGATGGTTACAGCACAGGAACTGGTTTGGGTGCAGAAATTATTGGAACCTTCGTGTTGGTTTACACTGTTTTCTCTGCTACTGATCCTAAGAGGAAGGCTAGAGACTCCCATGTCCCTGTAAGTACCTTAACATTTACTCTTCTTAAAGATGGCAATTCATTTGTAGTTTCAACATGAAATCATTACTATATTTGCACTTTTATTTGACATCCAAATTAACGATATAATAAGTTTTTAATTATAGGAAAAATATTTGTATTTAGATCCAAAGATAATGAAGATGTGAATCTGATTTTTCTACCCTATTAACACGAGAAGGTAATAAAAAAATTTATTAGTGGGATGAGCTGGCCTATCATGGCTGTGATTACCATTAAACCAAAATTTTTACTGTGTATTTTTTTTTCCATGACAAAAAAGGCAATGCTTTATGTCATAAAAATCTTGGTCGTTTTCAGACCAACGTGAAAACCTTGTTAAAAAGCAAAAGTAAAAAACGTCATTCCTGTGCCTTCTTGTTCATCAACAACGTCTCTTTTTAACTAATTTCCTTATTTAGTAAATTTGAGAGATTTTTAATTGAACATAATATGCATGGGAAAATAATTAAATTAGTTTGTTAATTATGTTAAAAAAAGGTATTGGCTCCCCTCCCCATTGGATTTGCTGTATTCATGGTTCACTTGGCTACCATCCCAATCACCGGCACTGGCATCAACCCTGCTAGAAGTATTGGAGCTGCTGTTATCTTCAACAACAAGAAGGCTTGGGATGATCATGTTAGTATACTTCTCAACAACTTCTAAATCTCTTTTAAATTGGATTGATGGTCAAATTGGTTAAATCTTTGTATTCAAGTATGCATCCCTATATTCTTTCCTATATTCTTTCGCATTTTGGTGTTTGAACTTGGCAACATAAAAATTTGATGACTTTGCAGCCATCTCATTAAATCTTGATAGACTAGTTACCAAGTTTAGGTATCAGAATAGACTTAATTGCCTTGGTCAAGGACTAAAAGTTATATTAACCATTTTTTAATTATTCATTATCTTAATTTACCCTTGACATGCTTTATTTTGATTCTTTTTTCAGTGGATTTTCTGGGTTGGTCCCATGATTGGAGCAGCCATAGCAGCATTCTACCACCAATTCATCCTGAGGGCAGGAGCTGTTAAGGCTCTTGGTTCATTCAGAAGCCAAACCCATGTTTGATTCATTTGCCTTTCCTTGATGCTTTTCTAGAAGAACCCTCCAAAAAAACACATATATAAATTGTGAAAATAATGTGGGAATTTGCTTGTTATGATTTGTGTATGTTTAACTGTCCCTTCAGAGCCCTCCCTTTTTTCTTCAAAATTTCCCTTCGAGGAAGTTGGAAAATTTTATAGAAATTGAAGGGTTTCATGAAAATGTAGATAAACTACTCTTTGAGAAGTGGTGGGGATAGAAGGGTTTTCAAGCACTTTAATTTAACTTCTTATTTTGTACTAGTTTCAAATCATCGCCCATTTGTTTTACTTTATTATGTCACAATGGGCACTTATTATTCAAGCACTTCTATTTAGCTCTTATTTCTCATTGACAGATTCTTTTTACTATTTTTTAATTAAAAAAAAACTCATATCTATTAGTACAAAATTTTGATGAGAAAAATCTTGAACACACGAACAGTAACTTGAATAGAAAACGAAAAAATCAGACCAGGTTTTATGGCATGTATTAAGTCACTATTTTTAAGGTTCTATTTACCCCACTTATATTTTATGTGCAAATGAGTTTCAAGAAAATGAACCTCGATGATACAATGAAGTCTGATTACCATTTGTGTTTTGCATTAACGACGATGATACAATGAAGTCTGATCACTATTTGTGTTTTGCACTGACAAAAGTAGTCCACTAAGTACTGAGCAATGTAAAATAAAGAAATTAATTTATATAAAATAATTTTTAAAATTTGCTGGTATGATTTCCAAATGAAGTCTGATCCTTATTTATAGGAATTTTCATGTTTTTTCATATAGACATAGTTCAATAGATGTCTTTTCCGAATAATAATATCTTTAAAAAGGACATAATTATTTATCTAATATATCTTTGTTAAACATAACTATTCAAATAATATTATTTGAGTAGTTATAATTTTTGACAATTACACTCTTTCATTTATAGTTATTAAAATACTATAAATATTGTTAAAAATGCAAATACTTTTCTTTCTATAAATGTTATTTTAATTAGTGCTACTAATTAAAGATGTTCATGAGTCAGGCTCGTACAACTAAAATTTTAGGCTTGTTTGTTCGACCCTAAAAATGGGCCTAAAATTTTTTCAAAGCTCGACCCAGATAAAAACGCTAAAACCCGGGCTCGACCCAGCCTGTCCATGTTAATTTTTTTATATTATTATCTTTAAAAATATAATAAATCAAAAATTCTAAAAATATTAAAATAAATGTTTTCCAATAAATTGAAAATAAATTAAAAAAATGTATACTTAGTAACATAAGATAGGTACAACTTAACAAGCAAATGCTTCTAAAATAGTAACAAAATTAACAATAAAACAAGAGCTATACAATATCTAAACAATAACAACAAAATAGTAGCAACATAATAGTGAAATGATAGCAAAATAGTAAAAAAAACAATAAAAAAATAGCAACAAAATAATAAAAAACAGCAAGAAAATGGTAAAAAAGAAACTTTCTTTTTTTTTTTTTGCATATTCGAGCCGGGCCGGGCCTAGCCTCGACAAAAAAAGCCTTACTAGAGACTCGGCCCGTTTTCTAAATAAGCATTGTCGAAACCATTTTTTTGAAAATGAGGGTCAACTTTGTTTGAAAGCGAAGATTAAAATTGGAGTCGCCACCAATCTTTATTAGGTGTGATCGGATAACCTTTGTTTTAATAAAAACATTTTAGTTTACTAAAACGGCATTTTTGGTCTACGAAGCTCAAGAGAACAAGTTCGGGAGTCGATTACGTGCGAGGAAGGATTAGCACCCTCGACACGCTCAAAAATTGGTACCGAATTAATTAGTTAGTGTCTTAATGTCGAAAGTTAAAAATCGGGAACGAATTTAAGATACGATCTTTTTTATCAATGTCGATTTTAAAAATGCTTGAATTAGCTCAAAATGATTGTTAAAGATTTCCTCGTCTCGAGATATCGGAGTATCACATCCCGTAAGTTAGGACATGATACCATGAACTCCCGAGCGCAAGTTTGTCTTTAATTTTAATTGGAATTCCGTGTATTTTAAAACTCAAAAGGATATTTGGCTATTTAGAATTAACGAGAAAATCGAAACCCCGTAAGTTAGGGCACAATTCCTTGATGTTCCAAAGCGCGAAACATTGCCTTATTTTGAAATTTTTGTTTTTGAATAATAGCGAATACAATATTTAAACGTCGTGCATTATTTGTTTGGATTAAAATAAAACAATTTATTAGATAAATGTAACGAGGCTTGATTCATGAGGCGATAATATGAAGTAAAAAAAAATATGGTAATGAGCCTTGAACAATAAGACATGAACACAACATTATGCGAATGAAGATCAATAACACAAAAATACGAAATAAACAAATTAAGATACACACAATGGCAATAATCATACAACAATCATCATTTAAATACTAATATCAATGAATAAAGACCAACGAATTAAATAATAATTTTTTAAAAAAGTATAAAGCAAATTAAAATAAATAAAATGTGAACAAATTTTAAAATGATAATACATGAGTTTAAAATAAATAATGTAAAAAAGAATTTTAAAATCTATATTACACAAAGCAAATTTTTTAAAAAAAAGATACATATGAATAATTTTAAAATAGATAATATATATATATACACAAAAGTGTAAAATAAATAATATATATAAAAACCTAAAATAAATAATAATAAAACCATTTTAAATAAATAAAAAGAGTTTAAAATAAGGTAACAATTTAAAACAAGTAATGAAACAATAATACATATAACAAGTTTAGAATAATATATAAAAAGCAATTTAAAGTATATAATATATGAAATAATTTAGAATAATACATCCAAAACAATTTAAAACAGTTTAATATATGAAATTTAAGATAAATAAAATAGTTTAAAATAATAAAGAATCAAAGAATCCAAATTTATAAGAAAGAGGGTTAGATTGCAAACAAAATGAAATTTTAGGGTCCAAATTCGGATAAAATAAATGCAAGTATTTAAAAAGGACTAAATCAAAATCTAAATAAAATTAAAGGGAGAATTCGGACAAAAAAATAAAGCAACTGACCAATTTAAAACGCGCTGAAACCTTGAGGGACTGATTGGGAAATATTCCCAATCCCTTATGTGTAGCGTTTCAAGGGTTTGCCTCTTCAAATGGCCCGAGAACCAAATTGAAACAGAGGCAAAAATCTAGGGCAAAAATCAAAATAATAAAAAAGGGTAACACGGGACCACATTGAAACGCGCTACAAAGGCCGGGGGGGGGGCCAATGCGCAAATATAATACATCAAAAATTCTAAAAATATTAAAATAAATATTTTCCAATAAATTGAAAATAAATTAAAAAAAATGTATACTTAGATAACATAAGATAGATACAACTTAACAAGCAAATGCTTCTAAAATAGTAACAAAATTAACAATAAAACAAGAGCTATACAATATCTAAACAATAACAACAAAATAGTAGCAACATAATAGTGAAATAATAGCAAAATAGTGAAAAAAACAATATAAAAAAAAAGCAACAAAACAATAAAAAACAACAAGAAAATGGTAAAAAAGAAAATTTTTTTTTGGCATATTCGAGCCGGGCCGGGCCAAGCCTCAACAAAAAAAAAAGCCTTACTAGAGACTCGGTCCGTTTTCTAAATGAGCATTATTTTTTTTTGTCCAAGCTCATTTTTCGAATTTATATTTTTATTCAAACCCTCCAACTTCTTTCAAGCCGCACCACCCATAAACACGTCTACTATTAACAAGGCATTAATATTTCCTAACAAAATTTCTGAGTTTTGTTTTCTAAAATAAAATTAAGGAACAAAAAAGCAGCATGAGAATCTTCCATTCCTCATTGAAAGTATACTTCCCAAATCTGAAAATGCAGGAAAAGGTGTTGGGATTATGTATTGAAGATATAATGAATACGAATATTTGAAATCAATTCGGGATTAATCTTATTATTTATATAAAAAATACCTTATTTAGTTTAATCAAGGGATAATGTCATATCTTTAAAATGCTCAATTTGATTCGTGTACTTTGAAAATGTGTTAAATGTTTAATATGATATCTAAATTATCAATTTATGTCTTATTTGGTATTTGATACTTGTCTTTTATAAAAAGTTCAATGTAGTATTTATACTTTGAAAATGTCAAATATGGTATATGAACTATCAATTTGTGTATTATTTGGTACATGTACTTTCGTAAAATGTTCAATGTAGTACTTGAACTATCAATTTGTGTATTATTTATGTTATCTGGAGTTAACACCAATGATAAATATTAAACCAACCAATAAAAAATTGACATGTGGATTTTCCAAATCGTTAATTCTACATGAATAATATAATATTATGTAAAAAGGTAAATAAAAAAAAAGACAATATAACCGAAATCAAGTTATTCAACCTACCATTTATGCTCAATAAATCAAGCAAGAGACAAATTTTGGAAAATGTTAGCTTGTTTACAATTTGGAAATTTTAGGGGTTTTTAAAAATTGAAAAACTTTTGAGTTAAAATTTGAATTTTTAAAGTTAAACTTGTTTAGATTTAGTTATTTGTTTTTTTTAAATTTATTTGCTTTGTTTTATTTATCTTTTAACTTGATTTGGACAAAAAATTCACGTGCCAGAATTCTATTAGTTGATTTAACATTTATTAAGGGTGATAACTCTATATACCATAATAATTCATAGATTGACAATTAATATTTTCAAAGTATAAGTACCCTAACAAACATTTTATGAAAGTACTAGTACAAAATAATACATAAATTAATAGTTCAAGTATCGCTTTGGACATTTTTAAATTACAAGTACCGCATTGGATATTTTATAAAAGTACAAGTACCAAATAACACACAAATTAATAGTTTAAATAGCACATTAAATATTTTTAAAGTATAAATACCATAAGGAACATTTTATAAAAATACAAGTGTCAAATATTACCCTTAATTTAATGATTTAGACTTGATTTTACTTAAAAGGAAAAAAATGATTTTCATTTTTAAAGTAGAAAATAAAAATCTTAAAAATGGGATGAGTTCAATACATTTATCCCATTAAAAAAAATTAAATTATAGTATTTTTTTTGGTTTAGGTATTTAATTTTTTTAATAAAAAGTGATATTTAAACTATAATTTGGATACATTTTTTATCCAATCATTTGTTGGATTAAAAAAAATATCTAAATCAATTATATATTTTAAAATAAAACCCAAAATAGAGTTAAATATATATATTTTAAAATTTCTATTTTGTTTTGTTTTTTAAAACAATCAAAACGTTGTATCGTAACAATCTTTGAATTTCAATGTCATCGAATAAACATAATGTGTGGCAATATGAGAAGAGGTGAAGACGATGAAGATGGAGAAAAGATTTTCGATGGGAAAACGGGACTATTCTATTTATGTCATTTTCTCGCTTATAACTTCATCTTTTCCAATTTAACCATTACACAAACTATGTTATAGGCAGATTTAATACAAGGTAAAATAAAATGTTACTCTAACTTAGTTGTGATTTTAATGATACGAGGCACAACAATTGTCTTCTTGATCGTTCCAATAATTACACAAGAAAAACAATATTAGCATTCAAAATATGCTTAGTGGTAATCCAACAAATCCCGTTTTAACCATTTGTTATTATTAATTAATCAAGTTCATCTAGACATATATTACAATCTATTACTTGGTTTCTTAATGTTCATAATTTCCTTTTTACCAAATTCACTCCTTTAGGCATCATTTGACATTTATCAACTTAAGGTCCTTTGTAGACATAACTATTTTAACCTTCCATCTTCCTCCATTAGCGATGTTAAACAAGTTGCTAATTATTGCTCACTTGTTACACTTCATGTTCTAACACAGTCTTACTTCACTTATTCCCTTATTTAAAAAATGATTCATATTAGAAATTCAAGTTAAAGCCGCCATTAAACAAGTTCCATTCATGTTAAATCTTGATATATATATATATATATATAAATATATATAACACTATTGATTTCAATTGCCATAATCATACTTCATTATCAATATCATATGTTTACCTTCTTTAACAAGCAAGCACTTATTCATCAGCTTATTCTAGCCACATTACCAATTACACATATCGTTGAATACATTTTTGCACCATGTTACAATTCCATTTAAGGCCTTTGTTACGGTTTTTGTTTGTACCCCTCAGTAAACTACTAAGGAATATCGAGATAGATATACGGGATAACACATCCATCCAATCTAAAGATTGTTGGAAATTCCAAGTTGCACCCACTTAGAGGTGGGACTTGTATACGCACCCATGCGAAATAGATTTGGAGGGAATTTCAAGTCTCGAAGGTGGGATCTGTGTACGCACCCATCCAAAACAAAGTTGGAGTGGGTTGGTTAGGAATTAATCACTTAATCAAACACAATACTACTAATTCGTATTGGCATGCCAACTATCTTAAATTAACTCTCGTCTTTCATCTACTCTCACCAAACTACTGGTGTTAACTGCTCTTAATAAGTACGCTCTCCTTGTTGCGACTCTTATATTTTTCTGTTTGCAACACAGGACTGCATAAACTAAGGTAAGTTCACTAGCAATTATCATCATAGCACAATAAAAGAAGATAATTAAAGCAAAGTAAGAAATGCTGAACCACAAGTGTTGAGTAGATCCATCCAAAGCTTTAACTAATCAAAATCCAAAGTTCCAGCCATAGATCACCTTGAAATTTACAGTATTTTTGAAGATCCAAGATCAAAATATAAAATAAAACTAAAAGAAATCTTACGACAAAGCTAGAATGACAAGAAGTAAATTCTAAATACAAAGAAAAGATAAATCCTATCTAAAAAGGAAAACTTTAATATGAAAACTTGACTCTACTCAGCAGTGGATTAAAAGAAAATGATTTTTTCTTTCAATTTTTGTTCAATCAACACACCAAACATTAATCTATGCATAACAAAACTGTTTGAACGAATCTCACTTTTTTAAATAAATATATTTATAAAAGTGTAATTATTAATTTAATTAATTACAACATACAAAAAAATATCAATTAGCCTTCAACACTGTAGAAGCCCAAATTAGCCTGGGCCTTTTACAAAAATAAACCTAATACTAACCCAACCCCCAAATACATTTTAAAGCCCCAACAGCCCAACTAAACCTACCCAATAGACCCACCAACACATTAAGCCCGTTTTCCCTAAAACTCACCTACATTACATGAAATCCAAAACCCGGAGGCCCAAACTAAACCCAAAACCCGGAGGCCCAAGAAGCCCAATCCCTGACCCAAATCCTGACCTAGGGTTTCAGAAACTGAAACCCTAGCCTGCTTAGCGCCGCAACCACCCTCCCACTCACACCTAACCCAGTCCCATCCGGCCACCTGCTCCACTAGCGCCGGCCATACCTGCAAAACAAGAGATTAGAAGTAATAACACGCAAAAGGCAGAGAACGGAAGAAAAACATGATTCAACTATATATAGCAAAAAAGGAAAATGTAAAAGGGGGGGAGGAATTTGTTTTAAAAAAAACAAGTGTACAAGAAATCAAAAATAGATACTAAATTGAAGAAAACAAATTCAAGCAGAAAAACAAGGTGTTTTTTTTATTCTGTTAATCATTCTTTTTCTTTACCAGTCGATCCAACGCATTATTACATATAGAGTATACGCATATTCAAGAAAGGAAAATATTGTTACCGTCTCTGAGATTTGGGAGATCGGAACCGTTTAGTTCTCGTGGTCCGATCTGGTCTCGTGGGCCTCCATTGGTTCGCTTTGAACTCAAGAACAGAACAAGGAGAACGAGAGGAGTCGGTTCGGAGGCTTTTTACACCTCCGGCCGCCGTACACGACGGACCTCGGCGACCGACGGCCATCGATCCGGCGACCGGGAATCCCCTAGGCCGGACTCTCTCATTCCCCTCTTTCTTTTTTTCTTTTTGCGTTGATGAAATGAGGTTTTCTCAAAAAAATTTTATTTTTATAGCCCCTGGATACGGCGTCGTTTTGGGGCTAATATCTAATATCCAAAACGGCGTCGTTTAATCACTTGACCCGTTCGTCGACCCGACCTGCTCCAAGGATCAACGTGTTTTTCATCGGATGGTATAATTACACTTTTAGCCCCTCCACTTTTACATGCTTCTACAATCGGGTTTTCCTTCGTTTTTAATTTAGCTACGTAATTTTCAATGCTTTTCAATTTAATCCTTCCGTGCTGCACTGCGTTTTGACCCAGGGGTTTATTGCGTTTTTAGCCCCTCCAGGTTACGCGTCTGTTGAAATTTCGTCCTTTTCTTTTGTTTTTATTTCGAATTCGTCCCAATACTTTGTTAGCAATCCAATTTTAGTCCTTTCTTACTCATTTTCGTTTCATTATTAAATATTGTTATTATTATTATTATTATTAAATAGTCATTATAATTCTAATATTATTAATATTATCAATATTTATCATTTTTAGTGTATGTTTGCATTATATATGCATACGTATATATATATATGGTATTATACTTAGTTACTCTAATGTCATATTATTATTGGTATTGTAATATTATATTCATTATTAATGTTAGTATATATTTTAGTATATATGTATGTATATAAATACTTTTCATATGGTATCATAGTTACTATTATTATTATATTTATCATTTTCACTATTATTATTTTATTATTATTATATATATATATAGATATTTTTAGTATTTATCATAATATTTTCTTATTATATTATTATGTTTATTATTTTTACTCATTTCTTTACTTTTTTATTCATCCTTTTAAATACTCTTATATTATGTATGTTATTCTTTTAAATATTATATTTTCTATATATCATGTATATATTTTATATATTGTGTACATATCCTTTTAATAGTATATCTTTATACGCGTCATGTATATATTTCAAGTATCATATTATGTTGTTATATTTATTATGTATATACTTTTGTATTTTATTATTATGATATATGTATCTATTTTTAATATATTTGCGTATATGTTAAGGTAGTATTATTAATAGCCCTTTTTTATCTCTAGTATGTACACATTATGTAAATATTATATTATGTAGGTACATATATATATATATATATATTTATATATTATATACATTTTTATTTGTATTACTTCCGTATGTCACATTATTCATTTTTATACTTATTATTTTCATTATCGCTACTTATTATATTATTATTTGGTGTGCATACATCTTTTATTATTATTAGTATATAAATGTATTTTCCTTGTTTATAGTGTTCCTAATATATATTGCATATGTTCATTTATATTATGTGTACATGCGTCCAGTATGTATATATTTAGTATTATTGCACATATATGTCTTTTAGGCATTATATTTTCATACATCATGCATATATGTCGTATAATATGTTTTCGCATATTATCTTATATTATTATTACTAAATGCATTTTGTATTTGTTCATGATTTGTCTTTATTTTTTTTTTCTCTTTTAAATATCATTATTATTGTTTTTCTAATGCTCTAGTATTCTATGTTAACATTTTTCATTAATAATATCATTGTCTGCATCTTTAATTTATTTTAAAATTCTTATTTCATGAATATTTTTTATGTTTGATTACTAATCGAGGCAATATATCAATTTAATATGAAGTCGTAAATTTCATCGCTATGTTGGATGGAATTTGTCGGCTCGTGTTAAATCGGTATATCCTTCTCAAAAAAAAAAAAAATTGAAAACTCTCATCTTTTAAATCGGATCACGACTAAATTGTATATTGAACTCGTATTTTTGAAAATCAAGACAACACGTGTTTATGAGATACCAATTTTTGGGCGTCGCGAGGGTGCTAATACCTTCCTCGCGCGTAACTGACTCCCGAACCCTAATTTTTCTCTGGCTTTCAACGTAGACCTTAACTCGGCCTTTTTCTCACTTTTAAAGAAAAAAGAAATCTAATAGGTGTCTGATCACACCTAAAAAAAAAAGATCGGTGGCGACTCCCCTCTTTATTTTAAAATCAAACTTCAATCTTCAATCTTTCAATAAACCGCCATAATTAGCGACCGAAACCAAAATTTTTACGTCGCTACAAACACATAAACGTCTAAGTTATTAATGGATTTTTTTTTATTTTTTTTTGTAATTCACACATTTTTTTAGTAAGAGTAAATTATTGCCACACATATATTATGATTTGAATCGATAATGTGAATTATGAAGGAAACACCCATATGAATAGATCCGATTTTTCTTTTTTTTTTTTCCTTTTAAAAGAAATTAAATAATACCACTTTCTTTTTAAATAAATCATTTTCTTTATTAATGTTGAATTGTCTCCGATTCTTATTTTAAAAATAGTTAGAGATTGACTTTAACCCACGATGTGAGTAGGAGATGAATTACAGGGGTAAGAAAATTATAAGTTCAACACAAAACTTAATTTTATTGGTTGATATAAATTTTCTATGAAAAAGGGGTAAGAAATGTCCACGGATTGTCTGTCCTTCATCAGCAATAGAAGAATTTGGTGATAAAAATAAAATAAAATTTTATTGGTGAAAAATTTGAGGATTAAATAGATAGAATTTATAAATATAAAAGGTTAAATTTGTTTAATTATTTAGGATTAGGACCATATTGATAGACAATGCAAGTATTGAAGACTAAATATATTATTATATCAATTAAAAAATGTCACATTATCATTTTTGTTAATAATTTAACGGAGGGTAACCAAAATGGAATCAAATGATAACATTAGTAACTAAATTAAAAGTTGTCATAGTTGGATGACCAAGATAAAAACACGCTAATAGTTCAGTGACTAATTATATAGTTTACCCATATAAATATGAGATATTTAATAAAATACTATAGACATATTTAAATATGAGATTTATGTAACATATGTTTTATTATCAAGTCTTTCTAAAGGAAAGGGACAAGAGTATTTGTTTATGTTAAGTAGAAGCTATTTTTCTTTTGAAACAAAGTTCAACATAATTTGAATAAATAATAAAAGGGAAAATGTATTTTATTACTAAAGTTTTTGCCTTGTAATTAAATGATATGTAGAACTGTTGAAGGGTCTTATTAATGTAGTTTAACTGACCCAAATTATGGTTTAATGATAAAGCAATGGTTTGTTTTAATAACAATAATATTAACATTAACATAAAAATATATTTTTTATTATAAATTATTGTTTTCTTTAGATGTTGAGATGATTATCAATTGCCCAACTTAAATTAGGAGTGTTTAATCAGTTAACCATTCCAAACTACCATTAATATAATTAACCGACCTTTTTAAATCCTTAACTATTAATCAAATTAAAATTTTTTCAAAAAAATTTAACTGAACCGAACTTTTTCGGTTAATTCGATCAACTAACCGAATTAACCAAAATTTTATGTTTTTCATTTTTTGGTTAAAACAAATATAAAACATATAAAAATATTAACCGAATTAAATATATGTAAAATGTATATAAAAAAATATAAATTTTCGGTTAATTAATCGATTTCAAACCGAATTAACCGCTAACTAAACTTTCAAAAAATTATTAACCGATCCCGATCAAATTAATTCGACTAACCGATCGATTAACCAAATTAATTCAGTTTTACCCAAAATTTACACATCCCTAACTTGAACTCAATGAAATTTGAGTTTTCTTTAAAAAAATAAAATAAAAAATAGAACCCAAAAACGACTACCATAAGCCTACCAACTTTCAATTTCAAATAAAAATTAAATATTCCCTTTGGGAATAACTTATATTAAGAGTTATTCTCAATTTTATTATATTATATTCATGCGATTTTTATAAAAAAATAAAATACCATAAAAAATTATATCTTTCTTTGAAATTTCTTCAAAGTTATTTTATTATTCAAATTCTTATAATTAAATCATGTTGAATAGAGGTATCCATATGTTTCATCATTTTCACTTATAACAATAACATCTATAGTTATGAAGTATGTTCTTTATTAAATTAGTTCACTATAACCATATATAGTTTGTCACATCTCAAAAATCGGGTTAAAAGAAATTGGGTTTGTGATACCAAGATTGGTCACGCCCTGATTTTTGAGTTGATATTGTGAAAATTTTATCAAGTGAATTAATCTAGTTCAGTGGTGTACAGGCCAATTTTGGACAAATTTTGGGCCACTCATTACAATCCAGACCCAAATACATTAAACCTAAGACTACCCATTTAATAAAGCCCAAATTACCCATTTAATATCATCCCTTAACCCATTTACACTTCAAGCCCAATACCCTAACTACCCTAGCCCAAAATGAAAAACCCTAGTCTTCCTGGCTGCCGACTCAGCCACCTACCCTTCGTGCCACTTGCTTCGACACCGGCCATAAAGATGCCACCACTCCCTGGTGCCACCTGCCCCAGGGTCACTTCCACCGCCCTCTACACCTGCAAAAGGAGGACAGGACAGAAAGTTCAAAATATAGAGAACAACTTGTAACAAAGCAGGCTATAAAAGCCGAATAGAAAACGGAAAAGGGGTTCGGGTTTTCTTTCTTTTTTTTTTCTTTCGTTTTGTAAACACCAATTAAAGAGAACTTGATTCCAATACATACACGAACAGATCAGAAATATATATAAGAAGAAATACAAAAAAGTAATATCGGTCAGGCAATCAAAATACCGACAGCAAACCCTAAGGTGATTTTTTTTATTTTCATTTCTAGTTTATTTTCGAATCTATTTTTCTGTATACATTTAAATACATAGAAATAAATAGACAATAATCTTTCAGGATATAAAAATATTAAAAAAAAAAGGGAAGAAAAAGGAGAAATTTTACCTTTTCCTCCGCCATCATGACGCGGTGGCGCAGCGCGGTGTGCCATGACTTCCGATGGCCGTCCGGTGACCGGCCCTCCCTTGGCCGGAGCTCCTTCCCCTCCCCCTCTCCCTCTTCTCTCCTTTTTTCTCTGTTTTTTTTTCCCTTCCCACACAAATGAATTTTTTTCAGAATTTAGGGCCTTATATAGCCCTCTAAAACGGCGCCGTTTTGGGGGCTACCATTTAGCCCCAAAACGGAGTCGTTTCAAGCTCCAACCCGCGCACTGACCCGACCCAGCCAAGATCCGCGTGTTTTTCCGTAGGAGGGGCTATTTGCGCAGTTGGCCCCTCCGCTCTTTCAATATTTTATAATTAAGCTTTTATGTATTTTAATTTGGCCCTGAAATTTTGTACATTTTTCAATTCGACCCCCGTGTTAAGTGCTGCGTTTTAATAACTGGGGATTTTACGTTTTTGGTCCCTACTGATTTCACGCGTGTTCAAATAGGCGCTTCCTTTTTGTTTTCCTTTTAAATTCGCCCCGAAATTCTGTTCTCACTCCGATTTCGTCCTTTTTCATTTATATTCTTTCTTTTACATATTATTAATATTATCATTATTATTTTTATTAATGTATTGATTATTTTAAAGTATTATTATTATTAATAATTGTTATTTTTAGTTTAGCATTATTATTATTAATAAATGTATATTATATATGTATATATATTCATACATTTATCTAGTACTATCTTAATTATTTTATTTTAATAATACTATTATACTATATTTGTTTTTATATATTTCATTATATTTCTAGTATTATTATTATTAGTAGTATTTCATTTCTAACATTGTAGCAGGCCAATTTTGGGCCTTACCCTAACCCAGAGGCCCGTTTACACCCATACCCTCAGCCCATTACATTAACCTAAACCCCAAACACCCACTTAAAGCTAACCTGGTCGGCCCATTTACCCCTTTTACACCCCTAACCCAATACAAAACCCTTAACCCAACCTAACTTAATTAACCCAAGCCCATTAAACCAAAAAACAGAAGTCAGAAAAATAAACCCTAGCCCCCTAGCTAGGGTTCGGCGCCGCAACCACCCCCTGACCATCTGACCTGCGCCCCATGCCTCTGCCACCTGCACACTGGTCACCTCCATCCGCCATCTCCTGCAAGATAAAGAAGATCAACACGCAAGAGCAAGAAAAAGAGGACTAAAATGTAACAAGAAGGCTATAAAGCCGAATATAAACAGAGAACAAGGGGCCTTTTTTTTCAACAATTTTAAAAAGAGAAAAGAACACAACACATACATTCTTTTTTTTTAAAAAGAAAAACAACAATAGATCAATAAAAAGAAGTTTGTTCAAATCAAGATCTCAGATCAAGAGAGGTGATTAAAATCACTTTCTTTCCTATTGCAAACTGCTTTTTACATCTTTTGCTTTCTTTTCTTTCTTCCTATATTCTAATATACTCAAATATATACATATTTATTATATTATTAAAAAGCAAAAAAAAGAAAAAGTTAGAAATTTACCTTTTTCCGCCATCACAGCGTGCGGTGGTGGCACTGCGCCGCCGCGGCTGGCTCCGGTGATCGTGCCGACGATCGATCTGACCCCTCCTCCGTGAGCCTCCCCTTCTCCTTTCCCCTCTCCTCTTTTTCTCTCCCTCTCCTTTCTTTTTTTTTTCCTTTCCCTTTACAAATGATTTTTTTTTTTCTGGTTTTTAGGCTATTTATAGCCTTCAAAAACGGTGCCGTTTTGGCCTTGAAACTCAGGGCATGAAACGACACCGTTTCGCCCTGGGTCGGGTCGACCCGACCCTAACCCGCCAGGATCCGCGTGTTTTTAATTGGGGGGGCTAATTGCGGTTTCAGCCCCTCCGCTTTTTCCATGCTTTTCAATCAAATTTTTTTATCATATTAATTTAGCCCTATAATTTGGTGCCCTTTGCAATCGGGTCCCCCACACTGCTATGCGTTTTAAGGAAAGGGATTATTGCTGTCTGACCCCCTACAGTTTTCTCGCGCATTCAAATTGATCCTTCCCTTTTGTTTTCTTTTTAAATTACCTCCATAACTTTGTTTTTAATTTGATTTTAATCCTTTTGTTTTTCTTTTAATATCCACGCCATTTTTATATATTAATATTATTATTATCACTATTATTATTATTATTACTACTATATAAGTTAGTATATATTCTTATTTTATATGTATGTATTATGAGTGTATTACATATATTAAGTATTTGTATTATTATTTTATTATGTATATGTCGAATATTGCATTATCTATGTATTTTACTATATGTGTATATAACTTTAGTATAAGTATATTTTTATACAATATTATTATTATCATTTTAATATATATTAACTTTGAAATCATATGTACATATATTATGTAAATGAGTTAATATTATATTTTTTATGTGTTACGTATAGAAATTTTTTTTATATTTTATATATGTTATTAGTCATATATTATTGGTTATATATTTTTCATACTAACTTATATATCTTTTTAAATATTATATTGTATACACATATATATTCCTAGCGACATATTATGTATATGTCATGTATATATATTTGTTTTCACCCATACTGTATTTATTTTTAATTTTAATACATTTATCTTAGCAAACGTATATATACCTTTTATTTGTATTATTTGTGTATATTGTATTATTGATTGTGTATTCATCATTTTCACTATTGCTACTTACATTATTATTTTTACTAAATGTACTCTGTATTTGTTCAAGTTTGGTTTTTATTTCTCTTTTAAATATTAGTATCATTGTTTTGCTACTGCTACAATATTATGTTAACATTTTAATTGATAGTTTCATTGTTTGCATCTTTGATTTATTTTAAATTTTTACTTAATAATGCTTTCCAATTAATTTCAATAATCAAGGCAACATATCGATTTAACATTAAGTCATCGAGTTCATCGCTATGTTGGGTGAATGTCAATTGACTCGTGTTAAAGCGATATACCACTTCTTTTAAAAAAAAAAAACGAAATAAATTAAAATTTCTCGTCCTTTTTTTATCGGATCACAACTAAACTTTACATTGAATTCGTATTTTTGAAAAATTAAGACAATATGTGTTTATAAGATACCAATTTTGGGCGTCGCGAGGGTGCTAATACCTTCCTCGCGCGTAACCGACTCCCGAACCCTAACTTGTCTCTGTATTTTGACGTAGACCTAAACCCGGCCTTCTTTTTGTCTTTAAATAAATTTATTAAGTGTCCGATCACACCTATAAAAGGATCGGTGGCGACTCCCCTTTTTTATTTCAAAATCAAACTTCAATTTTCAATTCCTCAATAAATCGCCACAATTAGCGACCCCAAACCAAAATCTTTACGTCGCTACAGCTGGCGACTCCACTGGGGAAAGGACTTTGAGAGTCGAGTTGAATAAACACATTTTGTCAAAAGTTTTCAAATTTCCTTGTTCAAAGTAAATATTTGGTCGTGATCCGAAAATCTCGTTTTCAAAATTCATGCATTTGTATCGTGTTGTAAATATTTCTTCTAACTTGTTAGTTGTTTGTTTTTCAGTCTTTATGGTTTTAATTCCGGTTTAGTTTCTTTAAATAAAACGTAAAGGTTTATGAGTTTTCCCCCCACACACTGTGCACTTGCATTTTGCATAACATGAGCTTTATACCCGGGCTCCGTCCGTTTAAGTGAAAGTAAACGCTACGCCTTCGTGAGTTAACTCGTCCCTCCGCACAGGCTAGTGAATACTTTCGGGTTACATATGACTTATGCTTTCGTGAGTTAACTTGTTCCTCCGCATAGGCATAAGTAAATGTAATCCCTCGAATTGAACTCGTGAGCTTGTGATAAGCTACGACCGAGGCTTCGTGCTAGTCTTAGTAGACGATAGTACGAACGATTCGAGTACCTATCTAGAACCAAAACCGCATGTAACGAACCATACGAGCTATCCAATTAGAGCCATGCCGAACCTCTGTCCGCTTATAATCACCAAAATAAGTACACGGGGAAATGCTTTTGCCTTTCATTTACACTGTCTATGTAAAAGAGTTGTGTTGAGTAGTTTAATTTGTTTCTCAAAACATATTTGTTGTGTTACTAACCGAGTTTGTTTGTTTTTATTTTTATTATCATCATGCATCATAGGCATCACATTAGGAAGGTGTTGATTAAAGGATAGTTGCCAAAGAACGGGTTTCTGATGGAGGAGTCAATTACACAAATAATCGAGAGGAATGCCGTGGTTCGAGACTGGTCTCTAAAAACTCAGAGAGAAAAGGGGGATAGCCTAGTGGAAGGGAGTGTTGCCAATTTGCCCGAACATACAACTGTGAATGTCCGCCAAAATAACCTTGAGGATTTGGTACGAGTTTGGAACCAATGGGATTCAGACACTAGGGGCATTTTTACCGAGAGGTATGGAGATATAGCTCACTTGATCACCATTCGTGTAGACGAACAGTTGATTCAAGCCATGGTTCGATTCTGGGACCCAGCTTATCAGTGCTTTACATTCAATCAAGAGGACATGACTCCAACCATAGAAGAGTATGCTGCTTTACTCCGCATCGATAATGTGCAATTCGGCAAGATATATGTGAAGGAGCCTAAGCCATTGACCTTTAGGAAAAAAATAGTCAGACTGACAGACATGGCTGATGCGTGGGCCGAAAAACAAATAAAAAAGAAGAATGAAACCGTTTGCATTCCATGGTCCAGCCTACGAGAATTGGTTCTGAGTCATCCGGACATATTAAAGAGAGTTAATCTATTCGCCTTGGCCATTTACGGTTTGGTCATTTTCCCGAGAGTTCTCGGACATATTGAGGTCGCAGTATTTGATTTCTTCGAAAG
Source organism: Gossypium anomalum (assembly GCA_025698475.1). Lineage (NCBI taxonomy): Eukaryota > Viridiplantae > Streptophyta > Magnoliopsida > Malvales > Malvaceae > Gossypium > Gossypium anomalum. The sequence continues at coordinate 9,014,103 of CM046965.1, read as the reverse complement.
GCTAAAACAAGGAGTCAACCCTGTCCCGACTATCTTAGCCGAGACATTCAGGTCCTTGAGTACTTGTCGAAGGGTAGGAAAGGGACGATTTATCGGGTGTGCACAGCTGCTCAATGTTTGGATTTTGAGTCATTTTTGGAAAGTAGAGCGCACTCCATTCCACATGTTTTCAAAAACATTCGCCCCGCTAGAAGCTTACCTCAAGAAAGAATGGCCGAGAGAAGTCACCGAGCAATATTGGGTATCAGTCTTTCAGAATCTTCGCGCGGAGGATATAACGTGGAGAGCACCCTGGATCCGTCCTTCAGTCCTGCTATACAAATGTGGAGGCCAAGATTGGGTACCTTTACTCGGGTTATGGGGAGGAGTTGGATACGCTCCGCTATTAGTCCAAAGGCAATTTTCTTCGCGACAATTTATACCCGCAACTGGAGGGTTGGCACAATTCGAGTTCGCTTTCGCGGGTGAGGGATATATGAAGAAAATCCGAGACACTGCAAGGTCTTGGAATGAAATTCATTTCATGGAATTAGCCTTGTATGCTGATACTCTCACCCAAGACTATGACCTATGGAGAAAGCAACGGAGAAGTAGCCAGCAGATCTCATCAACAAATTGCACTTGCCCGCCTAATCCTTTTTGGAAGAAATGCCATCGAGTTGGAAATAGCTAGACAGAATTCGAGCATGAAAAAGCCAGGGATGTCCAGAGACCTCAAAAAGACCCTTCAAGAAGAGAACTACCAAATGAAGATTGAAGTTCAAAGTTGAAAAGTCCAGATCTGAAAAAGTACAAAGGGAGCCCGAGATCGTGAGAAACGACTTAAGGGACCTTCATTTGGAAAACAAGAAATTAAGAAACACTATAAAGAATAGTGGATTGGGCAAGTCAACAGCTGAGTGGAAAGAAGAAATTGGTAACATCAAAGGAGGAATGGAATTTTGGAAGGGAAAAGCAAAAAAAGAAGAGGAAAAGGCATCGCGCGCTGCAATAGAGTTAAGAAGGAAGAATGCCGAGTATGAAATGGTGACTGCAGAATTTGCGAATAGTCAGTCTGAACATCAAGAATTAAAAGGAGAGTACGATATTTAGAAAATATGCTACAATCTCGTCAACAACAATTAGATAACCTCACGAAGGCTCTAGAAGAAAAGAATGATCAGTAACGATAGGGACATTCACGCGTATGAGGGAACTCTCCAAGAGAAAGAAATGCAACTCAACTTCTTGATCAATGAAATTGCAAAGCGGCTATGCAAGTTGTTCAACTATCGGATGAAGCCGGAAGTTCTCGGTTGCCAATTCCTCCGAGCCAGAGATCGAGCATATCAGAGTTCTTAGAGCAAGTGAAGAAACAAGGCAATGTGGCTAGAAAATTTGTGTAATTGTTGGAAAAATGAAAACTTTTTGTAACGTACTCTTCTGATGAATGAAATGCCTACATATGGGGCTATCTTGAAATCAACACCAAATTCTTGCATATTTACTCATAACTAATATTTATGCATCATTTATTTCTTTAGACATTCATCCATTCATATACTCATTCATTCATTCATCGCATGTACATATCACCATAATCATACACCGAAACTAAAAGAACCATATAATCCGCAGTTGCAAGACTTCAAGACTGGAATCACGATATTTATACAGAACGCGTCGACAAACTAGGGCAATGGAAGCTGAGTTCAATGAGAGAATCGAAAGGATGGAAAGGGCTCAAAAGGAATTACAAGAGCAACTGGCCAAATCACAACAAGAAACGAGAGATCTAATGGTAAGATCTCGAGAGGAGTCACTCGAGCAAAGAGATCAGATGGCCAAAATGATGGAGATGATGACAACTCTGGTCAAAGGAAAAGGACCCATGCAGAACCCCGATGTTATGGAACCTCAATCAAGAATTCACCACGATCAGGATCCACTCTATCCCCCGGGATTCACTCCACCACCCGCATATACGACACAGAGAGGGTATGCTCAAGGAGAACCCACAGGCTTGGAACATCGACCTATGCCACCTGCACCACCCACTAATTTGGGACAAGGAATATTCGCGTCGAACCCTGGGGCTAGTCCTGCTGATCCACTAGTTCCAGATCTGGATGACCCCGCAGAAGTTGCCAAATTGAAATTGGATAACCATGACGCAAAATATAGGAGTCTGGAGGAAAGACTCAAAGCAATAGAAGGCACTGAGGTCTTCTCCGCCCTAGGTGCCAAGGAACTCACCTCGAATCTGGTCTAATTTTGCCTCCGAAGTTCCAAGCGCCTGATTTTGAGAAGTATGATGGGACTAGGTGCCCAAAAGCACATCTCATCATGTTCTCATTTAAAAATGACTGGTTACGTGAATGATGATAAGTTACTTATACATTGCTTCCAAGATAGTCTAACAGGTCACTCCGTTGGTACAACCAACTCAAAGAGGAAAAGATTAGATCCTGGAAAGACTTGGCATCCGCATTCTCGAACAATACAAGCATGTATCGGACATGGTGCGGGCACGGATGACCTTACGGATGATGGAGAAAAAGCCGTCAGAGACCTTTAGACAAGATATCGCAGAGATGGAGAGACGTTTCAGCCCAAGTGGAACCCCCACTAACAAAAAAACGGAGATAACTGTTTCTCTTTATCAACACCTTAAAGGCGCTGTTTTATGACAAATTAGTGGGAAGTGCCATGAAGGAGTTTGCAGATATTGTAATATCTGGTGAGCTCATAGAGAACGCTGTTAAGAGCGGTAGAATGGAAGGTTCAGAGGGTTCGAAAAGGGCAGTGCCTATGAAAAAGAAGGAACCAGAAACCCACATGGTCGGGATGGGAAACCGCTATGCCTCTAATTCATATCCTAACCAACCTCGACCTCGACATTATCCACCTTCAAACTTCCATTATCCTCAAACCCCTTACTACCAAACACCACCTCCCTCCTACCCCGTATACGCCATGAACAACCAAAGACCCGTCACCACCTTTTCACAAAACACTGCACCCGTTCAAGACCAACCCAGAAATGAATCAAGACCAACAAGGCCTAATCCCGAGAGACCTCAATTTACTCCCATCCCTGTGTCATATGGGGAATTGTACCCAAAACTTTTGGAGAAACAACTGATTTCTCCCCATTACATGGCACCCCTTAAACCTCCATACCCGAAATGGTACGATCCAAATGCTAGTTGTGCATATCATGCCGGGAATCAAGGGCATTCTACAGAGAACTGTCTTGCTTTCAAAAGGAGAGTTCAAGGGCTCATCGACGCGGGCATTTTGCGATTTGATGGTACTAGCGGTACGGCTGGGAATCCATTCCCAAATCACACCGAAGGGAATGTGAGCGCAGTAGGGGAGGAGGATAAACGACGAAGTAAAAGATAGGTTTCTGAAATAAGAACACCTCTGCAGAGAATCTGGGAGGTGCTAGTTGAAAATGGGTTGCTTTGTCGTTTTAATGGAGTATTCGAAAGAAGGGATGCAAAGGGTCACAATTTTTGCGAGTTCCACGGCATCGAAGGGCACGGCATTCAGTCCTGTGATGAATTCAGAAGATTATTGCAAAGTATGATGGATAACAAGGAGATCGGGATTTTTTGTAAAGTCGAAGAGGCCTATAGTGGAGAAATATGTGCCTCTGACAATCAACCATCAGGCCCCCCTTATAGCGCTGATCGACCATTGGTGATTTACTATGACGCGAAGAAGGAGCCGGTGAAACCAAAGATGATTATTGAAATACCATCTCCTTTTGCTTACAAAAGTGACAAGGCGGTACCTTGAAAATACGATGTCAACATCGTAACACCTGAAAGTGAAAAATCTGAAGCCGCAATCGAAGCGTCGGGAAGTGGGTCACTTCACCCAGCAGATGGGAGATGCTATTCTAAAGAAATTGAACCGGCAAAGAAAAGTAGCGATTTGAAGCAAAAAGGAAAAGCGGTGATGCACGGTCGAAGTTGAGCAAGAAATTCCACCCGCAAGAAACTAAAAGGCACATGAATGAGGAAGAAGCTCAAGAATTCTTGAAATTTATCAAGCACGCGTGAATATAGTGTGGTGGAACAATTGAGCAAGCGACCAGGTATGAATCTCGCCTCTATCTCATCATAAATTCAGAGCCACACCGGAATGCTTTATTGAAGGTGTTAAATCAAGCTTTATGTGGCCAATAACATATCCGTTGAAAAGCTTGATAGGTGGGTAAACAATTTGAATGCGGACAATTTCATCTCTTTTAGTGATGATGAGATACCGCCAAACGGTAGAGGATCGGTGAAAGCGCTGCATATCACGACTCGCTGCAAGGGCTACATAATACCGAACGTACTCATCGATAATGGGTCGGCGTTAAATGTTATGCCATTGGCCACACTTTCCGTATCTACCGATGGATTTGTCCTACTTAAGGCCCCGCTTCCCACACAGTAAGGGCATTCGACGGACGAGGCGTGAAGTTATGGGAAAGATTGAGATCCCTTTAGAAGTGGGCCCTTACATTTATGATGTTGAGTTCCAAGTCATGGACATTACGCCATCATACAACTGCCTTTTGGGGAGACCCTAGATCCATTCTGCTGGAGCGGTCCCGTCATCCCTCCACCAAAAAATAAAATTTATCATGGACGGTACGTCTCGATCACGATCGAAGAAGGAGAAGAAGATATTGTCGCATCTATCTCTGCAGATGCACCGTACTTGGAAGTGAACAAAGACGCAGTGGAGTGTTCCTTCCGATCCCTTGAATTTGTGAATGCCACTTTCGTTGCTGAGGGAAACAGAATCCCAGTACCGAGACTGTCGAGAAATACCAGAATGGGTGTCAAGTTGACCGTAAGAAGAGGAGCTCGAGCAAGAAGAGGTTTAGGCGCACATCCGCAAGGAATAGTTAGGGCTTTAAAGCTAGTGCAAACAAGGCTCGATACGGTTTGGGATTTCACTGACATGCGCCAAAGAAGAAGACAATGGAAGAAAGATCGTGAAAGGAGGATTGCAAGAACTTTCGCCGAGAACCAAATGGAAACCAATAGAATACCCTCCTTTGTCAAAAATATTTAAATCATGCGGAATGATATACCTGGACAAGACGATCCACAAAACATGCCGAGGATAATTGAAAGGGGTTTTGAAATGTCGATATAAATGTCATTGACAAAGGGGCTGGTACAAGTAAAGATGTCTCGAGGATACGCCCTTGCCCTCCTGGTTTCATGTTGAACAATTGGACTTCCGAGGAGCTTCTTGTAGTTTATAAGCCTTCAGAGTAATGCCAAACATTAACTTTCTATTGTGTCTATAGATATAATAGAATTCTTTTGTAAGAGCGTGCATTCGCTCTTTATCATGCAAATGAATATCAATGAAGATGCATTTTGTCACGATTTTTTTGCATTATCGCTAATTTCACGATCATTTTCTCATTTCATAGCCTATACTCACATTTGCCACATTCCATGCTATAACATTTTTGTTTGTTGTTTCCAATACTCGGACGCCCCTCTATAGTTTCCTTTTCCATTCAACTTTCAGGTGCTCAGATATCGATGACATGAACAAACCCGTTACGAGTCTTGAAATTGATTTTGAAAAGGCTGTTTGTTTAGGGGAATTTGAAGCAGAAGAAAATGTTGAAGATTACGTCTCGTCTCCTGAATTATTAAGAATGGTGGAACAAGAGGATAAACAGATTTTGCCTCATGAAGAATCTGTGGAAACAATAAACTTGGGCACTGAAGAAAGGAAACAAGAAGTGAAGATTGAGACTTCTATTTCAGAGAGCACCAGGCATAATTTGATCGCTCTACTTCGCGAGTACAAAGATGTTTTCGCATGGTCATACCAGGACATGCCAGGGCTAGATGAAGATTTAGTGGTCCACAAGCTCCCATTAAAGCCAGAATGCAAGCCCATCCAAAGAAAAAATTAAGACGGATGAGACCCAAATGTCGCTAAAAATAAAAGAGGAAGTCAAGAAGCAATTTGATGTCGGCTTCCTACAAGCCTCAAATATCCGTAATGGGTGGCTAACATAGTCCCTGTACCAAAGAAAGACGGCAAAAATGCGAATGTGCGTGAGATTACCGTGACTGAATCGAGCAAGCCCAAAAGATAATTTTCCCTTACCACATATTGATACATTGGTGGACAACACAAAGAAAACATTCATTGTTTTCTTTCATAGATGGATTCTCGGGGTATAATCGGATCAAGATGGCCCCAAAGATATGGAGAAAACTACCTTCATAACAATGTGGGGAACGTTCGCTACAAGGTGATGCCATTCGGGTTAAAGAATGCCGGGCAACGTGTCGTAGAGCTATGGTGACGTTATTCCATGACATGATGCATAAAGAAATAGAGGTCTACGTAGACGATATGATTGCTAAATCCCGAGGGGAGGAAGAGCATATAGTGAACTTGAAGAAGTTGTTCGACAGGCTGAGAAAGTTCCAGTTAAAGCTTAATCCAGCCAAATGTACGTTCGGGGCTACCTCAGGGAAGTTGCTAGGCTTCATTGTCAGTGAAAGAGGTATCGAGGTTGATCCAGATAAAATAAAGGCCATTCAAGAGTTGCCACCCCCGCGCACGCAAAAGGAAGTTAGAGGATTTTTAGGGAGATTGAACTATATCGCCCGATTTATTGCTCAACTTACCAACCAATGCGATCCAATTTTTCGGCTTCTGCGAAAACATAACCCGGGAGAATGGAATGAGGAATGCCAGATGGCCTTTGATAAGATAAAGCAATATTTGTCTAGTCCTCCAGTGCTAGTGCCGCCAACCCCGGGAAGACCGTTGATTTTGTATTTAGCTGTGTTCGAAAATTCAATGGGTTGTGTACTGGGGCAACACGACGAGACGGGAAAGAAAGAGAAGGCGATCTACTACCTCAGTAAAAAGTTCACTGAATATGAGGCAAAGTATTCGTCCATTGAAAAATTTTGTTGCGCTCTGGTTTGGGTAGCTCGGAGGCTCAGACAATACATGTTGTACCATACGACATGGTTGATTTCAAAGCTGGATCCGATAAAATACATGATGGAATCACCTGCACTATCAGGAAGAATGGCCCGATGGCAGATCCTCCTTTCGGAATATGACATTGCTTATGTAAGTCAGAAGTCAATAAAAGGAAGCGCAATAGCCGACTTTCTAGCAACTCGAACAACAGAAGAATATGAGCCTTTAAGATTTGATTTCCCGGACGAAGACTTAATGTGCATCATGGAAATAGAACCAGAGTCATCAAAAGAGAAGTCATGGAAGATGTGCTTTGATGGTGCGTCGAATGCTTTGGGGCATGGAATCGGAGCAATCCTGGTATCACCAGAGGGGAATCACTATCCGTTTACTGCAAGGCTAAACTTCTTTTGTACCAATAATATCGTAGAATATGAGGCCTGTATCATGGGGCTTCGTGCAGCTATTGATCGAGACATCAAAATCCTAGAGGTATACGGAGACTCAGCTCTAGTGGTTTACCCAGATCCGTGGAGAATGGGAAGTGAGGATCCGAAATTGATCAAGTCTGATGATTTAGTGGCGAATTGATCAAGGAATTCAAAGAAATAACTTTTCATTATTTCCCACGAGAAGAAAACCAATTAGTCATGCCACAGCCACTTTGGCTTCAATGTTCAAAGCAAGTAAAGAAGCGAAATAATGCCCTCAAAATGAGCATATACGAGGTTCCTCGCACAATCGTTGTAGCATCAAGAAAGAAGTAGACGGACGTCCATGGTTCCATGATATATTAGAATACATCAAGAATCAAAGGTATCCCGAACAAGCGAATGAAAACGACAAAAGAACAATAAGAAGAATGGCAAAGAGGATTTGTTCTTGATGGGGACATCTTATACAAGAGAGGAAAAGATCGGATGCTCTTGAGATGTGTGGATGATGTTGAAGCGAGAAAAATACTACTCAAGAGGTCCATGAGGGAATCTGCGGAACACATGACAATGGTTTCAATATGGCCGAGAAAGATCATGAGACTTCGGTTATTATTGGATGACAATGGAAAGTGATCGCATCAATTTTGCCGTAAAATGCCACAAATGTCAAATCTACTACGATAAAATTCATGTAGCCCCTTCGCCCCTTCATGTCATGACTTCTCCGTGGCCTTTTTCTATGTGGGGCATGGATGTTATAGGGCCGATTTCTCCAAAGGCATCAAATGGACATCGATTCATTTTTGTGGTTATCGATTACTTCACAAAATGGATAGAAGCTGCTTCGTTTGCCAATGTGACAAGAACTGCAGTTTGCGGGTTTTTAAAAAAGGAAATCATTTGCCGATATGGCTTACCTGAAAGAATCATTTCGGATAATGCCACGAATCTGAATAACAAGATGATGAAAGAAGTGTGCGAGCAGTTCCAAATAAAGCATCATAATTCCTCGCCATATCGTCCAAAGATGAACGGGGCAGTTGAAGCAGCTAACAAGAACATTAAAAGGATCATTGGGAAAATGACTGAGACATATAAAGATTGGCACGAGAAGCTTCCATTTGCTTTGTTTGCATATCGCACATCTGTGCGAACATCTACGGGAGCAACTCCTTTCTCTCTAGTCTATGGAATGGAAGTCGTGCTTCCTATCGAGGTTGAGATCCTCTCTCGAGTCTTAATGGAATCAAAGTTAGAAGAAGCGAGAATGGGTTCGAGCTCGATATGATCAGTTGAACCTCATCGAAGAAAAGCGTCTAAGGGCAATTTGTCACGGGCAGATGTACCAGAAAAGGATGATTGCGGCCCATGACAAGAAGGTACGGCCAAGAGAATTCCATGAAGGAGAACTCGTGCTGAGAAAGATTCTCCCAATACAAAAAGACCTGCGAGGAAAATGGGCGCCAAATTGGGAAGGACCATACGTTGTAAAGAAGGCATTCTCAGGAGGAGCTTTGATCCTTACCGAGATGGATGGCAAGGAGCTTCCGAATCCAGTGAACTCAGATGCGATGAAGAAGTACTATGCTTAAAAAAAGAAAGTCAAGATGAAAACCCGAAAAGGGCATCTAAAAAAAAAAAAAAAAAGGGACCAGAGCGAAAACCCGAAAAGGGCGCTTTGATTAAAAAAATATATTAGGATGAAAACCCGAAAGGGCATTCTAATAAAGCAAACATTCGGCTTACAAGGCAAGATATTTTAAACCATACGGCAAACAGTGAGACTACAGTATTTGAAGCATCTCTGAAAGCTCAAAATCTTCTACGCAAGGAGCCAGACTCGAAAAGATTCTTGATCGAGGAACGTGGAAGAGTTCATGTGTTGAATATCTAGAGCATTTGTATCCGTTGAATACGATCCTTTCTTTCTTTTTGACATTTTTACTCTCATTGGTTAACTTCCTTTGTGTGCCACACTTGAAATAAATGAATATAAGATATCATTTTTGTCCCTATTTGACCTTTTTTCATGCACCTCATTATGTGTTTATTTGCATGATAAATGGTGAAATGACATGCTCTAAACAAATGAAATGTTAAACATTACTTGGATGAAAATTTGATAAACACAAGAGCCTCAAAGCAAGAATAAAGTTCAACCAGGGGCTAAAGAGTGATATCTGAGAAACGTTGATTACTTGTAAAGCCTGAAGGCGGGTACATGGCTTAAAGAGAAAGTCAAAAGCCGAAGTAATGAATGCAGACCCTCAACAATCGTGGCTAAATGGACATACGACAAACATGCTTAAGGAGCACTGCATAATCATGTAGGCATAAAGGCATTTAAGACAAACATGTGCATATCATGATAACATCATGCATGGCATATCTGAGTACTCCAGTGAGCAAGAAATGCTGAATGAGAGTCGCGATGAATCAAGTGAAAAGACACCTGAGTTCTACCAAAAGACAGGTTTTGGTATTTTGATGTTTTTAATTCATGCCTTTCAAGGAAAATCAACTTATATTGCGAGAAATGAGTTGAGCCTCAGGACACGCTGAGGTATTTCCAATTTCGGTTTTCAATTGATGTTTCAAAAATCAACTCATATTGCGAGAGGTGAGTTGAGCCTCAAGCCACGCGCTGAGGTATCTTTAGTTTATATTTCAAAAAAATTGACTCATCTTGTGAGAGGTGAGTCAAGCCTCGGGGCACGCTGAGGTATTTTTAATTTTTGTGTTTTAAATCAACTCATATTGCGAGAGGTGAGTTGAGCCTCAAGACACGTTGAGGTAATTTCAATTTATGTTTTCAAAAAATCAACTCATAATGCGAGAGGTGAGTTGAGCCTCAAGACATGTTGAGGTAATTTTAATTCATATTTTTCAAAAAAATCAACTCATATTGCGAGAGGTGAGTTGAGCCTCAAGACACGTTGAGGTAATTTCAATTTATGTTTTCAAAAAAAAAAATCAACTCATAATGCGAGAGGTGAGTTGAGCCTCAAGACACGTTGAGGTAATTTCAATTTATGTTTCAAAAATCAACTCATATTGCTAGAGGTAAGTTAAGCCTCGGGGCACGCTGAGGTATTTTCAATTTTTTGTGTTTAAATTTCAACTCATATTGCGAGAAGTGAGTTGAGCCTCAGGGCAAGCTGAGGTATTTTAAATTTCTGTCGTCAATTTATGTTCTAAAGAGTCAATTCATATTGCGAGAGGTGAGTTGAGCCTTTAATTTCTGTTTTTCAAAAATCAACTCATATTGCGAGAGGTGAGTTGAGCCTTTTAATTTCTGCTTTTAATTTCTATGTTCTAAAGAGTCAATCCATATTGCGAGAAATGAGTTGAACTCAAGATCATATGTCGAATAAAGACTAAAGATTCGAGTTGATTGAAGACACTAGATTTGGATCCCCTGAAGTTGCAGTGGAAAAGGTCAAAGTTGCAAGTCTCGTCCCCTTGAAGTTGCAGTGGAGCTGATTGAAGATATCAAAGCTCGCCTTCTAGAGTTACAGAAGAGAAGATCACAAATCTCATCTCACTGAAGTGATAGGAGAGCAGATTGAAGTTGTAGATCTTATCTTTCTTGAGCTACAGTGAAGCCACAAATTTCATATCCTTAAAGTTACATTAGAGAAGATTGAAGCTACAAGATGTATATCAGAAAATGCAGTGGATTGAACCAAAGCTACAAGATGCGATGGACTAGAAGGAAACTATTTGAACAAGAAGAGCACCAATCAAGTCAAGACTCGCAAGACAGGGCAAAATTGGCCTTTATTTGTGTCTTTGCTCTATTCTCGTTACACGACAATGAGCAAAGAGGGGCAGCTGTAGCAGGCCAATTTTGGGCCTTACCCTAACCCAGAGGCCCGTTTACACCCATACCCTCAGCCCATTACATTAACCTAAACCCCAAACACCCACTTAAAGCTAACCTGGTCGGCCTATTTACCCCTTTTACACCCCTAACCCAATACAAAACCCTTAACCCAACCTAACTTAATTAACCCAAGCCCATTAAACCAAAAAACAGAAGTCAGAAAAATAAACCCTAGCCCCCTAGCTAGGGTTCGGCGCCGCAACCACCCCCTGACCATCTGACCTGCGCCCCATGCCTCTGCCACCTGCACACTGGTCACCTCCATCCGCCATCTCCTGCAAGATAAAGAAGATCAACACGCAAGAGCAAGAAAAAGAGGACTAAAATGTAACAAGAAGGCTATAAAGCCGAATATAAACAGAGAACAAGGGGCCTTTTTTTTTCAACAATTTTAAAAAGAGAAAAGAACACAACACATACATTCTTTTTTTTAAAAAGAAAAACAACAATAGATCAATAAAAAGAAGTTTGTTCAAATCAAGATCTGTATCAAGAGAGGTGATTAAAATCTGCTTTCTTTCCTATTGCCGAAACTGTTTTTACATCTTTTGCTTTCTTTTTCTTTCTTCCTATATTCTAATATACTCAAATATATACATATTTATTATATTATTAAAAAGCAAAAAAAAAAAAGAGAAAAAGTTAGAAATTTACCTTTTCCGCCACATGCGTCTGCGGTGGCTAACTGCGCCGTGAAGCTCCGGTGATCGGCCGACGACGATCGGACCAAGGCCCCCTCCGTGAGCCTCCCCCTTCTCCTTTCCCTCTCCTCTTTTTCTCTCCTCTCTCTCTTTTTTTTTTCCTTTCCCTTTACAAATGATTTTTTTTTCTCGGTTTTTAGGCTATTTATAGCCTTCAAAAACGGTGCCGTTTTGGCCTTGAAACTCAGGGCATGAAACGACACCGTTTACTACTGGTCGGTCGACCCGACCTAACCCGCCAGGATCCGCGTGTTTTTAATTGGGGGGGCTAATTGCGGTTTCAGCCCCTCCGCTTTTTCCATGCTTTTCAATCAAATTTTTTTATCATATTAATTTAGCCCTATGATTTGGTGCCCTTTGCAATCGGGTCCCCCACACTGCTATGCGTTTTAAGGAAAGGGATTATTGCTGTCTGACCCCCTACAGTTTTCTTGCGCATTCAAATTGATCCTTCCCTTTTGTTTTCTTTTTAAATTACCTCCATAACTTTGTTTTTAATTTGATTTTAATCCTTTTGTTTTTCTTTTAATATCCACGCCATTTTTATATATTAATATTATTATTATCACTATTATTATTATTATTATTATTACTATATAAGTTAGTATATATTCTTATTTTATATGTATGTATTATGAGTGTATTACATATATTAAGTATTTGTATTATTATTTTATTATGTATATGTCGAATATTGCATTATCTATGTATTTTACTATATGTGTATATAACTTTAGTATAAGTATATTTTTATACAATATTATTATTATCATTTTAATATATATTAACTTTGAAATCATATGTACATATATTATGTAAATGAGTTAATATTATATTTTTTATGTGTTACGTATAGAAATTTTTTTTATATTTTATATATGTTATTAGTCATATATTATTGGTTATATATTTTTCATACTAACTTATATATCTTTTTAAATATTATATTGTATACACATATATATTCCTAGCGAGATATTATGTATATGTCATGTATATATATTTGTTTTCACCCATATTGTATTTAATTTTAATTTTAATACATTTATCTTAGCAAACGTATATATACCTTTTATTTGTATTATTTGTGTATATTGTATTATTGATTGTGTATTCATCATTTTCACTATTGCTACTTACATTATTAATTTTACTAAATGTACTCTGTATTTGTTCAAGTTTGGTTTTTATTTCTCTTTTAAATATTAGTATCATTGTTTTGCTACTGCTACAATATTATGTTAACATTTTAATTGATAGTTTCATTGTTTGCATCTTTGATTTATTTTAAATTTTTACTTAATAATGTTTTCCAATTAATTTCAATAATCAAGGCAACATATCGATTTAACATTAAGTCATCGAGTTCATCGCTATGTTGGGTGAATGTCAATTGACTCGTGTTAAAGCGATATACCCTTCTTTAAAAAAAAAAAAAAAAAGAAAATAAATTAAAATTTCTCGTCCTTTTTTTATCGGATCACAACTAAACTTTACATTGAATTCGTATTTTTGAAAAATTAAGACAATATGTGTTTATAAGATACCAATTTTGGGCGTCGCGAGGGTGCTAATACCTTCCTCGCGCGTAACCGACTCCCGAACCCTAACTTGTCTCTCAGATTTTGACGTAGACCTAAACCCGGCGCCTTCTTTTTGTCTTTAAATAAATTTATTAGGTGTCCGATCACACCTATAAAAGGATCGGTGGCGACTCCCCTTTTTTATTTCAAAATCAAACTTCAATTTTCAATTCCTCAATAAATCGCCACAATTAGCGACCCCAAACCAAAATCTTTACGTCGCTACAAACATGTACATACTATGTAAATGTTTTAATATTATGTGTATTTTGCACATACATTATGTATATAAGTTTTTAATATTATATCCCACATATATTATTATACATTTTAATCTTATTTGTCATATTTTTACACTATTATGTACACATTTCTAATATTGTATTGTATATTCCTAATACTATTGTTTATATATTTATATATACATATATGCATGTATTTATTTATGAAATACTAACGGTTTTCTTTTTCATATTATTATTCTTTTTAATATATGTATATATTTATATATTATACATATATATTCTTAATGTTATTTATTGTATACTTCTTTACTATTCATATTTTTATGTATGTGTATATATATCCTTTTATATTATTAGTTATGTTTTTTACTATTTCATGTATATTATTATATATGTATATTGTATATGTTCATATTAAATATATTATGTACATATTTTTCTCACATACATTATGTATATACTCTTAATATCATTTTATATATATATATATACGTATATTTATTGTTTTCTCGTATTTGATACTATAATTACATTTAATCTTGTATGCATTATTAGTGTTTTCCTTCAATATTATTGTGATATTTAGTATTTGTTTCAAATATGTCTATGGTTCTTCCACTTATTTATCCTTATTTCACATCAACTTTGTTTTACATTATTTCAAAAATCATATTCTTGTCTTGCTAAGTAATTTCAATAATCAAGGTAATATATCGATTTAACATCAAGTCATCGAGTTCATCGTTATGATGGGTGAATGTCAATTGACTCGTGTTAAAGCGATATACCCTTCTCAAAAACTGAAATAAAATTAAAATTTTTCGTCTTTTTTCGGATCACAACCAAATTTTATATTGAACTCGTATTTTTGAAAATTAAGACATCACGTGTTTATGAGATACCAATTTTTGGGCGTCGCGAGGGTGCTAATACCTTCCTCGCGCGTAACCGACTCCCGAACCCTAATTTTTCTCTGGCTTTTAACGTAGATCTTAACTCGGCCTTTTTCTCGTTTTTAAAGAAAAATATTTAATAGGTGTCCGGTCACACCTAGAAAAAAGATCGGTGGCGACTCCTTTTTATTTCAAAATTGAACTTCAGTTTTCAAACTTTTTCACTAAATCGCCATAATTAGCGACCAAGCTAAGCTAAAAATTTTTACGCCGCTACAAGTGGTTAAGAGATGTGAGTAGTGTGTGTGAGGTTCCAGGTTCTCCTTGAATTTTTTGTCTAAACCCCTATCTTTGAACTTGTAGCTTATATATCATTTTTGCTCAAGTAATGTTAAGAACGAGGTTGCTAGTTTAGTTGTAAGGCTTTAACTTACCTAAGAGTCTCAAGTTCAAATCTTGTTGTGCACAAGTGGAAATTATTTTTGTTTTAAACTCTGGGGATAATCTGATAAGGATAACTAATCAGATTTAGTGGGGATATAGGTGGCTTTAAAAAAATTATTATTAAAATTATTTTCCCTACAAAAATCCTCTTCTGCAACCGTCCACAATTTTTTCCCGACTTTGTTTTTAATCTGACGTTTTCTTTTCCCAAAATATTCCTTCTTCCTTTCTCTATTTTGATCTCCGCAAAAGTTCCCTCTCTTCTCTATTTTGTTTCCAATTCTTATGATGGAGACTCTATTTTTCTGCTAACCCTTATGCTATGCGTTTTGGACGAGAGCTAGCAAGTTCACCATTGTGTAAGTGTCATTCACGTTCTTTTCTTTTTATTTTTCCTGTAGTATGTTATTTATTTTTTTGGTTTTGTGTAAGACAGATGGTTCTAGTGCATCTTTAGTTCTGCTTTGATCGTTAATGGCCTCTTGTAGGTGAGGATTGTTTTAGCATTTACTTATTCAGTTAAACAATTGAATGCTTTGAATGGACTATTATGTTTGGTGTTAAGGCTGAATTTAGTGTTTGAATTTGGTATATCATTGTTCATTGATTTGTTTTGGATGGCGTTTTAGGGTGCTAAAATTGCGTTTGTTAAATCAGCATCGAAAAACGACTAGGTGTGTAACGAAAATTTGAAAAAATAGCAAACGACAAAAGCCAAAAATTGGGACTGTTGGCACCACACAACCGTGCGCTAGACTGTGTGAGTCACACGGTCTTGGCCAATTGGGCCGTGTGGGCCTAAAAATGAAAATTTTTCCCTAGAGTCGTATTCGATGTATGAGTCAAATATGGGCTTCTTGTAGGGTCCGTATGATACAAATTAGGTCATAAATCACGATTTCTGATATTCTGTTAGCATAAAATATAAATTATGTATGCATATTAATAAGATATATGTTAAGTATGATACTGAAAGTAGTGTGGGTTTTTAACAAATAAAAACTGTGCATTAATTATTTATGTTTAAACATTAATCCATTATGATTAATATATGTTTTGAATTGTGATTAAATGACGATTGAGAAGTACTAATATGCTTACCAATTTTGAAACTAAGGTAAGTGTTCTGACTTGTATTTTGTGATTGTTTGATCGGTTGTGTGATAATGGAATATGTTATGTTCTAACACTCATGTTTTGTGATATTATGAGACAATTCTGTTTCTGTTAATTTGATCTCTTAATACAAAATAAAATTTTGAAATCGCCATATTTGATTGCATATTAAGCATGCCATTGTTCTTATTCTATTTTGTGTGTCATATCACATGCATGGGGTTGGGATGATATTATAAGGAGGAAGTTCTGGCAGTTTAATGATCTACCTCATCTGGTGGTTTATGCACATTTCTGTTCTGGTAGCTTGGCTGCAATATAGTGGCTTGACCATATATATTCTGATCTTTTAATTTTAACTGCAACTCTGGTGGCAATATCCACAATTATTTGTTGGTTTGATTTGGTTAGACGAGTTTTGGGGAACTCTATTTTGATGTATAGCAGAGTTAGGTAGGAAGTTTTTTGAAAAAAGAAATCTGCATTCTGGTTTTCTGAAACTTCCGCATTGACATAATCATGCATTCTTAGTTCTGTTTGCTTGTGCATCACGAAATTCTCTGTGAAACTCTGATTTGTATATTGTGTTATGTATGATCTCTGTTTAGGTTTAGTTATATATTGAGCTTTATAGCTCACCCCTTTTGTTTTATTTCTAACGTTTCAGGTAATCGGTAAATTAGAATCGGACGACGTGCGGGGGCTTGAATGGTTTAATCAGTTAAATTAAAGAAATGGTGATTTTCATAATTATTTATTTTGGTCTTTTGGGAACTATAATTTATTTTGGTTTCCATTTAATTTGTTGATTTTGATATTTGCGAATGTGATACTGCAAAACCTCACAAGTTAAATTTTAAAATTCGGTTTTCAAAATTAAAACTCCAAAAGTTTTTGTTGCAAATTAAGTAACCCCTAAAGAGTTTTTATGTAAATAAACAAACGGCTTCAACGAGATTTTCCTTAAAACTAGAAATGATTTGTCGAAATACTTATTTTCAAACCCGATTTTGAACTGAAATTTTGGGATTAAGTTAAGTGTTTCCGAAATTAAGTTTTTCTAGATGTTTGTGAAAGTTTTTGCTAAATTTTATATTTTCAAAACACGTTTTTAGTTTGACTGAAGCAAAGGCTTTTAAACAAGTTAACGTAATTCCTCAATATTTGATCATGACTTCTAGGCAGGGTTTGGGGTGTTACGTAGTCTAAATTTTTGAAGTAAAATTATAACTATTTCATATAAGCAATTAAGCTATGAAGTACGTTCTTTATTGAATTAGTTCACTATAACAACATATGGTCTAAATTTTTAAGTAAAATTATAACTATTTCATATAAGCAAGCCTATTAAATATCATGTATTAAATGAAAATGATCTTAACTAAAATATTATTTCAACAAAATGATTAAATTTCATATGAAGAGATCTATTAGTCATATTTTATTAAATGAAAATAATCTTCAATGAGTGGAATTAAAGATACCAATTCAATAAATTATTAAGGTCCCTAATTAAATATTCTACTATGATTTAGAACATCATAAACTCATAAATTGATCACTTGACTTTAGCAACTCATGATGAATTAGTTAATTTAATTTGATAACTCATTGATTAATTGGACTTGTTAGATTTATGAACTTTATAATTAATCATGTGAAAGAATGTAAAATAAAAGCAAGTAATGCATGTACTTGTTATATGTCTTTTAATTTTATTGATTTTATTCTCACTTTCTTTAGTTGATGGAAATTCACAATGTAAATTCTATAGTAAGCTTACAACGATTATCTCTCTATAATAGTATGCTCTTATAGGTGTATAACAACCACCTCTCCATAACAAGCAAAATCTAGGCTAGCAAACAACATTGTTATAAAGAGGGCTGGCTTATTTTTAGAAGAACAGAACGTTTTAAGGTTAAATTTTAAAATTAGTCTCTATACTATGTATAAGTTATTGATTCAGTCTTTATACATTAATTTGGTCATTTTTAGCCTTTGTACTTTTTTGGATTTTAAAATTTTAATCCTAACAAAATAGTAGCTATTAAATTTATTAAATCAAGTTTTGTTATTTTCAAAATTTTATGCGACGAATTTATTATCAGAAATATAATGCCATGTCAACTTGCTATTTTCACATATTTATTTGTGAAAGGTTAGTTAATGGATTTAATGATTGCAGTTTGCATCAAAGTTGAAGTTTCAAAACTTGAAAAGTATAAGGACTAAAAACGATAAAGTTGAAAACCATGGACCAAATCTACAATTTTACGCATAATATATATGACTAATAGTAGAATTTAACTAAATGGATTTAACTACAATAATTTTATTCATGATTGAAATTTTAACAATTGAAAAGGACATGAACTAAAATTGACCAGTTCAAAAAATATAAAGATTAAAATTGATTAGATTAAAATATAAAAGCTAAATTTACAACTTATATTACAAAAACTAATAGTAAAATTTGACCAAAATTGTAATGAGTTTTATTAGAATAAATTCTCATGATTTTATAAATCTGACTATCGATAACATACATAAATTGAAAATACATAAATACTCTTAAAATGTTAATAATAATATTAAACTTCTAATTTATTAATTTTATTATAATTTTTAACTAACCTAATATTTATTAATATAGAAATATAGATTTAGTGCATATTCCAGTTTTGAGGTTTTTTTTTTTAAATTTAAATAATGAAAAAAAGTTAGTTAATTGTTGGAATAGGTTTTTTTTTGGGAGGAATATCTCAATACTCATGGATATTGTGTCATTATCTACTTATAAATGAATATGATTACTGTTTAATACATATTCAATTTCCGTAGATAAATATAATTGTATTTATTACAAATGCTTATTGTTCGTGTAACACAATTATTAATGTTCTACCTATTAGGTTTTGTGCTTATGAGTATGGTTAATTTCGTCATTGTTTACTTGTAATGTTTAAAAAAATAAATTACATGATTATTTAATGTTTTTTATATTTGTCTTCAATAATTTTTGTTTGAAAAATAATGTGTACAAGTAAATAGTGACTCATTTATTATTTAGTTTTTTTACCCACATCATTGATATACTATAATATAGTAATAATAGTAACAACTATAATAACTAAATCATGGCACACCCATCATATGAGTTAAAAAATTTATGTAATGAACCCTCGGGCCCCCTGGAAGGAGGCCTTCTTCGCCTTCCACCTAAGCTGCATAGGAAAACTGTAACACCCTTCACCCGTATCCGACTCCGGGACAGGGTTCGAGGCGTTACCGGACTTAAACATTCACAACATATAAAATCGGGTCACCAAGTTCTGCCCAAAATTAAAACTTACAAACCACAATGAATAAAGACCACATCTCATGGCCATATACAAAAGCTCAATGTAGGCCAATACGTAAGCCAAATCATAATAATAATACATGACATGAAACAAACTTCCTATACATGCCACTCACATGAAAATATTTAACATATACTAGCCAATACTCCAAGGATAATGGCTTGATAGTGTGATGCTGCCTCCGACGATCTCCAACCCCTGAGCTGACCTGACAAACTAAAAAAAAATGGAAAGAAGGAAGTAAGCTTTACGCTTAGTAAGCAAGTATATAAATAATGAATAAAGAATTTAGTATGATTACATAATAACTCAAGTGTATCTACTTTTAATTTCACTATTTATTCCACTTTGGTCAAGCTGTCTCTCCTGCGTCATGTTCACTAAATAAATCATAACTCGAGTTACGAAACTTAAAATCCAATTCCGTAAATTTTCCTTGAAACTAGACTCATATATCTATTCCCTAATTTATTTCTAGGATTTTTGGTCAAGTCAATTAGTACAGTTTATTATTTAAAGTTTCCCCTATTACACAGCTCGACTGATCTGACCTCTGTTCACTACGAATTGAATTTCTCCCAGTACACAATTCAAATGACCATGAAACCTGTTTCATTTAAAACTAGACTTAAAATAGGAATTTATGAATATAAAATATATTTCTTAATTTGTTTTGTAAAATTTTTAATGATTTTTCAAATTTGGAACAGGGGATCACATAGTCATTTTGAGCAAGTCAGACACAATTATAAATATCTCAAGATATAGAATTCCTTTACTTGCTCCGTTTCTTTTATATGAAAATAGGCTCATTAAGCTTTAATTTCACATCTCATTCAGCCTCTAATTAAATTATTACTATTTTTGGTGATTTTTCAAAATCACGTCATTGCTACTATCCCACAACAGTTTTAGTGCTAATTCACTCTTTCACACTTTCTTTGTATTAACCTCATTTTAACTTATATATATATATATATCACAATTCATTTTCACCACATTTCATACATCACAAGTATAGGTCCATAATTACAATGTCACCATAAAGCCATCCCGTTGAACAATTCAGATCAATTCCCGATACTTGATGGTTTCAAAGACACACTCCACCATCATATTTCATATAATTCGGCTCTCTTGTACACATGGTGAACACTTAGTACCACCCATGTGACCTAGCCAATTTATTACGTAGCTCTCTTGTCCACATGGTGTCCCACACTTGGAATCACACATGCGACCTAGCTACATTTACCTCTCCCGTAGCTCTCTTGTCTACATGGGATACTTCCCGTATCACACATACATGTGACCTAGCTACATTTATCTCTCTCCCGTAGCTCTCTTGTCTACATGGGATATGTTGTGAATGTTTAAGTCCGGTAACGCCTCGAACCCTGTCCCGAAGTCGGATACGGGTGATGGGTGTTACATTTAGTGGTATCAGAGCTATGGTTTAGTCGGTTCTCGGACTAACCTAGCATGTGAAAAAGTCTAGCTATATATGCCACGGATCTATGATAATGTGATGTCTTCCGACGCGTATAAGAACCGTCTTGTTTAGACAGAGGTACTCTCCAACCGAGCTGCACCGACCACGTTTAAGGTGATGCAAAGGTAATTGAGTAAATTACGATTATAATAAGTTTAGATTCAGAAAGGTACGAATAAAGGTTTATAATATTTTAAGACGAATAAAAATGTCATTGTCCTGGTTGGACGTTGAATGTTGATGAATGTCAATGTTATTTTTTTATGAGATAAAGGGTGTTACAAAAACCCCAAAGCCAATCCTAGGGAATAGTGAAGCTTCATAGGGTCTTTTTGTCCAGGTGCGGGTAGTCCGCATCTTCACAGACATGTCTATTTCACTGAGCCTCTCTCCAAGACAGTGCCCAAATTGTTACGCCTTTCGTGTGGGTCGAAACTTACCCGACAAGAAATTTTGCTACCTTAGGACTGTTATCATTACGGCCGCCGTTCACCAGGGCTTCGGTCACCGGCTCCCCTGTCATCAGGTCACCAACTTCCTTAACCTTCTAGCACTGGGTAGGTGTCAGCCCCTATACATGGTCTTACGACTTTGCAGAGACCTGTGTTTTTGGTAAACAGTCGCCTGGGCTTGGTCACTGCGACCCTCTTTGTGAGGAGGCACCCCTTCTCTCGAAGTTACGGGGCTTGTGTTGGCTTGATGGTCAAGGTGTTCACCGCTCTAGGTATAACTTAAGTTCGAGTTGTGTTAGTTGAATTATTGTTAGAATTTTACCCTCCTCTTGTAATTCACAAAAAAAGAAAAGAAAAAAGAGTTATGTAACAAACCTTTTTTAATTAATGAAAGCTTTGATGTTTTGAAATAAAATCTCATAGTTCATAAGAATAATTTTAGTTTTTTATATAAAATAGGTTAAATATGTCATATGTCCTTGAATTTTTTGAAAATTTAAAATTTAATCCATCTGCTTTTATTTTAAGATATTTAGTCTCTCTACTTTTTATATTTTAAAATTAAAATTTAAGTCTAACTATTAACACATACTAAATTTTTTTGTTAAATTTGTTGGTGTGACATTTTAACATAACAAATTTACTTATTTGGTAACCATGTAATTAAAAAATGATTGTAATGAATTTGAATTTAACAAAAGACAAAAATTAATAGTATTAACAATTGGACCTAAAATTTTAAAAAAAAAGCTTAGATAAGCAATTATTATACAAGAGATACTTGTGTAGTTGATTCTGTTTACTAAGTTTCATTGGGTGATACATGTACAGGCCCAAATTTATCCGGGCCCGATATAACAAAACCAAAACAGTCCAAATTCATAAAAAAATTTCCATTTACAAGGCCCAAATACTTTGTGGCCCAATGCACTACCCAATTTCACAAACCCAACAAAATAAAGCCCGATAGGCCCAATCCTTTTAAAATTTTTGGAAAACCCTAACCCTAGCCCTTCTGCTTTACGCCGTACCACCCATGTGCCTCCCTACTGCCACCAGCGTGCACACCGCTCGTATCTACAAACAGAAAAGAAAAGACAACACGCAAGCAAAGAAAAATAGATAACAGTAGCAAAAACAAAGCAAAACAGCAGCAGATAGCAAAAAAAAAAAAAAAAGCCTTTGTATTCGGCTATAAGAAAGTCATAAATTCACAATGTATTTTTGGACAGAGACTCTTGAATAGAAAAAAAATCAGAAACTAAAATCTCAAAGGTGCCTCTTTTATTTTATTTTTCTTCATTTTTGTTTGAAATAAAGTATAAATAGTAATAAAATCTTACCGTGGTTCGTTCTCCGTCGTGGTTGTGAATCTGCGGTGACCCAAATATCACAAAACCCACTCAGGTTCCGACGAGGGTCGGGGAAGCGACGAAGACGAGAGTTTTCTCCCCTTGCGATTCAACCGCTATTTCATTTTTTGTGTTGTGTTTTCTTCCTAAATATATATATATATATGTATATATATATATATATATATATATATAGTGTGAATCTACTTTTAAAAACAAAAAGAGAGGAGGAGAGAAAGCTTACCCGAACACGTGTCACGTAAGGGATTTGAAATAGAAGAAATTAGAGAAAAAGACGAGAAAGAAAAGAAGAAAAGAGGATACTGAAATTCTGATTTTCAATTTCATAAAACGTATTTGGTCTTTAGTTACAGCTATATATATGCTCACCCAATAACAGACTTATCTTATCAGTAATAAAAGACTAAAACACACCGTTTCAATAAGAACAACAAAACACACCGAAATAAAACGCAGTGTTTGACAATAATGGATTAACAGACATAACGAAAATAGAAAAATGATAAAGGCCGTGAAAGCTATTCCGTAACAAATACCCCTTCCCTGAAAAAAAATCCTTGTCCTCAAGGATCAAATATAGGAAAACGACGTTGAAGAACCGCTAAATTCTCCCAAGTAGAATCCTCAGGAAATGTGTCCGCCCACTCAACGAGAACCTCCACAGCAGCATAGTTACCTTGCTTGACGAGGCGTCTGTCCAAGATGCGAATTGGTGTTTTAAGGAGAGCTCTATCAGAACTCATAGGTGGCAAAGTAGAAGCACTCACTGCAGACCCAATATGCTTCTTCAATTGGGAAACATGAAAAGTAGAGTGGATCCGAGCCGAAAGAGGTAATAACAATTTGTAAGTAACCTGTCCCACTCGAACCTCGACTGGAAAAGGGCCAAAATATCGGGGTGCAGCTTCTGATTCTTAAACTTGCGTAAAGAATGTTGATGATATGGCTGCAGTTTCAAGTACACCAAATCCCCCACCTGAAATTCCCATTCCGACCGATGTTTATCCGCCATTTGTTTCATTCGATCTTGAGCGCGAGTAAGATGAAATTTCAAAACTTTGCGCATAACCTCTCGATGTTGTAAGGTACGATCAACAGAGGCAACCGGAGAAGCACCCGCCAAATAAGGTAAGTGGATTGGTGGTTCCTGCCCATAAAGAGCTTCATAGGGAGTAGACCGAATCGCTGAATGGAAAGTGGTATTATACCACCACTCTGCCAAAGGAAGCCAAGATGCCCAAGCAGAAGGCTTCTCACCAGTCATGCAACGCAAGTAACTCTCTAAGCACTTGTTGAGAATTTCGGTCTGACCATCCGTTTGTGGATGGTAAGCAGTTGACATCTTCAATTTGGCACCCAAATGTCGAAATAATTCCTGCCAAAAATTACTTAAAAAGATTTTATCCCTATCAGAGACGATGGCCTCGGGTATTCCATGCAATTTATAAATGTGGTGAAGATACTCTTAAGCAATTGTGAGAGCGGTAAAGGGATGAACCAAAGCAAGAAAATGACCATACTTGGTCAAACGATCAATCACAACAAAAATGGTTGATTTCCCTTGGGATAAAGGCAGACCCTCAATGAAGTCCATGCTGATGACAGCCCAAGCATGATCTGGAATAGGTAATGGTTGTAAAAGGCTAGGAGAAGCAAAATTGTCACCCTTGCAACATTGACAAATTACGCATTCCCGAACCCAATGCTTGACATCAGTAGTAAGTCCCTTCCAATAGAGCAAATTCGAAATTCTGTGACGAGTGGCATGGACACCCGAATGACCACCCAAAGCACCATCATGGAAAAGACTAAAAATATGTTTGTGAAGTTGAAGATCGTTTCCCACCACAATTTTACCCAATCGACGAAGGAAAGTACCATGCCACGAATACTTTGGATGCAATTGGGGCTGCTTTTGAGCATCCTGACACAGTTGAGAGAGCTTCTTATCTGCTGCATAAGAAGCCACAATACGTGTCCATAAGTCAGACCAAGAAGTCTCCACACTGCCTTCACATTGCAGTAAATGATATGTGTGGTTAGGAACTCGCCTGGACAAAACATCAGCCACTGTGTTCTGAGCACCTTTGCGATAGGAGATCGAATAATCATATCCCAACATCTTAGCAACCCACTTCTGCTGAAAAGGAGTGATCGCTTGCTGTTCGGATAGAAATTTTAAACTTTGGTGATCCGTCTTAATGAAGAAATGTCGACCAACCAAATAGAAATGCCATTTTTTAACGGCCAACAAGATTGCTAACATTTTTTTATCATATATGGATAAGGCTTGGTATTTGACACCCAATGCCTTACTAAAGTATGCTACTGGTCGACCATTCTGCTGTAAAACCACCCCAACTCCTTGTCCACTATCATCCGTTTCTATACAAAAAGGCTCTTGAAAATTTGGTAACACAAGAACAGGAGCTTGACAAACAGCAGTCTTGAGTTGATCGAAAGCAGTCTGCTCCAATAATGTCCATTATCATGAAACATCCTTCTTTAACAGTGTGGTAAGAGGCTTAGCCAGCAAGCCATATCTTTTGATAAAACGACTGTAATACTCGGATAACCCAAGAAAGCCACGCAACTCCTTGACCGACTTTGGAGGGAACCAGTCCAACACAGCAGCCATCTTAGCTCGGTCCATGCTAACGACACCTTGAGAAATAACATGTCCCAAATACTCCACTTGTGTAGCCCCAAAAATGCACTTAGACCTCTTAGCATAGAGTTGGTGAGATCGCAACACTTGGAGCACCTCTTGCAAATGAATCAAATGGTTTGCCCACTTCTCTGAATACATAAGTATATCGTCAAAAAAAACAAGAACCGAACTTCGCAAAAAAGATCGAAACACTGAATTCATCAGGGACTGAAAACTAGAGGGAGCATTGGTCAAGCCAAATGGCATGACCAAAAACTCATAATGGCCGTCATGAGTCTTAAAAGCAGTTTTGTATACGTCCGGTTCCTACTTCGAATTTGATGATAGCCTGAACGTAAATCCAACTTGGAGAAAAAATGTGCTTGTCCCAACTCATCTAAGAGCTCTTCGATAACTAGAATCGGAAATCTATCTGTGATAGTCAGTTGGTTAAGTTGCCTATAGTCAATGCACAACCTCCAACTACCGTCATTCTTCTTGACCATCATCACAGGAGATGCAAACGGGCTGTTGCTGTCGCGAATGATTCCAGTTTGCAACATTTCTTGTACCAGTTTCTCTATTTCAGTCTTCTGAACTGCAGGATATCTATAAGGTCTCACCTTCACAACCTTAGTCTCATCTGTCAAAGGAATTCTGTGATCTTGTAGGCGAGGAGGAGGTAGACCAGTAGGAGTTTGGAAGACATCCTCAAAGTCATCCAAGAGTCCTTGCAATTCTGGTGGCAACTGAACTGGTTGCAATGTGATAGCAGTTTGATCACAAAAAGCCAACAGCATAGGACAAGGACCATTACCTACCAAATTGAGACACTTAGAAAGCTGATGACTAGAAACAATTTGTAGGGAACTAGGTAAGATGCCATGCAAAATACAATTTAGTCCCATATGTTGAAACTGCATGGTTAAATTAGAAAAATCCCATACAATCGGACCAAGAGACAACAGCCATTGAGTGCCAAGCACCAAGTCGAATCCCTTCACTGATAAAACTAAAAAATCAGTAAAAAATTTATATCCTTGTGCTTCCCAAGAAACATCTCTGCACAGACCTTGAGTGGACAACCGTACCCCATTTGCAACCATCACTCTCAGAGTACTTCTTGGTTCTATTGCCAATTGCAACCTTTTCGCCACCTTAAAATCTATGAAGTTATGCATACTACCAGAGTCTACCAATACAACCATTGCAGTATGACCAATAACAGCTGAAAACAGCATAGTATTACAACCCTGCAGCCCTTGAAGAGCATGCAACGATAGCACCGGACTTCCTGGTATCTGGTTTGTGAAATCCAATTGGTCAGAATATTCCTAGAGGTCTTCAGAATTTGGACTCTTCGAATCAGAACCTTGTTCCCAACTCGACTCAATGATAAGCTGAAACAGTTGAGACTTAGAACATTTGTGACCAGGTGAATATTTTGAGCCACACCAAAAACAAAGGCCTTTCTTCCTTCTATCCTCCAGTTCTGCTTGAGACAAAGATTTAGATAGAACTCTTTGTCCCAAACTACCACTTAGTGACCCCCTGCTATAGTTGAATTTCCCATTCCTTGTTGCCCTCTCGAATTAGGAAACAAGGGCCTTGATGAATTAACCTCTGTACCGGTAACAATTCCCTTCTTTACTGCCCCAAACACAATGTTCTTAACCTGTCTAGCTAAATTGTAACCCTCTACCAGTGTTTGAGGCTTAAACAATCTAAGGTACTGACCTATTTCAGGCTTCAAATTGCTGATGAATATACTCAAAGCATAAGTTTCAGGTAAGTTCAATTGGTTTAGCAAACTCAAGAATCCATCATGAAACTGGTCAACGGATCCTTGTTGTTTAAGAGTTACCAACTCTGTCATAGGATCAAGAAAAGATTCAGAACCAAAACGCTCCCTAATACCCCTAGCATACATCTCCCAAGGCAACTGGTGAAGTCCGCCGTGTCTGTGAACAAAGAAATGATGCCAGTCTAGGGCTTTTCCATCTAAATGCAACATCACAACTCTAACCCTATCCTGCTCACCAATTCCTTCAGCCTTAAAATACTGTTCCAACTTAGACCACCAGCCTCTAAAATTACCACCATCAAAGTGTGGACAATCTACCCGAAATGAAGAATTTCTGACATCCAAAGTACCTTTACGTGAGGACATATTCGAATGTACTAAATCAGATATAGGTGACACTAAGAGATGTTCCCTTGCTGAAAACCCCAGAGGAGATCCTAAAATACCCTTCCCTTTACCAGTCGCTACACCAGCAACTGTAATAGGAGGATTCTGTCCAAAGTATTGTTCAAATAACGAATTTAACTCAGATCTAAGTTCAGATCTTACCTCCGATCGAACCTCAGACTTAATTCCCTCCTGAAAGTCTTTCAAACGTGCATCAATCCTTGCGTCTAGTTGAGCGAATTCAACTTGCAACTGAGTAAGTTCTCTTTGCAACAATCCAAGTTCTTTCTGCATCCTTGTAGACTCTCCCTCCACAGCCATAAGAATCGAAACAGCTCTGATACCTTTGTCACATAAGCGATTTAAAATAGAAGAAATTAGAGAAAAAGACGAGAAAGAGTCGAGAAAGAAAAGAAGAAAAGAGGATACTGAAATTCTGATTTTCAATTTCATAAAACGTCTTTCGTCTTTAGTTACAGCTATATATATGCTCACCCAATAACAGACTTATCTTATCAGTAATAAAAGACTAAAACACACCGTTTCAATAAGAACAACAAAACACACCGAAATAAAACGCAGTGTTTGACAATAATGGATTAACAGACATAACGAAAATAGAAAAATGATAAAGGTCGTGAAAACTATTCCGTAACAACACGGCTTTAAAACAGGGTTGAAAGACCCATTTTCAGGCGTTGTTAGCCACCGAATGTGTCATGTTTTGGTATTGCGGCAGAGAGAAAGACCAATCGACGAAAGGGGATTAGAAGGAAGCCCTAGCAGAGGAAAGATTGAAAAACTCTTTTAGATTTCGTCAGATTGGTTGCAAATGGTTTTGGCAAACAAAATTAATTGTTTTTTTAGATATAATGAACGGCACCGTTTGGGTAAAAGGGGTAAGGGTCTGCGCATTCCCTCATAAAATGGGTGATTTGCGTGGCTAGTCCTTCCCTTTTGCTCCGCTGTTGGAATAGGCCCCTGTTCTTTTTTTTATTTTTTTATTTTTTTTAAAATTTGGCCTAGGAATTTTATGCCAATTTCATTTTAGTCTGCATGTAAACACTTCATTTTTGGATTTGGTTTATTTGCATTCTTAATCCTCTTTGCTTTACGTGCATTCCACTTTAGTCCCAACCTATTTATCGGTTTATTACGATTTAGACCCAAAATTCCGTCTTAATCCCGGTTTAATCCTTTGCTTAATTTTGACCCCTTTTATGAATCCATTTTATTTTAATATTATTTATTTATCTATTATTACTAGCTTTCACTCTTTCTAAAATATATGTCGTGTATATATACATTATTATATTGTCATCTTATTTTCATTATATTGTATTCTTTTTTTTTGTTTTCTTTTTATTTTATTTATTATAAATCTTTCATAATATTTATTTTGAACAGTTTTATTATTATTTATTTTAAGTTTTTTTTTACATGGTATTTGTTTTAAATTGTTTTACCATATTATTTATTTTGAGTTTTTATATAAATTATTTATTTTAAACTTTTACGTATTATAAATTTATATACATTATGTAGTTTAAACTATTTTATATATTATTTATTTTACACCTTTTATATTAGTTATTTTAAATTGTTTTGTATTGTTTATTTTAAATATTTTTTTGTGTTATTTTTTTAAACTATTTTCTATATTACTTACTTTAAATTTTTTATATAATATTTATTTTAAACTATTTTTTAATACATGTCATTTTCAATTGTTTTATTTATATATTAACTACTTCACATTGCTTTTATTTATTTATTTATTTTAATTTCTTTTTATATATTGTTTTTGAACTATTTATTATCATAAATTCATATAATGTTTATCCTTAAACTTCCTTTTTATACGAATTATTTATTTTCAAATTTTTATATGTTGTTTATCTTAAACTTTTTGTACATTTTTTTTATATACATTATTTATGTTAAACTTTTTTTTATTTTATGTATATTGTTTATTTAATTTTTTTACATATTATTTATTTTAGAATCTTTATTAATGATTTTAAATTGTTTTGTATTATTTGCTTTAAATTGCTTTTATGGTCTTTATTCTAAACCTTTTATGTACATATTGTTTATTTAAAATTATCTTATTATTTGTTTTAAGCTATTTTTTTATTATTACTTCATTTCTATGTTTATTAAGATTGATATTAAAAATGATGTACGCTATGTGAATATTGCCATTACATGTTATTGAAATTGTTTATTTAGCATCCTCATATCGTTGACACTCATTAACCTAACATATTTATCCAACTTGGGTCGCTTGGTTCTTATTCCAAACAAAATAAATGCACGTTGTTTAAATATCGTAGTCGCTATTATTCAAAGATAAATTTCAAAATAAGACAATGTTTCGCGTTTTGGAACATCGAGGAATTGTGCCCTAACTTACGGGGTTTCGGTTTTCTCGTTGGTCTTAAATGGCCAAACATCCTTTTGAATTTTAAAATACATAAAGTTGCAATGAAAATTAAAGACAAACTTGCACTCGGGAGTTCATGATATCGTGTCCTAACTTACGGGATGTGATATTCTGATATCTCGAGATGAAAAAAACTTTAACGATCGTTTTGAGCTAATTCAAGCTTTTTTAAATCGACGTTAATAAAAAAGGATCATATTTTAAATCCATTCCCGATTTTCAACTTTCGACATTGAAATACTAACTAATTAATTCGGTACCAATTTTTTGGGCATGTCGAGGGTGCTAATCCTTTCTCGCACGTAACCGACTCCCGAACCCATCCTCTCGAGTTTCGTAGACCAAAAATACCGTTTTAATAAACTAAAACATTTTATTAAAGCTAAGGTGATCCGATCACACCCAATAAAGATCGGTGGCGACTGCCGTTTTAATTTTCACTTTCAAACAAAGTCGACTCCCGTTTTAAAAAAAATGGTTTTGACAATACAAATGATATGAAATGAGGAATTTGAAGAAATAGCAAATGAATTGAATAAAAAGCTTTGGTATACATATATGATCACTTTATTCATGATTGAAATGAGGTTTAGGTGGTTACTTAAAATGATATGAATTGGTATGTTATGTATATTATGGCGGCGCATCAACTCGTTAAAAAACATATTTAAGGACTTTTTTTTTTCGATTAATGAGTAAACGGCTTGACTGTTTAATTTCTTTTGTTGTTCATATCAGTTCTCCCTTCCCATCGTTGCCAAAAGTTTTACTCCTGACCCATAATTATATCTTTCTCCCAGAATCTTGTTCATTTGAAAAAAAGAGAAAAAAAAAATTGCATTAGTTATGGAGAAATTTCTCTTGAAAAACCAATATATTATTAATCAGATTAAGTTCGTGGTTTCCATTGCTGTACTCACAGTCACCTTCCTATCAACGTCCATCAAACTTGCTTCCGCCATTGAAGGGAATGAAACCGACAGGTTAGCTTTGCTTGCTTTGAAACAACATCTTGTCGGTGACAATTCTCCTGGTCCTCTGCTTTCATGGAATGCTTCACTCCATTTTTGCTACTGGTATGGTATACGATGTGATCGGAATCGCCAGAGGGTCATCGGATTGCAACTCGTCAGACTCAAAGTAGCCGCTGCCGGCACCATATCTCCCTCAATCGGAAACCTAAGCGCCCTTAGAGTGGTCAACTTATCCGATAACAGTTTGCAAGGAACTATCCCCAGGGAATTTGGGTATTTAAAGCAGCTTCGTTTGCTTGATCTAAGTAACAATGATCTACATGGAAACATCTCTATAGAGATCAACAACTGCTCAAGCATGCAGAATATAAACTTAATCCTCAATAGCCTTACAGGGAAAATTCCTTTCGGCAGTGGCGATTATCATATGAAGAATCTCACCATGCTCACCCTTGCTGCTAATTATTTAAGCGGGGGAATTCCGTCATCTTTGGCGAATCTTTCATCGTTGGATTTTCTGGGGCTTTCACGTAATCAATTGGAGGGAAATATACCCAATGATTTAAGCAGATTATCCAACTTGAAAGTGCTTGTTTTCAGTAGGAATAGCCTGTCTGGAACTATTCCTTCTTTGATTTACAATCTTTCATCTTTGACCTATATTGACATGGGTCCAAATCAATTATCAGGGGAGATTGCACCTGAGATAGGCTTTTTGTTTCCAAAACTTGGGATACTTCATATTGGAGGTAATCAATTCACTGGGAAAATTCCAAGATCGTTGGCGAATATCTCGAGCTTGGATCAGCTTGATATAAACTCAAATGGTTTCTGTGGACCGGTTCCTGAGAATCTGGGAAAGCTTCAGAATCTTACACTCTTGGCCATTAATTATAATCATCTTGGACGTGGGAAAGATGGGGATTTGGATTTCGTTTCTTCTTTAACCAACTGCAGTGGATTGAAGGTTTTGGCAATCCATAATAATAGATTCGGTGGGGTTTTTCCAGATTCTGTATCCAATTTATCGACCCAGATTGAAGTGCTTTTTATGGGAGAGAATCCGATTTCTGGAAACATTCAAGGAATTGGGAATCTTGTTAAACTCACTCAGATTGATTTAGGGGGCAACTTATTGACGGGAAAGATTCCTAGTTCCATTGGAAAGATTCAAAACCTTGTAACATTTAACCTCTCTATGAGTCACTTATCTGGCCCAATTCCATCTTCCATTGGCAATCTTTCTCAACTGTCTCTTCTTGATTTGAATGGTAACAATTTTGAGGGAAGGGTTCCATTGACACTCAAGAATTGCAAAGATATGTCTAAGCTTTATCTTTCAGGAAATGAACTCCATGGTGATCTATCAAATCAACTGATTGGTTCTTTTGAAAAGTTGATTACTTTGAATTTGTCCCACAACTCTTTCACTGGTGTATTTCCATCTGATATCGTCAACTCCAAGGATCTTGTGGAATTATACGTTAATAACAACAATTTCATTGGTGGAATTCCTAGCCAAATTGGTGAGATTTCTGGATTGAGATTCCTACATATGCAGGGAAACCACTTTAATGGCAGCATCCCTCTATCTTTTGGCTTGTTGAGAGCAATTGAAAGCTTGGATCTCTCCGCAAACAATTTGTCAAACACAATACCAAGTGAACTGCAAAAGCTTCCATTTTTGGTGAGTTTAAACCTTTCTTTCAACCAACTAGAGGGTGAAGTTCCACGGGAAGGGGTTTTCAAAAATACCAGTCAGTTCTCAATTATTGGGAACCAAAATCTTTGTGGGGGAATCCCCGAAATACAGCTTCCAAGATGCTCTGAAAATCAAGAAGCAAAGAACAAAGGAAGTGCTTTGTCAACCCAAGCCCTTCTTATTATGATTCTTAGCATCTTGATTGTCTCGATTTTGATTGCAGTTATCGTTGTCTTTTGCTGGAGAAAACCCTCAAGAAGGGAACTAATCAATGGCCCTGAGACGCCATTGTTGTCTGTTGGCTGCTCGCGAGTCTCTTATCAGGAACTTCATGAAGCCACCAATGGCTTCTCAGAGTCCAACTTACTCGGTGAAGGCGCTTTGGGCACTGTTTATAAAGGAATCCTCTATCAACACAAAAACCCCATTGTTGTCAAAGTATTGAACCTTCAAAACGTTGAGGCCATCAAGAGTTTCGAAGTGGAATGCGCAGCTTTGAGGAAAATCCGACATCGGAATCTTGTCAAGGTGATAACTTCTTGCTCAAGCATTGACTTCAAAGGCAATGATTTCAAGGCTATAGTTATGATTTCAAGGCTATAGTTTTGGAATTCATGGCTAATGGAAGCTTAGATAAGTGGCTGAAATGTGACTCTCCACGCCATTTGAACTTCGGCCAGATGTTGAACGTTGCTATAGATGTGGGGAATGCGTTGGATCACCTTCATCACCATTGTGAATCAATGATCATTCATTGTGATATAAAACCGGCTAATATTCTGCTCAATAATGACATGGTTGCACATGTTAGTGATTTCGGAATAGCAAAGATCCTTTCCGATGCCACAAGCAAACTAGGTTTCGTGCAAGCAACTTCCTCACTCGTAAAGGGAACAATTGGTTATGTCGCTCCAGGTAACATTTCATTTCTTCATATAATATTTTGGTTGAGGGAAGTCACCTCTTTCAAGAGAAAATTTTCAAGTGTCATTCGCCATGCAGTCAGCTAAATCAAAGAGCTTAGCTCACGTAACTGAGATTACCTTCATTAATTGATCTACAAGATTTATTGGAGAAGTGTTAGTATAGGGTGTATAATAATTATAGAGCTCACCTGGGCTTGTTGAGACTCGAACCACCAACCTGAGACATACATGCCACTTATCTGCAACCATGGTACATAGCTCAAGTGGTACCATGGTTGCGGGTAAGTAACCTATATATCTTAATTATGGTAGTTTGAGTCCCTACATACCCAAGTGAGCTCCATAATTATTGCATGCCCTATACTAACACTACTTCCATGAATCTTGTAAATTTACCAATCGAAACACTCCCGAAGGAATTGACCCCTTAACAAATTTATTAATCATATACGTTCTTTCTTAATGTACTTAAATGTTGCAGAATATGGCATGGGCGGTCCAACATCTCCCGAAGGCGATATTTACAGCTATGGAATTCTTCTGTTGGAGATGATTACCGGAAAGATGCCAACGGATGACTTATTTAACAATGGCTTAGGTCTCCATAATTTTTGTAAGATGGCATTAATGTCATTACAACAGTTGAAGGAAATTGTAGATTTTCGATTGCTCAAACAAATTAATGATCCCAACAAGAGTCAGAACACGAAGGTTGATGGCGATGACATTATATGGAAATGTTTCGTTGCTTTCATTAACGTTGGTGTTGCATGCTCGGTTGAAGTTCCGTTTGAGCGAATGAAGATTGAAGATGCCATTAAAGAACTGCATGCAATTAAGAGAGTGTATCAATATCACCATATAGTTAAATAGAGTTCACAGCTAGAACAAATGACGGACTTTTCAAGAAAAAAATATTGCTCGTAAATTGTAATGGATACTTATAGGTTTGTACATCTTTCAGTTTGCGCGAAGACATTAGGAGCCATATTTAGTAAAAGTTACTTGTAAACCAAACATAGAGAGACGTTGGTGATTTCTTATACTAGTACTATTAGCTCACCTGCTGCATGTGGGTCGTATATAATTTAATTATTTTAAAAGAATTAGAAAATATAATAATTTTTTTATATTTCTCTTGAACAAACATAAGTGCATTAGAAAAAATGATAAAATATATCATCCAAAAGGTTATTAAAATATAGAAATACGCATAGAATTCAAACTTATTTTCTACTTTGATCTTTCTTGTTTTTCTGAAGGTAGATCAACATCATCTTCTATATCTTCTTTTTGTTTTGACCTTATTTGATACATACTCATCGTCTTCTATGAGAATAATTGTTTAATTGTTTGTCTCCTTTTGTCTATCTTTTATGAGAAAAGCTTTTTCATCATTTGACTCCTGTTATTCATTTTTCATCTTTATGGTAGATGTTGGATTATCTTCTTTAAATATTTTTGTTTGTTATGTTACTGAACGCTTTTGAGTTAGCTTAAAATCTTGTTTCAAGTCTATATGGAAGAAGAATACATATTTTACTTGTCCACACATGAAATCATGTTTTTGTTGTAGTCTAGTTCTTCGTCTTTTTCTTTTCCTTTCTGCATTGAGGAAAAAAAAAAAAAAACCTAAGAGCTGCAACCACGAGAAATACTAATAAATAAAGGAATAATTCAAACAAACTCAAAAATAAATACAAAACAAGTAAAGGGTCGTGATGATAAACATAGCTTTCACCAATTATCTACTTAGAAAAGCATGTGACAATCACACATATCAACTCATCACACACACACATTTCCTCAGTAATGTTGCCAACAACTTGACCATGCCATGACGTACTAATGCTGACTAAAGATTTAGCATAAAATATCAAAATTAAAGTGACTTATCTGTAAGTGTGACATGTCGGTTGTAATATTTGTAAGTGTTGTGTTAAAATGGAACACTTAAAGAGCATTCCAAGGATCGAATCCAAGAGAGATTGGGCGATAAGGTGACCGACAATGATAACACATGCAATTAAGAAGTCTAACTAGCTAATCACTAAATATTATATTACAAAAAATCATTATCAAATGTTAATTACACTGAACTAAACCTAGGAGGACTAAATTGAATAACAAAAAAAAAGTGTACAAATATCAATTCAATGAGCTAAATTAGTCGATTGATATCCATGTTTCTAGTTAATTCTTGGATTAGGGGTATAAATTGTCCAAACTCGTAATTAGTCAAAAATTATCTTTCGATCAACATTTTAGCCAGTTAGACGATTTAGTCCTGATTATATCTCGACCTCACTAAACTAAATTGGGACAATTAAATTGGTTCGTTATAGGTTCTCCTCTCGGTCTCACCTATCTAAGTGTTCACCTAGAGGTGTCAATTCTAGATTTTGAAGTCTATTCGATTTAATCCAAATTTTAAGATTTAGTTCCTAACCCAAAAACTAACCATGCAACATTTCAATCAACCAACCACCATAAGATTTAGTGCATATTCATCATCAACATATAAATATCAGCCAAGTTCATGCTTAGATGATTCATCAAAGAAAACATAAAAAAAGAAAAAAGTTGAGAAGTTCTTAATAATTCTTGAAGGAGTCTTTGTTAAAGATTATAGTAGCAAGAAAGGTGATGTGAACCACAACCAAAGATGATTTTTTACACTTTTGAAAGCTAACAAAGAGAAAATTTATTGGATACTTTAAATAGAAATTAAAATAATAAGAGAAAGTTTTGCATTTAATTGTAAGGAAGTTAAAACTATAGTAAAAATGAAGAAACTAATAGCTACTAACTAATTAAGCTGAGAAAAGAAAACCTAAAAGACTAAAAATGGTGAAGGAAATAAAAGAGAAGAACCAAATAGATGATAAACGATGCTTTTTTTTTTTTTTTGATTTAGCATAAAGATGCCTTTAATACAATCGATTTTACAACCTAACATTTAACAAAAATGCCCTTGGAAGGAATGAGTTGAATTGAGTTGATTTTGGACACAAAATTTGCCCCTATAGTATTTTTCATCCCGTTAGACTTTAGTGCCGTGACATCCAAGCTTTGGTGTTGCAACATCCTCAGAAATAGGCACAATCTTGGCTTGGGGGTTCTTGATGTTGCAACACAGACTAGTTGGTGTTGCGACACCCTCGACAATGTCACTGGGTCCATAAGTTTGGAGTTGCGACCTTGATTACTCCAACATAACGCACTTAGTGTCGCGACATCCTTGGCTAACTGTTTAAAGTTAGTTTTTGTTGAGGTTTTGCTCCCTGAGGTGATGGAGGGTAAATGTCATGACACACATGCATCAGTGTCACAACACCCACAATAGTTGATGCTTTCTTCAAGGTTTGGCCAATTTGGGCTTAAAAAATAATAAAACAAAAGAAAAATTATCACTAACATCAATAACTAACAATCAACAAAAAACATTGAAAAAACTTGTAAATTGGTTCAAAATCATCAAGTTTTCGAGAGAGCCTAATTTAACATATCAAATTACAGTAGATCATTAAACCTTAGTTTATTAGTGAGTCAATATTTTCTTATTCAATCACTGCATAGCACAAAATATAACAATTCCAAATAGGAACAAGTATGGAGGAAGAAAGAGTGCCAATTTGCCATTATTATGGTGTTGTAGGTCACATAGGATCTTAATGTTATAAACTCCTCAATGATTTGAAATAGAAGCAAAATTCAAATGTTGTATGTGGTGTTCCAACAAGACAAACCGTCATATCCCAAAAATCAGGTTAGAAGAAATTGTGTTAGTAAAACTTAGAGTGATTACATTCTGATTTTTAAGTTAAGATTGTGAAATTATGTTAAGTGAGTTAATTTGGTTTAGTGGTTAAGTGTTGTGTTAATGTGTGTGAGGTTAAGGGTTCAAATCCTTTCTCCTTAAAGTTTTCTTTTATTTTTTTGTCTTAAACCCTATCCTTGATCATTTGACATAAATAATATTTTTGCTCAATTGTGGATAAGAATGAGCTTGCTGGTTTAGTGCTAAGGTGTCAGCTTACCCAAAAGTCTTGTGTTTGAAATCCTGAGTGTAAAGTGGAACTTATATTTTTGTAACACCCCAAACCCGGCCTAGACGTTATGGCTGAATCTAGCGAAGTCACAGAGAATGGGTTTAGTTATGAAACATCATTTTGGTTGTTAAACTCTTATACTTTATGTCCATATTCGAAAACATAGATTAATTTTCCTGCGAAAAATTATTCTACAGCGGAAGCTCTACAAATCGATAAGTTTTTTTTGAAAACCGTTTTGTTTTTTTTAGGAAAAACCTTGTTTAAGTAAAAACCATCGATTTCCTAAAATAGTTTATCTAGGCATGCAAAGTATCGATAAACCAAAAATCACAGTTTAAAAACCACAAAGTCCAGAGAGTCCCAGAAATTACAAACTCTCAAAATATAACTCGAAATATTAAGTAAAACCATAAATCGATAACTTAAGTAGTTTCAAAGAAAAGTGGTCACCGCTGAGTCCCTGCCGCACCGATCTGCCTAAGACTGTGGATTACCTAACAGACAAACAAATAAATGTGAGTTTACGTAAACTCAGTGTGTAACTCAACAGTGTTAGACATGCAAGCACACAAACATCATATACAGAACCAGAACCGAAAACATATACAGATTCAGACTCATGTCCTTTTCAGATACAGTAGCAGAATCAGATACAGATATGTATAATCCTACCCCCATCCTCTACACACCATCTCCGACCATCCCATCACACCATATGGGGTTAAAAACACCCACCTATCCCTACACACCACGTTGTGTCATTAAAACACATATAAGATATAACATGCAGCCAAGCTGCTAGAATATAGGCGTTTAACGCCATTCAAAATACTTCCTCATCATGTACAACTCCCACCCCAAAATAGATACAGAGCATACATACAACATTAATAGATAGATCATGCTTAACATGCTTGTATAAACAGATAACAAATATACATAACGTAGACATACTCAGAACTGTATTTCAGTGTAATAGATCACGTAATTTTAGGGTTTAGTTAGCCTTTATCGACCTTATGGTAGGCCCACAGTCTATTAGCATGACCCGTGCAACCCTACAAAATATTTCAGTATAATGGGCCCACATGGCCGTGCTGTCCACACACCTAGATTGGCCTCGCCCGTGTGGTCCACACGGCCTGGCCTAGAATCCACACGCTCATGTGACATGCCCGTGTGGGCCCACACGCTCGTGTGGCCCATACATCCAGATTGGCCTTGCTCGTGTGGCCCACACAGCCATACTCGAGCCACCACACGGTCGTGTACTGTGCACGGCCATGCCTTTGTCGACCACATGGCTGTGTATCACACACGGCCTACCACACGGGTAACCACACGCCCGTGTGGCGTTGACAGTACAATTTTTTGGCTTTTGCCAAAAACTTATTTTTCGCGTTTCGAGTACACACCTGTTTCGATTTTACTGCACTTACTATCCCGAGACTAGAGGTGTGCATGGGCTGGGCCGGGCCGAGTTCAGGCCTTGCCCAGACAAAATTTTAGACCTATTTTCTAGGCCCGGGCTCGGCTCGGCCCGAAATATAGGCCCAAAAATTTGTCCAAGCCCGGCCCGAAATAAAATTGTCAAGCCTGAGCCCGGCCCATATTAATTTTTTTAACTTATTTCATTAAATAAAAAATTTTAAAATATAATAAATCGTCAAATACATTTAAAGCAAATATTAAAACAAGAAACAAATAAAAAAATTATATTAAAACAATTCTTAAAACAATACACAAATTGAAAATATAATAAAAAGTGATTATATTAAAATTAAAAATAAAATGTAAATATGATTAAAAATAAAAAATATATATTTAGTATATAATTCGTGTCGGGCTCGGGCAAAAAAGTTTTACGGCCCGTTTTCTAAACGTGCCTCATTTTTTTGCCCAAACCCATATTTCGAGCTTATATTTTTACCCGAACCCTCCCATTTTTCAGGCAGGCCTTCGGGCCGGGCCGGGTAGCTCAGCCCATGGACACCTCTACCCGAGACCACCAGCACATAATAAAACCAATTACAAAACTAAGTTAACATTAAAAACGTTTATAGCACTAAAACCTCTAAACAACATACTCGAGAAACTACTCCGAACGAAAGTTCGGTCACTTACCAGAGTGGATACGAAAGCCTGAACACCCTACCTGCTGGAAAACACATTTTGAATCCCTCGAGCAATACCTAAACACGAAATCAACACATTACCAAACCCGAAATCACTGCCCAAAACTCTAAAACTTTCAAGAGGACTTACCTACCGCACCCAAATATGATAATTTACAAAAACAGAGAAATGAACAGGAATAAAAAAAGGTCAAAAATCAAAGGAAACTTAGAAGAGGGAAAAATTGGAGAAGAAACATCATAGATAAGCAGAATTTCGGTAGGAGAGAGAAAATTGAAAAAAAGAAATAAAAATAAAAATCAAGTAAAAAATCAAATATGATAACCCAAATCCCTCATATCTCTCCCACTAACCCAATTACACACAACTACTTCAGAAGTTTAGCTCCACCGAAACTCTACCGCATAACCGAGCAAAATTATAACATCCATGCTCTCGCAGGGATTTGAACACAGGACCTCCAGCACATTAACCCCTTACCACTCAAACCAGGAGGCTCATTTTGATATGGAATTATAGACAATTTAATTTAAGCCCACTGAACAATGTAGGGCTTAATTCCAAAAATAACAAAAATTATTAAAGGTAAGGCTTGAACTTAGGACCTTTCACACACACCCAGAACACATAACCACTGAAGCGGATACATACTTGTCAAATATTCTCAGAAATAAAAACAAAAAGTCAGGGCATTACAACTCTACCCCCTAACAGAAATTTCGACCTCGAAATTTACCTGTTTAAAACAAATGAGGATACTGCTGAAGCATCAAGTCCTCAGTTTCCCACATGGCTTCCTCAGTGCAATGATTCCGCCACAAAACCTTTACTAACGGAATAAACTTCCTCTTTAGAACCTTGATTTCATGATCTAGAATCTAGATCGGCTCCTCCTCAAAGGTCAAATCCGGCCTAACCTCGATCTCCTCAACAGAAACAATATGAGAAGGGTTAGACTGATACTGCTTCAACATCGAAACATGAAAGATATCGTGGATATGATCCAACTCTAGAGGTAACTCAGAATTTGATACGACCCAATAAACTTAGGGCTTAACTTGCCCTTACCACCCAATAAACAAAGTCTCCCACAGAGTACTCAATATTCGCATATTCAGATCTGCATAAGATTTTTACCTATCAGAAGCCGCCTTTAAATGATCCCGAATCAGTCAAACCTTATCTTCAGTCTCAGAAACCAACTCAGGACCCAAAACTCGACGTTCACCCAACTCAGTCCAACATAGTGGAGTGTGACACTTATGACCATACAAAGCCTCGTAAGGTGCCATCTGAATGCTAGACTGGAAACTGTTATTATAGGCGAACTCAGCTAGCGACAGATAATCCTCCCAACTTCCTCGAACTCAATCACATAGCTCCAAAGCATGTCCTCCAGTATCTGAATCACTCTCTTCGATTAACCATCTGTCTGAAGATGGAATGCAGTACTGAAATCCAACCTTGAACCCAAAGCCTCATTCAACTTTTTCCAGAATCGAAAAGTGAAACGACGATCTCTGTTAGAAATGATCGAAACAGGAACCCTATGCAGTTTTACAATCTCAAAAATATAGAGTTTCACTAACTTCTGAAGGGAATAATCCGTCCAAATCGGAATAAAGTGAGCAGACTTGGTCAATCGATCCACGATGACCCAACAGAATTTTTCTTAGTGGGTGTCAAGGGCAACCCACTAACGAAGTCCATCGTCACTCGTTCCTATTTCCATAAGGGAATCTTAACAAGCTGTAGCAAACCCGAAGGCAACCTATACCTAGCCTTGGCTTGCTGACACGTTAGACATCGAGCAACAAAATTAGTAACCTCACGTTTTAAACTCGGCCACCAGTATAATTTACAGAGATCTTGATACATCTTATTACCATCAAGATATATAGCATAAGGGCTACTATGCGCCTCCCTCAGAATCGACTGCCTCAAATCAGAATCATTTGGCATACAGATCTGCCCTCGGAAACATAGCACACCATCATTATTTAACCCAAAATCAGAAGTAGTACCACCTTTAACCTGACAGAACCACACACCCAGAGTCTCATCCCCTAACTGCTTATCTCAAATCTACTCAACCCAAGTCGGCTTAACTTGTAACTCGGCTAACAGACTCCCATCATCAAACAGACTAAGGTAAGCAAACATCACTCTCAAATCAGACATCGCTCTTCGATTGAGAGCATTGACCACCACATCGGCTTTATCGGGATGGTACTCTATAGTGCAGTCATAATCTTTGAGTAGTTCAAGCTAACGGCGCTGCCTAAGGCTCAACTCCTTCTGGGTAAGGAGGTACTTGTGACTCTTGTGATCGGTGTAGATTATACACCTCTCACCATACAAATAGTACCTCCAGATTTTCAAAGTGAAGACCACAGTAGCCAATTCGAGATCAAGCGTCGAATAATTCCACTCATGTGTCTTAAGCTGACGGGATGCATAAGCCACAATCTTACCATCCTGCATCAAAACGTAACTTAAACCAACATGCAAAGCATCACTGTAGACCATAAACTCCTTACCAGGTTCAGGCAGTATCAAAACAGATTTAAGCTCCTCAAAGCTCGATTGCTGTGCATCAGTCCAGACAAAAGGCACACCCTTACGCAGAAGGTTAGTAAGAGGAGTTGCAATCAGAGAAAACCCTTCTACAAAAGGCCGATAATAACCCACCAGACTTATAAAACTATGAA
The DNA here is from genome assembly GCA_025698475.1 of Gossypium anomalum. Classification (NCBI taxonomy): domain Eukaryota; kingdom Viridiplantae; phylum Streptophyta; class Magnoliopsida; order Malvales; family Malvaceae; genus Gossypium; species Gossypium anomalum. The sequence goes on along the minus strand of CM046965.1, from coordinate 8,971,362 downwards.
TTTCAGATACGTTCTTGGGCTGTTTCCAATCAAGCACAGCTTCGATCTTTCGAGAATCAACTCGAATTCGCTCAGTAGAAACCACGTGCCTTAAAAAAGTTGGCTCTCGCAACCAGGTTCGCACTTGCTCAACTTGGCGTAGAGCTATTTCTCATGGAGGATCTAAAGTACTACTCTAATATGCTCATCATGCTTAACCTTAGTCTTAGAGTAAATGAGGATATCGTCGATAAAAACCACGACAAACTAATCCAAATAAGGCTGAAACACTCATTTCATCAGATCCATGAATGCAATAGGAGCATTCGTCAGACCAAAAGGCATAATTAGGAACTCGTAATGTCCATATCGAGTCCTAAATGTAGTCTTATGAACATCAGCCTCCTTAACCTTCAACTGATGATACCCAGATTGAAGATCAATCTTGGAGAACATTGAAGCCCCTCAGAACTAATCAAACAAGTCGTCAACCATTGGAAGCAGATACTTATTCTTCATAATCAACTTATTTAACTGTCGATAATTAATACAAATCCTTATTGTCTCATCATTCTTTTTAAAAAATAGAACCGGTGTTCCCCACAGAGACACACTCGGACAGATGAAACTATAGTCTAGAAGTTCTCGCAGTTGAGCCTTAAGCTCAGTAAGCTCTTTTAGTGCCATACGGTAGGGAGCGATAAACACCGATGCCGTACCCAGAAGAAGCTAAATCCCAAACTCAACCTCTCGACTAGGAGGTAAACGCGACAACTCCTCAGGAAAGACATCTAAAAAATTCCTTACAGTTCTAATATTCCCAATAGAAGAGTCCTAGAACCAAAAACATTAACGTAAGCCAAGTATGCCTCACACACTTTCCGAACCAATTTCTCAGTCACAAGAGTGAAAATCACATTGGACAGATAATCTCGACGCTCATCGTTTATGACCACTTCCTTATTATCCTCAGTCCTCAAAACAACCCTCCTAGTCGCGTAGCCTAAACTAACTCGGTGCTTAACCAACCAATTCATATCTAGAATTAAGTTGAACTCCCTAAACAGAAGCTCCACCAGATTCGCTAGAAAAACAGTACCTTGTACCTCTAACAGAACATCCCTATAGAGTTTACTAACCCAGACAGACTGCCCCAACGGACTCAGTACAACGATCTTGCTAGAAGTGATCTCAACAGTAACCCCTAAGTTTTCAGACAAAGTGCTAGCTACATAGGAATGTGTGGAACCTATGTCTATTAGAGTAGTATAAGGTACATCAAAAATTAAGAACGTACCGGTGATAATATCTGGAGCATCTCGGTCCTCTCGGTATTGAATAGCATAAACAAGTGCAGGCTGCCTCGCTTCAGTCTAATTAGCACATCTTCTCAGTGCCCTCTGTCCACAACCCAAACCATTTTCTCCAGTAGTCGCTCCACGGCCTCTAAGTGGATGTTGAACTGCCCTCTAAGGCTGTAAGAAACCCAGAGTTGAAGCTTGCATCTGATCTGCCCACTGTGGACACTCCCTAATACGATGCTCCAAAGACCCACACTTTAGACAAGCCCCAATCCTCTTCTAACACTCGCTTAGATATCGCCTACCATAGTCACTGCACAGCTAAATCCCAGTAGGGACAACAGGAACCCCCACTCTAACCGGCCCATTAAATCTGGCATTTTTTCTTAGGCCTCGGAACAAAATTAGAGGGCTCTGAATCCCTCTTATTCTTACCCCTCTCTCGTTCCCTATTCTGGCACTCAATGCGCTTAACATCCTCAGCGATCTTCGCATTCTCTACCAGAACAGCAAACTCTCGCTCCCTTTGTGGAGCAATCAGTACCCTCAGACTATCTCTTAAGCCATCCTCAAATTGAACACACCTCTCGTACTCAGATTCCACCATGCCTCGTATGTAACGGCTCAACCTCAGAAATTCGGCCTCATACTCGGCCACCAACCTACCCCCTTGCGTGAGATTCATGAACTCACATCTACAAGCATCAACATAGCTTGCCCCCACATATTTACTCTGAAAAGTGGTCTTAAAGAAATCCCAACTCAATCGATCAGGCTGAGTGCCTTTCTCAACCATTAGCTACCATTAATAAGCCTCATCGCGAAGTAGAGAGACTGCACCATTCAGTTTTTGCTCAGAGTGTAGTCTAGATCATTCGTAATCCTTTCTATTGCCTCTAACCAGTATTCGGCCACTCTAGGGGCGACTTTAGTGACACCCCTAAACAGTTCAACACCATTAGACCGAAGTCATTCAGTTACCGACCTACGACCCTTAGCTTCAAAACGGGGTCCAAATGACCTCTCCAAAATCCTCAAAGATGGCTCGGGGCGGTGCGTCGTCCCAAATGACGACTTTGAAACCCAGAGATCGTGTAGTAGGCGAAACTGGTGTCTCACTTGTATCCAGATTCGACATACTGCCCAAAGAAGAAGACTTAACTCGGACCCCCATACAGCTTTTTTCACAGCCACGAGTACTATGTTCGCTAATTCCACGAGCACTTATTGTCTAATTTGAGTTTTATCTGTATTAAAAATTTTATGGATTAGTTTTAATATTTATTAACAAATATTTTATGCACAATTTATCAAAAGTTTCAAAGTGTTTTTCAGTAGTTTCAGTCTTTAATTATTTCAGTATAGTTTTAGGATGTACTAATTATAGTGTTTCAAAATAGTTTAACTAAGTATAGAAATACTTACAGGATAGACGCTGGAGACTCAGTGTACCACACACTTTCTCAATCTATTCAAAATATTTAAAATCCAATACTTTTAAAATAAAATTTTGGAACCCAAAATTCACAGCCGAATTTTACAACCTGACTCTAATACCACTAAATGTAACACCCCAAACTTGGCCTAGACGTTATGGCCAAATCTAGTGAAGTAACAGAGAGTGGGTTTAGTTACGATACATTATTTTGGCTATTAAACTCTCATACTTTATGTCCATATTCAAAAACGTTGGTTAATTTACCTACCAAAAATTATTCTACAGTGGAAGCTTTATAAATCGATAAGTTTTTTTGGAAAGCATTTTGTGTTCTTTTAGGAAAAACCTTGTTTAAGTAAAAACCATCGATTTCCTAAAACAGTTTATCTAGGCATGCAAAGTATTGATAAACCAAAAATCACAGTTTAAAAACCATAAAGTCCAGAGAGTCCCAGAAAGAAATTACAAACTCTCAAAATATAACTCAAAATATTAAGTAAAACCATAAATCGATAACTTAAGTAGTTTCACAGAAAAGTGGTCACCGCTGAGTTCCTATTGCACCGATCCACCTAAGACTGTGGATTACACAAACAAATAGATATGAGTTTACGTAAACTCATTGTGTAACCGAACAGAGTTGGACATGCAAGAACACAAACATCATATATAGAACCAGAAACAGATACAGATTCTGACTTGTGTCCTTTTCAGATACAGTAGCAGAATCAGATACAGATATGCATAATCCTACTCCCATCCTCTATACACCATCTCCGACTATCCTATCACACATGTGGGGTTAAAAACACCCACCCATCCCTACACACCACGTTGTATCAATAAGACACATATTAGAAATAACATGCGACCAAGCTGCTAGAATATAGGCATTTAACGCCGTTCAGAATACTTCCTCCTCATGTACATCTCCTACCCCAAAACAAATATAAAGCATACATACAGAATTAATAGATAGATCATGCTTAACATGCTTGTATAAATAGATAACATATATACATAATGTAGACATACTCAGAACTATATTTCAGTCTAACAGATCATGTAGTTTTAGGGTTTAGCTATCCTTTATTAACCATATGGTAAGCCCACAGTCGATTAGGACGACCCGTGTGACCCTACGGAATATTTCAGTATATGGGCCCACATGGGCATGTGGGCCCACACACCTAGATTGGCCTCACTTGTGTGGCTCACACAACCTAGCCCAGAATCTACACGCCCATGTGACCTGCTTGTGTCGCCCACATGCCTAGATTGGTCTTGCCCGTGTGGCCTAGACGGCCACACTCGAGCCACCACACGGCCATGTGCTACGCATGGCCATGCCTTTGTCGACCACATGGCTGTGTTTCACACACAGCCTACCACACGGGTGACCATACGCCCGTGTGGCATCGATAGTACAGTTTTTTATCTTTTGTCAAAAATTCGTTCTATGTTTCGAGCACACACCCGTTTCGGTTTTACTGCACTTGCTATATCGAGACCACCAGTACATAATAAAATTGATTACAACATTAAGTCAACACTAAAAACGTTCATAGCACTAAAACCCCCAAACAACATACTCAAGAAACTACTCCGAACGAAGGTTCGGTCACTTACCAGAGTGCATATGAAAGCTTGAACTCCTTACCCACTGGGGAACATGTTTTGAATCCCTTGAGCAATACCTAAACACGAAATCAGCATATTACCAAACCCAAAATCATCTTTCAAAACTCTAAAACTTTCAAGAGGACTTACTTACCGTACCCAAACGTGATAATTTATGAAAATAGAGAAGTGAACAGGAATCAAAGAAAGTAAAAAATCAGAGAAAACTTAGAAGAGGGAAAAATTGGAAAAGAAATGTTAAAGATGAGCAGAATTTCGGTAGGAGAGAGAAAATTAAAAAAAGAAATAAAAATAAAAATAAAATAAAAGAAACTTTATCGCATAACTGAGTAAAAATATAACATCTGTGCTCGCGTAGGGATTCGAACATACAGGACCTCCAACACATTAACCCCTTACCACTCAAACCAGCAGGCTCATTCTGATATGGAATTACAGACAATTTAATATAAGCTTATTGAACAATGGTAGGGCTTAATTCCAAAAATAACAAAAATTGCTAAAGGTAAGGCTTGAACTTGGGATCTCTCACACACATCCAGAACACATGACCACTGAAGCAGATACACAGTTGTCATATATTCCCAGAAACAAAAACAAAAAATCAGAGCGTTACAATTTTTGTTTCCAATTCTGGCTGTCTATGTAGACGAGTTTAGATTAAATTCAAACTCTTGAAATCTGATTAGTGGTTAGTATGGTAGGATTTGCTTTGTTTTGATTTAATTAATAATAATATTAACTAGTTATTCCCCAAAAAATTTCCACGTTTTTCTTTATTTTCTTTATTTTCATTCCTATTATTTGCGTTTTACTTGCTACTCAATTCTTGGGTCTTTTTTTTCTTCACTTTTGCTACTTGGGTTCGGGAAATCTGCTGCTCTAAGTTCAATTTTTTGTATTGTTAATTTTTCGAATAGTTGTGCGTAAGTGTTTTCTATTGGATTTACATAAGTGGCTTTTGAAGGTTGATTTTTTTTTATTGTGAGTGGCATAGGTTAATTTTACGATTTTTTGTTAAGTGACAATCAAGAGACACAAAACTTTCCTCTTACGTTACAGGTGTGTTCGGGACTGCGGTGATCATTTGGGTATGTGATCAAACATCCAAAAAGGTGTTAATATTCAGTTTAGTAATGTGGGTGTTAACGTTTTGATCAAATGAATTACTTGGAAAAGTTAGTAAATCATTGCTAATTTAGTCGTTTACATGTTGTTTATAAGTTCTAGAAGTCTCGTGTTTGGATCCCTATCAAAAAAAATTATACAGGTGTGTGACTCAAACTCGTAGAAACGATGACCGACAGAAAGCTGAAAAACTCATTAACATCACACAACCCTATGGTCTACTTAGTTTGGGCAATTTAGGCTGTGTGGGGCACTCAGGCTGGCCAGTTGGGTCATGTGGGCCATAAGGGTGGGTGGGCCCATTTTTCGAGAAATTTTACCTTGCCTGTTTGACTCTGAAATTTGTATTTAGGCTTGTAAACAAGGTATCTATTAATATGATTCTGTGTATGATGTGTTTAAGGTATGTGAAATATATTTGCATAATCTGATACTGATAGTTCTAATGGTATATCTTGATTCACTATGTCTGTATATGTGTGTATGATATGCGATTGTGTTAATTCGTATTTCTAAATCAGCTATATGACCATGCATGTGACATTGTGGCTTTTCTGGTTAAGGTGATTTGTAATTCTAATATATCTATCTGCAAAGCATGAAATCACCTGTTTACTGGTTTCTATTAAGATTATGAATGAATGTTCAACATGCTTATCATTTTATTTCAGTTTATGCATGCCATGTCACATTGCACGGGGTTGAGATATTATGATACGAAGGAAGTTCAAGAAGTTTAATGATCTGCATTATCTGGTGATTTATCCATATTTCTATCTGGCAGCTTGTTTGTATTTATGTTGTCTCGACCATACATACATCTGATCTGGTAGCTTGGCTACAATATAGTGGCTTGACCACATATATCTGATCTGGCAGGTTAACTGCAACTCTGGTGGAATGTCCACAAATATTTGTTGGTGTGATTTGGTTGGACAAGTTCTAAGGAAATCTATTTTGGTTTGTAACGGAGTTGGGTAGAAACTTTTCTGAAAAATCTGCATTATGTTTTTTCTGAAAAATACCACATTGGTAATATCATACATTCTTTGTCTTGTTTATGTGATCGTTATGAAATTCTCTGTGAGACTCTGATTTGTATATTGTGTTTTATATGATCTTTATTTGAGTTTAGTTATACACTGAGTTTTATAGCCCACCATTTTGTTTTATCTTTGGCTTTTTAGGTAAACTGTGAGTTTAGGATCAGATGATGTGCGGGAGCTCGGATTATTTTTTTACTAATAAAATAAGATAGTTTACGTTTTTAGTTATTTCGGACTGTAAATTTGTTTAGACTTTACTTTTGGTTTTTATTCTGTTAGTTTGTTTTTCAGTTTTTTCTAAACATGAAGCGACTAAATCACATGGGTTAACAATTAAAACTTGATTTTCAAAATTAAAACTCTGAAAGCTTTCTTCTGTAAGATTAAGTAACTTTTTAAAAGTTCTTTTTGGAAATAAAAAAATAGTTTTAACGAATGTTTACCTTGAAGCTAGAAAAGATTTGCCAAATTTTATACTTTTGAAATGTACACTAAGTTTGATTTAACTAAAAGTTCTTTAACAAAATAATGTAATTTCTCCATATTTGGCCATAACATGTAGCCGGGTTTGAGATGTTACACAAACCACAAGCAAAAGATCTCATAATAAAATGTGGTTCAGAAAAGACCAACTTCTAGTCAATTATGAAGATCAACAACAAATTGATACTCAAGTTAAATGTGAATTTGATATCCATGTTAATCATGAATAAGATATTTCAACCATCATGAATACTTTGTCAAGGTTTTGTGGAAAAATTTCATGTTGTTCCATGTGTTACAACTTCTATTGTAACACCTCTAACTCGGCCTATACGTTATGGCTGAATCTGGGTATGTTACGAAGAAATGTTTTAAATTATATCTTTTAAGTTAAAACGTATCGTTTTATTAGTTTACTAATCGGAGTCTTAATATTCGAAAAAACTTGAGTTTATAATCTTCTTTGAAACCATTTTAAGTTATCAAGAATTTTTAGCAGAAGTTTGAAAATAGTTTTATTCGAAACCAAGCTCGTGTTTCCAAAAACCATTTGTTAAAACTATTTGTTTGCGTAAAGTATTTTTGTCAATTTTGCGAAAAAGAAAGCAAAACAAAATCCAAATCCAAAATTTAAAACCATACAGTCCAGAAAGTCCCAAAAATTACAAACTCTCAAGAAAAACTAGACTTTATAATAAAACCGATATTACTAAATAAAATCAGTTCTCTGTCAAGTGGTCACTGTTGAGCCTCCATCATACCGACCCACCTAAGTCTGTGGATTACCTGAATGGAACAGACAAACAGACGTGAGTTTTCGTAAACTCAGTGTGTAACCCAACATAAATAGTCATGCAACATACATAGAATTTCATAAACAGTCAGATACAGATTCAGACCTAAGTCCATAATAGTAACAAATATCATAATCAGATAACAGATCAGACGTATAGAATTCTATCCCCATCCTCAACCCACCATCTCCGTCCATTCTATCACACCATGTGGGGTTAAAAACATCCACCAATCCCTACACACCATATAGTGTCAATACGACACATAACAAATAATAAACATATGCAAAAATTCCACCCCAAACACAGATACAGAATACATATGCAAAAATTAACATAATAAACATTCTTAACATGCTCGTACATAGATAAATACATACTTAACAATACAGTTAGGCATACATATCAGTTTCCAACTTAAATCAAATTACTAGAGTACTAGATCACATGAAATAGGGTTTGGTTAGCCCTTACCGACCTACGGTAGGTCCACAGTCAATCGGTACAACCCGTGCGACCCTAGGGAAAATTTTAAAATTTTAGGCCACATGCCCAGAATGCCCTTACCCGAGTGATCCACACGGCCTGCCCAAAACCCACACCTCCAACTTGGCCTAGCTCGTGTGGCTTACACGGCCACACCCAAACCGTTACACGGCTATGTCAAGCATATAGCCACACCTTCGTTAGTCACACGGTCGTGTCTCGCACACTGCCAGCCGCACGGCCGGCCACACACCTATGTGGTATCGACAGACCCAATTTTTGACTTTCTCTAAACCTCTATTTTTCGTGTTTAGGGTACACTCCTGGTTTAGATTTGACGCGAAACCAATCCTGAGACCACCAGAACCTAAAAATAGCATTCCAACGACTGATTAACATACAATTTGCAAAATCTACAACAAAAAATTGAATCACACAAACTAACTTACCGCCGATAAGAACCACTATTGTCACAGTTTAGGCCGTTGAAGCGCTAACCACAGGTTCCCCGTCAACTCTTGCGCAAAACGTTCTCAAAGGATTACTTTCCTCCTACTTTACCCCATTATTGAAATTCCAACAAAAAGAATAATCTCAATCAGTTTACAAAAATCGAAACCTACAGTCAAACAAAACCCTACTTATCAGAATCGCACGATGAACACCAAATTTTGAAATACATTGATAAGACAACAGATTAGAGATAGAATTGCAGGAAAAAGAAGAGAAAGAAGAATATGGTAGGGAAAAGAGAAAACTATCGTCAGACTTTTGGGAAGAGAGAAAAATTTGAAAAATATGAAAAAAAAAATAAAACGGTAATCAATTTGATTTTGATTAACATATCAACTCCCCACCAACAACCACATCCTATAATATCCTCCCCACTAACCACATCCAATTACTTTAGACTCCCAACTCCACCGAACTTCTAACAGACAACTGTAACAAAAATTCACACTCACGCTCGCGCAGGGATTCAGGCACAAAACCTCCAACACATAACTCCTTACCACTCGAAAACCCTATCTTGATCCAAAAACTAAACTGATTCCTCCTCAAAAGTCAAGTTTGGTCTAACCTCGATCTCCTCAATGGAGACAACGTGAGATGGATCAGACCGATACCGTCTCAACATCAAAATGTGAAACACATCATGAATACAGTCTAACTTTGGAAGTAGCTCCAACTGATAAGCAACTGATTCTATGCACTTCAGAATTCGATACGGCCCAATAAATCTAGGGCTCAACTTGCCCTTATGAATGAACCGCAAAACTTTCTTCCTCGGAGATACCTTAATAAATACGAAGTCACCCATAGTTTACTCTATATCCCTCCTTTTCAGATCCGTATAAGACTTCTGTTTATCAGAAGTCACCTTCAGACGATCCCGAATCAGTCTAACCTTATCTTCAATATCGAAAACTAACTCAGGACCACTAGTTTGAAGATAAAACGTAATACTGAAGTCCAATCTTAATTAAGGAGGGTACTCAACCGGATCATCTAAACTGGGATTATTTTAAGACTACCTTCTAGGTAAAGTATGTAGGCTCGAGCTATGTGGATGCTCGTAGGCATGATTTCATGAGTCTTACACAATGTGATAAGTCTGTAGCCGAGTATGAGGCCGAGTTTCCTAGACTGAGCCGTTACGATCGAGGCATGGTGGCATCCGAGTATGAGAAATGTGTCCATTTTGAGGACGGTTTGAGGGATAGTTTGAGGGTTCTGATTGCTCCACAGAGGGAGCGTGAGTTTGTTGTTCTGGTAGATAAGGTAAAAATCACCGAAGAGGTTAAGCGCGTGGAGCGCCAAAATAGATATCGAGAGAGATGAAAGAATAAGAGGGATTCAGAGCCCTCTAGTTCTGTTCAAAGGCCTAAGAAACTGGCCAGACCTGATAGGCATGTTAGAGTGGGTATTCCTATTGCTTCTACTGGGATTCAGCCTTGTGGTGATTATGGTAAGAGCTAATCGGGCGAGTATTGGAGGAGATTAGGGGCTTGTCTGCGGTGTGGGTCATTAGAGCATCGGATTAGAGAGTGTCCACATCATTCAATCAGATGCAAGCTTTGGGATCAGGTTTTGTTCAGCCTCAAACGGTAATACAACAGCCACCTAGGGGCGAGGATTGGCTAGGGGTGGTAATGCTATGGGCCACGGACGGATAGCACCAGGTAGAGGTGTTAATAAGATTGAGGCGAGGTAGTCTGCATTGGTTTATGCTGCTCGAAGTTGAGAGGGCAAAGATACCTTTAATGTAATCACGGGTACGTTTTTAATTTTTTATGCTCTATATATTGCCTTGATAGACATAGGTTCTACATACTCCTATGTAGCTAGTTTTGTTTCCGAGAACTTGGGGATTTTTGTTTAGTGTACTTTTGGTGAGGTTACTATTCTGAGTCCGTTGGGGCAATCTGTTTGGGTTAATAAGCTATATAGGAATGTTCCATTAGAGGTACAAGGGGTTGTGTTTCTGACAAATTTGATAGATTTATAGTTTGGAGAGTTCAACTTAATTATGGGTATAGACAGGTTGGTAAAGCACCGAGTTAGTTTGGACTACACAACTAAGAAGGTTGTTCTGAGGACCGAGACTGATAAGAAAGTGGTTGTGATCGGTGAGCATCGAGATTACTTACCTAATGTGATCTTCGCTCTAGTGGCTGAGAAATTGGTTCGAAAAGGGTGTGAAGAGTATTTGGCTTACATCAGTGTTTCAATTTCTAAGGGCTCTTTTCTCGAGGATATTAGAATAGTGAAAGAATTTTTGGATGTTTTTCCTGAAGAGTTACCGGGTTTACCTCCGAATCGAGAAGTTGAGTTCGGCATTGAACTTCTACCAGGTACAGCTCTAGTGTCCATCGCTCTATGCCATATGGCAACGAAAGAGCTTATAGAGCTTAAGGCTCAACTTTAAGAGCTTCTGGATCGTGGTTTCATCCGTCCTAGTGTATCTCCATGGGGGTCACCGGTTCTCTTTGTAAAGAAAAAGGATGGTACCAGAGGATGTGTATTTGTTACCGATAGTTGAATAAGTTGAGTGTGAAAAATAAGTACCCACTCCCGAGGATCAATGATCTATTTGATCAATTTCGTAGGGCTACGGTATTTTTGAAAGTAGATCTCCGATCTGGGTATCATCAGCTTAGGGTTAAGGAAACTGATATTCATAAGATGACTTTTAGGCCTCATTATGGCCACTACGAATTTCTAGTTATGCCCTTTGGTTTGACGAATGCTTTGGTTGCATTCATGAATCTGATGAACTGAGTTTTTCAGCCGTACCTAGATCAGTTCATCATAGTCTTCATCCACGATATTCTAGTGTACTCTAAAACTAAGGTTGAGCATGACGAGCATTTAGAGTAATGCTTTGGATACTCTAAGAGAAGTAGCTCTATGTTAAGTTGAGCAAATGTGAATTCTGGTTGCGAGAGGTAACATTTCTGGTACATGTGGTTTCTACTGAGGGGATCCGAGTTGATCCTAGAAAGATTGAGGATGTTCTTGATTAGAAACAGACTAAGAACATTTCTGAGATCCATAGTTTTCTGGGTTTAGCGGGTTATTATCGGTAGTTTGTTGAGGGGTTCTCACTAATTGCAGCTCCTCTGACTAAGTTTCTATGTAAGAATTTTACTTTTGTCTGGACTGGTGTGCGGCAATTGAGCTTCGAGAAGTTCAATTCTGTTCTGACTTAGGCTCCTATTCTGATATAGTCTGAATTTGGTAAAGAGTTTATGGTTTACAGTGATATGTCGTACGTCGGTTTGGGATGTGTACTAATGCAAGACGGTAAGGTTGTAGCTTATGCGTCCCATCAACTTAAGTTACACGAGGGGAATTATCTGACTTACGATCTTGAGTTAACTGTTATGGTGTTTACATTAAAGAGCTCTAGACACTATCTATATGGTGAGAGATGTATCATCTACACTGATCACAAGAGCCTTAAGTATCTCTTTACTCAAAAGGAGTTAAATCTTATGCAACATCGATGATGGAGTTTAATAAACCATAATTTATACATACTTATAACCTATGCTTAACGCATTTTATGAATGATTTCTCCTTAGATTTGGTGAATTCGATACTCCTAATGCCTTAATTTCATGTTTTATCCATAGGTAAGCTTAGTAAAGCGAAAGGAACGAGAAACGGGCCAAAAATAGAGAAAATAGGCCAAAGTACAAAATCAACACGGCCTGAACCTCCTCACACAGGTAGATCACACGGCCGTGTCAATCTGGCAGAATTGAGGCACGATTCACACGGGTAGCTCACATGCCCGTGCCAATCTAATAGGCTCGAACACGGCCGTGCAACACGGGCGTGTCCCTGCTAAACCCTAGTTAAGCTTTATTCGAAAAAGGCCAAATTTTAGGGCTTCTTAGGCATTCCAAAGCCTATAAATACACCCTAAAAGAGGAAGAAAAGGGTGACAGAGAATAGGGAGTAAGGAATTACTCCGAGAAAGCCGATTGATCCATCTCAGAAGCCGGAGCTAGGGGTGAGCATTCGATCGAATCGAATCGAATCAAAAATTTTCGAGTTAATCGAGTTTTCGAATCTTATTTTATCATCCTAACTTTATTTGAAATTTTCTCGAATCGAGTCGAGTGAGATGGAATTCGAATCGAATCGAATCGAATATATTTGTTCGAGTTAAATTTTATAAAATAATTTTGGGTCCTTGTAACCATCTCATCACCCATCGTAATAAAATTTTTCCACCTTAATCAAAATTTTTATTAACTTTCATCACCTCATAATTTATTTATTAATCTTTTATATGCGGGTTAGCTTCTTTGTTTGCTTAGTTGTTTCAATTATCTTCAAATTCTTGTCACTATGTATTTTAGAATTAAAAAATATATTAAATGTAAAAATGTGATTTTTTAATAAAATTTATTTTAAAGATAAAACGTGAAATTGATACCAATATAAAATTTTAACATGAATATTTAATGGCATAATTAATAATTCAATTTTAATATAAATATTCAATACGACTAAACAATTCAATCATATAAATAATATAAAATATGAAATTTAATTTAATAATATAAATAATAGATATAAATAAAATTATTACTATTTATGTTTAGTGATTTTTTTTGGATAATTTTTATTTTTTATTTGAGAGTGAAAGGTGAGAAGTAAAAGTTTAGGGAGAAAATAAAAAGTTTGAGGGGAAGTAAATAGGGGGAGTAAAATTTTGGAGGGAAAATATTAAAAAAAAATTGGGGGGGAGTGGATTTGGGGTAGATGGGAGGTGGGATGGGAAGGGAGTAAAAATTTTAGGGGGAAAGTGGGAGGGAGTAAAAATTTTAAGGGAAAATAAAAAGTTTTGAGGGTTTTGGGGAGTAAAATTTTGAAAAAAAGTAAATGGGAGAGTAAAATTTTGGTGGGAAATAGATTTTGGGTAGATTGGGGGGTTGGGATGCAAGGGGAGTAAAAGCTTTGGGGGGAAAGTGGGAAGGAGTAAAAGTTTTGAGGGAAAAGTAAAAAGGTTTAGGAGTTTGGGGTAAAAATGTAAAATATTATAGTCTGATATTCGAATTATTCGAATTATTCGAGTTATTCGAATTTGAAAACTCAACTCGATTCGAACTCAAAATTCGAAAAAAAATTCGAGTTGACTCGAATAACTCGATTAACTCGAATAACTCGATTCGTTTAACTCGAAATTCGAATTTTTTTTCGATTTTTTCGAGTCGAATCGAGTTTTGCTCACTCCTAGCCGGAGCCATCATCAAGACTGAAGATCTCTCCTCAACCTCCCCTTCAGGAGTTTTGAGTTTTCTTTATGTTTTGTAATTTTTATTATTCTGAGATGTGTTCTTGTTTAGTTATGAACTAAACTCCTAAATACCTTGGGGGGATGAAACCTATGACTAAACCTTGTTATTATTTCTGAATCGTACGATAAATATTTAACTTGTTCTTAATTACGTGTTCTTAATTCTTGTTTTGGTATTTCAGGATATCACTTCAAGTTACTACTCTTAGTAGGAGGAGGAATAGACCCTGACTAAGAGTAACTTTATCGTAATTAAGCGGAGTTGATTACGAGCCTAGAGATAGGGTGACAAGATTTTGCCAGATTAGGGTGAAACCTAATAAGGGAATCCATAGATCGAGTTAATATAACCTTAAGGTGTTAATTAGAGATAAATCTCGGTTACTCAACCTAGGGATTAGACATTATTAGTCTTGAAAGGGATAATAATATACATTAGGGATTTCTACGAAATAAGTTGAATGAATAAATCGTCCGGTTTGGAGCCAGAATAACAAGTAAGAGTCTAGGTGGATTTTTCCTTAGGTATTGTCTCAATCAATCGTTTTCCACAACTGTAATTTCCTAATTCCTATTTTCTGCAAGCTCTTAGCTTAATTAGTTAGTCAAAACAATCCTCTTTTATTCGGCTAGATAATAAAAAGACGGTCATTACTAGTACTCATAGTCCTTTGGGTTCGACAATCCGGTCTTACTAAAGCTATACTATTGTTCGATAGGTACACTTGCCTACGTCGTGATCATGGTTAGTTTCAAGAACGAGTCATTACAAATTTATAAAACTTATCACACGAAAAATCGACGATCAAGTTTTTAGTGCCGTTGCTAGGGACTAAGATATTAGGAACGCTCAATTTTTATTACTTTAGCCATTTATTTTCTTGCAATTTAACTTTAACTTTTACTTTACTAATTTTCTTCCTTTTTCTCCTAACAGGTTCTTATAGTTTATGACTAGAAGAAACCCGTCAGGACCATTTCTTTTTGATGAGGAAATTGATCGTACAGCTCGTAGAAACTGATGAGAAATCAAGCGCAGCTTAAGATACACAGAAGAAGAGCAAGAGGACAATATCTCAACTATTACTGAAGAGATGGCTGAAAATCAAGACAACCCACTACCTCCAGCTATACCCGCTGAATTAGCAAATCAGAATCATGCTCCTCGTACTATGTATGATTATGCTAAACCTAATTTTACATGAACTGAGTCAAGTATAGTCAAACCTGCTATTGCTGCAAATAATTTTAAATTGAACCCTAACACGATTCAGATGATACAGCAATTTGTTCAGTTTGATGGTTTGCAGGATGAGAACCCCAACACTCACTTGGCAAATTTTCTACAACTATGCGACACTTTCAAAATTAATGATGTTTCTAATCATTTCATTCGCCTTCGTTTATTCCCTTTTTCATTGAGGAATAAAGCTAAACAGTGGTTGAACTCACTACCACGAGGGTCCATTACCACTTGGGAGCAAATGACCGAAAAATTTCTATTAAAATATTTTCCACCAGCAAAAATAGCTAAGTTGTGTAATGATATTTCTTCTTTTGTGCAGATGGACTTAGAAACACTTTACGATGCATAGGAGAGATTCAAGGACCTTTTGCGAAGGTGCCTACACCATGGGTTACCTCTATGGCTGCAAGTTTAAACGTTCTACAATGGTGTGAACCCTTCGACAAGACAAATGATTGATGCAGCTGCTGGTGGAACCATTAATAACAAGACACCTGAAGAGGCTTCTGAATTCATTAAGGAGATGTCACTGAATAACAGTGGCAAGTCATGAGGACTAAGCCAATGAAAACAACAGGCGTTTATAACATCGATTCGGTCACCATGTTGTCAAATGAAGTAGAACTTCTGAATACAAAAATTGATGGTTTACTTGGTTCTACGCAGGAACATCCAGCGATGAGGTGCGATTCAAGTGGAGGAGGTGTGCCTACAGAATACCCACCATTCAATCCTACAACCGAAGATGAACAAGTCAACTATGTGGGTAACAATAATTTCAGATCTTAAAATAACCCATATAGTAATACTTATAATACAGGTTGGAAGAACCACCCAAATTTCTCTTGGGGCGGTCATGGAAATCAAAGACCACAGAATCCTCAGGGTTTCTAACAGCCACCTTATCAATAGGAAAAGAAGCCGATCCTTGAGCAGATGCTATCCAAATTCATCTCGATGTCAGAAACTCGTTTCCAGAATACCGAGACAGCACTCAAAAATCAACAAACATCAATTTAAGGACTTGAAATCTAGATAGGTCAGCTGTCCAAGCTAATTTCTGAACGACCACAAGGTAGCTTGCCATATAATACTGAGCCGAACCCAAGGGAACAGCTCAATGCAATTGATGCTCAAGAAGGATGCGTTGAGGCTGAGCCAGAACCAAGGCAAGAAAATGTGGAAAGCAAAGGTGATGGTGAGGTAAGTCATAATGAAATGGTGAATGAAGAATACAAACCTCGTGTGCGATATCCTAACGCGACAAGGAAAGACCGCTCAGATGAACAATTCGGTAAATTCCTTAAACTTTTGAAAAAATTACATATTAACTTACTGTTTATTGAAGCTCTGTCACAGATGCCAAATGCAGTGAAATTTCTAAAAGAGCTTCTAGGAAACAAGAGGAAGTTGGACCAAGCGTCACACGTGGAGCTAAACGCAGTGTGCTCGACTATTCTACAGAATAAGCTACCCAATAAATTGAAAGATCTAGGGAGTTTTACAATTCCTTGCTTAATTGGTAGTTTAGATGTGAATAATACATTAGCCGATTTAGGGGCAAATATCAATGTCATGCCTTACAAAATGTTCTAATAACTAGGTCTTGGGAAACCTAAACAAACTAGGATGAGCATCCAATTGGCAGATAAAACTATAAGATTTCCTAGGGGTATCATTGAAGATGTACTAGTAAAAGTGGATAAATTCATATTTCCCGTTGATTTTGTTGTTTTAGACATAGAGGAGGAAACCAACACCCCTTTGATTTTAGGGAGGCCCTTTTTAGCAACTGCTAAAACAATTATTGATGTTGGCACATGTGAGCTTACACTTCGCGTGGGAGATGAAACGATCACTCTTCAAGCTCGTAATTCTAGCATCACATCGAACATTGAAGGTTCTGATCCACACTATCCTACTAAAACTTATAATATGACACAAAACTCACACGGCCGAGCACACGAGCATGTATAAGACCGTGTAGAAACAGGGCAAGATTTTCCCAAAACATGGGTGACGATAAATCGCCACGGCCATGGGACATGGCCGTGGGCGAACTTGCCAAAACAACACGGGCGTGCGACACGCCCGTGCCTAACACCCGTGGGTGGTCCTGCCAAATTAACACGGGCGTGGAGATTGCATACACGGACGTGGGTGAAGCGAGCCACATCACACACGGTCGTGCGTTACGATCATAAAGCCACACGGCCAAGACACAAGAGCGTGTCTCAAGGCCGTGCGATGAACTTTAACTCGTGAAAAACACAGACTGGACACGACCCACACGGGCGTGTGAGGTGGCCGTGCCACCTACAAAATTAGACTATTTGCCTTATTTTTATTGTTATTCTTAGTTTTTATTTATTTATTTGATTCACAGGGCTTGCCTTTATGATTATTATCAGGTTATTTCTTCCTCCGAATCAAGCCTTACCTTCAGTTCTATTGTCAATTCTCGCTAACGCCAAACTAGGACATTCATTTAGTACTTAGGAAGTTTTAATTCTCTCCCTCTCTTATATTTTTCTATATATCTATCCTTGTACATTTAGGGCAATATACATCTTAAGTGTGTGAGGGGTAATCATTTCATTATATGAAAATCCCTGAACAGTGCTTTGTTCTCTTGTGAATCTCTCATATCATATTTAAGTTGAATTTTGATTGACTGATAATTTTGATTGATATATCTTGAATTAAAACATAGGCATTCATGCATTGATTGTTAAACTTTAAGACACTAGAAAATCAAGCATGATAAGTTGATTTTTAAGAATTTAAAATTTTAGGTTGTTTCCCTAAATTTAGGTATTATCTTGAATTGAATTCCACAGATTTAAGCATCAAAAAGCCATAATTTTTGTGAGATTTTTGAGCCTTTTGAGCATCTATTAATTCTTTCATGCTCACTTCTATTATTGCTTTGAGTGTACCAATATTGAACTGTTGTTCCAGAACTTGTCTGATCATGCATGTTGAGACCACACTATTTGATTTGATATGTCAAGATGATAGAGGCACTTAGGATTAACCCACTCATGCCATGAAAAGCCTACCTTCACAATTAACCCTTAGTAAACCCCGTTGAGCCTAACATGCCATTCATTGTATTACCCTCGATATTAACCCTTAACCCATTATTGTTGAAATCCCCTTAAATTAATTCGATCCCCATTTTTGTCGAGAATTGAGTTGGATAAATTGCTTAGCTATGTCTTGTTCTTAATAATTAATGTGTGATTATTTAACTTGTTCTTAAAAAAAAACATGTATACATATTAACAGTTATCTTTTGTTATAAGCTTTATTATTCAAATTTCATAGTCAGAAAAGAAGCTATGTTGTATGCAAGTGGTGATTAAATATTTTTCTAGTTAAGTAATTTTTCAGTTCAATCTCGATTCTAATCTTTTCTTTCAGCTTGTGACCACACCCCCTAACCAAGCCCCGTTACAACCCTTTAAAGACCTTTTGATTGATGTATCATCTCGATTTATAGTGGTGGAGATTTGATTTTTATGCAAGCTTATGGTAATAACTTTTCATATTGACTAATGAGTGCTAATTTCATTATCCTTAAACACTTCGAGTGATTTGAGTGAATCTTTAGTGAGGATGTTAAACTCTGTGAGGTTCCGAATCAGTGATAACTACTTAATGAAATGAGATGCCTAAGTTTTTCATGATTAAATATTCAACTTGGAATGTTTGAGGCTTTAATGTTCTTTTAGTTGAATTTTCAATGTATGATTACTTATGATATGATTTGAGATAATATTGATTGGAATTATAAGTTGAGGAAAAGGAGATTTTAACTATGATCCGAGGATTTTTGCTTGAGGACAAGCAAACACTTAAGTGTGGGGGTATTTGATAAACCGTAATTTATACATATTTATAACCCATGCTTAACGTATTTTATGAATGATTTCTCCTTAGATTTGGTGAATTCGATGCTCCTAATGCCTTAAGTTCATGTTTTATCCTTAGGTAAGCATAGGAGAGCAAAAGGAACGAGAAACGGGCCAAAAACGGAGAAAATGGGCTAAAGCACAAAATCAATACGGCCTGGACCTCCTCACACGGGCAGATCACACGGCCGTGTCAATCTGGCAGAATTAAGGCACAATTCACACGGGCAGCTCACACTCCCGTGCCAATCCAACAGGCTCGAACATGGCCTGAAGTAATCGCACACGACCGTGCCACACGGGCATGTCTCTGTCAAACCCTAGTTAAGCTTCATTCAGAAAAGGACAAATTTTAGGGCTTCTTAGGCATTCCAAAGCCTATAAATACACCCTAAAGGAGGAAGAAAAGGGAGACAGAGAATAGGGAGTAAGGAATTACTCTGAGGAAGCCAATTGATCCATCTCAGAAGCCGGAGCCACCATCAAGACTGAACATCTCTCCTCAACCTCCCCTTCAGGAGTTTTGGGTTTTCTTTATGTTTTGTAATGTTTATTATTCCGAGATGTATTCTTGTTTAGTTATGAACTAAACTCCTAAATACCTAAGGAGGATGAAACCTATGACTAAACATTGTTATTATTTCTGAATCGTATGATAAATATTTAACTTGTTCTTAATTACGTGTTATTAATTCTTGTTTTGGTATTTCAAGATATCACTTCAAGTTACTACTCTTAGTTAGAAGAGGAATAGACCCTGACTAAGAGTAACTTTGTCGTAATTAAGCGGAGTTGATTGTGCGCCTAGAGATAGGGTGACAAGATTTTGCCGAATTAGGGTGAAACCTAACAAGGGAATCCATAGATCGAGTTAATGCAACCTTAGGGTGTTAATTAGAGATAACTCTCGGTTATTCAACCTATGGATTAGACGTTATTAGTCTCGAAAGGGATAATAATATACATTAGGGATTTCTATGGAACAAGTTGAATGAATAAATCGTCCGGTTCGGAGCCAAAATAACAAGTAAGAGTCTAGTGGATTTTTCCTTAGGTATTGTCTCAATCAATCGTTTTCCACAACAGTAATTTCCCAATTTCTATTTTCTGCAAGCTCTTAGTTTAATTAGTTAGTCAAACCAATCCTCTTTTATTCGGCTAGATAATAAAAAGACGATCATTACTACTATTCATAGTCCTTTAGGTTCAACAATCCGGTCTTGCTAAAGCTATACTACTGTTCGATAGGTACACTTGCCTACATCGTGATCATAGTTAGTTTCAAGAACGAGTTATTACAAATTTATAAAACTTATCACACGGAAAATCGACAATCAGAGTATGACTGCATAATAGAGTTTCATCCCAATAAGACCAATGTGGTGGCTGATGCTCTCAGTCATAGAGCGATGACTGATTTGATGGCGATGTTCGCTCGTCTTAATTTGTTCGATCATGAGGGTTTGTAGTTGTAAGTTAAGTCAAATTGGATTGGGCAAATTCGAGAAAATAGTTAGGGAATGAGTCTCTGGGTCTACAGTTTCATCAAGTTGAGAGTGGCAGTACTTCTGATTTTGGACTGAATGGGGATGGAGTTCTGTGTTTCAAAGGACGGGTTTGTGTATTGAACGATTCTAATCGTAGATAGTTGATTTTGAGGAAAGCGCATAGTAGCCCTTATGCTATGCATCCCGGTGGTAATAAAATGTACCGGGATCTTCGTGAGCTGTACTGGTGGCTGGGTTTGAAACGAGAGGTAATGGATTTTGTTCCTCATTGTCTGACGTACTAACAAGTTAAAGCTGAGCACTAGTTGCCTTCGGGTTTACTTCAACCTGTTAAGATTCCTTTATGAAAATGGGAACGAGTGACAATGGACATCGTTAGTGGGTTGCCCTTGACACCCACTAAGAGGGATTCTGTTTGAGTCATCGTGGATCGATTGACCAAGTTTGCTTATTTTATTTTGGTTCGGATAGACTATACTCGGCAAAAGTTGGTGAAGCTCTACATTTTTTAGATTGTAATACTACATGAGGTTTCAGTTTCAATAATCTCTGATAAGGATTCTCGTTTCACTTCTCAATTCTAGAAGAGCCTGCATAAAGCTTTGAGGTTGTGATTGGACTTTAATACCACATTCGATCCTTAGACTAATGGTCAATCTGAGAGGGTGATTCAGATACTGGAGGATATGCTTCGGAGCTATGTAATTGATTTCTAAGGTAGTTGGGAGGATTTTCTGTCGTTAGCTGAGTTCGCCTACAACAATAGTTTCTAGTCTAACATTCAGATGGCACCTTAGAGGCTCTGTATGGTCATAAGTGTTGTACTCTGCTATGTTGGACTGAGTTGGGTGAACGACGGATTTTGGGTCCTGAGTTGGTTTCCGAGATTGAAGATAAGGTTAGACTGATTTAGGATCATCTGAAGGCAACTTCTGATAGATAGAAGTCCTATGTGGATTTGAAAAGGAGAGATATCAAGTACGTTGTAGGTGACTTCGTATTTCTTAAGGTATCTCTGTCAAAAAAAGTTCTGCGGTTCGGTCATAAGGGCAAGTTGAGCCCTAGGTTCATTGTACCGTATCAGATTCTGAAGTACGTGGGACCGGTTGCTTATCAGTTAGAGCTACCTCTAGAGTTAGATTGTATCTATGATGTGTTTCACGTTTTGATGTTAAGGTGATATCGATCTGATCCCTCTCACGTTGTCTCTGTTGAGGAGATCGAGGTTAGATCGAACTTGACTTTTCAGGATGAACCAGTTTAGATTTTGGATTGAGATATTATGTAACAGCCCAATTTCAGTGAAATCGGAATAGTGGTTTCAGACCACAAATCCGAGTCCAAAAAATGAAATTATTTAAATTTCACAAAATGATAGGTATTATGATAGAAATATTGCATGAAAATTTTTATCGAAAAATTTTATCAATTATGTGTCTAATTGCAAAAAGGACTAAATTGAATAAAATGTCAAAGTTGAATTCTAGTAGTTATAAGGATTAAATAGCTATAGAATTAAGAGTGAGAAGTCCTTCTATGGCAATTAGACCACTGATGAAAAGCATATAGATATTTTTAATGAGTCATCCATAGAAAAATTGAAAAAGGTTAAGGACTAAATTGGAAATTGAATTAAATAAAGTATGATAAATGATTAAATAGAAATAAAACCCATTTTATATCATCATCTTCTTCATAAAATACATGGAAACCCTAGGAGAGAGAAAGGAAATTTCTCAAGCTTGATTTGGTAAGTTCTATGTCTCGTTTTTAGTGATTTTTATATTTTTGAGATCGAGAAAGCTTAATTTCTTTGTTTGGGTGATTAAATTGAAAGAAAACCAAAATTTAGAAAATTACCCATGGATGAATATGCTGTAAATTGAAATTTTTTAATAAAAAATGAAAGATTGTTGATAGATAAACCACTTTTACAAAGTGATTTTTAGTGAAAGCATGTGTAGGGATTAAATTGCAAAGTAGTGAAATTCTTGGAAAAATTCTAAAATTTATGAAATACATGTGCTATAAAAGTTATATTGGAATTTTGAATAATCTTGGAATAAGGAGTAAATTGCATGAATTTCAATTTCCGAGCCTAAGGACGGAATTGAAATTAATTAAAAGTTTAGGGGCAAAATGGTACTTTTGCCTAAAATGTGAAATGGGCTTGATTGAATGTAAAAATCATAGAATTTGTGATTAAATTTATTTATATAGATCTGGAAGTTTCGAACAAAGAAAAAGATCGAGGGAAAGAAAAAGTCTTGGATTAGTAGATATAATCAATTGTCAAGGTAAGTTCGTATAACTAAATTAAGCATCTAAATGTGTTGAATTGATTGTTGAATTAAGTGCCTCATGACTTGTAAATGGGTATGTACATGTAATAAACCAATGTTAATTTGTGATTTACACGTAAATGATGAAATATTACATGAAATCGTTTGAATATTAATTTTCGATTGGACAAGTGATTACCGTGTATATGAGAACCTGCATATGTTGCAGTAAAGGTTGTTCTGAAAGGATAATCCTTTGATCTCATCACGAAAAGGGATGTGACCCGAAATGGTGGTATTGAAAAGGAAAGATATACTTTGTGTATACCACTTGAAAAGGAAATGTACACTATATGTGTACACTTGAAAAGGTTACGTACACTCTGTGTGTACAAATTGAAAAGGGTATGTACACTTCGTGTGCACCACTTGAAAAGGGAATGTGCACCTCGGGTGTACAACTAGAAAAGGAAAGGCCCATCGGAAATTCAAAGATTCAACGAAAATGTATGAACAAGTTAAATAACAAGAAATGACATGATGAGCTCATCTATGCAAAATAATGTTTTTATACTAACCAATTTGGTTGAATGATTGTGCATAGGCCATATTTGCTAGTCTGCTAAATTGATAGATAAATTGCCTTATGTATGATTTACTTGTTATATATGAATGGTAAGTGTAGTTGGTTATATGAACTTACTAAGCATATAATGCTTACTAGGTTTATTTTTCCCTGTTTTATAGTGCTCGAAGCTCGTGAAGGTTGGATTGGGTCGGAGCTATCATCACACTATCAACTCCTTAATTTTGGTATAAACGATAAACTCATTTTGATATAATGGCATGTATAGGCTAATGAGGCCAAATGATGAAG
The DNA here is from genome assembly GCA_025698475.1 of Gossypium anomalum. Classification (NCBI taxonomy): domain Eukaryota; kingdom Viridiplantae; phylum Streptophyta; class Magnoliopsida; order Malvales; family Malvaceae; genus Gossypium; species Gossypium anomalum. Next base: position 8,947,421 of record CM046965.1, on the reverse strand, counting down.
TAACATGTTTGTTTACAACCTAGCCACTGGAATGGCTAGTAATATGTATTTTGAGGTAATATAGTATGTTCATGTTCAACAAGATACGAATCACCTTTCATAAAACATAATTTACAAACCAATGTAAAAGTAAGCTTCAAGGTATGGTTAAGAGTTGGAAATGTTAGATTGAATAATGGAAATTGGTTGAATTGGCTGGTATATGTATGTAAGTTTTTATGCAGGAAAATGGTTAAGCTTGGGTGAGAAATAGGGCTAGGAAATGGCCTTATTTCGTCCACACGGGTAAGACATGTGTCTAGGCCGTGTGTGACGCACGGATAGCCCACGGGCGTGTGAAATGACTGTGTGTCCCCTGCATCCTTAAATATGAAGTTAGGATAGTACACGGGCAAAAGACACGGCTGTGTGAAGGACACGGGTTTCAAGCATGGTCGTGTGTCAAAATCATGTGAAAATGGCTTAAAAATGGTGAAAAATCAGTTTACCACACGACTTAGCCACATGGGCATGTGCCCAGGCCGTGTGCCCTTTTGATACTTAAGAAATTGCAAGTCAAAATTCCACACGGGCTGGCCACACGGCCATGGGATCCCCATGGGCTGGCCACACGGCCACGTCCCAGGCCACACGGGCGTGTGCCCCTATTTTCAAGGTAAAATTTTTAAAGTTGCCGGTTTAGTCTCGAACTATTTCGAAAACATGTATTGGGTCCCGTAGGCCCATATTAGGGACTTTATGGTGAAATATGGAAAGTTTTGATTTGGATTGCAAATTTATGACTCGGTTTTGTACAAATGCTAGTGTATAAGTCCGGTAATGCCTCGTAACCCTATTCTGATGATGGATACGGGTTAGGGGTGTTACATATTAAAGTTCTAAGGGGGAAATCTATTCCATTGGTAAAGGTTCGGTGACTGAATCATGGCACTAAGGAAGCCACATACGAACCTGAGGACTTGATACGTTAGCAGTATCCGCATCTGTTTAGATCAAGTAAATTTCAAGGCTGAAATTTCTTTTAAAGGGTAGAGTTGTAACGCCCTTAATAATTTAAGTCTGCTTTTGTAAAGTTGGCACAAATGTGTATCTACTTCAGTAGTTAAGTGTTCTGGGTGTGTGTTTGAGGTCTTGGGTTCAAGTCTCACACTTGCAAATTCTGTTATTTTTCAACCTAGCCTTATACTTGTTGGGTAGGCTTTTGTAATATTATTTGTAAACAGAATGAGCCTGTTGATTTGAGTGGTATGAAATTAGTGGGTTGAAGGTGCTGTGTTCGAATCCCTGTGCGAACGTGAGTGCTAATTTTTGTTCCGGTTGTCTGTTACAGGTTCAGTAGAGTTGGGAGTCTAAAGTAGTTGGATGTGGTTAGTGGAGAGGATATTATGGGACGTGGTTGTTAGTGGGGAGTTGAGATGTTAATCAAAATTAAATTGATTATCTTTTTATTTTTTTTCTTTTTTTCAAAATTTTCTCTCTTCCCAAAATTCTAACGTTAGTTTTATCTTTTCTCTGCCACAATGTTCTTTCTCTTCTTTTTCCTACAATTCTTTTCATAATATGTTGTCTTATTATTGTATTTTGAAATTTGGTGTTCATCGTGCGATTCTTGTAAGTGGGGTTTTGTTTGACTGTAGGTTTCAATTTCTATAAACTGATTGGGATTATTCTTTTCGTTGGAATTTCAATAATGGGGTAAAGTAGGAAGAAAATAATTCTTTGAGAACGTTTTGCGCAGGAGTTGACGGGGAACTTGTGGTTAGCACTTCAACGGCCTAAACCATTAGAGTAGTGATTTTTATTGGCGGTAAGTTTTTTTCTGCGGTTCGATTTTTCATTGTGGATTTCGCAAATTGTCTGCTAATCAGTCGTTGGAATGCTATTTTTAGGTTTTGGTGGTTTTGGGAGTGGTTTCGCATCAAATCTGAACCAGGTGTATACCCTAAACACAAAAAATTAAAGTTTGGTAAAAGTCAAAAATTGGGTCTGCCGATGCCAAACAAGCGTATTGCTCACCATGTACGAGACACGACCATGTGACTAGCGAAGGTGTGGCCCTGCGCTTGACACAGTCGTGTGACAGTGTGAGTGTGGTCGTGTGGGCCACATGGGCTAGGCCATGTTAGGCATGTGGGCCCATACGGGCTTACTACACGGGCATACGAGTTTTAGGCTAGGCCGTGTGGGCTACACGGGCGTATGGGTTTTGGGCCAGGCTGTGGGCCACACGGGTAAGGCCATTCTAGGCATGTGGGTCACACAGGCATGTGGGCCCAAAATTCTAAAATTTTTCCTAGAGTCGCACGGGTTATTCCGATCAAATATGGACCTACCATAGGGTCGGTAAGGGCTAACCAAACCCTATTTCATGTGATCTAATACTCTGATAGTCTGATTTGAGTAGGAAACTGATATATATGCCTGACTGTACTGTTAAGCATGTTAAGCATGTTTATTCTGTTATTTTTGTATATGTATTCTGTATCTGTGTTTGGGGTGGGATTTTTATATGTGGATGAAGTGATCTGTACGGTGACCTTTCGCCTATATTCTGGCAGCTTGACTGTATATTATCTGTTATGTGTCGCATCAACACTATATGGTGTGTAAGGATAGGTGGGTGTTTTTAACCCCACATGGTGTGATGGGATGGACGGAGATGGTGTGTAAAGGGCGGGGGTAGAATTCTGTACGTCTGATCTGTTATCTGATTATGATATTTGTTACTGTTATGGACTTAGGTCCGAATCTATATCTGACTGTATATGAAATTTTGTGTATGTTGCATGACTATTTCTGTTGGGTTACACACTGAGTTTACAAAAACTCACATTTGTTTGTTAGTTCTGTTCAGGTAATCCATAGACTTAGACGGGTCAGTGCGACGGAGGCTTAGCGGTGACCACTCGACAGAGAACTATTTTTATTTAGTAATATCGGTTTTATTTTAAAAGCTAGTTTTTCTTAAGAGTTTGTAATTTTTAGGACTCTCTGGACTGTATGGTTTTAACTTTTGGATTTAAATTTTGTTTTGCTTTCTTTTATGCAACATTGACAAAAACACTTGACGCAAACAAATGGTTTTAACAAATGGTTTTTTGGAAACACGAGCTTGGTTTCGAATAAAACGATTTTCAAACTTCCGCTGCAAATTCTTGATAACTTAAAATGGTTTCAAATAATATTATAAACTCAAGTTTTTCCTGATATTAAGACTCTGATTGGTAAACTAATAAAACGATACGTTTTAACTTAAAAGATATAATTTAAAACCCTTCTTTCGTAACACACTCAGATTCAGCTATAACGTCTAGGCTGGTTTAGGGGTGTTACACCTATTCATAGGATTGCTGATAGTGTAACGCCACATCCCATCCCCCATCCATGAAAATGATGCAAATGGCCAAGACAAGAATAAAGTAGAGGGAGTAATAGTTTAGTTACAAGTTGTAGACCTTGTTGGAATAATTGGTAGCATAACTTGTACAACAAGTAAAGAAATGCCAAAGGGGGAGTGCATTACTATTATTAAGAGGAAATAAATCTCATAAATTTTATGTTTACTATGTAACTTATCTAATTACATATTGAGACCTTAATATGATATTGCTTGGAACTAACAGAATGCTTATTGCTCTTTTTGTTAGACTAGTTTAATGCATGATAGTTTGATTAAAGCATTACAATAGGAGTATTTTTATGTTGTAGTAGATAAGGAATTCAAAGGAATTGATGCTACCACAATAACAACCAAATCTGAATAAAGGTGAAAATCTCATTGATCTAACGAAAGCCTTCACCTAGTGTATTGCTCCCTTTGATTTCTTTTGATAAGGGTGAAAATAGTAGAATAGATGTTCAATGTCTTAAGAGAATAGAAATATTATAGTATAATTATGATGGTTAGAGAGATTTTTTGTGGTTCAAATCTAAGTTTTTGTTATTTGAAACTTTGGCATGTAGGGGGTATTATATTATCTTTCTGGCTAAGATAATTAGTTGATTATGCTTCAAGTTAATTGTTGAAATTTCTTGTTTTTCCTATATGTTTTCTTCGAAGGTAAACTATGGTCATTTTAAAATAAGGTTTGTCCTATTTTGGTCATTCTATTTTTTCTTTTCTCAATTTAGTGACTGGGACATGCAAACTATAAGTCCCTTAGTCAAATGCACGAGGCAGGTTTGGTTGAAGAAACAATTAGTGTTGAGAAGCAAAATGGTATCTATGAAGTCTGTCAACTTGGGAAGCAGGTGAGGTTACCATTCCCAGTGAACAAAGCTTGGCGAGCTTAAGAAAAAGCTATAATTGGTGCATTCTGATGTATGTGCACCCATGAAAACACCCTCATTAAATGGGTGTAAATATTTTGTCTTGTTCATTGAAGACTTTAGCAGATATTGCTAGGTTTATTTTTTAAAGTAAAAAATTAATGTAGCTGAAGTGTTTTGGAAATTTAAAGTATAAGTTGAAAACCAGACCAATTGCAAGCTAAAGAAGGTCAGGTCTGATAATGGAATCGAGTACACTTCAGATAAATTCCAAAACAACTGTGAAGCAACTAGGATCCATCATCAGCTCACTAATATTTACAGTCAGCAGCAAAATAGAGTATGTGAGAGGAAGAACAAAATAGTGATGGACATGGCGAGGTGTCTATTGTTTGCAAATAAGTTGGAAAAAGAGTTTTGGGCTGAAGCAGTAAACACAGCAGTCTATTTACTGAATAGGCTACCATCTAAGGCTGTAAAAGAGATGACTCCATTTGAAACATGGCTTGAAAATAAACCCTATACTTCTCACCTAAAAGTTTTTTGCTACGTCTGCTGTGTTCATATTCCACAAGTGAAAAGAAGTAAGTGAGAAAGGAAGTCGTGCTAGGTATATTTATTGGGTATAGCAATAATAGGAAAGGCTATAAAGCTTATGATCCTTCCTCCAAGAAAATTTTGGCGAACATGGATGTCATGTTCAATTAAGGTAGAACATGGAATTGGGATGCTACTGAGGCTAAGCAAAGAATGGATGAACGGGGTTTGTAAAATCATTATGATGATATCAAGCTGGGGTCACAGTCTAGCAATGAGATAACTAATACAGAATACAACGACACTCTAGTAAGAGGCATGCGATTGATTGGGGAGATCTATCAGCAAGTTGACGTAGCACTACTTGAACCTGCGAGCTTTTAAGAAGCTAAAGCCATTAAAGGCTGTAAAGAAGCCATGTAAGAGGAGTTGAATATGATTCAAAAAAACTAGTCTTGGGAGCTCGTTGACAAAAAGGTTATTAGCGTTAAGTGGGTATTCAAAACCAAACTAAATGATGATGGTTGGCTCAATAACCTGAAGGCGAGGTTGGTTGTGAAAGGGATTAATCAGCAGTGTGGAATTGATTAGTAGGAGACTTTTACACCAGTAGTGAGGTTGGACATGGTTAGACTATTATTGGCATTGGCAGCACAGATGGGTTGCAACTGGATGTCAAATTAGCCTTCCTAAATAGCTACTTGCAGGAATAAGTCTATGTGGAGCAACCTCCTAGGTTCGCAGTTAGAAGAAAAGAAGAGAAGATATATAGGCTAAAGAAAACCCTATACGGTTTGAAATAGGCTCCACGAGCTTGGTATGCAATGATAGATTAGCGCTTCGCGAGTTTTGGATTTGAAAAGAGCACTAACAAACCTACCTTGCATGTAAAAAAGGTTGGCGAAGTCACTTCATTAATCGTTTCCTTATATGTTGATGACCTGTGTAACGCCTCTAACCCAAATCTGTCACCAGAATAGAGTTACGGAATATTACCAGAGTTACCGATTTATTTATCAGATATTTCATTTCATCTAACGTTCATATTTGGAACTAATTAAAATAAAAAATATTTTCCCTTAACGTACTTATTTTTCTCGATATGTTTTACTTGAATTTATTACTCGTCTCAATTTAATTAAATTCCTTGTATCAACGTATCAAAGATAATCACCTATTTACATGTCATGATAAATATCATTCTCTTGCCATTTCTTCATAAACATAAATCATGTAATTCATTATATCGATATTTCATGCATTTAAAAATACAATTCAAGTTACACTAATTTATCTCGTTACTTGTTCATGTTTATAACTTCATTACTCCAATATCTTTTCTTTTCCACGTTCAAGTCTCGTATTCGAGTCATCTGGATATTTATAAAGAAATTTGATCGTCGTTTTCATTTATTTCATGTTCTAATACATTCAATTAATGCTCTAAACAAAATTACAATTTTACCCCTAAACTTTTAATTAATGACGATTTCATCCTTAGGCTAAAAAAATAAAATTATTGCAATTTAATCCTTATTTCCAGCCGTTATTCTTAAACAAATTGATAACAACCCATGAATTCTATAAAATATCAGAATTTTCCATAATTTTAACATTTTTCAATTTAATCCTTAAAACATGTTTTTCACCGATCTTGAGCTAAATTAATAATTTCATTCAATTTTGTAATTTTAAATAATATAATAATCCATTTCATGCAAATTGGTCATTTCTAACATTTTTAAAAAATTACCCATACAGTTTTACTTTTATTCAATTTAGTCCCTGAGCCTAAAATATTCAAATTAGCCATGTTAGATGAATATTCATACATATTTTCCTCCTTCTCCTCTCTGTTCCACATCCTTAATTTATATAACATGCTACAAGTAACAATATCAATAATTTCACTATTAACTTATATGTATATTCAAAACTGTCCATTTGCGTCATAGTCACTAAGTTATTTATATCTTGAGCTACAGAACTCAAAATTAAGATCCGCTAATTTTCCATGAAACTAGACTTACGTATATTCTTATCATAAAATTTTCAGAATTTTTGGTTTATTCAATAAGTATATTTTATTCTTTAAATTCACCCTTATTCTGCTGTCTAACAATTCCGACCCTTCTTTACTAAAAATTAATTATGTCATTGTACAGGATTCAAATGATATTCCCGATATTTCTCTTGAAAATAGACTCAGTCATAATTCTACGCATATAAATTTAAGCCCCTAATTATTTTTCTCTAATTTTTGATGATTTTCCAAAGTCAGAATAGGGGAACCCAAAATCATTCTGACCTTGTCTAACTAAATTTGTTATATCTCACAATTTACAATTTCATTTCCTACACCGTTTCTACTATGAAAAACAAGCTCAATAAAATTAATGTCATATTTTATTCAGCTCTAATTAGATTTCCACAATTTTTGGTGATTTTTAAAGTTAGACTACTGCTGCTGCCCAAAACTGTTTTAGTGCAAAATGTTAATTATTAAGTTTATAACACCCTTATTTCCTTTCTCTTTAATTTTTCCCACCACTTTCTCTTATTTCTCTTCACTAATATATCAAGAACATAGAACCATATATAAGAAAACTCTACTTTAGCTTCATTTCCATGCTTTTTCAATAATATCAAACTTAAAAATACATGGAAATCTTGATGTTCTTACCTTGTCTTATTGTTTCCAATCTTTAACTTGATTTTCTCTCTCCTCCAAATTCTATTTCTTGAATCTAACTTGATATACTACCTCCCCATAATCTTCTTGTCATCTTTCTCTCTTGATGGCTATGGAAATTCTTTTGATTTCTAAGTGAAAATCGTAGATTTTTTATGAAAGGACCAAATTGTAAAGGAAAAAAAAGTTTCTTTCTTTCTTTTCTCTTCATACGTTGGGCGCATGGGAAAAAGATGATGATTCTTCATCTTTCTTTCCTTATATGTACAAAATAAAATAATAAAATAATAATAAAATAATAAAATATTATTTAAAAATCAATTTAAAGTATTAATAAACTAATATCTATTTATTTAATTTATCTAAAATATCTCCAACGTCATCATTGTCTCTAGATTTCTCTCTCTTCCAATTGATCATTTTTCCCTTAGTGATCTTTTAAAATTCCATTCTTGATTCATCACTTAATTTGGTAAAATTACAATTTAGTCCCTCACAATTCTTCACTTATTCAATTTGGTCCTTATACATCAATTTTCCTTGGTTTCTAGATCATTCCACCCTTAAAATATTTTCACTATTAGTCCTTCAACTTTTCATATTTACACTTTAATCCCTCAAATTTTGAGTATTTACTCTTGGGCCACAAAACTTTTCTCACTTTTACAATTTAGTCATTTCTTGAATCAATATGTCATAATATACTTCCCAGTGACATAACTCAATTTTTTCCTCATCTTGTCACTTTATTTCCTTATTTTACTATATTAAGGATAATATCTTACTGTAGAAATTTTCAGGGTGTTACAACCTGCTTGTGATTGAGAGTAGCAAAGTCTTAGTAAAGGAGTTCAAACAACAAATGGAGAACATGTTCGAAATGTTAGACCTTAGAGAAATGAGATACTTCTTTGGGATTGAAATATGACAAGGACAAGAACAGATTTTCATGAGTCAACAGAGCCTTGCATTGAAGATTTTAAAGAGGTTCTGCATGGAAAAATTTAAACCAATCAGCATGCCAATTGCAATGTAACGCCCTAATTTTCTTAATTTTGGATTGTTAAATTATATCAAATAATTTAATTTGGTTTAATGGTTGAGTCCTATTTTTTGAATTTTGTTAATTTTGACTTAATCATTTTCCCTGATCATTTGACTTAAATCTTATTTTCATGCAAGTTATGTTAGAATCAGCTTGCTAATTTAGTGGTAAGGCTTTAGTTTTCCCCTAGGTCTTGAGTTTAAGCCTTGTTGTGCGCATAAGTCGGATCATTTTTGTTTCTTGATATCTATTAGAAATTGATTTCAATTTGAATTCTAAAAATTTGGTGGGTTGGATTATTCTTAGAATGTTTTATTTTTATTTCTAAAGTTATCAAAAATCCCTGAAATCACTCCTTCTTTTTACTGTCCTACTCCCACTTTGTTCTCACGTCCTTTTCTTTCTTTTCCTTCTTCTCTTCATTTTCTTCTTGAGTTTTCTTTTCTTTTATTTCTTTCTGTTGATTCTTACTTGCTTCCATCTCATTTTTCTTTTTTGATCATGCACGATATTCGTTCTTTCATCGTAGTTCAAGCATGGTGTAAGTTTCGTCGAACTATTTTTTGTCATTTTGCTTTTAAATTGTTTCTTGAACAAGGTAAGAGTTGTGTTAATGTTTAATCCTCGTTCTTAGTTGTGTTAAACATTCTTGTGGCTTTGGGTAGGCGAAGGGTGCGAGAATCAGAACCCTCTAGCGGGGTAGCTGCTGTTTCTACAAAGTAAGTGTTCAAACAACATTTTAGGGTCTGATTTTTATTATAAATGTGTTAATCTAGTGAAATATTAGGTAATTTGCGTTTGTTAATCGATACGTTTTGAATGTTGTATGTAGGATTCGGAGTGTGCTATTGTGTGGTTTGTTAGAAAAACCTGAGTGGAACTTGAAAAAACCTGAAAATAATCGCTATTTTTGAAACTGGCCAACATCACACGGTCATGTGCACGACATGACCGTATGGAGCACATAGGTGTGTGTGATTACACGGCCTAAACAGGTCCACACAGGTTGGCTTTTTGGGCTGTGTGGGCCACACGGGTGTGTTGGCCCTTTTTGGACAATTTGAAGGCCCGATTAAGGAACTTTAAAATTGACTCTGTGGGAATCTTGTATGCTTATACAAGCATAAAATTCGGTATGTTACACATGAAAGTGCTTAGAAAGCATGTTAAGTAGGTTTCACTTTTTATAGACTATGTGATAAGTTATGCTTTGTAAAAAATATTTGCTTAGGTATGCATGCCATACAAATTATGTGATATGTACATATGTTAATATGATGATGCATGTGCATTCGGGTGGGTTGATATGATGGAGGAAGTGTATTCTGGCAGTTTTACTGCAATTTTTGCGGTTAAATGGCAATTTCTGTCTGGCAGCTCAGCTACACTTAAATGAGTAACATATAGCCACATACCGATGTGATTGGATGGATGAACTGTTGTAGCCCTAATCGGTGTGATTGGTTGGACGAGATCGTGTGTAGCGGATGGGGGTAGGATTTGCTTTAATATGCTTTATGTTATGAAAATATGAAAATTCTAATATGATAATTGCATATGTAAATACTATAAGTAAAAATTTTGTATGTGGGCCAAGTCACACACTAGGCTTTTAGCTCAGTCGTTTGTTTTGTTTTATTTCAGATAATCCTCAAACTTAGGATTGAGTGGGGATTCTGAAGCTCGGTTCAAACATTTTGGTTTTACGTATGTTTTGGGTTTAATTATGGACATTTGGGCTTTTAATTTTGCTTCGGGACTTTAATTTTTATTTTGGTATTTACTTTGCAAACGTACTATTCATAATTGAATTTTTTTTTATCAAAACGACATAATTGATGAGAGGTAGTGTTTTTATAAGATAAAAACTCTAAAAGGTTTTTCGCTGCAAAGTTTTTGGAGATTTGATACGATGTTATACCATACAAGTGGTTAAGCGATTGGGTTTGTTTTAGTAAAATCAATAAAATGAAGTTTTTGTCAAAGTCGGCACATAATTTTTAGAATACTTATGTTTTTGATAATTTAATCTATTTTGTTTACCCTTGAATTAAAAAGAGCTTTTTTTTTTACAAAAATTAAGCGACAATATTTTTACGTAACAATGTAAGTTTCACAATCCGACCGTAATGTTTAGGCTGAGTTTGGGGTGTTACATGCATTTGGAGAAAAACTCAGCAGTAGCGAAGATTTTCAGAAAGTTGACGAGAACAACTATTACAGCCTTGTGGGTTGTTTATTATACCTAACAACAACATGACCAAATATTATGTACGCAGTTGGCTTGTTGTTAAGGTTTATGCACTGTTGCAATACCTCACATCTCAAAATGGCGAAGAGGGTGTTAAGATACATCAAAGAAACTGTTGATTTTGGTGTTTGATTTGTCAAGGCGAACCCGTTGAAGTTAATTGGTTACTCTGACAGTGATTGGGCTGGCTCGGTGGATGATATGCGAAGTACATCCGAATATTTCTTTTCACTTGGATCTGGGGTACTCTCTTGGAGTTCGAAAAAGCAATCGACGGTTGCTCAATCCACAGCTGAAGCAGAGTATGTAGCTGCAGCAGTAGCAGTCAACCAAGCAATTTGGCTGAGAAAACTATTTTTTACTTGAAACTTGTACAAGTTGAAGCAACACTTTTTTTTTGTGACAACCAGTCCACCATAATGATTGCAAAGAACCCAGTCTTCCATGTGAAGACAAAGCATTTTGAAATCAAGTGCTACTTTGTGAGAGAAGTTGAACATAGCAAAGAAGTGACTTTGATTCATTGCAGTATTGAAACTCAACTTGTAGACATTCTAACCAAACCACCTGGGAAGATGAGGTTTGAATAATTGAGAGATAAAACTGGTGTTCACAGCATGAAGGCCAAGGAAGAGTGTTGTAAGATGATCATTCGTGCAGCATGCATGACAGGTGAACTCCCCAGACTTGGCATACTCTCTAAGTTTGTCAAACTCTTCAGGAATAATGAACTAATCAAGATTGGAGAATAGAACATGACGGATAGACCAAATGGCGTACACATCTGTAAATCACTTGGCAGATAATTTTTGGGAGAATTCACAATAATTTGCGAACTCATTATTTTGGCAAATTAGTAGCATCTGGGTTTGAAGAGTTTGCGTGCAAGTTATGTCTTACAAGATTTAACATTTATTAACATAATATATTTGATATTTATTACTATAAAATCTTTGCTATTTCTTTTTATATTTAGGAGTTTTTCTTGTTATAAATACCTTTAGTACATTTTTCAAATATAAAGTGAGTGAAATATATAAAACTTTAGCAGACAATTTTTGTTGCTAAAATTCTCGTTCTTTCTTCTATGTAATTCTTTCCTTAATATCAAAATTCTAACAGTGCTCTATCGGCCGTAGCAACTTTGGTTGTGTAAATAGTATGAAGATTCCATGAAGTCATTAAAGATGAAGATCAACTTATGTGAAGATAAGAGATGGCTCCTTATCGACACTACATTAGTCTAGAAGTCACTATTTGAAGCCTATATATGTGGCTGGTTCATGGGATGTAAAGACTGTACTAAGAGCACCCTGTTTAAAGTGAAGAACTTTGTTGAGCACATTTTGTAATTCACCTTTTGAGTGATTTTGTTATTTACGTATGCATTTAATAATGATTTTCTTCTTATTTGGGAGTTCATTTGATCCATAAACGAATCTCCAATAATATGTTATATTATTTAGTTGATGAGATGAGGCAGAAACTTTCAGGATGGAAAGCAAAGACATAGTCGTTGGTTGTTCGTATCACTCTTGCATTGCAGTCGAACTATATTCGTAAAAGGGGTTTGTTTTTAAGTAGACAAAAAATAGGCAACTTCATATGGGGATCTTTCAATGAGAAAAGATGTATGCATCTAATCAAATGGGATGAGATCCGTCGAAATCAAGCTAATGATGGTCTAGGCATCAAAAGTTTGGATAAGCAAATAAGGCATTTTTTATGACGATTGCTTTTAATCTTGTCTTCCAGAAAAATCATCTATGCTCGGTGTACGGGCCCAATTTTGCCCAGCCCGTTCAAACAAAAGACCAAAAAAACAACAACAATGAGAACAGCCCATTTTGCATAAAGCCCAAACACTAAGCCCTAATCCGAACGGCCCGATAGGCCCAATGGCTAAACCAAGTTCCAGCCAAGCCTAACCCTAATCCCCCCTAGCGCCGTACCCCTCCCACGTGCATCGTCGGCGCGTCCAACGCCCGAGGTTTGGCTCCCCTTTGTCCCGTGGCGCTAAAATGGCCATCTACGACCCCATTGACCCTTATGCACCTGCAAAAATAGCAAAAAAGGAAGCAAAGTAGGAGTAGGGCAGAAACGAAACAAGAAAAACAAAAAACATAGGCAACAGCAAATCAATGGTATTTTCGGCTATAAAGCCCGAAATGAAAGATATTGTATGGAGAGGATTGGAAATATCAAAAAGATACACGAATATTGAAAATACACAAAGAAAGTAAAAAAAAAAAAGTGATTTCGAGTGCCTCTGTTTTCCCTTATAATGAATCGTTTTTTTTCCTTTTTTTAGATTCGGCATTTGTTAGCATAATAGAATAGAAGAGAAATGAAAAAGAAAACGAAGCTTTACCTTCGTGAATGCCATAAGACTTCTTCTTCGTCAAAATCGGAGTACGGAAGGGGTCTAAGGCAAAAAAAAAAAGCTGATCTGAGGCATCAGACGGTTTGGTCGCCGTGTATGGTGGCCAATCGGCTCCAGGGGAATGCTGGTTTTCAGCTGAAAAGTTGAATAAGGAGGCTAGGGTTCTTTTGGTGCCTGTTTGGTGGAACAAAGGCCTGGTTTGGCCTTTATGAGAAAGCAAAAACGGCACCGCATAACCAATGTCCCACTGCTTAACAAACGACGTCATTTGGAATCAAATGGCCTAACCCGATACGGCTCTTAACCCCTGGGATCCGCGTGTTCTTGCGATTAGGGGATATTTCCAACATAGGTCCTTCCCTTTTCACTCGGCATTCGAATCGGCCTATATTCACATTTATTTTTATTTTAAATTTTCCCTATAATTTATGTATGTTTGCATTTTGGTCTGTGCTTGTGTGCAGCGTTTTGAGGGTGTGGATTATTTCCAATTTGAGCCCCTTTGCATTTACGCGTTTTATTTATCGGTCATTTTTGTTATTATTGCTATATTTTCAGATTATCCCTTAGGTTCTGAATTGATTTTACTTAAATCCTTTTAGTCTATAACTTCCAATCTTATCGCTTATCTATGCAAGTGTTTTGAAGAGTTTTATTGGGTTGATATTTTGCTATTCTTTCATGTATTTTATTTTCTATATACATATATATATTCGTATGTACATGATCTTTTTTTTTAGTCATTATTTTGAATTCTTTTTGCGTTACAGCTATTTTAATATTCTTTTAATCTCTCGTTTAAATATTAATATATATATATACACGTATTCTTCACATCAAACTTAGTTCTATTATATACATTATTAACCTTACATCATTTTACGTTTATGATTTCTTTTAAACTTACCCTCGTATTGCATCGTATAATCCTATGTGATATTTTTAACTATCATTATATGTACATATATTTGTGGGCACCCGTATTTAATCTATACGTTCCTAAACTCGTGTGTTTTATACATATAGTTTTTCTTCTATATATATGTGCATGTTCTTAAATCCATTGTGTAACTTATAATAAAATTAATTCAGCCCTATACATATTATCATTTTTACGTTATCTTACATATACTTACTTTTAAATTTACATATATATATTAATACACTTATTACCTTAATAGATTTTTCTATTTAAAATACTTTTTGTTTTATAATGTGTTAAGTATTTTCTTTATGTATATATGAAATAATTTTAGAAACTTCACTTTTTAATTATAAAATTATCTTTGTATATCTTTGTATTAGACTGCTTTTGTGTTTATATAGTCTATTGTTTTAAATGTTTTGATGTAAGGATATGTATGATTTTCAGACCAACTTGAAACTATATATTATCATTAATCTCATCCTCTTTATAAATTTATATGTATATTTTTTATAAATCCATTTTGGGCGTTATTTTTTGTCATGCATTTCTATTATTCTTTTGCATCATATATATTTTTTTGTTATTATGTATTTTGTAAACCTTCAAATGAATTTGTGCTTAAAACATTTACATTTACTTTGATTCTATGATATTTCTTTCAATAATTATATATATTCTTAGTTTCTACGCAAATTTATCTGCTCATATTTTAAAAAAAATGTTCATTCTACGATATATATTTTAATGATTGCGTGTGTTTATTAAGCTTGTCTTTACAAATTTTTTATTTATTTATCTATCAATTCATCAATTCATGTAGTATGTGTCGTATACTTATCATTGTTCCAAAATGATTTGATTCCATATCGCTTCTTCGATTTACATGTTGTTTTGCACATCTAGTAGTAATCATTTTATGTTATGTCATGCATGTTGTTGTAGCATATCATTTGTATTCATTATTTTATTTGTCATGTTAACTATTCCTCATGTATGATTGAGATTGAGCTATAGTGTTTGTTAGTTGATTAAATAAATTGCATTGCCTCCACTCTTCCATTGTCGCGTTTTATGCGTACACATATTACCCCATTCATTGTTTTCTACTTGCTTTCTGAAATGTGATTTTATAAAACCCAAATTTATGATTAATTTCGTCTTATTTCAAATTAAATTAATACGTTTTAAGCTAATTTCACAATTATTTAAAACGGAGGAGATATTTGATATTTGACAATTCGTGGAATCGTGCCCTAACGTGTTGGGTTGCAATTTCTCGTTTGCTCGAAGTAATCGAAGGTCCCTTCAAAATTTCACTCTTATCTTCCGAAACCCTTTAAAACGAAGGCAATACTCGGTAATTGACAATTTGGGAATCATGCCCTATCGTGCTGGGTTGTGATCTCTCGTTTGCTCAAAACAATCGAATATTACTCTAGGTTTTCACTTGTGTTTATTAAAAACCCTTCAAAATGAAGGCGATGTTCGATGTTTGGCAATTTGAGAATTGTGCCCTATCGTGTTGGGTCGCGCTTTTTCATTTGTTCAAAACAATCAAAGATCTCTTCGGAATTTCACTCGTATTTTCTGAGGCGAAGCAATGTTTAATGTTTGGAAGTTCGAGGAATCGTGCCCTATTGTGCTGGGTCTCGATTTTTCGTGGGACCAAGTAGTCGGGCATCCTTTTGTAATTTTCATTTTATAAATTTTTGGACGTCAAAACAAGAAGATTTTTGACAACCAACTCGGGTTATTTAAACGTTATTAAAAAAGAACCACATTTCAAAAGCATTTTTTTAGACATGAGGATAGAATTTAATCGATTTGGTACCAATTTTGGGCGTAATGAGGGTGCTAATCCTTCCTCATACGTAATCGACTCCCAAACCCGTTTTCTCATATTTTCGTGGACCAGAATCGTTGTTTTAGTAAACCAAAAATGTTTTATTAAAATAACCGAATTCTTAGGTGATCCGATCACACCAAAACAAAAAGATCGGTGGCGACTCCATATTTTCTTTAAAAGTCAATCCCCGTTTTTCTTTAAATAAAAAAATGGTTTCGACAGCTTGGCGACTCCACTGGGGACTGAACAAGAGAGTCAAGCCATAAGATTGATTATTTTCTGTCCTTTTGTCCGAAGTTGAAAATTTATTTTGAAAATCATGTTTCTTCCGAATGCATTCGTTTGTATGGTTGTTATGGTTCGAGTCCCGTTGAATAATATTGCATTGCATTGCATGACTGATGTGGTCACACCTTCTAAGTGGGAGTAAGAAACTACGCTTTAGTGAGGTTTTCACCTCCGCACGGGCTAGTAGATTGGTTCTGGGCTACATCCGTACCTATGATTTCGTGAGATTTTCATCTCCGCATGGTCATAGGGAAATGTATCCCCCCGAACCGAACTCGATCTATATGAGCCTATAATGGGTGAAAATTGAGGAATCGGCTGGTTTGGGTACCTTATCTCTAGAACTAAACCGCATATAGTGAATCTTAGGAGCTATCCTTAGGTAAAGCCGCGTCGAGCCTTAGCATCCACCCGTGCATGCGTCATAATTATCGTTTATGTGCTTGCATTCTGTCACTATTATTTGATACTAACCTGTGTTTCGTTGTAATTGTGTTTTGCATGACATTGCATACTAAAGGAGGTGTTGATTCGTATTCAATTACTAAAATTAGAAAGTTTGTCATGGAGAATGAATTTCTTAGTAAAGTCGAGGATAATGCGGCCGTTCGTGCATGGTTAGAGAAGCTACAATCAGAGAAAGGGGATAGCTTGGCAGAAGGATATATATCAGAGTTGCAGGATTTCACTCGCATCAATGTAACACAAAATGAGCTGCAAGAGTTGAGAGATGTTTGGGCTAGTTGGGACGAAGGGACCAAG
This sequence comes from Gossypium anomalum, assembly GCA_025698475.1. Classification (NCBI taxonomy): domain Eukaryota; kingdom Viridiplantae; phylum Streptophyta; class Magnoliopsida; order Malvales; family Malvaceae; genus Gossypium; species Gossypium anomalum. The sequence continues at coordinate 8,930,420 of CM046965.1, read as the reverse complement.
CAGTTGTTTTATCAAAGTTATGGCGATATATTCTACTTGCTAGATATTAGGGTGGATAAACATCTATTCCGAGTTATGGTTCAGTTTTGGAATTCTGCTTATAAGTGTTTCACTTTTGGAGAAGTGGATTTAGTACCTACCATAGAAGAATACACTGCCCTGCTTAGGTGTCTGAAAGTCCAAGTTAGAAAGACTTATGCCAGAGTTTTTAATGGTCAGACCTTCGCGAAGAAATTGATGAGCATTTCAGGGATGAGCGAGCCTTGGCTCACTGCTCGGATTCAACAAAAGGGAGACAGCAAATGTATCCCTTGGGAGAACTTGCGAGATTTGGTTTTGACGCACCCAGATGAAAGAAAGAGAGTTGATATCTTCGCCTTGAGCATCTATGGATTAGTAATTTTTCCTAAGGCTTTAAGGCACATGGACGAGGCGGTAATTGACTTATTCGATCATCTTGAGAAGGGAATCACGCCTGTACCGGCAATATTGGCAGAAACATTTAGATCCTTGAGCACGTGTCAGAGGACGGGCGAGGGGCGATTTATTGGTTGCGCACAATTATTGATGGTGTGGTTTCATGGGCACTTTTGCAAGGTAGACAAGGTTTCTTATCGGGTCTTTTCTAAATGTTATTCCCCTTTAAGAGAAGAGGCAGCTATACAAAGGAGAGAGGATATCACGGAGAAGAAGTGGATAGAAATCCTCCAAGATCTCAAAGAGGGGGACATAGAGTGGAGAGTTTATTGGATGGTTTCTGATGAGATTATGTACCGATGCGGTAACTTTGATTGGGTGCTATTGTTAGAAATTTAGGAAGCTACCGGGTATACTCCATTGCTTGCATTGAGGCAATATAAATCAAGGCAGTTTGTACCCACGACCCATAAACTTGCTTAGTGTGAATTCTCTTTCAAAGGCGCCCACTATAAGAAGAAAGTTTGGGAGCTATCCGATGCTTGGAAGCAAACTCGTTGGATGAAAAGGTTAGCTGTCGGTGCCATGATAACACCCGAGTATGATGGATGGTTTAAGAAAAGAGTTAATGATAATGTTCCTAGGCCAAGCTTGAAAAATACTCGACTTACAATGGAACAATTACAAATCGCCCCGTCAGAATTGGAAATTATAAAGCAAGACTTCGAGAAGAAAAGTTCTGAGCTTGGAAAAAAGATCGAACAATTAGAGGAAGAGAAGATGCACCTAAGATTAGACGCTGATGTCCAAAGGTCAGAGGCTGAGAAGTGGAGAAAAGGGAAAACTAAGGCCGAAAAAGATCTAGACATCTTGAAGACTGACTATAAGAAGTTGCGCCTGTCTATGAGGACTGTGGGGTTAGGTAAGACTTCTGAACAATGGCGTCATGAAATTTGAGAGAAAAAGACCAAAGCTGACCGATGGGAAAGGAAATTTTTAGAGGCTCAGGCACGAAATGAAGATTCATAGAAAAGTCTGTCAGAAAGCAGAAATGAACAAAGTGAATTAAGGGCTAGAATAGTAGAACTCGAGAAATCTCTTCGTCAATACCAAAACCGTAATACCATAATGGAGTTAAGGGCAAGCTTAAGCAAGATAGAAGAAATGAAAGGAAGAATAGAAGAATTAGAAACGTCACTAAAAAACTGCGAGATACGAATTCAGTTTTTCGAGGCAAGTGAGGAGCGTTGGAAGGAGCAGCTTCATCATGCGCAAGACCAAGTCAGAAATAGGGATTACATTATGAGGGAAGCCATAACTCAGATCTGGGAGGTAGCTGATTATCTACAAGCCTTGGCGGTACAAGCAAACGTACTGAGCGCGAAGTACGAGTTGGAATCAGATCGGGGGCAGGATCTAGCTTTATTGCTTAAGAAAATTAGGGCTTTGAGCATTAGAGCGAAGTTTTACTTGTAACTCAACTTTATGTAAAAGAATTTTATTTTCTAGTGAAGTTTTCTAAAGGGAGTTGAATCAAAATTAATGCCTCCTTTGCATTCATGCATTTGCATTACATTACATCATATGCATTAAAGGCCATAAAAAGATTCTAATTAATTAAAAATATTTTAGTAACCTGGAAACCGACGAAAATCTCCAGAATACACATCCCTACGGTACGAGGAAAAAAGCTGAAGTAATGGATAAAAAGCTAGAGAGACTGGAACAAATGTAGAAAGAGATGCAAGAGCAGATGCAAGCACAAGTACAAGAATAGCTAGCTAAAATCTAGCAAGAAATGCGGGACCAAATGCTGGAGTCGCAGAAAAACATGATTGAAGAGCTAACCCGGCTGCTGACCAGCAGGCCAGACAAAGGAAAGGGCCCTATAGCCGATGCGGGAAATAACAATGGAGATTCCCTTTACCCCCTGGCTTTACCCCGGTGAACGTCCAAGCGCAGCATGAGACACATACGCAAAGACCATCTATTACTGAAAATCCTCTCTACCCCCTTGGTTTTACCCCGATGAATGCTTAAACACAACCCGAGCTACACATGCGAAGACCGTCTGTTACGATCAGGCCTCAACAATTTCAGGCTGATACCTCGATGCTAGTCAATTATCAAACGGGCTCAGGCTCTAATCCCGGGGATAACCCTATCCATCCTACCATCCCCAATTTGGATAATGTGGTAGAAGAAGAAAAAGTGAGAATGGGGCTCTCAAAAGAATTGAAGGATCGTTGTAAATGGTTAGAGGAAAAGTTTAGAGTGATGGAAAATGTTGACTATCATGGTGGGATCGATGCTAAGGATTTGAGCTTGGTCCCAGACCTAGTCCTCCCTCCTAAGCTCAAAATCCCAGATTTTGAAAAATATAATGAAACTAGCTATCCAGAGGCTCACATCACCATGTTTTGTCGGAGAATGGCAGGGTATGTTCACAACGAACAATTATTAATCCATTGCTTCCAAGACAGTTTGGTCGGGTCTGCGGCTAAGTGGTACAACCAACTAAGTCGCGCGCAAATCGACTCATGGAAAGACTTAGCACAAGCTTTCATGAAACAATACAGCCACGTGACAGACATAGCACCCGATCGAATCACGTTACAAAATATGGAGAAAAAACAAAACGAGAGCTTCAGGCAATACGCCCAGAGATGGAGAGAGGTGGCGACACAAGTCCAGCCACCTCTATTGGAGAAAGAAACGACTATACTCTTTGTCAACACTCTGAAAGCTCCATTCATCAACCACATGTTGGGAAGCACTACTAAGAGCTTCTCAGACATAGTAATGTCAGGAGAGATAATAGAGAACGCGATAAGAAGCGGAAAGATTGAAACAGGGGAAAATGTCAAGAAATCAGCCCTGAGAAGGAAAGAAAATGAGGTGAACAACACAAGTGTATACAATAAGAGTTATTCTAAGCCGGTCACCGTGAGCCAGCCCAGGGCAGTGACTACTAGCCATCAGGGCTCTGCAAGACAAGATTCAAACTCGAGGCCTAACACGAAAAGAGTCCAGTTTACGCCTATCCCAATGTCATACAAAGAACTGTATCAAAGCTTATTTGATGCCCATGTAGTGTCACCCTTCTACTTGAAGCCTATGCAACCCCCATTCCTGAAGTGGTATGACTCTAGTGCCCAACGTGAGTACCATTCGGGGATAATGAGGCACTCGATCGAGAACTGTACCGCGTTTAAAAAGTTGATAGAAAAATTTATCCAAATGGGTATCATAAAGTTTGACAACCCATCGGAACCCAACGTGGTAGGAAACCTATTGCCCGATCATACTAATAAAGGGATAAATGCAATAGTTGAGAACGGGGGCAAAAAGATCAAGGCTGATATAGCAGAAGTAAAAATCCCGTTGAGTTGGGTTTGGAAACAAATGATCAAAAGAGGTTTAGTCACACAAGATTCAAGAGAAAGGCCCGGAGAAGTAAGGAAATACTACGAGTTTCACGCCGATGAAGGCCATGACATCCAAGAGTGCGATAAGTTCAGGTCCATAGTGCAAAATTTGATGAACAATAAGGAGATGGAATTTTATGAAGAAGTTGAAGGATCAGAAGAATGAGAGGTTTACGCCTCAGGGGGAGAAATGATAGAAGGGGTCCAGAGAGTTACTCATCTAGTGGTAATCATATCGCGACAAAGAATCAGTGAAGTGGGAGTACCAATTGCGCCAAAGGTCATAATCCAGAAACTCGTTGCTTTCCTTTACAAAGATAACAAGAATGTGCCTTGGAACTATGACTGTAACGTGACAATCCGGGGGAAGGAGAACCCGACTTGCACTTCGGAGGAAGGTCAAGACGAAGGCTTCTATACACGAAGAGGAAGGTGTTATACCCCGAACACAAAGGTAGAACCAGCTAAAGGAAAATCTATGGTTGTTGAACAAGAAAAGGAAAAGACAACCAGACCTGAATCACCTGTCAATAAGCCTGTAACTGAAAAAGAGGCTAAAGAGTTCTTAAAATTCCTAAAACATAGCGAGTACAGTGTCGTGGAACAATTACACAAACAGCCAGCTCACATATCAGTACTAGCTTTGCTTTTGAGCTCAGAGACGCACCGCAGTACATTGATGAAAGTGTTAAATGAGACATATGTGGCGGATGATATCTCTGTCAACAAGCTCGATCGTCTGGTTAATAACATCAGCGCTGATAATTTTATTTTCTTCAATGACGATGAGATACCACCGGGGGGAATAGGATCTACAAAGGCCCTGCACATCACCACTAGATGCAAAGGACATACACTACCGAGGGTACTAATTGATAATGGATCGGCGTTAAATGTCCTGCCCTTGTCCACATTAAACAGGTTGCCAGTAGATAGCTCTCACATGAAAACATGTCAAAACATAGTGAGAGCATTCGACGGTACTGAAAGAAAAGTGATGGGAAGAATCGAGATCCCTCTCTTAATTGGCCCAAACACATATGAAGTGGACTTCTTAGTAATGGACATCAAGCCCTCGTACAATTGCTTATTAGGGAGGCCGTAGATTCACTCGGTGGGAGCGGTGCCGTCATCACTACACCGGAAGTTAAAGTTGGTAACTGAGCGTAGATTGGTAACGATAAACGCAGAAGAAGACATCATGCATCCGTTACCAGTGATGCACCGTACGTAGGCATAGACGATGAGGTAATAGATTGTTCCTTTCGATTATTAGAATTTGTCAATGCTACATTCATTGTTGAAGGGAACAAGATCCCAATGCCCAAAATATCCAAAACTACGAGGATGGGCCTGTGACTGACGATCAGCAAAGGAGCCATGCCAGGAAGAGGACTTGGAAGGTGACTCCAAGGAAGGAGCGAGGTACCAATGCTAAGGGAAAAACGAGACCACTTTGGCTTAGGATTTAAGCCAGATGTGAAACAAAAGAAGAATGAGTTGGAGAAAAACCAAGAAAGAAGAAGAGCACGTCTGCACGGTGAGAAGGTCAAATGGGAGCCGATGACCTTTCCTCATTTATCCAAAACATTCGTGTCAGGAGGGACTATTTACTCCAAAGGAAGATCGACATGGGAAGAGTCTACTGAAGAAATATTAGGAAGTTTGAGCATTAATGCCATATTTGAGGAAGGAACAAGAAACGAGGATCATATAGGCATTTGCCCATACGTTCCTGGGAGCGTTTTAAACAATTAGACCGCGGAGGAGATCCCTGTAACCTTTAAAATTAATTCAGAGTAATGTCTGAAACAAGCCTATTGCTCTAAGCCTAGGGGCAATAGAAATCCTTTTGTGAAATAGGCTTTTATCCAATATCGTTATTTCAATAAAAATGCACTTTTACGTACCATCTTGAGCAGACATTCTTTTATTCTTTCCTTTTCATTCATAATCATACCATACAAATAAATATTCTTAAATTCTTTTGTTCTTTGGATTTTTCTTCATTCCTATAATAGGTCCCTAGATATTAATGATATGAGTAACGTTACTATTAACTCAGTGCCTCTTTTTGAGCAAGATATTTGTGTGGAGGATTCTTAGGATTTTGAAGATGACCGAAGCTGTAACCTGTCTCCGAACTTGTTAAGAATGGTAGAACAAGATGAAAAACAAATTCTACCTCACAAGGAATCAATGGAAATTGTGAGTTTAGGAGAAGGAAAAGAGGTGAAGATTGGAGCCTGTATCGTTGTAGAGACAAAGCGAGACCTTATTGAGCTACTGCAAGAATTGAAAGATGTCTTCGCATGGTTGTATCAAAATATGCCCGGGGTGAATGCTGATATAGTGGTACACCGGCTCCCCATAAAAGAAGAATGCAAGCCAGTATAGCAAAAGCTCCGAAGGATGAGGCCTGATGTTCTCTTGAAAATAAAAAAAGAAGTCAAGAAGCAATTCGATGCCGGCTTCTTACAAGTGGTTAAATATTCAGAATAGGTAGCTAATATAGTCCATGTCCCTAAAAAAGATGGGAAAGTACGGATGTGCGTGGACTATCGAGATATGAACAAAGCCAGCCCAAAAGATAATTTCCCACTGGCGCACATTGATACATTAGTAGATAACACGGTAGGTTACTCGCTTTTCTCCTTCATGGATGGATTCTTAGGATACAACCAGATAAAGATGCATCCCGAGAACATGGAAAAGACCACATTTGTGACCATGTGGGGAACGTTTTGTTATAAGGTGATCCATTCGGACTGAAAAACGCAGGGGCGACATATCAGAGAGCAATGGTAACTCTGTTCCATGACATAATGCACAAGGAGATCGAAGTTTACGTTGACGACATGATTGCGAAATCCAGGACAGAAAAAGAGCACATACAAGTCTTGAAGAAATTGTTCTTAAGGTTAAGAAAGTTTCAACTGAAGCTCAATCCTGCAAAATGTACCTTCGGAGCCAGGTGAGGAAAGTTGTTAGGATTCATAGTCAGTGAAAAAGGGATCGAAATCGACCCAGATAAGGTCACAGCCATACAAGAATTACCTCCACCACGCACTCAAAAAGAAGTTTGAGGTTTCCTAGGAAGGCTAAATTACATCGCCCGTTTCATTTCACAATTAAAAAAGAAATGCGACCCAATATTTCACCCCCTTAGGAAGCTCAATCCAGGTGTATGGGATGAGGATTGCCAAAGAACTTTCGATAAAGTCAAGCATTACCTGTCTAATGCCCCGGTGTTGATGCCACCTTGCCCAGATAAACCGCCGATACTGTATTTGGCAGTGTTCAAAAACTCCATGGGATGTATGTTAGGCCAACATAATGAGTCAGAAAAAAAGGAAAAGGCGATATACTATCTTAGCAAGAAGTTCACTGACTGCAAGACAAGATATTCGCCAATCGAGAAATTGTGTTGTGCTTTGATCTGGACAACCCGAAGACTGAGACAGTACATGTTGTACCATACAACTTGGCTCATCTCAAAACTAGATCCTCTGAGGTACATGATGGAGTCAAATGCTTTGAACGGAAGAATGGCTCGTTGGCAAATTTTACTTTCTGAATTTGACATAGTCTATGTGAACCAGAAAGCTATAAAAGGAAGTACGATAGCAGACTTTTTGGCCGGTAGGGCTCTAGAAGATTATGAGCCTCTGAGTTTTGATTTCCCAAATGAAGACTTGATGTACGTTGCGACCACGGAAGAAGACTCCCAAAAAGATCATCCTTGGAGACTAAATTTTGACGGAGCTTCAAATGCTATAGGTAATAGAATCGGGGCAGTTCTGGTATCCCCAAATGGAGATCATTATCCCTTTACTAGTAAATTGGATTTTGATTGCACAAATAATATGGCAGAGTATCAAGCATGTATCATGGGTATCCGTGCGGCTATTGAACGCAAAATCAAGGTGCTAGAAATATATAGAGATTCAGCACTAGTGATCTATCAGCTCAAGGGCGAATGGGAGACAAGAGACCCTAAATTATTCAATTATCAAAGGCTGGTGCTGGAACTAATTAAGGAGTTCGACGATGTCACTTTTTACTATCTTCCACGAGATGAAAACTAGATGGCTGACGCCTTGGCAACTCTAGCTTCTATGGTCAAAGTAAATAAGCAAGAGGATGTGAAGCCTATCCAATTGAGTATCTACAAGGCCTCGGCATATTGCTGCAACATTGACAAAGAAAAGGAAAAAGATGATCACCCTTGGTATAAAAAGATATACTACGATATGTGCGGAATCGTGAATATCCAGACCAAGCGACTGAGAGTGATAAAAGGACGTTGAGAAGGCTGACTAGTGATTATGTCTTAGATGGAGAGATCCTGTATAAAAGAAGAAAAGATCAGGTACTCCTAAGATGCGTGGACGCTGTCAAGGCTAAGCAAATCTTAGAAGAGGTCCATGAGGGTGTGTGCGGAACACACGCTAATGGTTTCGCAATGGCCAGACAAATCATGAGATTCGGATATTTTTGGTCCACTATGAAAGAGGATTGCATCAACTATGCAAAAAAGTGTCATAAGTGCCAAATCTATGGGGATAAGATTCATGTACCTCCTTCACCTCTCCATGTTATGACTTCTCCATGGCCTTTCTCTATGTGGGGGATGGACGTCATCGGGCCGATCTCGCCGAAAGTATCTAACGGGCATTGGTTTATCTTTGTGGTCATCGATTACTTCACTAAATGGGTAGAGGCCACTTTTTATGCCAATGTCACGAAATCAGCAGTCAGCAAGTTCTTAAAAAAGGAGATCATATGTCGATACGGGATGCCTGAGAGGATCATATCGGATAATGCGCTAAATTTGAACAACAGCACGATAGCAGAAGTCTGTAGCCAATTCAAGATCAAACACCATAACTCGTCATCGTATCGCCCAAAGATGAATGGTGAGGTAGAAGCAGCAAATAAGAATATCAAGAAGGTTGTGGGAAAAATGACTGAGACTTACAAAGATTGGCACGAGAAATTATCATTTGCCCTCTATAGCTACCGAACGTCAGTTAGAACCTCTACCGGGGCAACGCCTTTCTCTTTGGTTTATGGAATAGAGGCAGTTCTGCCTATTAAGGTTGAGATTCCTTCTCTACGAGTGCTGTCGGAACTAAAGTTAGATGAAGCAGAATGGGTCCAGTCAAGGTACGATCAGCTGAACTTAATTGAAGAAAAGAGGCTGAAAGCTATTCGCCACGATCAAATGTACCAAAAGCGAATGATGCGGGCTTATAACAAGAAGGTTCACCCTAGAGAATTCTGTGAAGGAGACCTTGTCTTGAAAAAGATTCTCCCTATACAAAAGGACTTCAGAAGAAAATGCATGCCAAATTGGGAGGGGCCTTATGTGGTGAAAAAAGCTTTCTTTGGAAGAGCTCTGATCTTGATTGAGATGGATGGAAAAAACTTGCCTAACCCCGTGAATTCGGATTCGGTCAAGAAGTACTTTACCTAAAAAAAAAAAGGGGGAGAGGCCAAGGCGAAAACTCGCAAAAGGGCGCTTTGAGATCAAAGGGTTTTGAGTTAAAAACCCAGGAATGGGCAATTCAAATTTTGATCGAAAATGGGGCATATAGTGATTTTGTCTCCTCTGAATTAACAAAAAGGAGAGATATTACATCTTGGGACATCAACAAAGTACTCTGGGTCCTCTAAACACATATCAAGTTTTAAAGGGTCTCAAGAAGTTTTAAGCAGAGAAGCCCATGTTGTGATATCTGGGGCACCTATTTTCATTTTTTGTTCATTTTGTATCTTAGCAAAACTTGTCATCTTGGTTACCTTATTCATTTCAAGCTTTTTCTCAATAAAATTCCGTCTTGTCCATGGCTGTAATTTTTTTCAAGCATTTTTCATCGAAATAATGATTAATGGACTAATGACATTCGAAAGGAGTTCCGCATATCATTCTAAATTAATTTTAAATGATACAAGGACCTGAAACGGGATTGATTAGTTTGAATTACCCAAATGCAAGGGAACATTGGGTAAAGAATAACCTAAATCCTTCAAGAGATACCAACCGAAGAGAAGGACTGATTAATACGTCAGTGATAATGTCCTAATGAATAATGAGCAATGATACCTTAAGCCTTTCAAAAATGGATCATTTTCATTTCTGCACTCACATATCATTCATAACACATCTAGTTAGGAGCATTTGATTCATTTCGATCATAACATCCTAATTATTTGACATAAGCATCACATCTAGTAAGGAGCATTTGATTCATTTTGATCATAGCATCCTAATCATAGATACATGGAACCAATTCTATAAATCTTGCCTTCTTGAAGTTGCAGTGAAGCAGATTTAAACTACCATCCTATCTCCCTAAAGTTGTAGTGGAGTAGGCTGAATACTATAGATCTTGTCTCCCTGAAGTTGCAGTGGAGTAGATCGAAGACGAAAAATCTTGCCTTCCTGAAGTTGCAGTGAAGTAGATTTAAACTACCATCCTATCTCCCTAAAGTTGTAGCGGAGTGGGCTGAAGATTGTAGATCTTGTCTTCTTGAAGTTGCAGTGGAGCAGATTGAGGACGACAAATCTTACCTTCCTGAAGTTGCAGTGAAGCAGATTTAAATTACCATCCTATCTCCCTAAAGTTGTAGCGCAAAGAGGGTCAAGATTACTGATCTTGTCTCCTGAAATTCAAAGATGGAACAGATCGAAGACGCAGCGAATCTTGCCTCCCAGAAGTTGCATGAAGCTGCATTGAATCATGGCAAATCTTATCTTCTTGAAGTTGTAGTGAAACAGATTAAAGCCAGTAATCCTACCTCTCTAAAGTTGTAGCGAAATAGGCTGAAGATTGTAGATCTTGTCTCCCTGAAGTTGCAGTGAAGCAGATTTAAAACTACCTTCCTATCTCCCTAAATTTGTAGTAGAGTAGGCTGAAGATTGCAGATCTTGTCTCCCTGAAGTTATAGTGGAACAGATTGAAGACGGTGAACCTTGCCTCCCTGAAGTTGCAGTGGAGCAGACTGAATCATGGTGAATCTTATCTTCCTGAAATTGCAGTGAAGCAGATTAAAGCTATTAACCCCATCTCTCTGAAGATGCAATGGATTGCAGTGGAGCAAGTTGAAGTCACAAGTCTCATCTCTTTGAAGTCGCAGTGGAGCGAACTGGAGAGGGGCATGTCGAAGCTACTTGAAGAAAAGAAGCGTCAATGGAAGTCAAGACCCAACAGGTCCAGGCAAAATTGACACTCTTATGGTCTATGCTCCATTCCATTGTACGACAATGAGCAAATAGGGGCAGCTGTACGGGCCCAATTTTGCCCAGCCCGTTCAAACAAAAGACCAAAAAAACAGCAACAATGAGAACAGCCCATTTTGCATAAAGCCCAAACACTAAGCCCTAATCCGAACGACCCGATGGGCCCAATGGCTAAACCAAGTTCCAGCCAAGCCTAACCCTAATTCCCCCTAGTGTCGTACCCCTCCCACGTGCACCATCGGCGCGTCCAACGCCCGAGGTCCGGCTCCCCTTTGTCCCGTGGTGCTAAAATGGCCATCTACAACCCCATTGACCCTTGTGCTGCACCTGCAAAAATAGCAAAAAAAGAAGCAAAGCAGGAGTAGGGCAGAAACGAAACAAGAAAAACAAAAAACATAGGCAATAGCAAATCAATGGCATTTTCAGCTATAAAGCCCGAAATGAAACATATTGTATGGAGAGGATTGGAAATATCAAAAAGATACACGAATATTAAAAATACACAAAGAAAGTAAAAAAAAAAAGGTGATTTCGAGTGCCTCTGTTTTCCCTTTTTGTGAATCGGTTTTTTTTTTTTTCCTTTTTTTAGATTCGGCATTTGTTAGCATAATAGAATAGAAGAGAAACGAAAAAGAAAACGAAGCTTTACCTTCGTGAATGCCATAAGACTTCTTCTTCGTCATCAAAATCAGAGTACGGAAGGCGTCTAAGGCAAAAAAAAAAGGTCGATCTGAGGCATCGGACGGTTTGGTTGCCGTGTATGGTGGCCAATCAGCTCCAGGGGAATACTGGTTTTTGGCTGAAAAGTTGAATGGGGAGGCTAGGGTTCTTTTGGTGCCTGTTTGGTGGAACAAAGGCCTGGTTTGGCCTTTATGAGAAAGCAAAAATGGCACCGCATAACCAATGTCCCACTGCTTAACAAACGATGTCGTTTGGGATCAAATGGCCCGACCCGATACGGCTCTTAACCCCTGGGATCCGCGTGTTCTTGCGGTGAGGGGATATTTCCAACATAGGTCATTCCCCTTTCACTCGGCATTCGAATTGGCCTATATTCACATTTATTTTTATTTTAAATTTTCCCTATAATTTATGTGCGTTTGAATTTTTGTCCGCGCTTGTGTGCAGCGTTTTGAGGGTGTGGACTATTTCCAATTTGAGCCCCTTTGCATTTACGCTTTTTATTTATCGGTCATTTTTGTTATTATTGCTATATTTTCAGATTATCCCTTAGGTTCTGAATTGATTTTACTTAAATCCTTTTAGTCTATAACTTCCGATCATATCGCTTATTTATGCAAGTGTTTTGAAGAGTTTTATTGGGTTGGTATTTTGCTATTCTTTCATGTATTTTATTTTCTATATACATATATATATTCGTATGTACATGATCTTTTTTTTTTAGTCATTATTTTGAATTCTTTTTGCGTTAAAGCTATTTTAATATTTTTATAATCTCTCGTTTAAATATTAATATATATATACGTATTCTTCACATCAAACTTAGTTCTATTATATACATTATTAACCTTACATCATTCTACGTTTATGATTTCTTTTAAACTTACCCTCGTATCGCATCGTATAATCCTATGTAATATTTTTAACTATCATTATATGTACATATGTTTGTGGGCACCCGTATTTAATCTATACCTTCCTAAACTTGTGTGTTTTATACATATAGTTTTTCTCTATATATATGTGCATGTTCTTAAATCCATTGTGTAACTTATAATAAAATTAATTCAGCCCTATACATATTATCATTTTTACATTATCTTACATATACTTACTTTTAAATTTACATATATATATTAATACACTTATTACCTTAATAGATTTTTCTATTTAAAATACCTTTTGTTTTATAATGTGTTAAGTATTTTCTTTATGTATATATGAAATAATTTTAGAAACTTCACTTTTTAATTATAAAATTATCTTTGTATATCATTGTATATCTTTGTATTAGACTGCTTTTGTGTTTATATAGTCTATTGTTTTAAATGTTTTGATGTAAGGATATGTATGATTTTCAGACCAACTTGAAATTATATATTATCATTAATCTCATCCTCTTTATAAATTTATATGTATATTTTTTATAAATCCATTTTGGGCGTTATTTTTTGTCATGCATTTCTATTATTCTTTTGCATCATATATTTTTTTTGTTATTATGTATTCTGTAAACCTTCAAATGAATTTGTGCTTAAAACAATTACATTTACTTTGATTCTACGATATTTCTTTCAATAATTATATATATTCTTAGTTTCTACGCAAATTTATCTGCTCATATTTTTAAAAAAATGTTCATTCTACGATATATATTTTAATGATTGCGTGTGTTTATTAAGCTTGTCTTTACAAATTTTTTATTTATTTATCTATCAATTCATCAATTCATCAATTCATGTAGTATGTGTCGTATACTTATCATTGTTCCAAAATGATTTGATTCCATATCGCTTCTTCGATTTACATGTTGTTTTGCACATCTAGTAGTAATCATTTTATGTTATGTCATGCATGTTGTTGTAGCATATTATTTGTATTCATTGTTTTATTTGTCATGTTAACTATTCCTCATGTATGATTGAGATTGAGCTATAGTGTTTGTTAGTTGATTAAATAAATTGCATTGCCTCCACTCTTCCATTGTCGCGTTTTATGCGTACACATATTACCCCATTCATTGTTTTCTACTTGCTTTTTGAAATGTGATTTTATCAAATCCAAATTTATGATTAATTTCGTTTTATTTCAAATTAAATTAATACGTTTTAAGCTAGTTTCACAATTATTTAAAACGGAGGAGATATTTGATATTTGACAATTCGTGGAATCGTGCCATAACGTGTTGGGTTGCAATTTCTCGTTTGCTCGAAGTAATCGAAGGTCCCTTCAAAATTTCACTCATATCTTCCAAAACCCTTTAAATCGAAGGCAATACTCGGTGATTGACAATTTGGGAATCATTCCCTATCGTGCTGGGTTGTAATCTCTTGTTTGCTCAAAACAATCGAATATTCCTCTAGGTTTTCACTCGTGTTTATTAAAAACCCTTCAAAATGAAAGCGATGTTCGATGTTTGGCAATTTGAGAATCGTGCCCTATCGTGTTGGGTCGCGCTTTTTCATTTGTTCAAAACAATCAAAGATCTCTTCGGAATTTCACTCGTATTTTCTGAGGCGAAGCAATGTTCAATGTTTGGAAGTTCGAGGAATCGTGCCCTATTGTGCTGGGTCTCGATTTTTCGTGGGACCAAGTATCGGGCATCCTTTTGTAATTTTCGATTTATAAATTTTTGGACGTCGAAACAAGAAGATTTTTGACAACCAACTCAGGTTATTTAAACGTTATTAAAAAAGAACCACATTTCAAAAGCATTTTTTTAGATATGAGGACAGAATTTAATCGATTTGGTACCAATTTTGGGCGTAATGAGGGTGCTAATCCTTCCTCATACGTAACCGTCTCCAAACCCGTTTTCTCATATTTTCGTGGACCAGAATCGTTGTTTTAGTAAACCAAAAATGTTTTATTAAAATAACCGAATTCTTAGGTGATCCGATCACACCAAAATAAAAAGATCGGTGGCGACTCCATATTTTCTTTAAAAGTCGATCCCCGCTTTTCTTTAAATAAAAAAATGGTTTCGACACTCGGATACTTCGCACAAAATACAAATGGGTCAGAAATCTCCCTTTGGTTGCTACTAGGTTTTAGAGAGGTGTTTGTGAGGTATGGGAGGAGGTAAAGCAGAATATTATATGGAATGTTGGGGACGGAATGCAAGTAGATTTCTGGACGGATCAATGGGTGCCAGGCTGCGGTCCCCTATTAAATCACGTCCAGGTCCCTGTACTTTTTTATGAGATGCATGGCACTGTACGTTGCATGGTTAGGAATAGTGGGGAATGGGATTGGGGATTATTCACACATTTAATCCGTGATAACATTGTGCCTCGCATTGCAGCTATAAAGCCTCCATCGAGTATGGACCAAGATCTGGGGGGTTCTTGATGGTCTTGAAGTGGCTTGGTCGATGGGATGCAGGCAACTAGTGTTGTAGGTGGGTAACTTAACTGTCGTTAAAGTACTCAATGCAGAACTGGGGAAGGTGCAACTACTAGTCTTGGAAGAGCTATTCTAAACGTTCTCAGATGTGCATGGAGAGTGGAGGTAGTACATATTATTTACCGAGAAGCTAACATGGTGGGAGATGTACTGGCGAAGCTAGCAGCTGAGCATGGAGTGGGAGTCCAGATTTTTTCAGAAGCACAGAATGAAATACTGCATCTTCTGCAGGAGGACAAGAATGGCAGATCTATAAGCAGGAGTGTTCGTTTGTGATTTTTGGTTGTTCGTTTTTTATCGCATTTTCAAAAAAAAAAAAAAACTTCTATGAATAAGGTCTCATAAAAATAATAATGATTTTTGGTAGTACATATTTCGTTGTACGTGAATTTTATCCCATTTTTTCTTTTATTTGCGCTTGATATTAATTTAAACTTATTTTCTGGCTGTTTATTCGAATATGTATTTGTGCTGTGATCTCTTAAAATATTTACTATATTTACAGTTTTAGTTGAAAGGATAAATGGATTAATCCCAAAGCAAGTAGAACCATAATTAAACAATAAAGCATCACAAAAGAGAGAATACCTTAATTAACTCGATTTGATTATTATTGTGGAGAATTACAATTACATCAACAATTAGACCATTAAAACACTTAAAACTCAAAACCCAACAAATTAAAACATACAATTTTCTCTAATATCTTACCTGATAAACACTTTTACTATGTTTGTAATTCAGGATCAGAATTACAAACTACATATGATGCATGTAAAGTTCTTGCTTTTATTTAGCAGTGCAGGTTAAGGATGGTTTTTAAGGAGCTTTGCAGTAACCAGGAGGAATGGTTCCCGGTGGAACATCACAGCCAAAAGGAGCAGCTAGAGGAGGAGGATCTCGAACAGCTCCAGCAGGCCAAATTTGCATAAAAATCAGGAGTAGAACTACAGTGACGACTTTGCCAATGAGGAACAAATCTTTCATTCTTAAGGATTGTTTAGGGAATTAGTGACAATATACTTCGCTACTACAGCTGATATAAATCTACCAAGGTTGGGATTTTTGTGGGGTTCTGATATTGTAAGAACTGGCACCATGGCTATGGTTATATAGAAGATGAAGCGGAGTTGATGGCGAATTTACCATGTAATTTCTTCTTCTTCTTTTTTCTTTTTCATTTTATTTAGACCGACTATGGCTATGGTTCTACTATCTGGAAATCATAGACTTTGTCAATACCTTATTATAAGAGTAAAATAAAATTTAAAATTTTTTAGAACATAAATTATTTAAAAACTAAGCATATTTTCTAACCATTAATTTTTAACTACAAAATCTCTTTTGATTTTGCTTCCACTTTGCTTCGGTGACTTAGGGAATTTTTACGACAATTCTCAGTTTGCGAGAATAAAATTGACTAAGGCAGATTTGAACACAATAAATTGACTAAGACTACATGATTTTCTAGACGAAAGAACGTGATTGTGAAGTAATGGGTCATGTGCGTATCTGGATTTTCATGAATGTGCTAGAGATTTTGTTATAAATCTCACAGAAGCAATGACGAATTTAGGGGGCTAGCAAGGACTCCGGCCCCCCTAAATTTTGTAAAACTATTATTAAGTTCCTTTAAGTTTTAAATTTTTTATTTATTCTGATCTTATAATTAATGTTTAAAAAAGAACAATTTTATGTTTGGCCCCCAAAATTTTTTTAATTTAATTTCTTTTATAGAATTTATAGTTTTTTTTATAATAAATTTAGTAACATTTTTAGTTTAATTGGGTAAACTAATCAAAGTAGGATCTAAATATTAATTTGACAAAAGTAAAATTTAATGATTACAATATCTAAGTATAAATTATATCTAAATATTAATTAGGTAAAAATACAAAATTACATAATTATAATATCTAATGCAAATTGAGCATTTAATGTATTTTATTTCTCGAACCTACTTTGAACTTATATATTTCATAACAATATCCTGACCTCCTTTATCGACAATTCTAACTTCGTCCCTACATTGGAACAGCCTCACTTCACACTATATAAAAGAATACGTTTTTTAAAGAAAAATTAACTATGAAATCGCATTCATGATTCATGATTAAATATTCTGATATATATTTAATAATTTTTGTTATATTATATTCAATTATTCATACAATCGAGATAGAAAACATAAAATATAATGTTCGTACACAAATTATTATATCTTCCCCTAAAATTTCTTCATTTGAAAAATCCAAGTCTAAGTAAAAAATGATATTATAAACCGCTGGGTTTGAAATTTCATGTAAAATATGTTTCATTATCTAGACCTCTACCCGAGGAAAGGGACAATATCATTTGTTTATTAGTAAGTTGAAGCTTATTTGAATAAATATTAAAGGGGAAACCAAGTAATTTTAGGGTAAATTTATTTTATTACTCAAGTCCTTATATCATGTTCAATAGGCCTATTCAAACATCCACTATAGAACAAAAAATCTATAATTTGGATAGTATATTTCATCTGTATATATAAATTTTAACTCTAAATTAACTTTTAAAAATGATTAATTAAAATATTTTCTTTTAAATTTTAAAATTATTCTTAACTCACTTGGTATGCGCATTGTTGTCAATGCATAAGAACGTGAGTTTGAGTGCGCTGAAATGCATTATCTTTATATTTATGAGTTGAAAAGAGACTATGAGTAGTTCTAGATATCGTGTCAAAAAAAGCAAATACGATCTGAATTTATAATAAGATTATTAAAAAAAATAAAAATGAGCAGCGTTATTGCATTTAAATATGTAATTTTTATTAATTATTTAAATTTTAAAATTAATTAAACATATTTATTTAAATTTAAATCAACAAAACATATAAAAATAAAGTTCATTACTTTAAAATATAATAGGTTTTCTTACAGGTAAGTGATTAAGTTTTTGAACTTTTAGATTGATTTTTGTCTTAAATAAAATGAATTTGTTAAAAATAGTTATGGGTACATTTACTATATTTTTATCCCTAACTTATGGCAAATGATAGAATAATTATTGTTAGAAATCATTTTTTGAAAACGAATTTTTATTTTAAAAATGAAAACGGGAGTCGCCACCAATCACTTTTGTGAGGTGTGATCGGATCACTTCGTAATTTGATTGTTTTAATAAGAGGTTTGATTTACTAAAACGATGTTTTTCGGTCTACAAAATCTAAAAAATGGGTTCAGGAGTCAGTTACGTATGAGGAAGGATTAGCACCCTCATAGCGCCCAAAATCGGTACATAGTTGATTAATTGACGTCTTAGTGTCGATAATTAAGAATTTGAAAAGAGTTAAAAACAATATCCCTTTTTTGTATTAAGGCACTACCTAGCTAAAGTAATTTTCATGAAAAAAGGTTATTTTAAGTTACTTGAGAAGAAAAAGATCAAGTCCCGTAAGCTAGGACACAATGCCTTAAATCCTCGAAAACGAGAATAACGCCAATGGATCACTGCTTAAATCTTGTTTTTTTTATTTATTTTAAAGTAAATACTCGACTATCTCGGTGTTAGAAAGAAGTCATATTCCGTAAGCTAGGAACACGACTTTTCTAATTCCAAAAATAATGAACATTGCCTCGATTTAAAAATTTTCCTTTTTTATGTATCGTGCCAAAATGAACGTAACATTTGAAAGAATAAGTATTTGATTTATTCGGGTATAGTATAAAAATACGTAAGTATGTTTAAACACGATTCATGATATGGTTCTAATAAAATAAAATGATAGTGTGTGAAAATAAAACAATGATATACAAAAAATTAAAATATCATACTAATAAATGATGATGGTATAACTATAATAATAAATAAACACCAAATAAACAATGGCAATAATAATATTATAACTACTAGTTCTATACTAATTAAATAATAATAGGGAAAATTAAATAATAATATTAATGATAATAATAATAAGAGTAATGCGAAAAACAAGTACACAAATAAAGAAAAAAAATATAAACATCATATTTTTTAAACATATAAAGGGTAAGAGATAATAAATAAATAAATAAAATAATATTCTAATTCTAATATAAATAATCAAAGCACAATAAATAATAATAATAATAATGACATAAAATTTAAAAAATGCTTCAAAAAGAAAACAAATTTTATATATTAAAAAAATGAAGGAATAATAGATAAGTAAATAAATAAATAAAAGAATTAAAATAAATAAAGGACTTAATTGTAATTTAAATGAGATTTAAAGAACAAATTGAATAAAATAAATAACAAAAGGGGTAAAATGTAATGCATGGAAAAAAGCAAGGGCTGAATGGAAAATATTCCAACCCTATTAGACACGTCGTTTCTTGAAGGACCAAAATTTCGTGGAAAAATAAAAAAGAAAAGGGATTGGATTGAAATACAAATAAAAGGCGGAAGGGCTGAGACAACAATTAACCATTTTGTCGCGAAAACATGCGGATCTTGCCAGCTCTCGGGTCGGATCTCGGGTTGCTTAGAAACGACGTCGTTTTGGGGCTTCTAAGCACTAGCCAAAACGACGTCGTTTAACTATCTTTATATAAATCAATTTTTTTAAAAAAAATCTCATTCTGCTTTTTTTTAAAAAAAAAACTTTGAAGCCTTTTCTCTTTTTCTCTCAACCTCCCCGATTCCGGCCATGGGTGTCGCCGGTCTGCCACGGCCACCGGTTATCGGCGACGGCAACCACTACCTCCGGTGGTCGAAAAATTCCAAAAGGCCTCTTTTTAATCTTTTAAACACGTAAAACCCAAATCTAGGGTTAGAATCCCTAGAATCTCGATCAAAATCTGACCAAAGGCGAAGAAGGCGAGGTGGAATAGGTAAAAAAAAGAACTCTCTTTTTCGTTTTTTTTGTATTTTTATATTTGCTTCGAAGTAAAAAAATAAAAAATAAAAAAGACTATTTTTTTTATTTTTTGAACTTTTTCTTTTCTGTTTTTTTATTGCTTTTTCTTTTTTCTCTGCTTTTTTTAACACAATTTGTTTTTTGCCTTTTGTAGCCGATTTACAAGATTATTTTCCTATTTTTTTCTACTGTTTTGGCTACTGTTTGTGTTTGTTGCGTGTTGTTTCTTCTTTGCATGTGGCAATCGATGACGGTAGCAGAGATAAAGGGCCTAAGGCAGCGTGCCCGTTCACGTGGAGGGCAGCGGCGCTGATGGTTTAGGGGGAGGTAGGGTTTCCTACTAGTTTAGGTTATGGGCTGGTAACTTTTGGGTTAGGATTTGGTTATTTTGGGCTTTGTTTTAAATTTGGGCTTGTAACTAGACTTTGGATTTAATGGATTTATTTTTTATTTTTGGTTTTTTTTTGTGTTTAGGGCCCGGTCAAAATTAGGCTTCTACAGCTGCCCCTCTTTGCTCATTGTCGTGTAACAAGAATGGAGCAAAGACTTTAAGAAGGGCCAATTTTGTCTGGTCTTGCAGAACCTCGACTTCAATGGTGCTTCTCTTCTTTAAGTAGCCTCATTCTAACCCACTGCAACTTCAGGGGTATAGGAAGTGTAGTTTCAAATTACTCCACAATAATTTCGGGGAGATATTCGTATCTTCAACCTATTCTGCTGCAACTTTAAGGAGATAAGATTTGTAGCTCATAGCTTTAGTCTATGCCACTGCAACTTCAGGGAGATAAGACTTGCTATGGTAGATTTAATCCAACCCACTGCAACTTCAGAGATATAGGACTTGTCGCTTCAATCTGCTCCACTGCAACCTCAGGAAGATAAAATTTGTAGCTTGTAGCTTTAGTCTATTCCGCTGCAACTTTAAGGATATAAGACTTGCTATGGTAGATTTAATCTGACCTACTGCAACTTCAGAGGTATAGGACTTGTCGCTTCAATCTACTCTACTGCAACTTCAGGAAGATAAGATTCACCATGGTAAATTTAATCCGATCCACTGCAACTTCAGAGGTATAGGACTTATCGTTTCAATCTACTCCACTGCAACTTCGGGGAGATAAGATTTGTAACTTGTAGCTTTAATCTGCACCGCTGCAACTTGAGGGAAATGAGATTCTCTATCTTCAATCTGCTCCACTGCAACTTCAGGGAGATAAGACTTGTAACTTCAACCTGCTCCACTGTAACTTCAGGGAGATAAGGTTTATAGCTTTAATCTGCTCTACTGCAACTTCAGAGAGATAAGATTTGCTATCTTCAATCTGCTCCACTGCAACTTCAGGGAGATAAGAGTTGTAACTTGTAGCTTTAATCTGTTCCACTATAACTTTAGGGAAATAAGATTTGCTATCTTCAATTTTCTCCACTGCAACTTTAGGGAGATAAGGTTCGCTTTAATCTACTCCATTGCACCTTCAAGGAGATAAGATTTGTTATTTGTAGCTTTAATCTATTTCACTACAACTTCAGGGAAATAAGATTTGTAGCTTTAATCTGCTCCACTGCAACTTCAGGGAGATAAGACTTGTAACTTCAACCTGCTCCACCGTAACTTCAGGGAGATAAGGTTTATAGCTTTAATTTACTCTACTGCAACTTCAGAGAGATAAGATTTGCTATATTCAATCTGCTCCATTGCAACTTTAGGGAGATAATATTAGTGGCTTCAATCTGCTCCACTACAACTTTAGGGAGATAATATTAGTGGCTTCAATCTGCTCCACTGAACTTCAGGGAGATAAGATTTGCCATAATGATTTCAATCCATCCACTGCAACTTCAAGGGTATAGAATTTATGGTTTCTCTAATCTTGTTACACCATTCTCTAGGGAACATGACCTGTAGAATTTATTTTGTGGGCCGATATTTATGCCAAGTGATTAGGATGTCATGATCAGAATGAATCAAATGCTCCTAACTAGATGTGTATGAATGACGTTTGCATGAATGCAAAATGTCATTTTTTTTAGAATGATCCCTTTTTAATGCTTAGGTTGACACTGCTCTTTGTTCACCAAGGTTCTATCACTGACGTATTACCCTGCCCTCTTGTTCAGCTGGTATCTTTGACAGAGAACCCGAAGAAATAATCACAATTTAGATTATTCTTTCCCAAATATTTCCAAATCTTAAATTTGGTTATTTTTTTACTAGTGGTCCTATTTTCAGATCCTTATACTATTTAGAAAATCTTTCAGAGCAATATGCAGAACTCCTTTTACTTGAATGTTATTAGTCCATTAATCGTTATTTCAATGTAAAAATGCTTGAAAAAAATTGTAACAATTGACAAGGTTGAAATTTATTGGGAGCAAAGCTCAAAATAGATTAATCAACATAACAAATTTACTAAAATATAAAAGGAATAAGATGAAAATAAGTGCCCCAAATATCGTAGCATGAGCTTCTTCGCACTAACTTCTCGATGACCCTTTTGAATTTGATATGTGTTTAGAAGACCTAGAGTACTTTGTTGATGCCCCAAGATGTAGCATCCCTCCTTGTTAATTCGGAGAGGACAAGACTACCACATACTTCATCTTCGATCAAAATTTGAATTGCCATTTCCTGGGTTTTCAACTCAAAACCCCTTTGGTCTCAATTTGCCCTTTTACAAGTTTTCGCCTTGGCCTTTCCTTTTTTTTTAGATGAAGTATTTCTTGACTGATTCTTAATTCACAGGATTAAGCAAGTTCTTGCCATCCATCTCGGTCAAAATTAGCGCTCCTCTAGAAAAAGCCTTCTTTATCACATAAGATCCTTCCTAGTTTGACATCCACTTTCCTCTAAAGTCCTTTTGTATGGGAAGAATCTTTTTCAATACCATGTCCCCCTCATAAGATTCTCTGGGGCAAACATTTTTTTGTTATAAGCTCGCATCATTTATTTTTTGATACATCTGACCATGACGGATAGCCCTTAGCCTCTTTTTTTCGATCAAGTTCAACTGATCATATCGAGACTAGATTCATTTTGCTTCATATAACTTTAGCTCTGATAAAACTCGGAGAGAAGAAATCTCGACTTTAATGGGCAAAACCACCTCCACTCCATAAACCAATTAGAAAGGTGTTGCCCTGGTGGAGGTCCTAACAGACATTCGATAAGCATAGAGGGCAAATGGTAATTTCTCATACCAATCTTTATAAGCCTCTGTCATTTTCCCCAATATCTTCTTAATGTTTTACTTGGTTGTCTCAATTGCACCATTCATTTTTGGGCGATATGGTGACGAGTTGTGGTGTTTGATCTTGAACTAGCTGCAGACTTCTGATATCATATTATTGTTCAAATTCAATGCATTGTCATATATTATCCTTTCTGGCATTCTATATCGACATATGGTCTCTTTCTTTAAGAATTTCCTGACTGCCATCTTCGTGACATTGGCATAAGATGTGTCTTCTACCCAATTGGTGAAGTAGTCAATGACTACAAAGATGAATCGATGCCCATTGGAAGCTTTTAGTGAAATCAACCCAATGGCATCCATGCTCGACATAGAAAAAGGCCATGGAGAAGTCATTAACATAAAGAGGTGAAGGAGACACATGAATTTTATCTCCATAAGTATAGCTTTTATGGCATCTCTTGGCATAACTTATACAATCCCCTTCCATGGTAGACCAATAATAGCCGAATCTCATAATTTGTCTAACCATTGTAAAACCATTAGCATGCATTCTGCAGACGCCCTCATGGACTTCTTTCAAAATCTTCTTGGCTTCAATGACGTCCACACATCTTAGTAGCACCTGATCCTTTCTTCTTTTATACAGGATCTCTCCATCTAAGATATAGTCATTGGCCAATCTGCTCAGCGTCCTTTTATCATTCTCGGTCGCTTGATAAGGGTATTCACGATTCTTTACATATCGTAATATATCGTGGTACCAATTGTGGTCATCTTTTCCCTCTTCCTCGATGTTGTAACAATGAGCCGGAGCCTTATGAATACTCATCTGGATCTTATTTGTTCATTTTGACCATGGAAGCTAAGGTAGCTAGGGCATCAACCATCTAATTTTCATCTCGCGGGAGGTAGCAGAAGGTGATGTCATCAAACTCTTTTATTAACTTCAGGACCAGCCTTCTATACTCGAGCAACTTGGGATATCGTGTCTTCTGTTCTCCTTTGAGTTAATACATCACTAATGTCGAATCCCCATATACCTCTAGTATTTTGATCTTACGCTCTATGGCTACACAAATACCCATGATGCATGGTTCGTATTCTGCCATATTGTTTGTGCAATCAAAATCCAATTTACTAGTAAAAGGATAATGATATCCATTTGGGGATACTAGGACTGCCCCGATTCTGTTACCCATAGCGTTGGAAACTTCGTCAAAATTTAGTTTCCAAGGATGTCCTTCTTGAGCATCTTCTTCAGAGGCTACAACATACATTAGATCTTCATTTGAGAAATTAAAATTCAAAGGCTCGTAACCTTTTAGAGCTCTACTGGCTAGAAAATATGTTATTGCACTTTCTTTTACTGCCTTTTGGTTCACATAGACTATATCAAACTTGAAAAACAGAATTTACCATCAGTTCATCCTTCCATTCAGGGCAGTCAACTCCATCATGTACTTTAGAGGGTTCATTTTCAAGATGAGCCAAGTTGTATGGTATAGCATGTACTGTCTCAGTCTCCAGGTTGTCCAGATCAAAGCGCAACACAATTTCTCAATTAGTAAATATCTTGTCTCATATTCAGTGAATTTCTTACTGAGGTAGTATATCGCTCTTTCTTTCCTTCTTGACTCATCGTGTTAGCCGAGCACGCATCCTATCGAATTCTCAAATACTACCAAGTACAGTATCAGTAGGTTATCTAGACTAGGTGGCATCAGTACTGAGCATTGGACAAGTAATGTTTGACCTTTTCAAAAATCTTCTCGTATTCCTCATCTTATACACCTAGATTGTGTATCTTAAGAAGACGAAATATGAGGTCACATTTTTTCGTTAGTTGTGAAATGAATCGGGCAATATAATTTAGCCTCCTTAAGAAACCTCAAACTTCTTTTTGAGTATGCGACAGTGGCAGCTCTTTTATAGCCTTGACTTTATCCGAGTCGATCTCAATCCCCTTTTCACTGACTACAAATTCTAGCAATTTTTCCGACCTAGCCCCGAAGGTACATTTTGCTGGATTGAGCTTTAGTTGGAATTTTCTCAATCTCAAGAAAAATATTCTTAGAATTTGTATATGCTCTTTTTCCGTTTAGGATTTTGTGATCATATCATCAATATAAACCTCGATTTTCTTGTGCATCATATCATGAAACAGGGTTACCATGGCTCATTGATACGTCGCTCCCGCATTTTTCAATCTGAACAACATTACTTCATAGCAAAATGTCCCCCACACGGTTATGAATGTGGTTTTTTTCATGTCTTCAGAATGCATCTTTATCTGGTTGTAACTGGAGAAACCATCTATGAAGGAGAACAGTGAAGAACTTGATATGTTGTCCACTAAGGTGTTGATGTGAGGCAACGAGAAATTGTCCTTTGGGCTGGCTTTGTTTAAATCCCTGTAGTCTATGCACATTTGTACTTTCCCATCTTTTTTAGGGACGGGAACGATATTGGCTACCCATTCTGAGTATTTAACCACTTGTAATAAACCAGCTTCGAATTGTTTCTTGACCTCTTCTTTTATTTTTAGCATAACACCGGGGCCTCATCCTTCAGAGTTTCTGTTAAAGTGGTTTGCATTTTTCCTTTATGGGAAGTCAGTGTACTACGATATAAGTACTTAGCCCAAGCATATTTTGATACGACCATACGAAAACTTCTTTGAATTCTTGGAGTAATTCAATGAGGTATCGCTTTGTTTCTACAGTGATGTAAGCTCCGATCTTTACATCTTTCATTTCTTATTCGCCTTCTAAGCTCAAAATTTCTGCTAACTTTTTGTTAGGTAGAATTTGTTTCTCATATTGCTTTACCATCCTTAACAAATCAGGAGACAAATTACGATCTCGCTCATCTCCAAAGTTCTAAGGTTCCTCTAGACACATATCTTGCTCGAAAGGGAATTCTAAGTCAGTAGCAACATCGCTCATATCATTGATATCTGGAAATATGTTATAGGAACGAAGGAAGACCCAAAGAACAAATAAATTTAAAAATAATTATCTGTGTTGTATGAGTATGAATGAAATGGAAAGAACAAAAGAATGTTTGCCAAAACAAGACACAAAAATGCATTTTATTGAAATAAAAATAATGGACATGTGCCTTTTTCACAAAAATATTTCTATTGCTCCCAGGCTTAGAGCAATAGGTGTATTCTGAATATTACTCTCAAATGGTCCTAAAAACTACAAGAATCTCTTCTATAGTCCAGTTGTTCAGAACACTTTTGGGAATGTAGGAACAAATTCTTGATAGATTTTTTAGTTCCTTTTATAAACCCTCGATATTTTCAAAGAATTCTAACTCTTTGTTATCCATCAGGCTCTGTACTAGATTTCTGAACTCGACACACTTTTGGATTTCATGAAACTTATTGCATGCAATGAAATGTAATGTTAATGAATGGAAAAGATGCATGCAAAAATGCATTGATTCTAGTTCAATTCCATTAGAACAACTTTACTAGAAAAACAAGTTTCTTTACATAAAATTGATACAAATACGGCCTCGCCTTCACACACAAAACCTTAACTTCCCCAAGAAAAAAAGTTAATTCTTGGCTTTGATCTAACTCTGATTCATATTTCAGGCTTTGAACGGTTGGGGTCTGTAAGTGGTCAGCCAGTTCTCGTACTCTAACCAAAGCTTCACTCATAACGTGATCCATATTTCTGACCTGCCCCTCTCACAGGCTGTTACCTTTCTCTTGTTACATTTTCTCGAACCATATTTGTACGGCCATGTTGTCCTTCACTTTATCAAGAAACCCATTTTCCATGACAAACTCTCTATTTAACAACCGAACGTGAATCAAAACCCTTTTCTATGATGAAAATGCAATGCAATCACAGTCAAAACAAAACGAAACAAGTCAGTATACTTCATACAAAGCTACAATTTAAAGCAAGCAAGAAATAATAAATAGAGTACCTATTCGGGTGATCGCTAGGTTTTGGTATGGTCCTACCTATGGTGGGATTTTAGGGCTCATTATATGCGGTTCGGTTCTAAAGAAAGGGTACTTGAACTGGCAGATTCCTTGATCCTCACCCATTATAGACTTATACGGGCCGAGTTCAGTTCAGGGGAATACATTTCCTTATGGCTATAAGGACATAAAAATCTCACGAAGACATAGGTACAGATGTATCCCGAAAGTGATTCACTATCCTATATGGAGGTGAAAACCTCACGAAGGAATGGTTTCTCACTCCCACTTAAGAAGGGTAAAATCGAGCAATTATGCGATGCAACATCCGATAAACACACAAAAGAAATTTTTGAACCAATAAAAAATGTACTAGATCACTATACAACCCGAGATATCAAAACATTAAGGATGAAATGCAGCAAAGGGGTCGTAAATTTAAACCAAATTATCAATTTTCAACAAAAAAGACCAAAAGTAATCAACTTGCGGCTTGACTCTCTTATTTTGTCCCCAGTGGAGTCGCCAAGCTGTCAAAACTATTTTTTAAAATCGACTTTTTATTTTAAAAATGAAAACGGGACTCGCCACCAATCACTTTCGTGAGGTGTGATTGGATCACCTTGTAATTTGATCGTTTCAATAAGAGGTTTGATTTACTAAAACGATGTTTTTCGGTCTACAAAATCCAAAAAATAGGTTTAGGAGTCGGTTACGTATGAGGAAGGATTAGCACCCTCATAGCGCCCAAAATTGGTACCTAGTTGATTAATTGACGTCTTAGTGTCGATAATTGAAAATTTGAAAAGAGTTTAAAACAAGATCCCTTTTTTGTATTAAGGCACTACCTAGCTAAAGTAATTTTCGTGAAAAGAGGTTATTTTAAGTTAATCGAGAAGAAAAAGATCAAGTCCCGTACAATGCCTTAAATCCTCGAAAACGAGAATAACGCCAATTGATCACTACTTAAATCTTGTTTTTTTAATTTATTTTAAAGTAGATATTCAACTATCTCGGTGTTAGAAAGAAGCCATATTCCATAAGTTAGGAACACGACTTTTCTAATTCCAAAAATAATGAACATTGCCTCGATTTAAAAATTTTCCTTTTTTATGTATCGTGCCAAAACGAACATAACATTTGAAAGAACGAGTATTTGATTTATTTGAGTATAGTATAAAAATGTGTAGTATAGTATAAAAATGTGTAAGTATGTTTAAACACGGCTCATGATATGGTTATAATAAAATAAAATGATAGCGCGTGAAAATAAAACAATGATATACAAAAAAAATTAAAATATCATACTAATAAATGATGATATAACTATAATAATAAATAAGCACCAAATAAACAATGGCAATAATCATATTATAACTACTAATTCTATATTAATTAAATAATAATAGGGAAAAATAAATAATATTAATATTAATGATAATAATAATAAGAGTAATACGAAAAACAAAGTGCACAAATAAAGAAAAAAATATATAAACATCATATTTTTTAAACATATAAAGGGTAAGAGATAATAAATAGATAAATAAATAAAATAATATTCTAATTCTAATATAAATAATCAAAGCCAATAAATAATAATAATAATAATAATAATAATAATAATGGCATAAAATAAAAAAAATGCTTCAAAAAGAAAACAAATTTTATACATTAAAAATGAAGGAATAATAGATAAGTAAATAAATAAATAAATAAAAGAATTAAAATAAATAAAGGACTTAATTGTAATTTAAATGAGATTTAAGGAACAAATTGAATAAAATAAATAACAAAAGGGGTAAAATGTAATGCACGGAAAGAAACAGGGGCCGAATGGAAAATATTCCCAACCCTATTAGACGCGTCGTTTCTTGAAAGACCAAAATGAAACAAAACCAAAATTTCATGGCAAAAAAAAAAAAGAAAAGGGACTGGATTGAAAAACAAATAAAAGATGGAAGGGCTGAGACCACAATTAACCCTTTTTTCACAAAAAACTCGGATCTTGCCAAATCTCGAGTCGGGTCTCGGGTCTCTTCGAAATGACGCCGTTTTGGGGCTTCTGAGCACCAGCCAAAACGACGTTGTTTAACTATCTCTATATAAATCAATTTTTTAAAAAAAGAATCTCATTCCACTTGTTTTTTTTTTTAAAAAAAACTTTGAAGCCTTTTCTCTTTTTCTCTCAACCTCCTCGATTCCGGCCATGGGGTGTTGCCGGTCTGCCACGACCACCGGTCATCGGCGACGGCGAGTACCACCTCTGGTGGCCGAAAAATTCCAAAATGCCCTTTTTTTTATCTTTTAAACGCGTAAAACGTGAATCTAGGGTTAGAATCGCTAAAATCTCAATCAAAATTCGACCAAAGGTGGAGAAGGCGTGGTGGAACAAGTAAAAAAAAAAAAACTCTCTTTTTCATTTTTTTTTTGTATTTTTATATTTGTTTCGAAGTAAATAAAAAATAAAAAATAAAAAAAGACTTTTTTTCTTTTTTGAACTTTTTCTTTTCTGTTTTTTATTACTTTTTCGTTTTTCTCCTTTTTTTTTAAAATACAATTTGTTTTCTGGGTTTTATAGCTGATTTACAAGATTATTTTCCTATTTTTTCTACTATTTTGGCTACTATTTGTGTCTGTTGCATGTTGTTTCTTCTTTGCAGGTGGCAGTCGATGACGGTGGCAGAGACGAAGGGCCTTGGGTGGCGTGCTCGTTCACGTGGAGGGCAGCGACGCTGATGGCTTAGGGGGAGCTAGGGTTTCCTACTAGTTTAGGTTATGAGCCAGTAACTTTTGGGTTAGGATTTGGTTATTTTGGACTTTGTTTTAAATTTGGACTTGTAACTGGACTTTGGATTTAATGGATTTTTTTTTTTTTTTAGTTTTTAGTTTTTGTGTTTGGAGCACGGATAAAATTGAGCTTCTACAATTATATATCAACTTGAGTTTGAAATTATAGCTTAGAAATATTATATCATTAAATTATTTCTACAATTACAAACCTAATAAAATTATTTGTTCAATTTTTTATAATTAAAGATTAGTAGAAAATATAATGACAAATATTGATAGTGGTTTTGCAATTAAAGTAATGAAAATTTTGATCACTTAGTTATTAGTCACTAACAATTAGACGACTTCACAATATAACATCATATTATATGTTACATGACATTGTCAATATAACAATTAAAGTTATGTCTTATGTTACATTATGATTTTTAAAATTGATTTTTCTAAAAAATAAATTATTTTATTTACAGAAAAGTTTGCAATTTGTTTTCAAACATTTGTAAATTATTAATATTTTGTGTTCAAAAACTTACATATTTCAGTTAAAATATCTTAATTAATTAATTAATACAGTCTGGAATAAGTATTTAAACTTATTTACATCCAATGAATATCAGTTGCTTCAAATAATTAGTTTTCATAATTTTGGTGATTTAATTATTCATCAAATTTTCACATTTGAGTTGTAAAAAAGTTGACAAATGTAATTTTAATCATCAAAGTTTAATAATTAAAATAAAACTTTTTAACATGTCTACAAGGAAGGCAATAAAGATGCATATGTCTTGGTTAAACAGACTTTTAGTTGAGAGATAAGTTTCTACAATTTCTTGCAACCACCTAATTCGGTCTTGAATCTTGTTCTTGATGATATAGAGAGATTGAATAGACTGGTATGATTTTGACGTAATCATTTCTTTTATTTTTATTTACCAAAAAAATAAAACTTTTTAAAAAATTAAGTCATCAAAACTATAATTTATCTTATTTTAATTTGAAAATTATAATAACAAATGGGAAGCCTTGTATCATGTAAGATGTATTGAAAACGCACTCAGTTTGCTATATGTTCCTATTAGTTGTCCTAACTATTGTTTCAACATAGATTGAAACTTGACGATTTAACAAATATATTATAAGAAAATAAAAGAAAAAAAACATAGCACTCAAGATTTATTGACGTAGTTCATATAATATGGAATCTCATTCGGTGGAATCTTAGTGAATAATTTTAAAACTCAATTGCTTAAAGTCCATCTATCCTTATAATATGGATACTTACAACCGAACAAAAAATCTTAATTATTACAATCTCTCACTGTAAACACCTCACTTACAAATGTTTACTTTCCAAAAAATGCCTGGATACAAAAGACCCACAATATATAGCAAATAGGTTTGAAAGTTACGAAACAAGCCTCACACAAGCACTCGAAAACGAATGCCCCGAAGAGCATCAAAGTAGCCTACTTTTAAGCTGGAGTCAATCAACATTTAAACATGATAGAACATAATTTAAATTCAAGCATTTATCCACAATTCGAATTTTGAAAGCTAGCCTCCAACTCCAAGTCATATGAGATCCATTTTTCCTCAAAACAAAAAGATGAAGTCAAATGCTTTAAAAACGATGATAAAGTTTGCTGCCAGTCAAATTTTTTTTTATCTTCGTACTCAAAAATAAAATTTTTCACTAAAAATTAAATTAGTTTAAGCTTGAATCAAAAGATCATTTATTGATAGAAAACTAACCTAGATTAAACAAGTCACAAATGTTAATAAAGTTCACTGCATTTTAACTATCTCAATTTGTTATCCCGAGTGATGGTAGAACATGTCAAGCAATAATTAAAACAAAGATAGTTAAAGTCCCAACAATCTCATCATTAGCATTATGAAAAAAATACCTCGACAAATGATTCAAAAACATCTATCAGCAGAAAAAGAAATCTCCCCCCGACACATAGTATCGTGCCAAAACTCCTCATTTCAATGTGCATCAGATTATAAACAAAGATTCGAGAGAGATAAAAATATTTTATATATATATATATATATATACTCTGAAATTAAAGCTTTCATATATGAAAGAGATTTTCAAAAAGTACAAATAGAAGTAAAAATTTAGAAAAGGTGCATCATAAGCGCAACAAAAATGCAAAGTTTGACCCTTTTTTGCAGCCACAGCAGATGGATCTGGCGCAGCTTTTGTCCCAACATCAGTAGTAATAGAGGCAGAGTGAACAAGATCATTCACCCTGTGAGTTGTAAACAACTTGCTAGAGATCTTGAAAGATTTGGGGGCAGCAAAGAACTTCTTTTCAGAAAACCGCACATTGTATTGGTCGATCAAAATATGATAAACGAAAGAGAAATGGTAAAAATTCTCAAGTTTCTCTAGATTTAGAGTATAGAGTAATTCTCTACTGTTATAGTATAGAGTAATTCACACGTGTTCATAATTAGGTAGTTAGGCTGTTGAATTAATTAGTTTTATTGTTAAGGGTTGTTAACAGCAGTTATCTTTTCCTATTGTATATATAGTCTATGCCTTTGTACTGAGAAAGTTAGCTAAGAAATGCAGTATATTACCTCTTAGATATTTCTCTAAGAATTTGGTTAGTTTCTTAATACTGTTTGTGTAGCTTGTCAGCAAGGAAAATCTCATAAATTGCCTTTTTCCTCATCTCGTACTGAATATGTTGACTTGTTTGAGTTGGTTGTATCTGATTTGTGGGGTCCAGCTTCAGTTACCTGTGAAGGGAATTTGTATTATGTCTCGTTTGTTGACATGTATAGTCGATTTACCTGGGTTTACTTGCTCAAACGCAAATCTCAAGCAGTTGACTGTTTTGTCCAGTTTCAGCAGATGGTTCATACCCAATTTGGGAAGCGTATTAAGAAATTTCAGAGTGATTGGGGCGGCGAGTTTCGTGCCTTTGCCCCGATTTTAGCTCGTCATGGGATTCTTCATCGCATTTCATGTCCGCACACTTCTGAACAGAATGGTGTTGCTGAGCGTAAGCATCGACATATTGTGGAGACCGGTCTCACTCTCTTGGCTCAGGCCAATCTACCTATGGTGTACTAGGGTTATGCTTTCTGTAGTGCAGTTCATCTCATAAATAGCCTACCCACTCCGGTGTTGAAAGGTATGACACCATATCAACGTTTGTTTGGTAGTATGCCGATATATGATCACCTCCGGGTTTTTGGATGTTGTTGTTTCCCATACTTACGTCCGTTTCTTAAATATAAGCTTGAATTTCGAACTCAACCTTCTACATTTCTTGGCTATAGCTCTCAACATAAGGGATATTACTGTTTAACACAAAGTGGCAAGATACTTATTTCTCGGCATATTGTTTTTGATGAAAAGCGTTTCCTGTTCACTGAGTCTGGTTCTCTTAGTGCTCAGCCTCCTATATGCACTTCTTCGTTTGTTCCTGTTATTCGTCCTACAAGGTCTCAACAGCATTCTGGTCTTGCTTCCTTGCCCGCTACTACTTGTGAATCACCTTCCTCTGATTCGTCAGCTACATGTAGTCCGGTAAATCCTTCTCCAGTTGACACTATGCCTACTTTGGGGACTGGCTTACAACAGACTCTTTCTGCTCCTATTGTTACTTCACATGTTCCTTCTCTTGCTGCTGATCCTCCTGCTACTACTTCTAATTCTCATGCTATGGTCACTCGGGCAAATGCTGGAATTTTTAAACCCAAAGCATTGTCCGTAGATACGGTTGATTTTGAGCCGACATCTGTTGAAGAGGCTCTTGCTAATCCAGCCTAGAAAATTACTGTTCAAGCCAAGTATGATGCTTTGATTGCTAACTCTACCTGGGAACTTTGTCCTCTCCCTCCTGGTCGAAAGGTGATTGGGTGCAAGTGGCTTTTTAAGGTGAAGAAAAATCCTGATGGGACGATTGAACGTCGGAAGGCACAGTTGGTTGCCAAAGGTTGCTCTCAGGTACCCGGTTGTGACTTCAAATAGACGTTTAGTCCAGTGCTCAAACCTACCACTATTCGGTTAATTTTGTCCATTGCTGTCTCTCGTGGCTGGTGTCTTCGGCAAGTTGATGTCAATAATGCCTTTCTGAATGGTGATTTGTCTAATGAAGTTTTTATGCAGCAACCACCTGGCTATGTTCAAGTTGGACCAAATGGTGAAAAGCTGGTGTGTCGGTTAACTAAAGCCCTCTATGGTTTACGGCAAGCTCCTTGTGCCTGGTTTGACAAGTTGAAGCAGTATTTAGTATCTACGGGGTTTGTTTTGTCTAAATCAGATGCATCGTTATTTGTCAAAGTTTCCTCTGACTTTTCTCTCTATATTCTTGTCTATGTGGATGACATTGTTATTACTGGCAGTTTAGCTGTCGAGATTGATTATTTTGTGCAGCAATTACACAATAAGTTTACTTTAAAGGATATGGGTAACCTTCATTATTTTCTAGGTATTGAAGTTAGTCGATCATCCTCTGGCACTCTGCATTTATGTCAACAAAAGTACATCCGTGAGCTTCTTGATCGGAGTTCTATGGCTAATGCCAAAAGTGTGCATACACCAATGGTCAGTTCATCTCTATTGTCGAAAGATGAGGGCGAACGTCTTTCTGATCCGACTGAGTATCGTAGTCTTGCTGGAGCTCTTCAGTATATTGTTTTAACATGGCCGGATTTTGCTTATGCCGTCAATCGGATCTGTCAGTATGCACGCTCCCACTAAAATTCATATGATGGCATTAAAACGTATTTACGTTATCTTCGTGGCACTCTCTCTCATAGTCTTATAATTCGCAGTTCTGATCGCCTATCCCTAGTAGGGTATGCTGATGCAAACTGAGGTCTTAATTTTGATGATCGTCAATCTACGACGGGATACTGTATATATTTTGGTCATACACCTATCTCCTGGTGTTCTAAGAAACAGCAAGTTGTTTCTCGATCTACGGCAGAAGCTGAATATCAAAGTTTAGCTGCAGCCACGAGTGACATTGCCTGGCTTGTATCTTTGTTGACTGAACTTAAACTTTGTTCTGTTGATCCTCCGACAGTATGGTGTGATAATTCCAGCGCCGTAGCTGTTGCGGCTAATCCGGTACTGCATTCCAAGTTCAAACATGTTGAACTTGATCTATTTTTTGTTCGTGAGAAGGTGGCTAGTGGAGATTTGGTTGTTGGCGAAGTACCAGCTTATGATCAGGTGGCTGATATTCTTACTAAACCATTGTCCGTTGCCTTATTCACTCGGTTTCGTCATCTTCTTCGAGTTCTACCACTCGAGGAAGCTGGGTGAATGTTATAGTATAGAGTAATTCACACGTGTTCATAATTAGGTAGTTAGGCTGTTGAATTAATTAGTTTTATTGTTAAGGGTTGTCAACAGTAGTTATCTTTTCCTATTGTATATATAGTCTATGCCTTTGTACTGAGAAAGTTAGCTAAGAAATGCAGTATATTACCTCTTAGATATTTCTCTAAGAATTTGGTTAGTTTCTATCATCTACAATTATTTTGTTTAAAGATCATTTTGCCAATATGGAAAGGAATCTCTTGTCCAACCTTGTAAAGAAGCTTACCAAACTCATTAATAGATAATTTGTGCTGAAATGGAAGCCAATTGCGAAGAGCAATCTTTTGAAGCACACAATACTTCACTATCAAATGTGCGGGAGAAGTAGTTTTACTTCCAGGCTAAAATTTCCGTACACCATCAATAAACATAGAGGCAATCTTGTTAAAGTTCTTCGTACACTAACCTCGAATACTAGGATCCTCCAAGAAGACATTGATACCATGTAGGTTTAAATTGAAATATAACCCCTCACATAGATTTGCCTGTAATTACTTGACCCTTTCACATCAATATCTTGTTGAATATTACAGTATAATCATTAATAGTCTACTTTGATGACAAGGTCTATAACCAAAAGTTGCTGTGGGCAGCTTACATTAGTGACATATGGATTTCCTAGTTCTTCCAATTCCAAGTTCCCAGAATCCGAGTTTGAAACAAAATTCCATGGCGTCTTCGTTTTTGTGATTTGTCTCTGCAGTCGATCTAATTTGCTTCAAGAGCCGCCATTGCCCATGGATGGGTTACAAGTTTTATGAGCCTTCTAACATGTGTTTGGTTTAACTCGTAGCTTTCTAGAATTGGAGCTTGAATTTTGACTGGACATTGGCACATTACCTAACCAACTATTCGTCTATCTCTCCTTTTGAGAGCCATCCTAAAAAGATTGGGCACTTTTTGGCTGTTCATTGGCTCAGGTATCTATTTTGCTTGATTTGTATACCATTCTTGTTCCTAGCTTGTTGATTTATAATGACATCATGCAACGAGATTAACAATATGTTTGACTTTATGCAGACGTTACAGTGATGTTTTCTTCGAACATTGTCAAGACCGGTTGGCTATTGCCACTTATTGTATGCACCTAGCTCCAAACTCAAAAAATTGCCCCCTTCTGATCTGACACCTACTTCAAGTCTTCCATTTTAATCCAAAAAATGATAGTAAGCAGGGCACTGGCACACACCAGTAAGTGACCAGCTCGATTGAAGCCAACATTGAATGTTGATTTTTGCTTTAAAGTTCAAGCTTTTATCTGTACTTACGGGTTCTGTCTTGGTTTCTTAATCTCGCACTCAGCTCACAGTGCAACAGAAGGAGAACATAGCAAAGCTAGTATAGGTTTCCGCAAGGTAATCTCCCTCTTAACCATTTCTTTAGCGCTAAGAAATGCTTTCTTACTAACTCCAACCATGAGATCTCCATGCAGGTTTTTCCCCCATGATTTAGAATACTTATCTGTTAATAAACAAATATTGATGATATTGTTCCTCCTATACCAACCAAGTGATCTGCTATTTGCATGCAACGTTTATTACTGTGTTTGACATGATGTTGCTCATTTATTTTTGTGCCCAATTGCAAGGTTGTGGGAGTTGGGAATATGAAACTTAGTATTGGTTCTTATGGGGCAGGATGATAATGATTCATCGATGCCTTTGCTTTGCTTTCTATGAACCTCAGTTTCTTTTTATTTACCCTCTGCTTCTATGAATCAAATAGGGAATTTTGATTGATTAAATCCTTATCAGTTTATGGAATAAATTAATTTGAAACTTTTGGAAAGGGATGCATTGGAAGCAAATTTATTTCATTAAAATCAGTTAAAATTGTTAATTGGGTCAGATTCATTAGTATCTTATTTAATATATTACATATCCCGATAGGATGTATATCATATATGATTTGATGGCCAATGAAACTCACAAGTATGGGTGAGCGTATCATTCTAACTCGATTTGAAATTTTTCAAATTGAGTTGAATGAAATGAAATTCAAGTCGAGCCGAATCAAATTGAGTAAAATTATTTTAGTTAAGTTAAAAAATTAAACATATCAAATTAAAATCTTATTATAATATAACTTATTTCATGCTAGAGCATATAAATTTGAAACCATATTTTTTTAAAAGCAAAATAAGAAAAAATATTTTAATATGATAAACTTGAATTATTAATTAACTTATTTAGGTTCTAAAATTATTATTTTAAAAAATTTTAAAAATTTTAACTTTATTTATATATTCTTTAAAAAATTATAATTTTTTGAAAAATATAAAATTTAGAATTTTTATAAATATTTTGAACTTTTGAAAATTATTTTGAGAAAAATCCATATGTTCATTCTCAAAATTGACAGGAACCAAAAGGGTATTTATATTAATCTGTTATTCGAATTGTAAAATTTAATTTGACTCGAACTCGAAACTCAAATTACTTATTCGAATTGACGCAAAAAAATCAAATAACTTGATTCGAATAACTTGAAATTCAAATTATTTTTTTGAATCGAATCAAATTTTACTTCCCCTACTCACAAATTAAGATGGAAGGAAAAAATATCAATAAAATTCCATGACCCACTTGGTATAGAGTCCATGGCAAACAAATTTGCCTAAAATAAGGCTATTGAACTTTAATTAAGTATAGTTGAAAGACAATTTTATATGTAGTAAAGTTGTCAAATGAAATTTTTACTCAATTTTGCTTAATATATCAAATTTTATCACACTCAATAAGTAATATTCCTTTGAATGAACATTTTCCTCAATTTTTCTTAATCCATTTGTTTTATTACACTCTAAGCAATATTCCTTTGTCCTCAATTTAGTATTATATATATCACACACTTGAAATTTCTAAACTAAGTTTACATGAGGAAAGGAGTTTATAAATATAAAAAAGGTTTAATAATAAATTTAGTCCCTAACATATATCATTTTTGTCATTTAATTTTGTTTTTTTTCTTATTTTAGTCCTTAAATTTTAATCAAAATCCTTTTTTTTAATGAAAAAGCTAACTAGACCATTAAAATTCTAATGACACTGATGCGATAACCCATGTGACATTTTATGTTTGCTTCATAAAGATTCAAAAGACTTTTTTTTTTAAAAAGATTTCATATTCTTTTTTAATTTTCTATGCCTACAATAAAATACATATGAATTGTGACACGAGCTATCACATCAATGAATTGTGAAACAATCTCATTCTAGGTTCTGATCATGTCTTTATATATATATATATAATATCTAGAATTACCCATAACCCCTCCCCAATCCATAAATAGGAAGATAATACGCTTCAACGCACTCGAACCTGCATTCTCCTGCATTATCAACAATATCCATGCTAATCGAGCTAATACTCAATTCGTTTATTTTTTAAAATTTTTATTTTGTCAAAAAGTATTGATATTTACATTCGTATATTCCAACACGGATACAAAATGTATAATCTTTCAAATACTCACACATATATGAAAAACATTACAAACATAGAGTATACTGTATCCGACATTCACTTCGAATCCACTTCACGATGGACTATAAAGGCATTGCATAAGAAGAAATACCCATTGTTGAACCTTAGAGAAAGCAAATGGGCTTCGTTAAAGAATGAGATAATCAATATGTTAGCCATGAAGGGGACAAATTATATGATCTTTTTTTTCACATGGTATGAATTAATATTTATAATTGAAGATGAAGATAAATTACGTACCTTAATTATATTCTTCAAAGGAAGTACCCAATTAGCAAGACTTGAAAGTTTGAGGATTCAGGATGCACAAAATTGAATCCGGGCACTGATGTAGCCAACAACGAGTTGTGAGATATTGAAGGACTGTAAAGAAAACAGAAAACATCAAGGAAGAAGAAGAATATGGTAGTGATGGGTACCATTTTCAAACTTTTAAAAATGTTTTGGACAATTACTACTTCTTTCTTCTTTCAATTATATATATATATATATATATATATATATATATATATATATAAAGGATGTATAAATTCATATATTATTAGTCAATCATCTCCTTAAAAATAAAGAAGAAGTCATATAGTTCTTAATAGGTTAAATTTTGTTTTTAGTCCCTTGTACTATGCTTAAGTTGTGGATTTAGTATTTATATTTTAATTTCGTAAAATTTAGTTTTTGTACATTTTGAATTGGTTAATTTTAGTCCCTATTCTTTTCAAATTTTGAAATTTCAATCCTAGTCCTGCCCTAAATGTTAGCATTTAAATCTGATTGGTAAAATTCCACTATGCGTAAAGTTTGTAGTTTAGTCTGTGTCCTCCAATTGGATCATTCATAATCCCTATATTTTTTGAATTTTGAAATTTTGATCTTGATACAAATAACAGAAATATCCATTAACTGGTTTTTTATGAGTAATATATAGAAATAGCAAGCTAGCATGACATTACACATGTGGTACTGCAGTAAATTTTAAAAATAACAGAATTTAAGAAATTTAACAAGTACTGTTAG
Organism: Gossypium anomalum; assembly: GCA_025698475.1. Lineage (NCBI taxonomy): Eukaryota > Viridiplantae > Streptophyta > Magnoliopsida > Malvales > Malvaceae > Gossypium > Gossypium anomalum. The sequence goes on along the minus strand of CM046965.1, from coordinate 8,890,572 downwards.
GCATTTGGTAAGGACTGCAAATTTAAAATCCAAAAATTACAAAAACTAAAATGATCGAATTAAAGTATAAAGATTAAGTACATGACTTACGTAACAAAATTTAACCTACGTAATATATAAAGAGTGTAGATAAATTTAAGTTTATATTTTTCATAATTTCCATTCTATTTATATTTGTTTAAATTGATTTTTGTATTCCATGTTGATTATGCATATCTTGTACAAATAAAATAAAAAAATAATTAATTTTTCATTAATTTAATCCTTTCCTTTTCTTCTTTTACTTTGTTGCTTGAAGTGTTTAGTTATTAGGTATGATGAAAGCTTTTGACAAAATGACAAAAGTGATTGATTGCATTTGCATTTGCATGGCTTCCTTATTTCTTTGGGAAAATGATGTTAATTAATTCCTTTTATGTTGGATTCTTGTCTACACTACATTTTAATGTGTTTGAATAAATATGTATTTTTTAATTAAATTTAAAGATTTTTTTTATAGTTTTTTTATATTTTTTTATACAATATTTAGAATTATTTATAGTCCTTTTTCAACTCATAAATAAGAGAGGATAATGCGCTTTAGCATACTCGAACTCATGTCCTCTTGTATTAGTGATAATGCCTATACTAATCGAGTTAAGACTCAATCAGTATCTTACTTGTATTTTTTTATTAGCAATAAAAAATTTATAGAATAATTATAGTAAATATTAGGGAATTTCTTAACTAATGAAAATGTAAAAGATCTCCCCTATGGATAGAAACTTAAATAACAAGAAAGGTGGATGACTTGGTAGGCTAAACATAGCAAATAAAACTATATTTAGAAATTGTAGGGTCATGAAGGGGATTATCATTCAATTCAAACCCATTTAGAACTCCTATATTGTCTATTTCTAGGCCTATGTTAATTTGTCTCTTTTTTTTTTTTTCTTGAATAAAATGGGCTTAATTTTCAAGCCCATTGTATGTGATTATTGAAAGTATACATTTTCAATATATCTTAAGCAAATGTTTTTAAATAATGAAACCATAACTCTTTCTAGAATGATGGGAACACATGAACTACTAATTTTTCACTTATAATTTGGCTAATTTGGTTGTAATAAAAATATAGGAATACTTTTTCTTTTTTTATATTTTTTATATTCAGGGTTTAGTATCTTTGGATAAAAAACCTATAGGCTGATAGTATCCATTCTCACCCACATTTATCAGTCATTGAGATTTTGATTAAATTAAAAATATATATATTTAAGGGTTTTATGTTTTGGGTTTATAAGGCCTATGACAATGATGTTTGAACTGAATTAGATTGATTGTTCAAATCGAGAATTAATTGGAGTATTAACTTGGAGAAAGCCATAAGATTGATTGACTTAGGAATTGGTATAGACCCATTGAACCGGGTAAAAATGATCGAATAGGATTTTTTTATTTTTAATAATTTTTTATTTTAAAATATTTTAATGATTTATTAAATTAAATCAATTGGACCGATTGAACTAAAGAATTGGTAGCCTGACGAATTCGACCACCAGTTTAATTCTAAAAACCTTAACTTAGAGTTTGAAATTATAAAAAATTTTAGGGTTTTGGAATTTTCTAAAAATATTAAATTAATTTTTAAATATTTATTATTATGATGGATGACTCAGATTTGTCTGTAGACTTTTGAATTGTGAGTTAAGTCCTGCACTTTTGTTTTTAAAAGTTTGTTTTTAAAAGTTTAATTGATTAGGATTTAAAATTTTAGAGTTTAAGATATAAATTTTAAATTTTAGTTTAGGGTTTTATTCTTTAAACATATATAATTTATTCAATTTCACAAGTCATTAAATTATTATAAGAAAATGTACGTGTGGTTTATAGTACGATTAGAGTTTAGGGTTTAATAAGATTTATAATACGATTATAGTAATATTTATGATATATTAGAGATTACAATATCATATTCTTAATTTGTTTTACTTTATAATGTTATTAGTAAGCTGTAAGTTATAAAGGGTAAATGATAAGCCATAAGAGTAACATGTTTTTAATCCAATTCTTGATGTGTTTTTGGATGATTTATTATGTGAATTAGTGAATTTGATGCTCCTAATCCTTTAAATTCATGTTTCTATATTTAGGTGAGCATAGGGGAGCGAAAAACGAGCCAAAATCGGGCAAAAAGAGTTGTTTCCAGAATCCACAGGCCTGGACATTTCCACACGGGCTAGCCACATGCCCATGTGAGCCACACGGACTGGCCACACGCCCATGTGCCAGCCCGTGTCGATTTCGAACCCTGCTTCTCTTTTACGTAGAAAAACTCAATTTTTAGGATTTCTGAGCATTCTAAAGTTTATAAATACATATTAGAAGAGGACTAAAGGGGGCACGCAGAGCTGAACGAAGAAAAGACTCGAAGAACTCAAATGGACTCAACTTAGAAGCAGGATCTCCTTCAAGACTGAAGATCTCCATTCAATTTCTCTCAAAGTTTTTGGGTTTCTTTATGTTTTGTTGTTTTCCTAATTTTGAGATGTTTTCCTTCCAAAGTATAAACTAAATTCTCTAGATACCTAAGGAGGATGAAACCTATGACGGATCTCATTATTTGATTTTTCTGAATTACATGACAAATATTTGTTCTTGATCTCAATTATGTGTTCATATTTCATATTTTAATGTTTTCAGGATATAAATTCATGATTGATGTGCTTATTCAGTGGAGCAAAAGTCCATGTTTAAGAGTAGATCTTGTATAATTGAGCAGAGTTGCATGCAATCCTAGAAATAGGATGACATAAATGTACCGGATTAGAGTCAAATCTAATAGGGGAATCCATAGATCGAGTTAATGCAACAATAAGGGTTTTAATTAAAAGAGATTTTAATTAATCAACCTAGAGTCAGTTGTTTTTATTCTCGAAAAAGATATTAACATAAGATAGGGAATTCTACGGATCAAGACAAGTGAATAAATCGTTTAATTCAGATTTAGAATAATAAGTGAAGTCTAGATGGATTCTTTCCTGGGTATTGTCTCTCTCATCAGTTTTCTTCAAATAATTTCTCAATTCATTCTCTGTCGAGTCCTTAGTAATTAATTTAATTTTAGATTAAAAATAAATCCCTTCGATTTATTCGGCTAGATAATAAAAAGATAGTAACTACTAGTACTTTTAGTCCTCGTGGATATGATATTCCCGACTCACCATAGCTATACTACCATCCGATAGGTACGCTTACCTTTGTCGTATTTTAGTTAGTTCATGATGTCATCAGTAAACCATGTATTTTGTATTATTGCAACTTACCTTTTATTAAATTTAGCAACTTTGTTCAGAAACTATATTATTGAAAGTAATCATAAATCGTAAAATGAACATGAAATATCAAAAACATTACAGCTTTGTTTAGCAACATATAAATGTAAGGGGAAATAATGCACATATTTATAGAATTGCAATTGATAATGGTGAGGTGTGGGTGAAAATGGTGATTGAGATTGGTTGAAGTTGTAGCTGTCTTGTTTTTGTGCATGAGGAGTGGAATAATTATGAAGTTAAAGGGTTCTTTTTTTTTTTTGTCTTTTCATGAAGGGGGCTTCTCGAGTCTGTGATGATTTATGCTTTCTCAGGTCTAAGGTGACTCGACTAACTCATTTTGTCTACACTTGACCAAATGAATTGAACATCTTCCATAACCTTAGAGTAACGCATACAGAATAAGATCGTCGATGGCAATTACAACGCACCAGTTTGCTTCTTCCTTTTTTTCACCTTGGTGGTTGACATTTGATAATGAGGCTTGACACCCATATAAGGATTTATATTCGTGTCGATGATGTTCTCTCTATCATTTTATATTGGTTTAGGCGTTTTTCTCACTATAGCTTGTCGTTTGTCAAGTTTTATAATGATTTCTTTTATTTGTATCCTTTATGCTTTATTTCTTGTATACCGAAGCTTTATGCTATTGTCAAGGTTAAAATATATTGTAGGTTCTGTAGTATTTACAAATTTGGAATTTAGTTCCTCAACTTTATAGATTTTAAAATTAAAATTCAATTCTCAACATTGTTAAATTTTTTGATGTGACATTTTAAAAGGAAAAAGATATTCACTTAATAACAATGTAACTAAAAAAAATGTTGTGTAGTGAACCTGAATTTAACAAAATAATCTTAATAGTTGGACCTAAAATTGAAAAGTGGAGGAACTAAATTTCTAGAAATAAAAGTATAGGGACTAAATTCCAAATTTAGGAAGAGTATAGAGACTTATGATATATTTTAACATTTTTACAAATATAAAAGTTTGTTGAATAGAAGAATAAAACGCGTAATGATCTATTTGGCCCTCCAACTTTACAAAAAAAAAAGTCGTTTTAGACCTCCATTTAATTTTCATCTTTTTAAATCCTTAAATTTGCCTTTTTTTATCAAACCACCCCAAAATAGATGAAAAAATTAACGTTTTTAAACTTCGCTAATGTGGCATACTTGTAACGTTTTTAAACTTCGCTGATGTGGCATACTTGTAAATTGCTATATGAATGACATGTCAGTATTTGATTAATTTTTTAAAACTTAAAAAACTAAAAAAAATATTTCTAAAAAATTTAAATCATTAAAATATATAATATAATATAATATATATTTAAAATTTTAAAATTTTTAAAAATTAATTAAATAATGAGATGTCATCCCTGTAACAATCCACGTGTATGCCACATCATTTTGGGGTGATTTGACAAAAATACAAGTTCAAAAGTTAAAATAGACGAAAAATTAAATTAAAGGCTAAAATGAATTTGTTTTAAAGTTGGAGGGCCAAAAAAATCATTATACCAAAATAAAATATAATTATTACTAGTATTTAAGTCTAACACTGCCCCCATTCCCTGGCTTAATAAATGCCATTAACACTCCCTCCCACACGTGCACACATCACCACAGCTGTTTTTGTACCTGGCTTTTTAATTAGTAAAATAATTCTTAGTTTTATTAAAGAATAAAAAAAATTACTTAGTAAAAAATCGAAAAATTAATTAAGTTTTTATGAAAAATGTACAACGATTTTTTAATTAATTAATATGAAATAAAAAATAATATAGGTGATTTTAAATAAGTTTGAGTTAATATTTATAAATATGGATGAGTTTAAAAAAATTTTGATACTTATATTTCAGTTGGGTGGGACTAAGCTTGAAAATTTAAGTATGGTATTGATACCATATATAAACTCAACTTAAATTCAATTTGATCCAATTTATGAATACCTTTTCTTCAATGTGATTATCGTTATTTATTTAGTTATTTACAAAGGTAGATTTTTAGTATATCCTTAAATTTTTTTAAAAATTTTAATTAATCTCCTCAAAATTTTTAAAGTTTACTATTAAATTGTAGAAATTTAAAAAAAAAAATTCAATTGGAGTCTTCTTTTTTTTTTGTAAATTTTCATAAAATCTCTAAAATTTTTAATTAAACTTGTCAAAATTTCGAGAAATTCTCACTAAAACCCTCAAAACTTTTAAAAATTTAATTAAACCTCCCAAAACTTAATGCTAAACATGTACAATACAATAAAAGATTATAAACATTAAAATTAGAATCAGGTTTTTTGGATATCATATTTTAAAAATAGTGAAAAAAAAAAACTAAAATAATTTTATGTAGAACAACTATTTAAATGAGATGATTAAATATAACTAGAACTATAAATAAATACAACGTTTGATAAACAATTTCAGTTTATTTGTTTATGTTCATTTGTCAAGATAAATGAATAAATACGAATAAGATTTTTAAGCTCGTTTTTTAAACGAACCGAACACAAACAAAGCAAGCTCAGTTCATTTATATTCATGAACAATCTTATTTATGTTCATTTAAAGTTCATTTAATAAATCAAACTTGTTTTTATTATTCGATTATTTTAAGTAATACTATTATAATTTTTCGTGCTTATTTAATTTACTTATAGTATACTTTTTTTTTATTCATTAATATTGTTTATGAACGTTTAATGTTCACAAATAAATTCATCTAACTTAAAAAAAATGAATACAAACACCCATAATTAAAAAAAAAGATGAACACAATTTTAAAATTATTAACAAAATATGAGTCAAACACGAACAACAAATCTGGGTTTTGTATATAACATGGAACATGGAATCAAACCATGTTTCAATTGTGAATGTAACCTATTAGATTCAATGGTGGTGGTTCCTTAAAGTCAATATTAGCATGCCATTCTTCATCATTAACATTAAGCTTAAGACCAATATTAAAGCTCTGGAAATTGATGATAATAACAAAAGGACAAGAACACTGATTTTGTTGCGTGAAGGAAAGCAAAATGTGGAACTTGCCTTTTTCCTCCTATTTTTTTTATTATTAATTTTGGATTATTCTTTTTTCCCTTTTTTTTAAAATGATATTTATTATTTGATTATATATAATAAAAAAAACATGTTGAGCATGAGTAGTTGCGTTAATCAAATTTAGAATTATAAAATTGAGAATACAAGTGTTGATGGATAAGATTAAATTAAGTTTGTTTGATTTTTTCCAAAATTTATACCTACACCTCAATTATATCATATTTATTATTAAATAAAAAAATTTCTTTTAAATAATATAATTAAATTTTTCATAATAAACTTGGACTTAATTGTTGTTCAAGCACACCCGGAATATACAACACAAGTGTTGTTCAGACAAACAAATGCACATGAATGCAGTCAAATAAAGAATCCCACCCATCTAGCCAACACATCTCTCTATCCCCCGATCATACCCCATAAGAGTTGTTTAAGCTCATCCAACTAGAACACACCACATAGGACCTCGAAGGCCCATCCAACCCTACAGACTCATATATGTGGACTAAGCCACTCAGATATTATTACGCAGCAGAGCCGACGTATATGCAGTACAGTGCAATGCGATAATCCGTTGTACAGACAGGTTGTAGTCTTAACTGCTAGAACAGATGATAGTACGTAGCAAAGCTGACGCACATGCAGTTCAGTGTGATAAATCGTTGTACGAGTAAATTGCAGTAGAACTGCCAGATCAGATTAGAATCAAACTCCCTTCTCTTCGCAATCCCACCCAAAACATTAGTTTATGCAAGTGCATGTACGTGTACAATATCACAAAAAACAATGAGCTCATCCACAGACATTCGAACAGAAACAGATATGCACACCACCTAACCAACCAAGTTCAGAGTCATACATCTCAAACAACAAATTCAAATATCATATAAGCCACAGCCCAAAACAAAGTCCTACCTATCCTTGCCAAGGCTTAGCCAAGGGTTAAAGCACACAGGCACATTTTCATATCAGAAACATACACACATAACCAAAACAAGTGCCTTAGGACCACACGCTCGTGTGCTATGGCCGTGTAGAAATGCCTAGGCCGTGTGGGAGGTCAAAAGCCCGTGTGAAGAGTGGGACACAACTGTATGGCTGAGGCACATGCCCGTGTGAAAGGAGGCACACGCTCGTATGGACCAAGGACATGGCCGTGGGAGCAGGCTGTATAACTCACTGTCCAATTGCACTAAAATTAAGTACAGGGCTGACACGACCGTGTGAGGGTCTCACACGCTCGTGTGCCCACCAGCCATGGCCGTGTGTCCAAAACACACGCCCGTGGGGGATCCCTAAATCCCCAAATTAGCCACACAGCCATGTGGCCAGGTCGTGTGGCACCTGTAAAGGCCCAAATTTGCCCAAGCCCAGATTACAAAAAAAAAAAAAAAAAAATTTAAACAAAATAAATAAAGTCCTAGTCCATTTACAACAAAATTACAGGCCCAAAATTGCAAACCCAATTACAGCCCAAATAAATTAAAACCCTAGCAGCCCAAAATGGCCCAAAACTAAACTAATTTTCAGCCAAAAAAGAAGGGAAGAAACCTTAGTTATCGCCGCACGCCAGCCACCACCTCGTACACGTCTGGCACCTCTGTCACCGCCACTTGCAAGGAAAGATGAACACGCAACAACAAAATGCGCCAAGCAAAAGAAACAACATAGAAACAGACAAAAAAAATAGAAACTAACAGTTTGTAATCCGGCTATAAAGGCCACAAACAGTTTCTTTGTATTTTTTAGGACAGACAAGTAATCAAAAAAATTTTATATTGAATACAAAAAAGATCAAACATAAAAATTTTATAACGGTGATTTCTTTAATTTTTATTTTATGTTATTTTACTTTTAATTTTTTCTTCTTCTTTTTTCTTATTTATTTTACATACGAAAATATAAAAAAGGAAAGGAAAACTCACCGGAGTGATTTCGCGTTCTCTTCATCGGATGCTCCTCCTTCGACGTCGAAATCGGCCTAAGGAGAGGGTGGAGGGTCCTTTTCTCTCGATATTTTCAGACTAGGAAGGCTTTGCCTTCAAATCCGTTTTAAAAGGGGCTAAAAATTCGATTTTGCGCGGCTCCGACCACCGTCCACGGTGGAGCCACGGTGGAGCCGCGACGGATGGTTAACGGTGCCCATGGCCGAAGTAGGGGGCGAGTTGAGAAAAAAAAAAAGCTTTTTCAGTTTTTTTAAAAAGGGTTTTAAAATGATTTTTTGGTTTTTTTTTTTTTTTACTTATATAGGTTATGCAAAACGGCATCGTTTTGAGCTAGGGTTCATAGACACCAAAACGGCGTCATTTAGCCTTGACCCGCGCGCAACTTGACCCACTCTTGAGGGATCCGCGTGTTTTCAATTTTTGGGATATTTATGTCCCTGGTCCCTCCGCTTTCGGAGTCATTTCAATTCAATCCAAATTCTTTTATTTATCCTCTTTTAAGATTAGATCTGTTAATTTTATTTTGCTTTTAATTTAGTCCCCCGATTAGCCAAAGGGAATGGTGCACTAGGTGGGTTTGGGATAGTTTCCCTATTAATCCTTTGCCTTTTCTGCGCATTCCGAATTGGTCCCTTTTATTGTTTTGTCATCCGATTAACTTATTTTATTATATTTTATACTTGTAGTTTAGTTTAAACATCAATTTAGTCCCTCATTTAATTCATTTTATTTATTTATTCATTTAGTTGCTGTTATTATTTCTTTATTTTGGTTTATATTTTTTATTTTTTTCTTTCGGTCATTTGTCCATTTATTTCATTTTATTCTTTGTTATTATTATTATTATTATATTTATGTACTTTATTACAAATTGCACCCTAAATTTCATTTATATTTTAATTTGGTACTCTATTTTAAATATTTTATAAATTATTTCCCTCAATATTATTTTATGTATTTATTTGTGTTTTTCTTCGTCCTTATTATATTCAAATTGGTATTTTTCTTTTATGTGGATCGTTTGTCATTATTATTATTATCATTGTTGTTATTTATTTTATTATTTATTTAATTTTTTCTTTGATTGTTAATATTGGTATTAAAGTGATATGTATTATGTGATTATTGCCATTATCTGTACAATGAATTGTTTATTCGTATTTTCATATTGTTGTCATTCATCAACGTAACCTTTTATTCATTCATTGTTTTAAATGTTACATTAATTTTTACCCAAATTCGTAAAAAAGAAAATTTTGAAAATAAAGGCAATATTACGTGTTTGGAGCTTCGAGAAGTCATACCCTAACTTACGGGGTTTCGATTTTCTCGTTGAGCCTAAATGGCCAAATATCCTTTAAAATTAAAATACACAAGTTTTAATTAAAAAATTTAAAGGCAAGCTTATTCTCGAGGGTTCAAAATGTCGTGTCCTAACTTACGGGATGTGACATTTGTTATCTCGAGACGAGAGGGTCTTTGACATTCGTTTCGATTCATTCAAGCGTTTTTTTTTTAAATTAACATTAATAAAAAGAGCGATCGTATTGTAAATTCTTTCAAGTTTTCAAATTTTTGACATTAAGACATTAATTAATCAATTAGGTACCAATTTTGGGTGTTACGAGGGTGCTAATCCTTCCTCGCATGTAACCGACCCCCGAACCCGTTTTCTCGAATTTCGCAAACCAAAATCGTTGTTTTAGTAAATCAAAACATTTTATTAAATGATCAAATTACGAGGTGATCCGATCACACCTCATAAAAAAGGATTGGTGGCTACTCCCATTTTCATTTTCAAAATAAATAGTCAACCTTTCAAAAAAACGATTTCAACAGCACCAAATCACTCAAACCCTAATTCCCAAACACACACGCCCTTGTGGCCCAAGGACCCGACCGTGTGAAAAATGACTAATTTCCCCAAATCAGCCACACGGCCTTGTGGCACCAAACCTGCCCGGAAACCCTAATTCCTAATTCCACACGACTGTGTGAACAAGCACACGCCCGTGTGGCCGCCCATGTGGTCACGAAACCCCATCGAAATAGGCCAAAATCTTCATTTCAGTTGTCAAAACAGTCCCCAACCTTTGCAAAAAATAAGAGTGTAACAAAATATGCTATATTCCTCGCACTTCCTCCACAACTAAAACCCAAAACAACTGTACAAAGCATACTCGAGAAATGCCGAAACAATAAATTGTAAAGTAAAATAGTTAAGGTTCGAATCCCACACATGTTTCGCTAACGAAAACGTTTAGATGTCAACCCGATGACCAAGTAAATCAAGTCTCTTGAAAACCACCACTTTTCCAAAAAAGAAAAAAAGAAGAAACAAATAGAAACCAAAAGAATAAGGCAAAAAACCAAAAAGATAGCGTCCAGCTACCACGAAAATAGAAGTAAAAATAAAAATAAAATAAAATAAAAATAATTAATTAATTAATTATAAATATTAACTTAAAACCAACCAAAATAAAATGCCTCTCCAAAAAGTGCACACAAAGACTCGAACCCAAATCCTCAAGATAAAGTATCTCCAACTCAACCACCAAACCAGCAGGCCCATCCTGACAATTAAACACGCAACTAAAAACAATAACACACCCTTCTCTATGACCCTAACCACAAAACCCCAAAACTTCTAACCCCAAAATTTAGGGCGTTACATCAAGCATTTTTCTCAATATGCTTGCCATTTGTCAAGTTTTATTACGATTTCTTTTATTTGTATCATTTATGCTTTATTTCTTATATACTGAAACTTTATGCTATTGTCCTTGTAATAGTTTTACAAGGTTAAAATATATTGTAGGTTCCTGTAGTCTTTACAAATTTGAAATTTAGCCCCTAAACTCTATAGATTTCAAATTTCAAATTCAATTGTTATCATTGCTTTTTTGTTAAATTTTTTGGGGTGACATTTTGAAATGAAAAAAGATACTCACTTAATAACAATGTAACTGGAAAAAAATGTTGTAGTGAACTTGAATTTAACAAAATAACATTAATAGTTGGACCTAAATTTGAAAAGTGGAGGGACTAAATTTCTAGAAATAAAAGTATAAGGACAAAATTCTAAATTTAGGAAGAGTATAGAGAATTATGGTATATTTTAACATTTTTACAAATATAAAAGTTTGTTGAATTGTTGTAGAAAAATAAAAAGCGTAATAATTTATTTGGCTCTCCAACTTTATGAAAAAAGTTATTTTAGACATACATTTAATTTTTTTATTTTTTTAGCCATTGAACTTACATTTTTTGTCAAATCACCCCAAAATAGATAAAAAGTTAATGTTTTTAAACTTCGCTGTTAAGTGGATGACATGTCAGCATTTAATTCCCTTTTTAAAAATTAAAAAATATTTTTAAAAATATTTTTAAAACTTTTAAATTATTAAAATATATCATATATATTTTTTAATATTTTTGAATTTTTAAAAAATTAATTAAATGTTGACATATCATCCATGCAACAATCCACGTGTATGCCACATCAGAAAAGTTAACGACTTTCCCATATTTTGGGGGTAATTTGACAAAAATACAAGTTCAAGGGTTCAAAGAGATGAAAAATTAAATTAAGGGTCAAAATGAATTTTTTTTTAAGCTGGAGGGTCAAGGAAATCATTATACCAAAATAAAATATAATTATTTCTAGTATTTAAGTCTTAACACTCCCCCCATTCCCTGGCTTAATAAATGCCATTAACACTCCCACCCACACGTGCACACATCACCACAGCTGTTTTTGTACCTGGCTTTTTAATTAGTAAAATAACTCTTAGTTTTATTAAAGAATAAAAAAAATTACTTAGTAAAAAATCGAAAAATTAATTAAGTTTTTATGAAAAATGTATAACGATATTTTTAATTAATGAATATGAAATAAAAAAACAATATAGGTGATTTCAAATAAGTTTGAGTTAACATTTATAAATATGGATGAATTTAAATAAAATCTGATGCTTATATTTCGATTGGGTGAAACTAAATTTGGAAAGCTAAGTATGGCAAAAAAAAATTAATTAGTCTCCTCAAAATTTTTAAAATTTACTATTAAATCGTAGAAATTTTAAAAAAAAAATTCAGTTGGAGTTTTTTTTTTTTTGTAAATTTTCATAAAATCTCTAAAATTTTTAATTATATTTCTAGAAATTCTCACTAAAACCCTCAAAACTTTTAAAAATTTTAATTAAACCTCCCAAAACTTAATACTAAACGTGTACAATAAAATAAAAGATTATAAACATTAAAATTAGAATCAGATTTTTTTGGATATCATATTTTAAAAATAGTGAAAAAAAAAACAAATAAAATAATTTTATGTTGAATAGAAAATTTTGACATGCTTTAAATTGAATTTGTAACAATCTCCCTTCACTTAATTTTTTTTAGAAAAAAACATTTGGGGTTTTATATGAATTGTAATAGGGATTATTGTAACCCATTGAATTAAATTGAAGGACACAATGATTCCATTGTGTTAAGACTATAGCAAAAAGAAAAAGAGTTGAATTTGGAGGTTAGTTGGTGTCAACTAAAATATTCCAATACAAGGTTAGTTTTCCTAATAAAAAGCTTGTGATTTTGAAAAATCCCACTTCTTTCTAATCATGCTTATAGAGACCATCTACCGTAATTAGTGGACTAAATGCCTTTTGTCTTACAAGTTATTAATCATTAAAGACCATATCCAAGTAATTAGTGGACTAAAGGAAGTAATTTAAAAAAAAAAAAAAACTATTGGAGAAGTCTTCAAAGAAAGGTTATAACTTATAAACACAAACACTTCAAAGACTTCTCGTGAAATAGTTAAGTTTACTCAATCAATTTAGTAGTGAGATTTTTAGTAGTACTTTAAGAATTTTATGAATTTGTTAATTATATATAGGGCTTAGAAGCAACGGTCGAGTGTAGTTCATGCGATTTTGTCAAGAGTTATTAGAGGAGGTTTAAGGAGGACTTGAGAGATGAAGGGGAGTTTGAATGGTGAAGAAGGGCTAGACTCTTCTTAGAGGAGGAAGTAGTTTATATAGAAGAAGAGTTAATGGTGGGCTCGTGTACAGGTGATCTAAACCTAAGGTTGATTGTAGAGCTAAGGAAAGCTTTGTTAGGCCATGACTTAATAGTATCATATGGAGTTCGTAGTAAAATTATGAAAGGTTTTATTGAAAGTGATAGAAGGAATCTTTGAGTGAGCCTTGATGGGACTTGACATCGAGACTTCATTTTTCGAATGGTACATGTGAGGGGTGCATGGTAATCTTAAGTTGAACAAGTCTTTCCATGGGCAAATCTTTCTTGGTTAAAGCAATTGAATCAACGAAGATCTTTAAATGAGATGATTAAATATAACTAGAGCTATAAATAAATACAACGTTCGGTAAACAATTTGAGTTAATTTTTTTATGTTCATTTGTCAAGATAAATGAATAAATACGAATAAGATTTTTAAGCTCGTTTTTTAAATGAACCGAACATAAACAAAGCACGCTCAATTCATTTATATTCATGAACAATCTTATTTATGTTCATTTAAAGCTCATTTCATAAATCAAACTTGTTTTTATTGTTCGATTATTTTAAGTAATATTATTATAGTTTTTTTTGCTTATTTAATTTACTTATAGTATACTTTTTTATTTTTATTTTTATTCATTAATATTGTTTATGAACATTTAATGTTCACCAATAAATTCATCTAACTTTAAAAAAAGAAAAAAAATATAAACACCCATAATTAAAAAAAAAGATGAACACAATTTTATTAGAAACCAGGTAAAAAAGAAAGAAGAAATTAAATCTAAAAAATAACTCTTGTTTTATTTTATGAAAACTTCCTTAATCACATGCACATTTGAAATGCCTTTTATAAACCGTCCTCAACTGCTCTCAACAGCGTAAGAATACTCAACAGCTAATTAACAGACTAACAACCTAACTAACTGATCCTTTACATTCATCCAACTCTCCAACGGAGAAGACCCGAAGAAACTTTCGAAACCGCGAAAACAACGTTACAGAAAACGGTTTCGTGAAAATATCTGCAGCTTGTTCACAAGCTGGAACTTCACTAACAAAAATAGACCCATCCGCAACTTTCTCGCGGACAAAAAATAAGTCAAGCTCAACATGCTTGAACTTGGAATGTAGCACAGGATTGGCCGCAACAGCTACAGCACCTGAACTATCACACCAAATAGTAGGAGTATATCGGACTTGAGATGTAGTTCCTGAAACAGTGAAAGCAACCATATAACTTCACTGGTGGCGGTGGCAAGACTCCTATATTCTGCTTCAGCCGTAGAATGGGAGACCACTTGCTGCTTTTTAGACCCCCAAGAAACAGGAGCAGAACCAAAATAAACACAAAATCCTGAAGTGGAACGGTGATCATCGAAGTCCAACCTCCAGTTTGCATCCGCATAGGCAGTCAGGGATAAACGATCAGTCGGCTGAATGACGATTCCAAAATCAACGGTACCACATAGATACCGTAAAATTCATTTCAAATCAGTCATGTGCAAACTGGTAAGTTTGTGCATAAACTGACAGATCATGTTCACAGCATATGCTATATCAGGACGAGTAAGGACAACATATTGCAGTGCTCCTGCAAGACTCCGAAATTCAGTTGGATCCACTAAACACTCTCCATCGTCTTTAGACATGACCGAGGAGCTGACCATCAGAGTAATGACACTCTTTGCTGTTGTCATAGACGCACGCGTAAGTATATCACCAATATATTTTGCTTGACAAAGGTGTAAACTTCCCGTGGAAGACCGAGTGACTTCAATCTCAAGGAAAAAATAAAGACCACCCATATTTTTGAACGAGAACTCTTCATGCAATAATCGAACAAACCAATCAATAGTAGTAGATAAGCTGCCAGTGATAATGATGTCATCAACATAAAGTGTGGACTCAGATCGGACCCGAACTAACAGCGAAGCATCAGACCGTGAAGCAACAAACCCAATAGATACAAGAAAATATTTCAGTTTGTCAAACCAGGCGCGAGGGGCCTGCCGAAGGCCATAAAGCGCTTTCTTCAGACGGCACACGAGCTGCTTGCCAGCGAAGTCAATTTTGACATATCCTGGAGGTTGGTGCATAAACACCTCAGTATCTAGATCTCCATTCAAGAAGGCATTATTCACATCTACCTGACGTAAAGGCCATCCTCTAGAGACAGCAACGAACAAAATAACACAAATAGTTACAGGTTTAACAACGGGACTAAATGTTTCCTTGAAGTCACATCCAGGGACTTGAGAGCACCCTTTAGCTACCAGTCTGGCCTTCTGTCTGGCAATAGTACCGTCAAGATTCCGCTTAATCTTGAAAAGCCATTTGCATCCAATGACTTTGCGACTCGGATGAAGAGGAACCAGATCCCAAGTGGAATTATGAATAAGAGCATCATACTCTGCTTTGGCAGCAGCTCGCCACTCAACGGACGACAAAGCTTCCTCAATTGTGGATGGTTCCATAGCTTCGACCGGCAAAGCTCGAGGTTTAAAGATACCTGCCTTAGCCCTAGTCACCATTGGATGAGTATTGGTGCTATGCAGAACATTATTTGAAGCACGAGACACCGAGGAAAAAACATCCAAACACCGAGCAGACTCAATAGAACCATCACTAGGAGCATGAGCCTCAACAGAATCACCACTAGGAGTATTAGGCTCAACAGGAACAGGAGGCAAAGAAGGAGACTCAGAATCATTACTAGGATGCGCTGGAGATGACGCAGACGGCAGCGTCGGTGAATCAGCAACAGGTACTACTAGTTGAGAAAAGATCTCTTTAACAAGGGGAACAGTGGTGGAAACAATCACACCAGGATTTAGATCCAGGTTTGTGCAGGGATCTTTAGAAGACAAAAACTTAGTTTCATCAAACACTACATGGCGAGAAACAACTATCTTACCATTAGGCAGAAAACACTGATAGCCCTTATGCTGAGGACTATAGCCCAAAAACATAGAAGGTTGAGACCGAAACTCTAATTTATGTGACGTAAATGGCCGTAAATAAGGATAACAACAACATCCAAAAACACGTAAATGGTATAGGTAGGATCCTGACCATATAGAGCTTGAAAAGGAGACCTTCCTTGTAGCACCAGAGTAAGAAGACGATTGATCAAATGAACCGTACAACAAAAAGCATACCCCCAATATCTCATGGATAAATTTGCTTGTGCTAGAAGTATGAGGCCCATTTCAACAATGTGACGATATTTGCGCTCAGCTACGCCATTCTGTTCAGAAGTTTATGGACACGCCAACCGATGAACAATTCCTTGAGATGCTAAAACACGGGTGAAGACTCGGTACTCCCCACCCCAGTCACTCTGTAATTGTTTAATGGTCTTATCAAACTGTGTTTTAATCAACTGTTGAAACCTTGTAAAACACTTCAGAGCCTGAGACTTATGAGTAAGCAAAAATAACCATGTAAATCTAGTGCATACATCAACAAACGTCACATAATACCACTTATTCTCACATGTAACTGCCCCAGGTCCCCACAGATCGGAAACTACTAACTCAAAAGGTTGATACACAATAGTTGAAACAGAAAAGGGCAATTTATGTGACTTTCATTTTTGATATGCAGAACATACACCACCAACACAAGACTTATTGAAAGCAATATTATGTTTTTGTAAAACACTGCGAACAACAGTACCAGACGGGTGACCAAGACGACTGTGCTACAAAGCAAACACAGGACAGTCCACAGTTCTATTTTGCAGCTTTGTATGAGCAACAAACGGATCCATAGCAGACACCAAAAAGTGACACAAGCAGTCACGAATGCGGCCCTTCAGTAAAATGTCCTTGGTCTTGATGTCCTTTATTACACAATATGTTGGATGAAATTCAAAAAACACCTCGTTATCCTTAGCGAATTGGGACACCGACAACAGATTCTTTCGTATACTTTGCACACACAACACGTTAGACGAACGAAGTAGCTGAAGCGGAGTAGATAAATTGCCAGAACCAACCGAAACAATTTTAGCAGGAGTTCCTCACCCATAAGAAGAGAAGACTTACCGGAATACGGAGTGGTATCACGGAGAGCCGTCGGGTCACGACATACATGATGGCTAGCACCTGAGTCAAGGTACCAAGACGAGGTACCAATCGGCATTGGAATGTACGAATCACCACCAACATCATTGGAACCCACTTGAGCAGTATTAACATTAGACCCAGAGGTGTCAGAATAATTAGAGGCATTAATATCACCAACCCGAGGAAGACCAATACATGGATCAGAACCAGAGTAAACCCGAGCTCGAGGTTTTGTGAGCCAAGGAACCGAGACACCACCCGGTCCAACATTTGGCCCGAGCTCCCGCGGCGAACTGACTTGCACATGATTCGTGATTGGACCACTTGGAACATCCGGCCTTGCTACATAATTTTCTTTATTAGCTAGCCTAGGTCCACGATGTGAACCACTTGCAGGCCCAACAGCATGGCCAAACAGCATTGGCCCAGGAGACCGCGGCAAATGTGCCAAAATTGGATCATTATGGGCATAACCAGAATGTGGCCCAAGTGCCATTTGATAGCCATAAACACCTGCTAAATCAGGCACCTGATTTTGACCATAATACAATTGATTTTGACCAAAAACCATCCTATTTTGACCAACAAAGGGAGAATAGCTAAACCTAGGAGCCTTGGCATAAAAACCCCACTCATCTTCCCCCTTACCGTCATTTGGCACACTGACGGACCGATTGAAGACAGGAGGACCGTCCGGACGCACAACCGGAGGTGAATCATTAGACTCGCAACGATAACGATAGTAGCACCGTTGAGCCAAGTGTCTGAATCGGTTATAGATCTAGCACTGAATCTGGGGCTTGAAGTTCCTTCCACAACCACGAGGAGACGGTCGACCACCACGAACGGAGCCGTCGCCCACTGACGCCGATTCAACCAGATTCGCATGAAGGCTGACCTCCTGAGTTGCGCGATGAAGACGAGTTTCGCACTCAACAAGAGCATTGACAACTCGTTGAAGAGAAAGAGGACCAGTCGATAAAGAAGTGGACGAAACCACTCCCTCAAACTCCGGTGGCAGTCTGATAAGAATAATTTCCAATTTCTCATCATCCGAGATCCGCGAGCCTGAAGTTTCAAGAATAGAGCAAATATTCTTAATTCGAGTAACATAAGCAGTGACAGACAGAGTACCTTTCTTCAACGAATGTAACTTCGTGATTTTTCTGCGATCGCTTGGCACCAGATGATCGGCGACAAACAACTCGGGCGATGTTCCAGACATCACAAGTCGATCTAGCCTCAGTGAAGGATGGCAGAAGTGCAGCATCGATGGTAGAAAGGAGCCAGGACGTGAGGAGACGATCTTGTTGTTTGAACACCAACGCCGATGGATTCTGCGCTAAATCACCATCTGTAGTGCGGACGTTTCGAGGTGGTAGAGGAACAGTACCATCAAGAAAACCAAGAAGATCATATCCATCAAGAACCAGCGTGACTTGTTGTTGCCAAAGAATGTAAGTTGCATCTGTAAGTTTAACCACATCATGACGAGGAAAGGAATTTACCACACGTTCACCATTGAAGAGAATGGCACTCGGCTCAGCCGAGGCAGAATCAGCGAAGGTTGTGATGACCATAGAGCCCAAGATCAGCCAGTGAAAGATACCATATTAGAAACTAGGTAACAAAGAAAGAAGAAATTAAATCTAAAAAATAACTCTTATTTTATTTTATGAAAACTTCCTTAATCACATGCACATTTGAAATGCCTTTTATAAACCGTCCTCAACTGCTCTTAACAGCGTAACAATACTCAACAACTAATTAACAGACTAACAAACCTAACTAACTGATCCTTTACAAATTTTAAAATTATTAACAAATATGAGTCAAACACGAACAACATATCTGGGTTTTGTATATAACATAGAATCAAACCATGTTTCAATTGTGAATGTAACCTATTAGATTCAATGGTGGTGGTTCCTTAAAGTCAATATTAGCATGCCATCCTTCATCATTAACATTAAGCTTAAGACCAATATTAAAGCTCTGGAAATTGACGATAATAACAAAAGGATAAGAACACTGATTTTGTTGTGTGAAGGAAAGCAAAATGTGGAACTTGCCTTTTTCCTCCTATTTTTTTATTATTAATTTTAGATTATTCTTTTTTCCCTTTTTTTAAAAAAATGATATTCATTATTTGATTATATATATATATATATATAAAACATGTTGAGCATGAGTAGTTGCGTTAATCAAATTTAGAATTATAAAATTGAGAATACAAGTGTTGATGGATAAGATTAAATTAAATTCGTTTGATTTTTTCTAAAATTTATACCTACACCTCAATTATATCATATTTATTATTAAATAAAAAATTTTCTTTTAAATAATATAATTAAATTATCCATAATAAATTTGGACTTAATTGGATGGCTAAACATGGACCATAAAAGGTCTTTTCAGATTAAAATTGAAATTTGAAAGAAAAATGACATTCATGTTTTATATATATATATATATATATATAACAAATTTTGTTGAATAAAACTTCTTGCAAATTATGGTGTTGTATTATGTTGGAGGAGTCCCATGGTGAACTCCCTTTTCAGTGCCTTTTCCATTATATATATATATTAAAAGTAGGGTCTAAAGTATCTCTCATGCTGGTACATGTCACATATTTGATTTTCTTTTTTAACATTTTATAAGTGGTTAATTTTCAATTTTTATTTTTCTAATATGTTTAAATTGAGATTTAATCCTTGCACTTTAATTTCTAAACATAATTTAATCTTTATATTCTTATAATGTTTTTAATTAGTTAAAAATTTTATAATATAATTAATTAGTTCATATAGTTAATATCGTTAATTTTTCAATTAAAATATTACGTGTTATAAATAATTTGAAAGTAGATTTATAAATCTAAAACATATAGAGATTAAATTATTGAAAATAAAAGTAAGAGGACTAAATTTCAAATGTATAAAATATAAAGCCTTAGAGTCATGGTATTAAACCAATTGACACGCAAACCAATGGGACTGGTTGAAGAAAGCTAAAAACTGATTGAATTGGGTTTTTTTTAAATATATTTTTTTTTCTTTTTTAATGGTCTATTCAATTAAACCATATAAACTAGTGATCTGATCAATTCGATCACATGTCTAGTTTTGAAAATCTTGCTTGAAGTATATTTTAATTTTCAAAATTTTACTTTATAATTTCATATAATCAAATAATCAAATCAACGTAAAGCATAAATAAACCATATTAATTAATTATAAAAATAGTATTTAAAAGTTTTTAATAAAATGATGCAATAACATATGCTTTAAAAAATATTTAAAGTAAATTATATATATTTTTAATTTTTATACAAAAGCTAATTGAAATTACAAGAAGATATATGTAATGGAGTTTTTTTTTAAAAAAAAAAATCTAACCTTCATGTGATATTATTATTTATTACCTAAAAAATCTCAGAAGGAGCCTTCCACAACTTTCCCTTTATTTATTAAAATTTATTTAATTGATTGAAAATGTCAAAAAAACAAATTAAATAGAGAAAAAATAAAAATAGGAGGGGTTGAATTGATTGAAGAGGACTTCACGTCATGAACAGTCTCTCTCAAATCATTTGCCTTCCTCTTAAAATTACTTTGTTGCTACAATTACTCATTTTAGAAAGGTCAATTTTGCTATTGGTATAATATTATTTGGAGGAGAAATAAATTTTGAAAATTTTAATTTTTATGGAAAATAATATTGGAAAATTTGATGCGGTCGTTGAGAGCACTAAAAATAACCTATTCCCTGTAAAATAATAAAAATAGAAAAAGAACAGTAAAGGGGAAGTAGGGTCGAATCCTCAGGGACCAGATTATACGAATGCTTGTTTCTCGAAATCCAGGCGCACTGTGCCCAAGAAAACTGCGTTCTGAAAAAATAAAAATAAAAAAATAAATTTTAAGAATTGATTTTGGGCGAAAAATAAAATAAAAACAGATTTTAAAGTTTCTTCAAATTATGATTACGAAAATAATAAAAATAATAAAGAGAGTTTTAAGTGAAAAGAAATTCTTATGGGAAAGTTCCAGCCTCCGATTGTCTCATTCCGCCTTGGGCTCAATCCTTGGCTTTTGGATGATCCTTCTCGACTCGAGTAAGCCAGTTATATTGGAAGAGGACGCCTATGACCACCAGCTCCAAAGATTAGACTTACGATTTTTAGGGAACCTGACTCTAGCCAGTAATCTATGCTAGATCAATGCTTCTCAATGGCGAATCCCACGCCATTTTGTCTCTTTGGCTCGCCAACTTCTGACGCAGTAAGTTAACGAACCGACTATGCAATCCTTCCAATACATACAAAGTGGTCGCCTTTGCATATGCTGAAAAGCTTACTTCTTAAGGGCCATGGATGGAAGCGTCAGCCCGTAGTGCGGAGAAACGATGAATACTTGGCGAGAAGGCTAAGTACGGATTCTAGGCCTCAAGAACCTTTTTTTGGGAAAATATTGACAACTTTTGGCTAGAAGGGTTTTAGTGGCTAATGATAATTGTGGGAAAGAAAATAAATAAAAATATAGAAAAAGAAATTTTATTGAAAAGAAATATGAAAGAACAAAAGACTTTTGGGGGAGAGTATTTACAGAAAAAGATGCTCCAAATAGAGTCACTTCACCCCCTATTTATAGTGCTAGGGAGATAGTCTAATTGAACTTAAATTCTAAAAAGATAAATACATTTAATTAAAAATAAACAAAGATAATTAAAATAAAATCCTAAATTTGAATAATCCTAATAATTATCTTAATATTAATTATCCTAATAGAATAAAAGAAAATAGAGTCTTCCAAAATAAAATCTCTTCTATTTGCTTTTAAGTCCTTGTGCCTTCCATGTTCGCACTTTTGGCACCATATTTGTCCCACGTTGCATATTGGCTCATTTAATCTCCAAATTGACGCTTTTTCCCTTGAATTTACTTTTCACCTCCAATTTAGTCCCTAAAAGATAAAAAGACATAAATAGCTCAAATTAGTAGGCTCAAGCTCAAAATAAACACATGATTAATATATAAAAACACGTCATTTTAGAGTATTATCAAATTCCCCCTACTTAGCCAATGTTTGCCCTCAAGTATGGTTCCTATCGACTGTGAAAGCTAGATTCTGCCATAAAAGAAATACCACTCCAAAGTTTCATAAAAATTAGTTAAAAACGCATATGAAAAATAAAGAGACCTCTAAGCTTGCTTTAAGTAAAACAGAAAAAGTATTCCAATTATTTCACACAAAAATTAAGATCGACTTGAGTTATGCCATTTAGGTAAATTACCAAACCTACTAAGACACCTTAATTATTTCCTCCTTTAGTCCCCGAAGTGCAACTTTATTAGTACTTATTTTTTCTTCTTTTTTTTTTTCCTTTTTTGATTTTTTTTTGATTTTTTTAAATTTTATTATTATTTATTTACTTAGGAATATATTAAACCTTTTGACGCGAAGAGAGATGACAACCCAAGCACCCACCCCTGGTTACTCAAATTAACATACTCCTAAAATTATTTATTTTCGGTTAGCGGAGTTTTACCCAACACGTCACACAACCTTTTGACGCGAAGTAGAATGACAACCCAAGCACCCTACCCCGGTTACTCAGTCAGTCACGATTTGAGCCATACTCATAACCTCGGCTAGCGGAGTTTTACTTGTCACGTCACACAACCTTTTGACGCGAAGTAGAATGACAACCCAAGCACCCTACCCCGTTACTCGATCATCCACGATCTAAGTCAGTACTCATAACCATGGAAAACATTTATTAAAAATTAAACGATATTTAAAATTCTTGAGAACTCAGGAAAGAAAAATTTAAGTGTCAAAAATAAGTTTTAATAATCACCTAATAGCCATGAACATTAATTAAGCATGCAATCATTTTAAGTGTTCACTTTATATTAAACTTGATCAATTTTACGAAAAGCAAGATAGAGTTAACCCTATTAATCACAATTATTTTTAGCCTAATAAAAATAAAACAGTGGAGATGGAATCAATTATGGGAAAAATCATAACTTCCTTAGAAGGTAAGAATCATGCATGAAAGTCAAACAGTAGGCAATTCCTGGTAAAATCTTGGGCATGAAAAGCAGCAGGATATTCTTAAAATAAATAGGCAGAAACGAGCACAAAACAACAGCAACAACAATATGACAGCAAAAATAGCAGATAATAACAGTAACAACGAAGAATGCCTCCCCCCACTTAAAACACATAGTCCTCGATGTGAAAGTAAAAGGAAAACAAATAGGTGGAGAAAAAAAATTTTAGAAAAACTCCCCATGTAGGTACCGTCGGTTGGCGCACACGGTGGAGAAGAAGATGGCGAAGCGGCAAGAGGTGGAGACGGGGTGAGTGATGTGTGCAATGTTGGTTCGGCTTCGGGTTCTCACCATGGTGGCTAAGAAATCGGCGGTGGGTGGTGGAGGAGAAAGGAGTCGGCGGTTATGGAGAAATTTAGGGGGAAAAAAAATGTAAGGTTTGGGGGTTTTATTTACTGAAAAGGGGTGTTTGGCTGCAGGTTTAGGGGATTCTAAGGCTGGAATAGGACTGTTTGGCTGCAGAGATATGGCATTCTGGGCTGGAATAGAACCGTTGACAAAGATGGATAGGGTTGTTTTGGTGCACACTTTCTGTCTTTTTTTTTCTTCGTATTTTCGTTTCATTTCACCTAGATGGAAGAAGAGAAATTTATTAATATTTAACTAAAATAAAAGAAAAAGAAAATAAAAAAAATAAAAATAAAAAGAAAGATTAGGTTGCCTCCCAACAAGCGCTTGTTTAACGTCGTTAGCTTGACGCCTTGAACGGTTTTATGGTGGTTCTAATTGAATTTTCTCGACCGTGTGGGCCTGAAAATTCTCGTAAAATGGCTTCAGCCGTTGACCATTGACTGTGAACCGCTTTCCTGATTCTTCACTCTCTATTTCAACTGCGCCATTTGTAAATACTTCAGTCACAATAAAAGGTCCTTGCCACCGAGATCGAAGCTTACCTGGGAATAGCTTTAATATGTAGTTATAAAGCAAAACTCTTTGTCCTACTGAGAAATGCTTTTGAACTATATTTTTGTCATGAAACATCTTTGTTTTGTCCTTATAAATTCGAGCATTCTTGTAAGCATCATTGCGAATTTCCTCCAATTCTTGAATGTCCAATTTCCTTGCCTTCCCCACGGGCTCTAACTCCATGTTACATTATCGAATAGCCCAATAAGCTTTATGCTCCAACTCTACTGGTAGATGACATGCTTTGCCAAAAACAAGTCGATATGGGGTCATGCCAATTGGTCCCTTATACGCCGTCCGATAGGCCCAAAGCGCGTCATTGAGCCGAAGACTCCAATCCTTACGGTTGGGTCGAACCGTTTTTTCCAAAATTGACTTGATCTCCTGTTTGAAACCTCTCGCTAGGCCGCTCGTTTGGGGATGGTAGGTGTTGCTATACGATGATGAACCCCATATTTTGATAATAGAGCCTCCATGACCTTGTTGCAAAAGTGGGTACCACGATCACCGATCAAAGCTCGAGGTGTTCCAAACTTAGAAAAATAGTTCATTTTAGAAACTCCACAACATGATTAGCATTATCATTGCGAGTAGGCTTTGCTTCTATCCACTTAGAAACATAGTCTCTCACTCTGCAGAAGTATATATACGTTTCCAAACGAAGAAATAAAGGGGCCATGAAATCAATGCCCCATACATCAAAAATCTCACATACATGAATTGGGGATAGGGGCATTTGATTTCGTCTAGTGATATTACCTGTATGCTGACATTTATCGCAAGACTTACAGAAGTTAAACGCGTCGCGAAAGATTGTAGACCAATATAGCCCACACTCTAATACCTTGTGAACTGTCCGCTTAGGGCCAAAGTGACCTCCACAAGCTTCTGTGTGACAAAAAGTAAGGATAAAGGTTACCTCAGTTTCTGGAACACATCGTCGTACTATCTGATCTGAGCAATGTTTCCACAAGTATGGATCGTCCCATATGTAATACCGAGCTTCGCGTCTAAGCTTGTTTTTTACGGATTGAGCTAACTCAGTGGGCAGCGATCCCGTGGTTAAGAGATTAACTATGTCTGCATACCACGGATAGTAAGCCTCGGTTGAGAATAAGCTTTCGTCGGGGAACTCATCCTTTATGGGATCATCATCAAATGGAGTTTTTATCCTACTCAAGTGGTCGGCCACCAGGTTTTCACACCCCTTTTTGTCATGAATCTCGATGTCAAATTCTTGGAGCAGTAAAATCCACCTAATGAGCCTTGGCTTTGCTTCCTTCTTTGCGATTAAGTACCTAAGAGCTGCATGGTCAGAAAAAATAATCACCTTAGATCCAGTAAATATGATCGAAATTTATCTAAAGCAAACACAATAGCTAAAAGCTCTTTTTCTGTGGTTGTGTAGTTGCTTTGTCTGAAATCTAGGGTCTTTGAGGCGTAACAGATGACATGAGGCTCTTTCGCTATCTTTTGTCCCAATACGGCTCCCACGCTACGTTCGCTTGCATCGCACATAATTTCAAAGGGATAGTTCCAGTCTGGTGCTTGTACTATAGGGGCGGTTACCAACTTTTGCTTAAGTGTATCAAAAGCCTCCTTGCATTTTGAGTCAAACTCAATTTTTTTGTCTTTCTACAACAGCTCGCACAATGGTTCAGCTATTTTTGAGAAGTTTTTTATAAAACGCCTGTAAAATCTTGCATGGCCAAGAAAAGAACATATCTCTCTAACAGTAGAGGGATATGGCAAAGAATTTATAATGTCAATTTTGGCCTTATCAACCTCAATTCCCTTAGATGAGACTATATGACCTAGAATCAAACCTTTGTCTACCATAAAAGGACACTTTTCATAGTTCAAGACAAGATTAAATTCTATGCACCTGTTCAAAATTATCGTAAGGTTTTCAAGGCATTCAGTAAAACAGTTTCCATACACGGTAAAATCATCCATAAAAACTTCAATAATTTTTTCTACATATTCAGAAAATATACTCATCATGCACCTCTAGAAGGTAGCCGGCAAGTGCGTTAAAAGTCCAAATGGCATCCTCCTGTATGCAAACGTCTTTAACGGGCATGTAAAAGTGGTATTTTCCTGGTCTTCTGGTGCAACAGGGATCTGGAAGAAACCTGAATATCCATCAAGACAACAAAAGTGAGTTTTACCAGCTAAACGTTCAAGCATTTGATCTATAAAAGGAAGAGGGAAATGATCTTTTCTAGTATAAGCGTTCAACTTCCTCAGATCGATACGCACACGCCACCCGCTTACTCACACTCGGGACCGGTACTAAGTCGCCTCGATATTTTCTTTCTTGTCACGCCCATTTTCTTGGGCACGACTTGTACCGAACTTACCCATCTGCTGTCAGAAATGGGGAAAATGATGTCAGCATCCAGCAGCTTAATTATTTCTTTTTTCACCACCTCCATCATATTCGGGTTTAAACGTCTTTGTGCCTCTCTCCTTGGTTTCGTGTTCTCCTCCAAGTAAATCTTGTGGGTGCATGTCAAAGGGCTTATCCCCTTCAAGTCAACAATGGTCCAGCCAATTGCCTCCTTATGACTCTTTAGTACCTGGATCAAACTTTCCTCCTCGAGTTTAGAGAGTTTATTTGAAATTATAATGGGTAAGGTATTACCTTTTCCTAAAAATGCATACTTGAGATGCGCGGGAAGTGGTTTCAATTCCAAATCTAGAGCCTGCACAATAGAAGGTAGAAGTTTAGTTTTTAATGGTGATAATAATGTCTTAACAAATTCATAATCATCATATCTATATTCAGATTCGTCTTCATAAGTTGACTCAAAAGTCTCGTCCACTAATGAGTCAATCAGGTCGACGCGGTTTACGCTCAAGATTTCGCTTGGATGGCTAATGGCATCGTAAACATTGAATTTCACGATCTCCCCATCAAATTCCATCGTAAGAGTGCCGCTTCGGACATCGATCTTGGTGCTAGCAGTACTAAGGAAGGGTCGGCCCAACAGGAGGTCTGAAGATCCAGCAGTGTTGTCCTCCTCCATCTTAATTACGTAGAAATCTGCAGGGAAAATAAGTTCATTAACTTTTACCAAGACGTCCTCGAGGACTCCTTCGGGATGCACAATAGACCTGTCTGCCAATTGAATAATAACACCTGTCTTTGTCAAAAACCCGCGTTAAGTGATTCATAAATAGAATAAGGCATTACATTTATTGAGGCCCCTAGATCACACATAGCCTTCTTAATTCCCAAATGGCCAATTTTGCATGGAATAGCGAACATGCCCCTATCTTTGCATTTAACCGGCATTTTTCGCTGTAGAACTGTGGAAACATTCTCACCAACACTTACTTTTTCATTACCTGTTAGTTTTCGTTTGTTAGTGCAAAGTTCTTTGAGGAATTTGGCATACCGCGGAATCTGTCTAATGGCATCTAACAGTGGTAAGTTGATCTCAACATTCCTGAATGTTTCGAGGATCTCCTTGTCTTCCTTACTTTTTCGACACTGATTTAATCGTCCTGGGAATGGAGGTTGGATTTTCGGCAGAAGGGGTTTCGCTCGGATCTGTTCGTCATTTCCTGGAGTTTCCTGGGCGATTTCTTGACCAAGATTCTTGCCAGGAACTGGTTCCAAGATCTTTCCACTTCGTAACGTCACTGCATTCGCATTCTGCCTCGGGTTTGGTTCTGTTTGTGATGGCAGTTTCCCTTAAGAGTTTAATTTCTCAATTGATGTGGTCAACTCCCTTATGGATGCTTCAGTTTTCTGCTGAAAACCCTTCATTTCTCTTTGGAAATTGAGAGTTTGCTGTTGAAAATCAAGGACATTAGTTGCTAATTTATTGACCAAAGTTTTTAAAGAATTACCTGAATCTTGCGACTGTTGTGGGGCTCGATTTTGGTATGGCTGGCTATATCGTGGATTAGCCCCATAACTAAAATTAGGGTGGTCCCTCCATCCTGGGTTGTAGGTATTGGCGTAAGGGTCGTATCGTCTTTGTGGTGGCCCAAGAAAATTTCCCACTGCATCTAAATGGGCCATAGAATCGTCACATAGAGTAGGGCATGCATCAGTCGTATGTTCAGGTATAGCACATACTCCACATACTCGGGTTGGTTTCGATTTTTCTGTAACAAGGGAATTCACAATATTAGTAAGTCTTTCAAGTCTATCTTCAATGGTAGAATTACTTAGCTGGTGAACCCTTCTAGGGGGTTCAGGATTGGCTCGAAATTGCTGGGAATTCGCAGCCATTGTGGAGATTAAGTCTCTTGCTTGTTGTGGAGTCATGTTGACTAACGCTCCTCCACTCGCGGCATCTACCATATTCATCTCCATGGGTTTCAAGCCTTCATAAAAGTACTGGAGCAAAGACTGTTCCGTTATACCGTGTTGTGGGCAACTTGTACACAACTTCTTAAATCGCTCCCAATAGTCGTATAGAGTCTCTGCGTCTTTTTGCCTTATGCCCACGATTTCTCTTCTTAACTCAGCCGCTCGTGATGCAGGGAAAAACTATTAAGGAATAAACGAGATAGATCAGCCCAAGTTGTAATGGATCCAAGAGGTAAATAAAATAACCATTCCCTGGCTGAATCTACTAGGGAAAAAGGGAAAGCGCGCAATTTAATTTGATCCTCAGTTACCCCCTGAGGCTTCATACTCAAACAAACCATATGGAATTCTTTTAAATGCTTATGGGGGTTTTCATTTTGTAACCCACGAAAAGTTGGCAGTAGCTCAATCAAGCCTGACTTTAATTCAAAATCAGTATCCATAGTAGGATACGCGATGCATAGTGGCGGTTGTTCCGCATGGCGCTTTGGCGATTGCGAATTGTCCGAGCCATAAGTTGAGGTGTTAAATTAGGGTTTTCGTCAACCTTAGTGTTCAAAGACTTCTTCGGAAATCGACTTCTTCTTCTTTACTTTCTAACGTTTGAGTAGGGTTTTCGTTAACCCTAGACTCTACTTCGTCGTCGATTCTAATTTCTGGCGGTGGATTACTTTGAGTTCCAACCACCACTGACTGGTTTTTCCTTAGTTTTGTTTCCTTTCGATTAGCTTTCGCAGTCTTTTCGATTTCTGAGTCGAACGCAAGAGTACCTGGAGCAGATCTGGTCATAGAAAACAAAAAAAAACAAGATTAGTATGTTGCCGATCCCCGGCAACGGCGCCAAAATTTGATGCGGTCGTTGAGAGCACCAAAAATAACCTATTCCCTGTAAAATAATAAAAATAGAAAAAGAACAGTAAAGGGGAAGTAGGGTCGAATCCTCAGGGACCGGATTATACGAATGCTTGTTTCTCGAAATCCTGGGCAGAATTGTGCCCAAGAAAACCTGCGTTCCTGGAAAAATAAAAATAAAAAAATAAATTTTAAGAATTGATTTTGGAAGCGAAAATAAAATAAAAACAGATTTTAAAGTTTACTGAAATTATGATTACGAAAATAATAAAAATAATAAAGAGAGTTTTAAGTGAAAAGAAATTCTTATGGGAAAGTTCCAGCCTCCGGTTGTCTCATTCCGCCTTGGGCTCAATCCTTGGCTTTTGGATGATCCTTCTCGACTCGAGTAAGCCAATATTATAGTGGAAGAGGACGCCTCGACCACCAAACTCCAAAGATTAGACTTACGATTTTTAGGGAACGACTCTCAGCCATAATCTATGCTAGATCAACGCTTCTCAATGGCGAATCCCACGCCATTTTGTCTCTTTGGCTTGCCAACCTCGTACGATAAGATAAGTTAACGAACCGACTATGCAATCCTTCCAATACATACAAAGCGCCGCCTTTGCATATCTTTGAAAAGCTTACTTCTTAAGGGCCATGGACTGAAGCGTCACCGTGAGTCTGAGAAACAATGAATACTTGGCGAGAAGGCTAAGTACGGATTCTAGGCCTCAAGAACCTTTTTTTGGGAAAATATTGACAACTTTTGGCTAGAAGGGTTTTAGTGGCTCATGATAATTGTGGGAAAGAAAATAAATAAAAATATGGAAAAAGAAATTTTATTGAAAAGAAATATGAAAGAACAAAAGACTTTTGGGGAGAGTGTTTCTGAGAAAAGATGCTCCAAATAGAGTCACTTCACCCCTATTTATAGTGCTAGGAGATAGTCTAATTGAACTTAAATTCTAAAAAGATAAATACATTTAATTAAAGATAAACAAAGATAATTAAAATAAAATCCTAAATTTGAATAATCCTAATAATTATCTTAATATTAATTATCCTAATAGAATAAAAGAAAATAGAGTCTTCCAAAATAAAATCTCTTCTATTTGCTTTTAAGTCCTTGTGCCTTCCATGTTCGCACTTTTGGCACCATATTTGTCCCACGTTGCATATTGGCCCATTTAATCTCCAAATTGACGCTTTTTCCCTTGAATTTACTTTTCACCTCCAATTTAGTCCCTAAAAGATAAAAAGACATAAATAGCTCAAATTAGTAGGCTCAAGCTCAAAATAAACACATGATTAATATATAAAAACACGTCATTTTAGAGTATTATCAAATATTTTAATTTGTTAAAAAATATTATTCGGGTAACACGAGATTGGCAATAGCAGGGCCTTAGCCTCACTAAAATAGAATTTCTTTTTTTTTTTTAATTTTTTTAAATTTATAAAAATTTTAACTCACGGTAAAATTGCACTTTATTTTTCAAAAATGATAAAATTCTAAGTTAATTCTTTAAAAATTATAAATATAAAAATGGTATTTTAACTTTCATAAAATTATATAATTTAATTTCAGCCTCCAAAAATATTTTTAGCTTTGCCCTTACATGCAAAAATATGGTCAACTGTAATCATTGTGCTTTTGGAATTGTTCAATGGTAGTCCATATACTTTTCAAAATTTGAAATTTCAATTCTAACCTAAACCGTAACCGTTAACTTCATTAAAGTTATGTCAAATTATATAGCTGGTCTCATAAATTGTGAGTCTAGTCCCTATTCTCCAATTTAATCATCTTTAGTTTTTATACTTTTTCGAATTTTAAAATTTTAATCCCAACTCAAATGATAATTATTAAATCCATTAACTAAGGTAACGTGACTTTCTCTATGAATATTATGTGAAAATAGCAACTTGACATGATATTACACATCTGATAATATGTTTGTTACATAATATTTTGAAAATAATAAATTTTAACTTAACCAATTTAACAACTATTATTTAGTCATGACAAAATTTTAAAATTGAAAAAATATAAAAACTAAAAATAATTAAATTAAAATACAATAATTAAATCCAAAATTTACCTTCTAATAACAAATGGTATTATTTATGGAATTTAGAATTTTTATCAATAAAATAAAAAAGTCTCTTTAGCTTAACAAGTTATACAATCAGATGTCACGCATGGCTAAACTTTATAAAATATCCATGCCTTTTATCTTTTGGGTTATAAAAACAAGTATATAATTTTTTTTAAAAAAAATTGAGAATAATTTAAGTGTGGGTTTGGATGAACGGTACGGCGTGGTGTGTTTAATTTATTTTTTGTTACGCTACAATATTTCAATAGTATCTAATCTTACAGTCATATCTGTTTTTACACTAATAGTAAATAAACATACCGTTTATTCAAATTCACCTTAAATTATTTTATTAACCATCTTAATAATTGTTTATTTCATATAGAATAATTTTTTTAGCAATAAAAACTTTTGACAATTTCAAACAAAATAAATAAAATATTGTTTCAACAAAAATGTGATGTATTTTTGTGATTGATGAAGAAGCAATAGCAAAATAACAATGTCAGCAAATATACTTTATTATAAATGTATAAATCAGTCGTCCATATAGGTAACTTGAGTTACTAAATTACTTCAATTTTAAAACTAACTTAAAGTATCTTTATCCTACCACTGATGTTTTATTCAACAACAAATTTGACATGAGATTATGACATAAGCGTAGGAGGGTTAATTCTTTCGCGACAAGAATTTTTAAGTGTCGTATATTTGAAATCAATACACCATTCAATAAATTTGGTATTGTCGTATGACTCTGTTGAAAGTTCAAATTGAAGGTGGATTTTATATAGGGAGAGTGTTTCGTCGGACAAACGCACAATCACGTACAAAAGAAATGGTAGTCATTTGTCAATGGTAATAGTTTGAATCTAAGCCTTAAATGACATTAATGGGGCGACAGATGCAAGGGCGAAATTAGGGGAGGCTGGCAGGGGCTCGACCCTATCCTAAAATGGAAAAATTTTTATTTATGCCTTTTAAAATTTTTAAAATTTAAATTAATAAAAGTAAAATTACACTTTGACTCTCTAAAAGTATAAAAATTTGATTTAATCCTTTAAAAATTATAAAGATATAGATTATTAGAATAGTAAAATTATATTTTTACCATCATAAAATTTATAATTTTTGCTCAATCCAACGAAACGAAAAGTTTTTGCTTGATACCCTTATCTCTAACTTGAACTCCCAAAAGAGATGAGAAATAAAATCCCAACTCAATCTAGAATAATATTGACCATTGACTGTCATAAACAACAATAAGGTTAAAATATTAAAAGAAGTTTCACTTTTTTTTTTTTTAAATAACTACCTATAATAACTGATTATTTAGATAGAAATTAGAAGTTCCTTATTTTGGTCTAACAAAATTTAAAATATATACATATATAATAGTAAATCCATTTTTAAAATATATATATAACAAATTTAATACATTATTTGATAGTCGAGTTTGACACTCTTTTTAGTGTGGTATCTATATTTTGGTATCTAAAGGTAAATAATATTAATTTTTTAGTGTATAATTTTTATTTTAGGGTTAATTCGATGAAAGTTAATTGCTAATACAATTAAGTTTGAATTTTTCATAATTTTGTTAATAGAATAAATTTAGTATTAATTGTGAATTTGTTTAATTTTATCTTTAATTTGTAATATACAATCTGATGGATGTGATTTAATTCGAGTTATAAGGTTGATTTATTAAAAGTTAATTACTAATATTATTAGCTAATTATGTATTTCCATCTAATCAACTTTAAAATTCGAATTATAAACTTAAAAGTTAACATTATTACCTTTAGAAACTAAAATATATAACTTTTATCAAATATATGTACCAAATTGAAAAAAATTCAAACTCATAATAAATTATGTCTTAAGTGAATATAATATCAACACAACAAATTAAAAAAAAAGGATACAACATTTAATACTTGAACTTGACATTTTTTTCCTAATTTGGTACCTAGACTTGACACTTTTTCTTAAGTTGGTACATAATCTTTTTGAGGTCCAATTTGGTACCCGAACTTAACTCTTTTTCTTAATTTGATACTAATCTTGTTTTTGTTTGGTTTGGTACTTGTCAAATGATTTACAAACTACTCCAATATACTAAAAAAGTTATTTTTTTATGAGGTAGCAAAAATAATCAATGTATGCCCGACATGTGACAGATATGATATTTTTGTGTATTTTATATGTTTAATTACTTTTAGTTTTATTTAATTAATTAATCACTTTATTAACTGAAAATAATGAATTTCTTTCAATTTGGGGCTTTAATTTTTCTCTTATCTAATATTAATTTATTAAATATAGCTCGATACTTATTTTTTAAACATAAATTTCCTCTAATACTGACGCTATTTTCGTAGCATAAAAAAATAATTTTAACACCGTTAGTATTTCGCGTAATTTGTATAATATTTAATAAATTTAAATACCAAATTAAGGGAAAAAAACCAAGTTTAGGTACCAAATTGGGCAAAAAAAAAGTATCAAGTTTAGATACTAAATGGTATATTAAGAAAAGAAAAAGAAAATGTATGAAGTTTTGGTATAGGGTGAGGCATTGAGTATTAATTAAGTAGGCATGTTTTTAATTTATTTTCCATGGATTTGTGCATGCTTAGAATTTGTACAATAATTACTCATAAATAAAGACTTCTAAAAATGGAAATAAAAATTTGTCAATTCAATTCGATTAATTAAATTAAAGAATTTAAATATTATATTTTAAAGGTTTGTAACGTACACCCTTTGGAATTCAACCCTACAATAAAACGGCCAAATTGTAAATAAATATTAATTTATTTAATCACAACTTTAGTCAAAATTGTTGACCACCTTGTCCCCCAAAACAATAATTTTCACTGCTTTACTCCATTAGTTTTCACATCACAGTAAAAGAGTTTAAAAAGGACAGCACTTTTTCCTCCCACTCTTCAAATATTTGACCCCACAAGCTCTTTTTTATCCAAAATGGAAACCCACTTTTTGACACAAAGGGTAAATTTGTCCATCAAAAGTTCATATGTTTTTGGCCATAATTAGTGGTGCTCCTCCATTCTTTTGCCGACGGTGGTGGCGCCTTGGCCCCACGCGGTTAACGACAAGCGCGCGAGATTAAAAAAATAAAATTATCTATAGCATGTATATATATATATATATATATATATATTTTTTTTTTTTAACTTATTTTGACCGTTGATCACGGACCAATAGTATCGAAACATCTCGACCGTTAGATCAAAAACCAACGAACAATTACTTCCGTTGGTTTACCCCTTTTTTTAATTCACGAAATGGTAAAAAAAAAGGAGCTTATATTTAAATACATAACTTACAAGGCTAAAATAGAACAGACATCCTCTGAAAGCAAACTGTTGCTATTGTTCTTGCCTTTGCCTCCTTCCCTTTCTTGTTTCTGGGTTCTTTTCTTTGTCTTGTTTTGGGGTTTTGGCTTTCTTTTTCGACGGCTACTTATGTTGTCTTTGATGCTCACTTAACGAAATAGAAAATTTTGTGATCTCTCGAAGGGCAAAAGCTTGAATTTGAAGAAGAATTTGATTTTAAATTTTTTTTTTTTTTGCTTTTTATTATGAAGATAACGATTTAGAAGGTGGTAAATGTTGGTTGAACCTTCTTTTCAAATAAGGTGATACTTACTTCGGGGGATTTTTTTTCCATTTTTATACTACTGATTTTATTATTATTCGTTGTTAATTTTGGTATTGTTTTGAAGCTAAACTCACCATTTTTTTTTTCCATTTTGGCAGACGAAATTTTTCAGGTGAGAAAGTGGCGTTAATCTCAAGGTTGTCGAAAAAAGAAATAGCAATTAATCGGAGTATGCAAAAAAAATAGTTTGACTTCATATAAAAAAGGGGGTTTTTTTTTTTCTTTTTGGTGTTTGGATTTTGGGTTTTTTTGGGTGTTTTGATAATGTCGTCGACTACTTCATCGGAGATGCAAGAACCGAGCATCGACACTGATAAATTAAGTTACGAAATCTTTTCGATTCTTGAAAGTAAGTTTTTGTTTGGCTACGATGATCAGCAGAAGCTATGGATTCCGAAACCGATCTCGCCGGAGTCTGAATCGCTGCCGTTGGTTCAACCGGGCGATGAGAATCCGATGTCGGCGATCAAGAACCAGAGGGGTAAAATATGTATTTTGAGTATCGACAGCGGCGGCATGCGGGGAATTCTGAGCGGTAAAGCTTTGGCTTATCTCGAACACGCGTTGAAATCCAAGTCGGGTAATCCAAATGCTCGAATCGCCGATTTTTTCGACGTGGCCGCCGGTTCTGGCGTCGGTGGTATCTTCACCGCCATGCTTTTCGCCACCAAAGATAACAGCCGCCCGATTTTTACCGCCGAGGAGACGTGGCGGTTCCTTGCTGAGAATGGGAAGCGGATGTACCGGTCCGGGAAAGGTAAAAACGGCGGTATTTTAAACAAGTTTTTTAAAAACGGTTCGACCGGGTCAAGTTCAACCGGTTTGGAAAAGGCGGTGAAGGAGACGTTCACGGCGGACGGAAGGAGTTTGACGTTGAAGGATACACTGAAACCGGTTTTGATCCCGTGTTACGATCTTTCCAGTACGGCGCCGTTCCTGTTCTCGAGGGCGGACGCCTTGGAGACGGACAGTTTCGATTTCCCATTATGGGAGGTTTGTCGTGCCACGTCGGCAGAACCGGGATTATTCGAACCGGTCAAGATGCGGTCTGTAGATGGTCAAACTAGTTGCGTGGCGGTTGATGGTGGGTTGGCAATGAGCAACCCGACCGCCGCCGCAATTACGCACGTGTTGCATAATAAGCAGGAGTTCCCTTTTGTTAGAGGGGTCGAGGATATATTAGTGTTGTCACTGGGGACCGGGTCGCTACTCGAGATAAGCTACGAATATGAAAAAGTCAAGAATTGGAAGGTCAAGGATTGGGCTAAACCGATGGCTCGAATATCCGGTGACGGCTCAGCCGACTCGGTGGACCAAGCCGTTGCCATGGCTTTCGGACAATGCAGAAGCAGCAATTACGTAAGAATTCAGGTATTCTATCTCAGTCTCACAACTCACAACTTTATCTTTTTTATTCCCATACATGAATGTTGAGAAAATAGACAGTTAAAACTTCAGTCTTTGGTCCTTTCCAAGACAATGGAAACCAGGCTGGTAATAAGAGTCTTTGTCTTTTACACTTTGGAATTCTTGAAGTAGGGGTTCAATGGGGGCCATTCATGCTTTCTGATCATTTCCCATTTTTTCCTTATTGTTGTTTACTGCTAAGCTAAGTAATTCTGGATTTTATAGATACCAATTGACATTTCTTTGAAAATGGGGACCTAAAGCAGCCGTTGAATTGTCTAAGAATTTCTTTTTCCTTGTAATAGAAAAGTTTTGTTTAGTCCTCCAAGTTATTGAATAATATAGGAATGTTTTCAACACTTGGGAAAGAAAAAGGACCTGCGATTGAGGGGCGGGGTTGTTTGTAAGAAGTAAAAGCTTGTATGGGGACATCATTTGAGTAAAGCTAAAAATATGCCATTTATGATTTCACGTCCCATATCTAGTATAGTGTGGCAAACATGCAATTCTATAATTGGATTAGGTCCTGGGTTCAATTCGATATACCATGGTATTTGGATTCGGGTGTGAGTGTTGGTTTTTATGATTTTTACCCGACCCATAAAGGTGTTGAGGAAAATAAATATTAAGTGGTGGAGTCCCTTAATAATTTGGTCCCTTCATTTATTTATTTCTCTTCCCCTGTCCCTTTGTTCAGTTTCGTTGAAAACAGGCTTTTTTTTGAGTATTTAATTTACT
This sequence comes from Gossypium anomalum, assembly GCA_025698475.1. Classification (NCBI taxonomy): domain Eukaryota; kingdom Viridiplantae; phylum Streptophyta; class Magnoliopsida; order Malvales; family Malvaceae; genus Gossypium; species Gossypium anomalum. The sequence goes on along the minus strand of CM046965.1, from coordinate 8,853,010 downwards.
TTTTGTACAAACCTTAATTGTTTCCTTGCGAACCTAGAAAGATTGGATTTTTCATTTATTTCTTCCCTAAAATATTTAAAATTGATATCCAAACCCTAAGCCTGATAGATGAAAATCAACATTGCATCTTCATTATAATTTTCTGAAATGAAATATTTGGTGCGACAGGCAAATGGGACCAGTTTAGGACAGTGTGGCCCAAACGTAGACACAGACCCCAGCCCCAGCAACGTAAAGATGCTGATCGCCATAGCCGAGGAAATGCTGAAGCAGAAGAACGTAGAGTCCGTGTTGTTCGGAGGCAAAAGGCTGGCCGACCAAACCAACTTCGAGAAACTCGATGGTTTCGCCGCTCAACTCGTGCTTGAACATCAGAGGCGGAGTTGTAGGATTGCTCCCACTGTCGCTTTCAAGCAACCTAATAACCCTAAACCCACCACCCCTTAAGAAAATTTTCATAATTTTCTCGAGAAAATTTGTACCAAATATACTTTATATAAATATATATATAAAAAAAGGTATGCTTTTCTTTTCATTCCATGCATTACTATAGTAGTCTTATATACATATATATATATATATTTATTTATTTTAATGTTTGTTCAAAGAAAGCATCTTAAAGAGTGGACCCTTTTAATTAATAGAAATGATCAAATGGGGACATTTGGTTTTATTAGGGAAGATGCTGACATTTTTATTATGTTATAAAGTTATGGAATGAGTTTTGATGATTTTGTCAAACGTAATTATTATTATTTTTGTATACATGTCATAATTCAATGTGACCCATTGTATCAAGGTTTAACTCAATTTATTTATCCAATCTACTACCTTTTTTTTTTATGTAATACATGACCATTTTGACCTTTTTACTCAAAATCCAAACCTACTTTTTCAACTCTTCAAATGTCTTTTTCAAGTGGAAGGCAGACCATTTCCATACCAATACAATTTCTCAAAAGGGAGGCTGACATATATCACTTTGTTCGACTCAATTTAAGAGAAGTTTTTAAAGTATTATCTGTCTAATTAGTATTTTTTTCGAAATACTTATACTCATTTTTATCTTTGGGTCTGTCTCTCAACTTATTGAAGAACTAAGGGATTTATAAAATATGAGTACCATGCTCACCAAAAATATGTGAGCATTTACTCTTAATGAGGTTTAAACCCATACTTTTATACGATATTTGTGGATAAAATGAATATCACCGGAGGATATAATCAAACATAAACAATTCTTATATTATTAACTTTTTACGGATCCATCTTTCCTCAACAAACCTTAATATTATTTATTACATAGTGTTTTGCAAGGCTTGAATTGCCATTTCATGTATATGATTCAAAGAAAAAAAAAAAAAAAAAAAGGAACAGAGAGGGAAACAGTGATGTGGGGAAGACAACTCCCAATGCTGTCTGTCTACCGACACTTGTGGCTTTGAAAGAATTAAAGGGTAATTTAGTCATTTTATGGGGACAAATCTCTCATTGAATATATATAATAAATGAAGAAAGAAAAATGAGAAAAGGTCTGTCCGATTCCGTAGTCCTGATAAAAGGGTTTGCCTCTTTGAGTCTTGTGATCATGTTATTCTTGAAAAGCTTCAAATTCTTTTTCCTCAATTAATTTTTTATTTTATATTTAATTTGATCTATATAGCTGATAAAAGATATGGTAATATTTTATTTTTTTATTTTTTAATTATATAAAAATGTTTTCAATTTTTTTATTTATGAAAATCTTATTTTAATTCAATTATATATATTTTAAAAGTAAATCTCTAAGTCAATTTATTTTATCATTAAACTTTAAAAAATTACAAAATAATTCTTAAATTATTTGAAAGTTTTTGTTTAAGTCATTGAATTACTAGGTTTTTTTTTTTTTTTGAAAAGTTTGGCTAACAAACTTCAATTGACAATTAAACGATTGATACAGTAAATCAATATCCATCAACGAGTAAAAAAAAATATCTCAAATCTAAATCAATCTGATAGTAAGGATCAAAGATCAGAAAAAATAGATGTTTGTACATTGGTTCGCAGATTTGAAACGTTCAAATATATTTTATGGAATAAAGATTGATCTATAAAAGAGAATGGAAAAGATAGCTTTAGATTGGTGCATATGCAAATAGAAAAAGTCATATATCAACGATTTTAACAGTCTAATAACTTAAAATTAAGTAACCTTTAAAAATTGAGTTATCAAAACATAAATTTATTAACCACAAGAGTTTAGTATGACAAATGTCTTTCTTACCTTAATCAGTGGTTAAGGGTTCGATCATCGCTCTGGATGTACAGTAATTTTAAAACTTATGACTAATATTTACATCCTTAATGTTCCTACAAAACACGTAAGATTAATTATTGAACTCATTTTAGTGAACATGTTTAACAAAAACCTGTAAATTTACTAATAATTTAGTGATGGTCGGAGTGATGTTGATCCAAAAAGGAAATAAGATATATGGGCAGCTTTTACTTTATGGAAGTGAGATATTAAGGTACTGAAAACAAAAAGGTTGGGGGGAGAGATCTCAGTGGGATACTTTGCCTGCTACACGACACGCATCATTTATCGACTCCACCATTCTAACATCGAGTGGTCGGTCATAAATTTTTTTAAATAAAACGCAGATGTATATGTGATATTGCATGAATGAAAAAAATTAATTTATGTAGTCTTAATAAATTTAAATTTAAATTATTATATTTTTATTTTCGAGAATTTAATTTTTATATTTTTTAGATTTTAAAATTTAAATTTAATTGTTAATATTAATATTTTTTTTTGATTAAATTTATTGAGATGATATTTTTAAAAATACTTATAATAATTATGTAATTAAAAAAATAATATTTTAATAAATTTAAATTTAAATTAATCCTAAATTTTAAAATTTAAAATTTAAAATTTAAAATTTAAAATGTAAAAAGATTAATTTCTTAAAATATAAATACATAGATTAAATTCTATATTTATATATTTTAACGATATAAAAATTGAACCAAGGTGTGAAATCTAATTTTTTTTTTATGTATAAAAACAAATTAATGAAAAGTATAACATGGAAAAAGAAAGACCTTTTCCCATCTTATATTCCCTACTTTTCCTCACAAAGTCCAAATTGTTTTTCCTTAAATTATTCCTTCCATTTCTCTACCATTTCTCATATAATAAGTACACCAAAATTATTAGCTTCATTATAAACTTTGGGTATCAAACTTTCTTTTACTATTTATAAAAATTAATCTTTAAAATTAATCTTTAAGAGTTTGTAACTAACATACTCTTAGGGCGAATTTGAGAGGATCCTATTTTTTTCATCGAGTTTGGGTAGAGATTAAAGGTCTTAAGCGACTGATCCGGCAAAACAATTCAAAAGATAAAGAAGTATCATTAATTTCTTCATACTCGTTACAAGCTCAAAGTTCCGTTTGTACAAATAAGAATTAATCCTCTTCGCTACATGATTTCTTCTTCGTATAGATTGAAATAGGATCTAATGGGCAATTACTTAGAAGTACATTTTGTACAACAGTCCTTCCTATATGATAGAAAAGGATCCCATGATCTTGAACCGATCTTACCCTTGCCCCGAATGAAAGTCATGCAATTTAATCTTTTTATGAATTATGAAATTTTAAGTTAATATATAATAAAATTATACTTTAGCCTCTTAAAATGAAAAAAAAAAGAAGTTTAGTCCAATGATGAAATCATAAATTAATAAATGATAAAATTATATATTGACCTTTCAAAAATTTATAATTTAATTTCGACACTCACTAAACAAATTTCTAGATTCACCCGTACTTCATAACAATGTTGTCCTCTGAAGTTTGAATTCAAGTCCTCCCATTAATAGTACAATATGCATTATCATTGCACTTAATACTTGAGTTTAACAACTTTAAATCCGAAACATAAACTCTAAAATGGACATAAAAAATTCAAAAATTAAGAAAACTCCATAAACTAAAGTGGATAAAATAATACCATCCTCTTTGAGTAATATTAGAAAAATTAAAAATAAATGAGAACAAATATATTCTATTCAATTAATTTTGCTTGATCATGGAGAACATAATAACCTACATATATAGGTGGACAGTCTTTTCTCAAAACCATAAATATGAGCCACAGTTCTTTACTTGATCTTTGGTTCTTTCCCCTTTTTCTTTTTTTTTCATCTCATTTTAATTTCAGGGTAAATTATTTAGTTTGGTCACTTAACTTTTAGGGTGCTTTCATTTTGGTCACCCAAAATAAATTTCTTGCAATTTCGTCACCCAACTTTTAAGGTACTTTCATTTTAGTCGGTCAAGCGTTAAATCTCTAGCGGCGCGTAACTGTACACAACACATCATGTTTGTACTTTCATTTTAGTCACCCAACTTTTAGAACGCTTTCATTTTTTGTCACCAAAAAAATATCTTTTTTTAAGTCTGGTCGGGGTAAAAAAAATCAATAATTAAAGTGAAAAAACAATAAAAACTAAAATGATACACAAATGTGTCAAAATGTACTTATTTATCCCATTGCTAAAAATTCTAATTTTGGGTTTTGAAATATAAATTTTTAAATATTAAGCTTCAAAATTATAGTAGTAAATCGGTTGACATCATCAATGGATAAAAAAAATTCAACAATCTTAAGTTATTTTGATGTTATGTAATTATTTTCAAAAATCATCAATCCAAATTATTGTCTTTAATAGTTGTCTTCCATGCTAAGATAAAACAGAGAAAAATCTTTGCAATTAATTAAATTAATTAATTTTATCTTCCTTCCCAAACAAAACTCATAAATTTTTTCATCACTTCTTTACCCAAACGAAGAACAAGCAAGTAATTTTTTTTTCCTTTACTTTTAGCTTAGATGGAAGATTCGAGATTATATAATTAAAAGAAATTTAAGTTTCGTAGATGACAATTAAATATGAATTATTTGAGTTGATTTTGTCAAGGATAATCTAGAAACATAAAATAAAATTCTAAAATTTAAAAGGAGATTAAATTAATTAATTTTAATATTAATGGATAAAATTTTTTTGAACAATTTATTTTGATGTTTTGAAATTTAAAATTTAAGCAAGTACAATATTACAATTTTTGTGTATTATTTTAGTTTCTATCACTTTTTCGCTTTAATCCTTGATTCTTTTACCCCAATTAATACTTAAAAAAATAGTTTTCAGGTGATTAAAATTAAAGCGATCTAAAAGCTGGGTGACTAAAATGAAAATGTAAACAAGATATGGCGTATGCAGTTAACCACCAATAGAAATTTAACGCTTAAGTGACTAAAATAAAAGTGTCCTAAAATTGGGTGACCGAATAGCAAGGATTTCATTTTAGGTAACTAAAATGAAAACACCTTAAAAGTTGAGTGACCAATTAAGCAGTTTACCCTTTAAATTTATTGCACGGAAATGGCAACGGTGAAGAGGGGATTTTAGGGTATCTTTTTTGACAAGCAACCAACCATATCCCTGGAGATTATAGGATTTGGTTGGTGGCCCACAAACTCATAATTTTTCTGTGTTATAACCGTGTTTAATTTATATTTATATATGTAATTTTGTAAATAATTAAAAAATAAAATTTTAAAATATTTATGTATTATTATTTTATGCTAAGTTATTTATTCATATCATATCATATTTTAATGTAGGGATGAAGTATGAACTCCTTCATTCATGTATATTGAAACTTTGTTAAATTATATCACTCCATTTCTTTCTAGTCTTTTTAGGCACATAAAAAGATGATATAACTTAAAAAAAATTTATAAACTTTTTAGATTTAAATCTTAAATATGTTTTAATAATATTTTGCAGCGGATGTAGTCAGAGGTAGAGTAGTGGAGCTTTTCAGTTACTGATAATCTAATTTGTAGACGGCGAAATTCTTGGGTCGATTTTGTATTTAGGTTTCCTTCTTCTGTTTATTTTATCTTATTTGTTTCTTTTACTAGTTGTTTTGTAAGCATTATCAAACGATGTCGTTTTATTGGATAAAAATATGTAAATAGTGTTCATTTAATTACTTATTTAAACAATTAAAATTTGAGAGTAGCTGTGGGTGATATTTGATTGGGTTGTTTTTAGCTAAAATACTATGATATACCCTTTTTAAGCATATAACTTATGACTCATTTCTTTTTTTAGGCTTTTTAAGCATAAGAAGACTCATAACTTGAATGCAAAAGAAGAATTATGAATATTTAAATTATATTGAAATACATTGAATGTCATTTTTTTTTTATATGAATAACCCATTAATCTTATCTAAAAAAAGTGTTCATCTTTTGAATAATAAGTGCATGCCTTGCGTACAATTGGTTGCATAGGGCAACCTTTAAATAAAACTTCATATTTCTTTTTTATAAATTTTTATAATAGGGTAAAGCTTGAATAACTAATGCGATTAGTGCAACTCAAACTCAAGTCACGTTTGGAACTATTAACACTCTTAACCATCAGGCTATCACGTAAGTTTAAATAAAAGTTGACTTTGATCCAAAAATAAATTATTTTGTATGAAAAATGAAATGGATTGTTTAATTAATTTGCCAGTTTTCTTCATTTTTTGATATAAATAATTTATAACAGCTTTTGAGAAAGGTTTAATTTGAAATGAAAGTGAAGATGAAGAAAATGAAAATATTTATTTGTTACCAAAGGGAAAAAAAAGCCATTTCTAATGGCTTTTTCTTCTTTAAAATTGTCAACTTGGTCACCAAATTAGAATCCCAAAGTTCTCGTAATTCATGAATTACCCTTTTATGTGTGTGTGTTTTCCCCAAATAAGCAAACTTTGTTCGAAAGTTTTCTTCTCTTTTTGTTCCTTCCCCCGTCCCCCCAACCAAAAAAAAAAACCCCTTAATTTGATGAATAATTCCCTTACTTAATACTTGTTTTGGCCCGTGGAATTATTACCTTCTACTTTAATTTCGGGATAAACTATTAAAATAATCACTTTTGTTTGTCTCAATTTATATTGTAGTCATTTGTATTTGAAATATTATGTTTTAGTTACTTACATTATTGTGTTGTAACATTTTAGCCACTAAGTGTTAATTGTTGTTAATGGTGTAACGGTAAGCTAACGTGGCACGTTAAATCACCATTTACAAACGAAAATTTTAGGTTAAATTATACAACTGGTCTCTATATTTTTTTTCATTTTGAGCAATTTTTTTTCTTTTATGTTAAAAGAGATGGAGAAGGGAGAAAAATAGAGGGAAAAGTAGACGAGAATGGAAAATAAAGAAAAAAAAAGAAAAGTTAAAAGAAAATAAAAGAAAAAAATTAAACTGCTCAAAACGAAAAAAAATATGGGGACCAATTGTATAATTTAACCTAATTTTTTTGTTTGAAATGATGCTTTAACATGCCACGTCAACTTATCGTTACATTGTTAACGACAATTAACGGCCCAGTGACTAAAATGTTACAACGTGTTAACATAAGTGACTATAACATATCATTTTAAACATAAATAACTAAAAAATAACATAAAAGAAATAAAAATTACTATTTTAATAGTTTACGTTTCTGTGAATCAAATTAGTCCTTTAATATTTCTGTTAGAAAAATTATTGTGCGACCATTGAAGCCAATAGTAAATGAGCAAAAGTGAGAATTTCAGTATACAATATTATAGTACAATATTTTATGAGTAATAGTAGAATATTATAAAATGTTATTTTGTAGAATGTTTAACATGATATATTATAGAATCCTATATTCCACTCTTCAATCCTCGTTGTTCTGATCATTACAAAACCAATATAAATAAATTAGTTATATATTAGATGTAGACGACGACGACGACAACAATAATAATAATAATAATATTTTTTTTAAGTTATAAAATAAATATTGTATATGGATCTTTCTTGTAATAGTTGAATTACTTTGGAGTTGTAAATTACTTAAACAGTTATAAAATTATAATAATAATTAATTATAATAATGAGTAATTAAAATTTGTTAGTCAAAAAAAGTTATGATGCTTGTTATAGTGCTTGCCATTACCTATTCTTGAACCGAGATGCTACTTGGCCAAGTCCGACCCATATCTCTTTACCTTAATAGATATGTAGTTCGCTATCATGCAATTCGCCACTATGGTTCGTCTATCCACTTCATCACCATGTAGCTGAACTCATACTAGGACACGTGCAAATCTTAGTGTTAGAATTAAGTGACCCGAATTCTTATTTAAATAAAATACGATGGAAAATAAAATAAAAGTAAAATCCATATAGAACTAGACTTCTTTTATTCTATTTTAGAATAAGGTTTTTTAAACCTTATTAAACTCTATCTATTTTATATTTATTAGGATAAGGTGTTTCAATCCTACTAGAATATGGCTTTACAAGCCTATAAATAGACATAGTCTATTCCTCTTGTATTGATTCAAATTTTTGACATAGTGAATTTTCTTCTCCTCTGCCCGTGGTTTTTTCCCGAAAGGGTTTCCACGTAAATTTTGTGTGTTCTTTATTTTATTATTTTATTTTATTTTATTTTATTTTTCACACTTAGGAGAGGGTACGTGTTAACATGCATGGGGCCTATCTGATCCTAGTACGTCACATTAGAAGACCGTACCTTATAAATACGAAAACGGACCCTCAAGAGAGGGGGAGAGAAAACCACCACTCAACAGTGCTAACAAAGCCTTCAGCATCATCAATATTGTTTCCAATACATGAGAATGTTAGTTTGAGCATATTAAAGTGCATTTATCTTCATATCAATATTTATAAATCGGGCAATAATGAAAGACAATGGGAGAACACAGGTAAAAAACTAATAAATTAAACAAAAGTTTGTGTTAAGTTAATTATTTTAGTTGTAATCTAATTGTAAATTCATTTAAAAAATAAAAAATATTTTAGATTTAAATTTCAAAATATAAATAACCAACCAAATTCAAAATAAATCAAAATTTTTTTATACTAATTGCACCAAACAGTGGGTGTTGACCTCTCCAAATAAAGTCCTAATCTCAATTATGAAAATATAAATCAAATTAAATCATCCCTTCACCAACCATCTATATTAGAAACACACTCAAAAGCTATATAATCATACGCAAAAATTGATTGAAGACCAACCCATTTTTTTTAACCAAAAATCATAACCTAGTGTGGGGGAATTCCAACAAATTAGATTTCGTTTCTGTTTCAACTTTTTGCGATTTGGGTAAATCATATATGAACCCTAGATTTTCACCATAATTCACCTTTGCTTTTTTCATAGTCTTTTCTTCTTTTTGGGGTTAAAAATCAATGGTTGTAATCATTTTTAGGGTTACTTTTAGATTTGTGTTTGGTTTAGGTTAAAGTTTGAGTCGGAAAAAATTGTGTAACTTGAATTATAAAAAAAAATTAAACTCTTTTATTTGGCTTATTTTTTTATTCATATAGTGGTCGAAAGAAGTGACTGTTTACTTTTTGTTTAAACATTTAAATTGAGTTCAAATCTTAACATCAATACTGCTGAAAAATTTCTACTTAAATACCACTATCGATCCGAATATAATTAATACGAGACAAACTAATTTCTTTAACTTACTTTAACATATTGAATTTATAGTAAAATACACTTTTAAACTTATAAAGTTGTACCAATAGAATTGGTAAATAAAACCATAGTATATTCTTAGCTTTTAATGTAAAGGAAATGAGATAATGGTTGGGATGCATTTGCTAAAATTGGAAAAGAACAAGTTGAAGACTCAAATTCCCTTCTTTCTTTATTTTATGCTTACATCAAGACGTCATAATATACATATATTCTATGCTAATTTGGACTTTATTTGACTCTTCCTAATCAATGAATTAAAAGGAATATGGGTGATGAGTAAAATTCAATTAGATTTGAAAAAATCAGAAAAATATATTTGAATTTCGAGTTAGTTAAATTGAGTTATTCAATTTTTTAAGTCAACTCGAATAATTAATTCAAGTTTTGAGTTCGAGTTGAATTTTACAATTTGAATAACTCGGATAATTCAAATAACAAATTGGTATAAATTTTAAAAATGAGAAAATTGGTCTCTCTCTCAACAAAAAATACAAAAAAATTTAAATTTTAAAATATTTATAAAAATTCCAAAACTTATATTTTTTAAAAATATTATAAAAATTTTGAAACAAATTTTAAACAATATATAAAGAAAGTTAAAAATTGTAAATTTTATAAAATAATAATTTTGGGACCTAAATGAGTTAATTTGTAACACTTCAAACTCGACCTAGATGTTATTGCCAAATTTGGTAATGTCACAAGGAAAGAATTTGAAAATGAGTTGATTTAGTTAACTAATCACCCTTAAAACTCACTGTCGAAACCATTTAAAAAAAAAATAGGGATCGACTTTCAAAACGAAAATTTGGAGTCGCCACCAATCCTTTTTGTGGTGTGATTGGGCCACCTTATAAAACATTTTGGTCTACGAATTTTTGAGAAAATAGGCTCGGGAGTCAGTTATGTATGAGGAAGGATTAGCCCCTCCAATACGCCCAAAATCGGTACTTTATTGATTAGTTTATGTCTTAATGTCAAAAACTGAAGATTTGAAAAAATTTTAAAGCACGATCATCCTTTTTGAAACATTTGAGTGAATTAAATGTGAGTTAAAGACCATCTCGCTTCAAGGTAAAACGTCACGTCCAGTACAGCAGGACACAACGTTTTTGACCCCCGATTATGAGCTTGTCTTTTATTTAAAAATTCGTGCACCTTTTTTAAAGGAAAAAAAAAGGGGTATTCAGATATTTAAATCAAACGTAAAACCACAATCCAGTACGGTAAGGCATGATTTTTTGAATTTTTAAATACAGAACAGTGCCTCCACTTTTCAAAACTTGGAGAAATTCAATAAGAAGGATATTCGAATACTTAAATCGAATAAAAAAACCCAGTACGGTACGGCACATTTTTTAAAACGATTGAGTATAGAAAATTTCCTTTATTAAAAACTATTTGGGAACAAAAATGTTGAATAAAATACTTAAATCGAATAAAAAAAGATGAACCCAATACGGTAGGGCGCGTTTTTTTAAAACGATTAAGTATAGAAAATTGTTTTTATGTTAAAAACAAGTTGAGAATACATTATGGAATAAAAGAATTAAAACGAATAAAATTTGGAGAGGAAAAAAACGATAAATAATGATGGATGACATAAAATGACAATATGAGAATCATGCTAACCCTATATTAATGACAAAAAAAAAATATAGTTTTTAATAAATAATAAAAAATGGAAACAATAATAGTAATAAATATGATAATATAATAAACATGACAATAATAGCAATATATCAATAGTATTACTAAATATAATAATAATAGTAAAATTAAAATAATAACGATGCTAAGTTAACAATAATGATAAATAATAAATAATAATAAGTATAATAAACTATATTTAAAATAATTAACTTTTAATAAAATAGATAAAAAAATGAATATCATATAAAAATAATTAAAAAAAGGAACCCAAAATAATAATAATATACAATGGTAGTAAAAAAAATGATAAAAATAATATAATAAGTTAATAATAAATAGCATTAGAAAGTAAAAATAATATTAAAACAAAAGGGGGGAAGTAAGGATAATAGCAACAAATAATAAAGATAACAATAATTATATATGAAAAAGGTACTCATATAAAAAGATATAGCAGTGGTATTTAATGATGATAAATAAATAATTATGACAATAATAATATAAAACGCCATAATAATGGAAACCATTTTAATTGTTAAAATAATCATAATGAAACATAAATACGAGAATATTGAATTAATTAGCATAATAAATAAGGAATAAAAATATAAAAAAACCCTTCAACAACATTTTCCTTTCATTTTCCTCAAAAACCATTTGAAAAGCTCTCCAAATTCTCTCGCCCCATCCAATTCTTCAGCAACCGGACCAGAGCTTCGTCCCCGTCCGTCCTTTTGCCGCCGTCGTTGGCCACCACGTGTAGTGGCCGAAGTTAAAAAAGTAAGTTTTTTTTGTATTTTTATTCTTTTTAATAGATATACATAGTAAATAGTGGTCAGATCCAAAAAAGAAATGAAAAAAAGAAGAAAAAAGAAAAGAATCAAAACAACAACCTTGGTAACTTTCGATTCTACAAAATTGCCTTGTATGTTTGCTGTCTTCCCGATTTGTGTGACCGTCTGAGTTCGATCTCTGCTTTTATTTCTTTTGGGTATTTAAAATCTTGGTATTTGGTGTTAAATCTTGTGTTTGTATTGAATCAATTTTTTCCCCCTACCTTGTTACAATCTTTGGCCTTTTATAGCCTTTATTTTTACAGGTACAAAAATGAAATTATGGCGAACGTGGAGCCATTGGAGCCGACATGGGCGAGAGGCGACGTGGGGGAAGCCGACGTGGGCGCGCAAACGTGGAGGACGTGCGTGGGAAGGCTTGCGACGGCTGCAACAGAAAAGGGTGTTAGGGTTTTTCTTTTCTTTTTGATTTAGGGTTAAATATTTAGGTTTAGGGTAAACTTAAGGCTTGGGTAATTTGGGCTTCAAAATTGGGTTAATTTTATTTTGATTTGATTTTGGGTCTATTTTTGGTTTTTGGGGTTTGTTTTTGGTTTAAAAATTTGGGCTTTAATGGTAAATGGGTCCGGGCAAAAATTGGTACCCACACTCACGTTTCTTCATTTAATAAAGAAAACATTATTTTAACAGTTTATTTACCAAATCTCTTATTACGGCGGAAGCCTTAATCATTTAAGTTTGAAACTGCAATCGTGTTTTTAGGAAAATAATAAAACCTTTCACCAAAGCAATCAAATAATTAAATAATTCCAAAATAACCAGTTAAAAATCAAACAATCCAGAGAGTCCCAAAAATTACAAACTCTTAAAATGATTACCAAAATAGTAATAAAACCATAAATTAATAACTTTAATTAATGTTACAAAAAAGTGGTCACCGCTGAATCCTTACTGCACCGATCTGCCTAAAACAGTGGATTACCTGATAGAACAAACAAACAGACGTGAACTTACGTAAACTCAGTGTATAACCCAGCAGAATTAAGCATGCAAACCTATAGAGTTGATCGCAGACAAAAACAGATACAGTTCCAGATTTAAATATCAAATTACAGAATCAGATTTAGATATGCAAAATCCTACCCCTATCCTCTACACACCATCTCCGACCATCCCATCACACCATGTGGGGTTAAAAACACCTACCCATCTCTACACACCACATTGTGCCTTAAAGGCACGTAAATCAAAAAATATACAGCCAAGCTGCCAGAATATGAGCGATTAACGCCATACAGAATACTTCCTCCTCATATATCAATCCCATCCCAAACAGTTACAGAATCAGATACAGAACTAACAGTTTAAACAGGCTTATCATGCTGTCGTATATACAGATATCAAATATGTAATTAACATGGTAATCAGACATGCATAATCATACTCAGAACAGTGTTTCAATCTAACAAATCACATAGCCTTAGGGTTTAGTTAGCCTTTACTGACCTTATGGTAGGCCCACAGTCGATTAGGACGACCCATGCGACCCTACAGAATATTTCTGTACACGCCCGTGTGGCCCACACACTCAGATTGGCCTTACCTGTGTGGCCCACACGACCTGGCCAGAATCCACACGCCCGTGTGTCATGCCCGTATGACCCATACGCCCAGATTAGCCTTGCCTGTGTGACCCACACGACCACACTCGAGCCACCATACGGCCGTATGCTGCGCACAGCCATGCCTTCATTGACCACACGGCCATGCCTTCATTGATCACACGGCCGTGTACTTGCAGACGACCTACCACATGGGCGACCACACGCCCGTGTGGCGTCGATAGATTCATTTTTTGGCTTTTTCCAAAGCCTCGTTTTCTGCGTTTCGGGTACACACCTGACATGCTTTTGATGCTACTGCAAACACGAACCCTCCAGAACCTAAAAATCGACATACCAACGCTCAGAATCATACTTAATATACGACTAAAGTGAAACCACAAACCGACAACGATCCAAATTAATGTTCGTCACTTACCCCAAACTCCTAACAGTTTCGGCTATAATTCCGCAAGAGAAGAGCCCCCTTCTTCCCGATTAGTTGCTTCCAAAACCCAGCAATTAAGCTAACAGAAACAAAACATTAACTCTAGAACGGCACTAAACGGAACCTACTCTTAACTCGACGAATAAAACTTACGACAATATACCAAATCCAAGAGCCAAAAATACCAAGATTAGTGGGAAAACAAAAGGAATAGGAGAACGAGAAAAAAGAGTTGACAGAATGGTGGAGAACAACAATTGACATCAAATTTTGGAAGAATTTTTGGGAAATTGAAACAAAAGAAAAAAAATAAAAATAAAAACAGTTATCTCCAAATCCCTCAAACTATTCCCCACTAACCCACTAGCAACTAACCTCTCAGAAACTCAACACTACCGAAACTCTTACGCACAACCGAGCAAAAAAAAATACCCACGCTCATGCAAGGATTCAAACACAAGACCTCCAACACATTAGCTCCCTTATCACTTAAACCAGCAGGCTCATTCTAATATGAATTCACAGATAATTAATATAAGCCCACCAAACAAAGATAGGCTTAATTCCCAAAAATAACAAAACTTGCTAAAATTAGGACTTGAACTTGGGACCTCACGCACATACCTAAAATATTTAACTACTGAAGTAAATACATATTTGTCAATTATTCCCAGAAACAGAAACAAAAAGCCAGGGCGTTACATAATTAATTATTCAATTTTATCATATTAAAATATCTTTTTTTTCTTATTTTGTTTTGAGAAAATTTTTAAATATATGATTTCAAATTTATGTGCTTTAACATGAAATTAGTTATATTGTAACAAGATTTTAATTTGATATGTTTAATTTTTTTAATTTTTTAATTTAACTCAAAAAATTTTACTCGATTTGATTCGATTTAACTCGACTTGACATGAAATTAGTTATATTGTAACAAGATTTTAATTTGATATGTTTAATTTTTTTAATTTTTTAATTTAACTCAAAAAATTTCACTCGATTTGATTCGATTCAACTCGACTTGAATTTCATTTCACTCGAATCAATTCGAAAAAAAATTCAAATCGAGTTAGGATGATAAAAATGGACTCGTCAACTCGATTAGCTCGAAATTTTTTCACTCGATTCTATTGAATGCTAAACTTTAAAAAGAAAGAAAATAATAATTAAAAAATAAATTTTAATATTAAAATTTGCACATAAATTAGATAAGATCAACTTTTTTAAAAATTTTAAATTTAAGAACATAACCAAAATTTTATTGGCGAATAAAATTTAATAATTGGATAATGAATAAAACAGGCGAAACCAAAAGAAATTAAAACAATTATTAATATTTTAGGTGAAATTGTAGGCCCAATATATATATATATATATAAAGTCAAAGTCTTTTTTTTTCTTAAAATCATTTTCTGTTGCAAAGTCCTTATTAAAGTTTATAATTATTGAAGGAATTACTATTTTCGCATGAGAACTAATAAATTTAATTAAATCATAGTTCAGCGTTCATATCAACAACAAAGTTTAAGAAATTTTGGTTGGCCAAATTTAAAAAAAAAAAATCCTAAAAGGATTAAATTGTATTACTAAATAATTAGAAGGTTTAATATTGCAATAAATCTATTTTTATTCAAGGGAAGCTAGATCCCTGCTTGCCCTCCCTTATATTTACTATAGTAATTAAGGTATCAAAACTTGGTTATTTTTTATTGCCATCTTTTGATTATTTATTTATTCATTTTTGCATATTTTGATTCTTGTTATGCAACTTTTAAGAGATCTTGTGCAACAAATTTTGTGGTATGATTGAGAAAAATATTTTGTTAAGCGAGAAAAACTCGAAACAAGCTTATCTTTACAAGTATACAATCCAGAAGTTTTATGAATAAATATCTGTATATTATTTTATTGTGACACTAACTTAGTTTACATGGATTATAACGCCTATAGAATAAAAAATTGTACCACAGTTTTGCTTGCTCGAGAATCATTTGGAAGTGAAATTTGTTTGTAACCAAACTTTGGGTATGAAAAGTTTTAGCGAGAGAATTCTTTCATTGTAATTTTAATGGCAGTAAGGTTACAACGTGTGTAAATCATCTCTTGAAAAAGCTTGGAAGACATAAATCGACAGATGAATAAAATCCAATTTTTTTGAATGGTGCACGTTATTCTTTTACAATAATTAAAGGATAGGTATGCTTGTATTTGTCTATATTATTAGGTCACCTGTCTTACAAACTTATCTTATTCTTTTGGCAATATATAATGCATTATTGGGAACTCTTAATTCTCACAATACCAATAATTAATCAATATTCTTTGTCTTAATTTGTAGTACAATATTTTATTTAAATAATATGTTATCTCCTTTTTTTTGGTGTATACTGTTGAAACCTAACTTTATTCATTATTATGATTGGAATCTGCTTTTTTTTCTTATCATAATTGAAGGGATCATATCCTTTAGTTAGGGGTTACTGGGGCCATCTTATTTTCCTATTTGCACTTTAATTTAATAAAAATAGACTTAAAGTTTATATGGTTAAAGTGTTTAAAAATGATAATATTATGTTAATTTATTAATATTGATTGTTTTTTGGGATGATGACTTGTGTGTTCCTTGTAGATAAGACTAGTTGCTGTTGATAGACATCAATATATATATATAAATTAATTTAAAATTAAATTTGATTTATTATTTCTATTATATTATGAAGATATTAAAAGCTAACAATAATTGCAAAAAAAAAAAAAAAGGATGATAGTGTAAAATTAAAATACTTTTACACTATTAATATTTTAATAGTTCAATTATTATATTTATTATACGTATTGTTATATTAAACGTTGATAATAATAAAAATAATCGCAAAAAAAGAAAAATAAAAACACATAAATTTTTATTATTTCTGTTAATATTTTTATGATATGATTAGGAACAAACAATTGTGCAGTTGAATGAATTTAACTGAAAGTTAACAATTAAATATGATTATTCAAAAGATTTGTCAGTATCCATTAGCTCATATTTTGTTAATAGTTGTTGTACTTATGAGAATTTAATCATGTGATTAGTTTTAGGGTTTTTTTTATATTTTTTTAATAAAATAATAAGTTGACATGATACTACACATATGATTATATGTTTATTACATAAGATTTTACAAATAGTAGAATTTTAACTTAACAAATTTCATGGTTACTGTCTACGATAGAATTAAAATTTTAAAATTCAAAAGACTAAAAATGATTAAATTAGAGTACAATAACAATACCCGTAACCTATGTATAGTATGGAAACTAATAATAGAATTTGACTTTATCCTTTAACGTCTCTATAAGCAAAATCCAAACTTATGCTTTAATTTAATTAGCTCATATAATGGTAAAAATATCATGTTGTACTAGGAGTTAGATTACAATTTTTTCTCTCTATTAAAAAATGGGTAAATTAGTCCCTCTAATCAAATCAAAGAGCAAATCAATCCTTTTATTAAAACTTCCATCCTTTTTCTCTGTTAAAAATTTGTCTCTATACGTCAGCATAAGTTACATGTGGCACATCATATGTCACTGTCTTTGTCAACCAAGCCAATTTTTAAGAATACAAATAGATAATTTTTTTAATAGAAATAATTAATTTGCTTTTTGAGGCATACTGAATCATATACATAATAGACTGGTTTAGATTAATCCTAACAAGATGATTCTGAAATACTTCTTTTCTAATTAATAGATTAATAAAATATTAACCCCTTAAGCTTGAGTTAAGAAGGAAAGGAAGAAGAGGGATTAAATCAATCTTAATTAAATTATGGATTGGTTTTAAATCATTGCTATTGCTATTTGTTATTTAACTTATTTAACCGCTACAAGATCCACATTTCCATGAGCATGGGCTTCAGCTACTGACATAAAAACGTCTCTTTCCATGTCTTTGGATACAAACCATAGGGTCTTACCCATTCTTTGTACATAAACCCTTGTGAGGCTTTTAGTAGTTCTTCCACTTCCAGGATAAATTCTCCTGTTTGTGCCTCATAAAAAGAACTAGAAGGATGATGGAGGGAGCAAAATGCAATCCGACTTCTAATACAAAAGCCTTCATAGTACTTTTACCTTGAACAAGTTCTGATTATATTTGGCTCTTTATGAGACGATGCATAAAACTATCCATAGTTCCTCTCCAACTCATAAATAGGAGGATAATGCGCTTTAGCGCACTTGAACCCATGTGCTTTTACATTGGTAACAATATCCATGCTAATCGAATTAAAACTCAATTGGCACTAATGATGACTATAATTAATTAGTAGTAAATATGAGATAGGCTTTATTTTCATAATTTCGTTTCAAGGAGTCAATGAAAAGAAGAAAAAAAAATCCAGAAAATTTAGGTAAAAACCATGTGAAATTCAACAGTAAAAAGCAGTAGATTGCATTATCAAAACTTCCCTTTTTCATCATCATTTTGTTTATGAATGTAGCAAATTTGACAGCTGAATTTTGCTGTGTTTCTTTTTTCAGACAACCTAACATTAACAATAAAAAACCTTACCAATATTCAATCAAACCCTTTTGGCATAATTGGCATAACAGTAATCACATGAATGAAATTGCAATTTGATTATTAAGATATTTTAGTGTACTTACTTTTACCTATGAAGCTATGAGTTCAATTAATCTGCGAAGTCAACATTGAATGTCTGTAAGCTTAATTTGGTCACTTAAACTTTGAAAATGAAGCAAAAATTTTTTTGACCAACTTTACTATTTGTTGTTTGGACTAAAAAAATAAAAGAAATTATTATTCTTACTGTTTATGTTGAAAATGTGTAATGAAGAACATGATTTAAAAATTCAATAATGAGTCCAAATATAAACCGTAATGTATTTCACAATTAATCTCAATTTAAACTTAACCGATGTACATCATCCTTCTTATTTAAAAAATATAAAATAATTACGATCTCTTCCCCTTATCAAAAAGAAAAAAGAATCTCAATATTTGTAATTATTTTATAATTTTTAAATGAGAAGGATGTATTTACATCGTTGTAAAATTAATATAATTTTATATCATTTCATAGTTTTTATTATAATTAATATTTTAACAATTCAACCATACTTTACGTGCATATAAAATTTTGAATTAATATGATATTTCTATCATTTCTATATAAAATATTGTCTATATTAAATATATATTTAACGGTTTTTTTTACATAAAACAAATAGTTAAAATCTTTTTTCTTCAAAGTGAACATGCATGATCTACATGAATAGAACATGAAATTTAAAAGTTGGATTATAAAATATTAATCATAGAAAAAGTTATGAAAATGTGTAAAATCATGTTAGTTTTATACCGATGTAAGTGAATCCCTCCCTCTTTCCAAATTGTGATATATCTATAATATATATAAAAGCACGAGGTTGGAAAAACTTTTAAGAGAATACCTTTTATTTTCTATCATATTACTAAATTGACATTTAAAAATATTTATAAGTTAATTTAGAATTATTAGTTATAACTCTATTTAAAAATAAGTTATGATAATTTTATTAATTTTAAAATAGAATTATAGCTTGTGAAAATGTCTAAGCATACTCACTACCAATAAGTCAAAATAATTAATAATTAAGGTTAAAATATTTTTTAATTCTGATTTTTTTTATAAATAAACCTTTTTTATTTTCATATTTATTAACATAATAAAATAAAGTTATGACTTGAATAGAAGTCTAAGTATATAATAGAGGTTGATTTTTTTCTTTAATTATCACTTAATTAGTGTTAAAGTTATTTATCAATTAAAATTTAAGTTTAGATCTATAAATAACATCTATTAGTAGCATCAGTATCTCAAACAGAAATATTCGAACTACAATGACACCAAAGCTCACTAAATAAATATGTAAGATCATTTTAATTAAAAAAAATTATAAATTGTTTATTTCGTGCAAAGCAAGCAACCTTTTATACTTATTGTTGAGGCCCTATGGCCCACTACCTAAACTGATTTTGGCAGAAATCAAGAACCCTAGCCACCGCCCCTATGCTTGACTTTCAGCCATATCTTCTGACAGCCACCTGCTCTGCCATCAACCACCACCTGCTTCACCCTCACCACTTGCACCACCGTCTGCAAGAAATAAAGAAGGAAGTGACAACAATAATAAAGAAATATTGTAAATGGCTATAAAAGCCTTTAAAATTCTATGTAAAAGGGGGATTTTTTTTTTTTTGAATACAAAGAAAGAGACGTTGAATATAAAAAAGAAATCAGTGAGTCAAAGCAAACGATAGCAAATCAAGAGGAAAAACACCAAATCGGAAGAAATCAAAACAACAAGAATCGAAATCTAAAAAAAAACCAAAGGTGATTTTATCTTATACATTTTTTCGATTTATTTCTTTTTCTTTTCTATTTTTCGAATCTATTTATTCACATATATACAAATATTAAAAGCATAAAAAAAGGGGAAAAAATACCTTTTTGAAATTTCCGGCCACCGTGCGCGGTGGCCGGCAACGGTGGCCGGCGGCGGGCGTCGGCGGCGGACGGAGCCGGAGTTTGGCCGGAGGGAGAAGGCCTTGAGAGAGAATAGAGAGCTTTTGGAAATTTTTTTTTTGAAAAACAAATGAAGAATGATTTTTTTTAAAGAAATTTTGACTTATATAGGCCCTCCAAAACGACGTCGTTTTGGGACTGGCCTTAAATGCTTAAAACGACGTCGTTTTGGCCCTTAACCCAGAGCCGACCCGTGACCCGACCCGCTCCAACTTCAGGATCCGCGTGTTTTCATTGGAGGGGCTATTTACGCGTTTAGCCCCTCCGATTTTTATTATTTTGCAATTAAGTCACTTTTTATTTTTAATTTGGCCCTAAAATTTGTCGCGATTTTCAATTTAGTCCCCGCTGATGTGAAGGGATAATTTCTGTTTCGGTCCGCCTATGTTTTGCGCGCCTTCAAATAAGTCCCTTTCTTTTATTCTATTTCGAAATTTTCCCCAAAACTTCATTTTTAATTCAATTTTGTCCCTTTTTCACTTTTTCTCATTATTTTATTTTAATTTTAATCTTATATATACTATTATATTTTATTACTATTACTATTATATTTATTATTTATTAGCATTAGTATTATTTTCACTTAATACTTATATGTATATATATTATATAGTATTATTAATAGTTTTTTTTGTGTTATTATTATTTTTCTTAACTTTATATTATGTATATATTCTTTTAATATATTATGTAAATATTTTAACACTATATTATGTATATATATATATATATTTTTTTTTTTTTTATATATTATGTACATATTATTATTATTTTCTATCCTATTATATTTATATATTTTCTTTTTAGTATCAATTATATTATTATTATTACTTCCCTTTTATTATTATCTTTAACATATCGTTATTCTTTTAATATTATTATTAATTATTATATTATATTTAATAATCCTTTGATGTTCTTCTAAAATCATATATATATGTATTTTTTTATCCGCTATTATTATTTACTACTGTATATTTAATATTATTATATCATATTTGTTTTTGTATTTTATTATTATTAGTATTACTATTATTATTATTATTATTATTATTATTATTATTATTATTATTATTAATATTAATGTATATTTTTATATGTATATACTATTACTATATATCTATTTATGTACATATTTGTAGTTGTTTTTTAATATTATTATTACTCCTAATATATATTTTATGTATACATATTTAAATACTACATTATACACATATTTTTAACACCACATTATATACATATTATTATATTTATATCTATTTTTATCCTTATTATATTTGTTATTAATATTAGTATGTGTTTTATTATATGTATATATCTTTAATGAATATATGTATATATTTATATAATGTTATTGTCGAAACCATTTTTTAAAACAATGGGGATCGACTTTTAGGAAAAGCAAAAATGGAGTTGCCACCAATCTTTTTTTTGTTTAGGTGTGATTGGATCACCTGGCGATTTGATAGTTCTAATAAAACATTTTGGTTTACTAAAACTATGATTTTGGTCTACAAAATTTTTGAGAAAATAGGTTCGGGAGTCAGCTACGTATGAGGAAGGGTTAGCACCCTCATTACGCCCAAAATTGGTACCAAATCGATTAAATATTGTCCTTGTGTCTAAGATTTAAAATGATTTTGAAAAAAAGTTCCTTTTTTATTACGTTCGAATAATCCGAATTGGTCGTCAAAATCTTCTTGTTTCAGAAGAATATAGCACCACATCCGGCACGGTAGGATGCGATCCTTTATATCCTCGAAAACATGATAGATTTCGACTTCCGAAAATTTATAATTTGGAAATTTCAAAGGGATGCTCAACTATTTAGTCCAATGAGAAATCGAAACCCAGCACAGTAGGGCACGATTCCTCGAACTTCCAAACGTTGAACATTACCTCGCCTTAGAATTTAGAAAACATGAGTGAAATTAAAAAAGTATATTCGATTTTTGGAACAAGTGGGAGATAGCGACCCAACACGATAGGGTACTATTCCCCAATTGCTGAACCTCGAATGTTTCCTTTGTCTTAAAAATTTTAAAAAAACATGAATAAAATTCTAAAGAGATATTCGATTATTTAAAGCAAACGCGAAATTGCAACCCAGCACGGTAGGGCACGATTCCTCGAATTGCTAAACATCGAATATCGCCTTCGTTCTAAGAAAATTTTAAACGAACATTTGTAAGACCAGCTCGAAATTATTTTGTATTGAAATAAAATGGAATAATTAATTTTTAAGAATTTAGAAGTTACAAAGCGATATTTGTGAGCCGAAAAGGAAATAAAAACACGAGACAATGTACATGTATAAGATGTTATGATGGATGACGGAAAATAATATAATGCGTTTAATAAATTAACAAGATAGCAGCCAAATTTTAAGAACATTATCAATTTCCTAATTATGGATGAAGAATAATTAATACGATGGCAATACAAAACAAAAATAATATACCACAATAATATATATGTAACCTAATGCCGTATTCAAATGCAAAAATACAAACAAAATAGAAATTAAAGAAGAATATGTATAGATGTATAAAATAAATTTTAAAGGATGAATACATAGAATATATATATATATCTATATATTATGGGATTTATCAAATTAGAAACTTTCGCAAAAACCAAATGGGAGCGTATATGTGATCATTATTTTATAAAATGTATATTTAAATCGAATTATATACGAAGTATTAAGAATGGTTTAAAATTAATAATCTTTATAATAAAGATATATATGTAAAGATGATGCAAATATATAATGATTTTAAGAACGTATTAGATTTACAAATCGTATATACATCTATATATATAAATTAATTTAGAATAAAAGAATATGTATGCAAGATTAAATTAGTTTTACTATAAATTAGAATGGACTTAGAAACATACTTGTACATACAAAGAGAACTATAAGTATAAAAAAATATGACTCCATAAGGTTCAATATATATATATATATTAATATTTTTATAAAAATTCAAAACGACATATAATATTCATAATTTGCTTTTTAGTTAACGAAGATATATTTAAAATACGTAAAACGAAAATAACTACACATATATGAAACAATATAGGGCTGATAATCTATATAGAATAAGATTAACTTTATTTTAAAGTATATAATAATACGTAAAACATTTACATAAAATGATATACGAATTACGAAATTACATAAATAAATAGACGATGTAAATGGCAATCAACACAAATATACAAACACAACTTTAGAATGATAATAATACTGTAAATAAAAATAATAAAATAACGTACCAATAATGTAATAATAATGGTTAATATAATGTTAAAATAATGCTAAGCATAATGTGACAATTATAAAGCAACACAAAATTATAATAATAGTGTTGAAAGGGTAATAAACAGTGAGTGTAATAACATGAGAAAACAATAGCAATAATAATAATAAACTTAACAATAAAAAAATGGTGATATCATATTAAAAATTATTGGTTCAAATAATGAAGACACGAAAAGAAGTAAAAAGGATTAAAATCGCAACAAAAATAAGGTTCTGGGGCCAAATCAAAAGCTAAAAATGAAAGGGAGGACCTAATTAAAACGTGATTAAAACCAGTGGGCCGATTTATAAATAAAATAGTCAGGAGAGGATTAACACGTAATGCGCATCAACATATAAGGACTAGAACTGGAAATAAACCAAGTTCTAAAATACAAAGCAGAGACATAGACCAAAGCGCAAACATGAGCGGATTACAGGGCGAATTTCAAAAGAAAAAAAAGGGTCAACCGAGGCGCGATTGATCGTGCGTGCAAAGGGGAGGGACCTAGGGCGCAATTAGCCCTCAAAGGTCAAAACACGCGGATCCCTTGGGTGTTGGATCGGGTCGCGCTGGTGTGGGTCATACGGCACCGTTTTGGAGCCACTGGGATAGGCCCCAAACGGTGCCGTTTTGTACTTCTGATTAAGAAACCCTAAAGCCTCTTGTTTAGCCATTTAAAACAAATCAAAACAGTAGCTTTCCCTTCCCTCTTCTCAGCCGAACCAGAAAAATGGAGCCCCGATCTTCTCGTTTCCTTCCCTCAATTGCTTTTGAGCGCCTCTTCCGAAAACGATAGCCCACTGCTAGAAACAGCGGCCGACGTTGGCTAGTCTCTATACGTTACTCTATCGGCCTTGAATCTTCCCCCTTTTAAACTCCGATTTCAACGAAGCAAAAGGGGGGTCGACGGCCTTATAACAGGGTATGCTTTTTTTTCCCTTTTTTTTATTATTACGCTATAGTATGTGTATATTACAAAGAAGGAAACAGATTTAGAAAATATGAGTCAAGAGCATTCGGGAATCATCACCTTCTATATTCAACTTGTCTTTTGTGTTACAATATTTGTGTATTTCTTTTGTTCAAGTAGAAGCAGAAAAAGAAAGAGAAAAAAAGAACCCCCCCACTTTCGGTCTCTTGAGCCTTTTATATAACTGATTTCTCACAATGTTCTTGTTTCCTTTACTGTTTTCACATTAACTCTCTGTCTTTTCTTTGCAGGTTTGGTGGTGGAGCAGGTGAGAGTTGTCGGGGCTAGGTTCGGCGCAGCCTTGCAATAGGGGTTAGGGATTTTTTTGTTTTCTGATATGTTGGGGGATGGGCTAGGGTTTGCTTGTAATTGGGATTGGGTTTAGGGTATTTTGGGTTAGTGGGCTTGTTTTGGTTCTGGGTTGTAAACGGGATTGGGCTTGGTGTTAATGGGCCCGGGTAAATTTGGTGTCTACAGCTGCCCCTCTTTGCTCATTGTCGTGCAACGAGAATAGAGCAAAGACTATAAACAGGGCCAAATTTCCAGGGACCTGCCTAGTCCTGACTTCTCTTGGCACTTCTTCTTTTAAGTAGCTTCATTCCAATCTCGTTGCTTTACTCTGTTCCCTTGGTTCACAGCAACTTCAAGGAAATAGGGTTTGTTTTGATCTGCTCTACTGCAACTCCAGAGAGATAAGATCTGTGATTTATAGCTTCAATCTGCTCCACTGCAACTTCAGAGAGATAAAACTAATGGTTTTAATCTACTCCACTGCAACTTCAGGGAGATAAGACTTGTTTTGATTTTCTTTGCTGAAACTTCAAGGAGATCTGCTGTGGCTTCTGGCTGCTCCAATGCCATTTCAGGGAGAGAATCCGCTGAAACTTCAAGGAGATCTGCTGTGGCTTCTAGCCACTCCCACGCCATTTCAGGGAGAAAGTTCACTGAAACTTCAAGGAGATCTGTCGTGGCTTCTAGCCGCTCCATCGCCATTTCAGGGAGAAAGTTCACTGAAACTTCAAGGAGATCTGTCGTGGCTTCTAGCCGCTCCATCGCCATTTCAGGGAGAAAGTTCGCTGAAACTTCAAGGAGATCTGTTGTGGCTTCTAGCCGCTCCAATGCCATTTCAGGGAGAGAATCCGCTGAAACTTCAAGGAGATCTGTCGTGGCTTTTAGCCGCTCCATCGCCATTTCAGAGAGAAAGTTCACTGAAACTTCAAGGAGATCTGTCGTGGCTTCTAGCCGCTCCATCGCCATTTTAGAGAAAATGATTAGCAATTCAGCCTATTACCCTATCGCCTAGGGGGTTAAGGCTTATGAATTTATTGATTCTAGGATACGACCTGTGGAATCAATTCCATATATTTGTGCTTATGCCAAAGAATTAGGATGCTATGATCGAAATGAATCAATTGTTCCTAACTAGCTACGCTATGAATGTTCTATGAGTGCAGCATGTTGTGAGCATGAATTCCCCTTTAATGTTTAGGTTATCATTGCTCTTTGTTCATCAAGGTTCTTTCACTGAATCGGTACCCTGTCTTCTTATTAAACTTAGATCCTTGAGCAGAAAACCCAATTTGGTGGCCCAAATTTAAACTCTTTCTTCTCAAGTGTTTCCAATCTTTAAGTTTGGGTTAGTTCTAAATAATGGCCCTGTTTCAGGCTCCTGCACTATTTAGAAACTTTCAGAGTAATATACAGAACTTCTTTTGTGAAAGTGTCATTAATCCATTAATCATCGTTTCAATGCAAAATGCTTAAAAAGATCACAATAATGACAGAACTGAAATTTGTCAGAAACAAAATTTGAAGGGAATAAATTAATCATAGTCAACTAGCGTTGTAAGAATACAAAATGAATAAAAAGAAAATAGGTGCCCCAGATATCGCAGCGTGAGCTTCTCTGTACGAACTTTTTGAGGACTCCCTTTTTGCCTAATATGTGCTTAGGGGATCTAGAGTACTCTTGTAGATGCCCCAAGGTGCAGCATCACTTTTCCTTGTTAATTTGGGTGTCACATGCCCCACTTTTGATCAAATTTTGAATCGCCCTTTTGCGGGTTTTCAATTTAAAACCCCTTTGGTCTCAAGATGCTCTTTGCGAGTTTTCACCTTGGCCTCTCCTTTTTTTTTTTTTTAGGTGAAGTATTTCTTGACCGAATCTGAGTTCACAGGATTAGGTAAAGTCTTGCCATCCATTTCGGCCAATATCAATGCTCCTCCAGAAAAGGCTTTCTTTACCACATAAGGTCCTTCCCAATTCGGCATCCATTTTCCTCTGAAATCCTTTTGTATGGGCAGGATCTTTTTCACTACTAAGTCTCCCTCATGGAATTCTCTGGGACGAACTTTTTTGTTGTAAGCACGCATCATTCGTTTTTGATACATTTGACCATGGCGAATAGCCCTTAACCTCTTTTCTTCAATTAAATTCAATTGGTCGTATCGGGACTGGATCCATTCTGCTTCGTCCAACTTTATTTCTGACAAAACTCTGAGGGAAGGAATCTCGACCTCGATGGGTAAAACTGCCTCCATTCCATAGATAATGAGAAAGGCGTTGCCCCGGTAGAAGTCCAGACGGATGTTCGATAAGCATAGAGGGCGAATGGTAGCTTCTCATGCCAATCTTTATAAGTTTCGGTCATCTTTCCTACAATCTTCTTGATGTTCTTGTTGGCTGCTTCGACTGCACCGTTCATTTTTGGGCGATATGGCGACGAGTTGTGGTGTCTGATCTTGAACTAACTGCAGACCTCTGCTATTGTACTGTTGTTCAAATTCAATGCATTGTCAGATATGATTCTTTCTGGCATTCCATATCGATAAATGATTTCCTTTTTTAGGAACTTGCTAACTGCCGATTTAGTCACATTGACATATGAAGCGGCTTTCACCCACTTGGTGAAATAGTCGATGACCACAAAGATGAATCGATGCCCATTTGAAGCTTTTGGTGAGATTGGTCCGATCACATCCATGCCCCACATCGAAAAGGGCCAAGGTGAAGTCATAACATGCAGAGGTGAATGAGGCACGTTAATCTTGTCTCCATAGATTTGGCACTTATGACATCTTTTGGCGTAGTTATCTGATCTCCTTCCATGGTGGACCAATAATAGCCAAACCTCATAATTTGCCTGGCCATTGTAAAACCATTAGCGTGTGTTCCGCAAACGCCCTCATGAACTTCCTCCAAGATTTTCTTAGCCTCAATAGCGTCTACACATCTTAGCAGCACTTGGTCCTTTCTTCTTTTGTATAGGATTTCTCCGTCCAAGACGTAGTCGCTAGCCAATCTTCTCAATGTTCTTTTGTCATTCTCAGTAGCTTGGTCGGGGTACTCACGATTCCTCACATATCGCAGAATATCGTGGTACCAAGGATGATCATCATTTTCTGCTTCTTCTTCGAGATTGCAACAATGAGGGGAGCCTCATAAATACTCATTTGGATCGGTTTCACATCCTCTTGTTTGCTCATCTTGATCATGGAAGCTAAAGTTGCTAGGGCGTCAGCCATCTGATTTTCTTCTCGAGGGAGGTAGTAGAATATGATGTCGTCAAATTCTTCAATCAATTCGAGGACCAGATTTCTGTAATTGATCAATTTGGGATCTCTCGTCTCCCATTCGCCTTTGAGTTGATAAATCCCTAGAGCAGAATCTCCATATACTTCTAGTGTTTTAATCTTGCGTTCTATGGCCGCACGGATGCCCATGATGCATGCTTCGTATTCTACCATATTATTCATACAATCAAAATCCAATTTACTGGTGAAAGGATAATGATCTCCGTCTGGGGATACCAAGACTGCCCCGATTCTATTACCCACAGCGTTTGATGCTCCGTCGAAGTTTAGCTTCCAATGATGACCTTCTCGAGGGTCTTGTTCAGTGGTTGCCACGTACATTAGATCTTCATTTGGGAAATCAAAGTTCAGAGGCTCATAGTCTTCTAGAGCTCTACTGGCTAGAAAGTCTGCTATTGCACTCCCTTTTACTGACTTTACTCGGTTCACGTGATACGATATCAAACTCGAGAGTAAGATTTGCCATCGGGCCATTCTTCCATTCAAAGCAGTTGACTCCATCAAGTACTTCAGAGGATCCAATTTGGAAATCAGCCAAGTTGTGTGATACAACAGGTATTGTCTCAACCTTCGGGTTGTCCAAATTAAGGCACAACATAATTTTTCAATTGGCGAGTATCTCATTTCACACTCAGTGAACTTTTTACTGAGGTAATATATCGCTCTTTCTTTCCTTCTTGACTCATCGTGTTGGCCAAGCACACATCCCATAGAATTTTTAAATCTTTAAATACCGTGAAATACAGACGTGGCTTATTTGGACTAGGTGGTGTCAAAGACCTTTGGAGCATTAGACAAATATTGCTTAACCTTGTCGAAGGTTTTCTGACATTCTTCGTCCCAGACACCAGGGTTATGCTTCTTAAGGAGACGGAATATGGGATCACATTTCTCGGTCAGCTGTGAGATGAACCGAGCGATGTAATTTAGTCTTCCTAAGAAACCCCGAACTTCTTTTTTGTACGCGGTGGAGGTAGCTCTGTATGGCTTTGACTTTATCCGGGTCAATCTCAATCCCTTTTTCACGACTACTGAAACCTAGCGACTTTCTGACGACTGCCTCGAAGGTACATTTTGGTTGGATTGAGTTTCAACTGGAATTTTCTCAATCTCAAAAATAATTTCTTCAAGACTTGCACATGCTCTTCTTCCGTCTGGGATTTAGCGATCATGTCGTCAACATAGACTTCGATTTCTTTGTGCATCATGTCATGGAACAGGGTTACCATAGCTCTCTGATATGTTGCTCCCGCATTTTTCAATCCAAACGGCATTACCTTATAGCAAAAGGTTCCCCACAGGGTTACAAAAGTGGTCTTACTCATGTCTTCAGGATGCATCTTGATCTGATTGTACCCCGAGAAACCATCCATGAAGGAGAAGAGTGAGTAACCTGCCCTGTTGTCTACTAAGGTGTCAATATGAGGCAATGGGAAATTATCCTTCGGGCTGGCTTTGTTCAGATCCCTGTAGTCTACGCACATCCGTACCTTTCCATCTTTTTTTGGGACAGGGACGATGTTGGCTACCCATTCTGAGTATTCAACTACTTGTAAGAAACCAAAGATCGAATTGTTTCTTTCTTGACCTTCTCTTTTATTTTCAATAAAACATCCGGTCTCATCCGTCGCAGCTTCTGTTGAACTGGCTTACATTCTTCCTTAATGGGGAGTCTGTGTACCACGACGTCAGTGCTTAGCCCAGGCATATCTTGATATGACCATGCAAAGACGTCCTTGAACTCTTGGAGTAGCTTAATAAGGTTCTGCTTTGTCTCTGGGGTTATGCAAGCTCCGATCTTTACTTTTTTCTTTTTTAGTTCATCCCCCAAGTTCACAACTTCCATTGACTCTTTGTGAGGTAGGATCTGTTTCTCCTCTTGTTCTACCATTCTTAACAAATCGGGGATAAGTTCTGACCTCTCACATCTTCAAAGTCCCGTGATCCTCTAGACACATATCTTGCTCAAAAGGAGACTCTGAATTAGTAGCAACGTTGCTCATATCATTGATATCCGGGGACCTGTTATAGGTATGAAGGAAAATACAAAGAACAAAAGAATCTAAGAATGATGTGGATAGTATGGTTGTGAATGAAAGAATAAAAGAATATTTGCACGAGATAAGACAAAAAGATGCATTTCATTAAAATAATGATTTTTGAACACAAGCCTATTTCACAAAAGGGCACTTATTACTCCTAGGCTTAGAATAATAGTGTGTTTTGGGCATTACTCTGAATTAGTTCTAAAGACTACAGGAATCTCCTCCGCAGTCCAGTTATTCAGAACACTTCCCAGTTCAAAAGGGCGAATGCCCGATAAATTTTCTTCTCCAGTTCCATCCTCGTATGTGGCGTTAATGCTCAAGTTCCCCATCAGTTCTTCGGAAGATTCTTTCCTTGTCGCTCTTCTTTCGGAGTAAATGGTTCCTCCTGACACAAATGTTTTGGAGATGTGAGGAAAGGTCATCGGCTCCCACTTAATCTCTCCCCCGCTTAAACGCGCTCTTCTCCGTTCTTGCTTCTTTTCTTGTTCTTTTCTCTTCTGTTTTGCATCTGGCTTGAATCCTAAGCCAAAGCGATCTTGTTTGTCCATGAGCATAGGTGTGTCGACTCTCCCTTGTAGACTTCTTCGAAGCCCTTTCCCTGGCAAAGCTCCTTTCCCAACCGTCAGTTGTAGGCCCATTCTCGTAGTCTTAGAGATTCTGGGTGTAGGGACCTTATTTCCTTCAACAACGAAGGTCGCATTTACAAACTCTAATGACCGAAAGGAACATTCTATGGCCTCTTCGTCTGTCCCTACATATGGTGCATTGCTGGTAACAGATGCGATGATATCCTCTTCCGCGTTCACGGTTACTAGTCGGCCTTCCGTTATAAACTTGAGCTTTTGATGTAATGATGACGGTACTGCCCCTGCCGAGTGAATCCACGGCCTTTCCAATAAGCAGTTGTAAGAGGGCTTGATGTCCATCACTAAGAAATCTATCTCATATGTGCTTGGACCGATTAAGAGGGGTATTTCAATCCTCCCCATTACCTTCCTTTCAGTGCCGTCAAATGCCCTTACTACATTTTGGCACGTTTTCATATGGGAATTATCCACGGGTAACCTATTCAGTATGGATAGGGGTAGGACATTTAGTGCTGACCCGTTATCAATTAATACTCCCGGTAATGTGAACCCTTTACAACGGGTGGTGATGTGTAGTGCTTTTGTTGACCCCATTCCTCTCGACGGTGTTTCATCATCATTGAAAAATATGAAATTATCGGCGCTTATATTATTGACGAGGTGATCCAGTTTATTAACAGAGATGTCATTCGCGACGTAGGTTTCGTTCAGCACCTTCAATAATGCATTTCGATGTGTCTCTGAGCTCATAAGTAAAGCTAGCACTGAGATACGAGCTGGCTGTTTGTATAGCTGTTTTACAACGCTATATTCGCTGTGTTTCAGGAATTTTAAGAACTCTTTAGCCTCTTTTTCAGTTACGGGCTTGTTGACAAGTGATTCAGATCTAGTTGTCTCTTCTTTTCCTTGTTCAGCAACTATGGATTTTCCTTTAGTTGGTTCTACTCTTGTGTTCGGGGTATAACGCCTTTCACTT
This sequence comes from Gossypium anomalum, assembly GCA_025698475.1. Taxonomy (NCBI): domain Eukaryota; kingdom Viridiplantae; phylum Streptophyta; class Magnoliopsida; order Malvales; family Malvaceae; genus Gossypium; species Gossypium anomalum. The sequence goes on along the minus strand of CM046965.1, from coordinate 8,820,824 downwards.
CGTGTGTAGAAACCTTCATCTTGACCTTCTTCTAAAGTGCCAACTGGGCTCTCCTTTCCCCGTATTGTCACATTGCAATCATAGTTCCAAGGCACGCTCTTGCTATCTTTGTAAGAGAAAGCAACAGGTCTTTGGATTATGACCTTTGGCGTAATTGGTACTCCCGCTTTATCGTTTCTTGGTCGTGAAATTATCACCACCGGATGACTCACTCTCTGAACCCTTTCTGCTTTTCCTTCTTCTGAGGCGTAAACCTCTCCTTCTTCTGTTATTTCAATTTCTTCGTAAAACTCTATCTCTTTATTGTCCATCAGATTTTGCACAACGGACTTGAATTCACTGCACTCCTGGATATCATGACTTTCATCTTCATGAAACTCGCAGTATTTTCTTGCTTCTCGAGGCTTTTCCTTTGAATGTTGTGCAACCAATCCTCTACCAACCATTTGTTCCCAAACCCAACTCAATGGGGTTTTCACCTCTGCCACGTCGGCCTTGATTCTTTTATTCCCATACTCGATTATCGTATTCACCCCTTTATGATCGGACAACGGATTTCCTGCTATATTGGGGCCAGGTGAATCATCGAACTTTATAACACCCATTTCGATGAGTTTTTCCACTAGCTTTTTGAACGCGGTGCAGTTTTCAATCGAGTGTCCCGTTACCCCTGCGTGGTACTCGCATTGGGCGCTGGTATCGTACCATTTTGGGAATGGGGGCTGCAAAGGTTTCAGATAGAAAGGTGATACCACATGAGCATCAAACAAGCTCTGATATAATTCCTTATAGGACATCGGGATAGGCGTAAACTGAAGTCTTTCTTTGTTGGGCCTTGGATTAGAATCTTGTCTTGTAGAGCCCTGATGGCTGGTAGTTGCTGCCCTTGGTTGGTTCACAGTGACTGGCTTAGAATAGCTCTTCTCATATGAGCTCATATTGTTCACCTCATTTTCCTTCCTTCTTGGGGCTAATTTCTTAGCATTTTTCTTTTCTTCGATCTTTCCACATCTTATCGCATTCTCTATCATCTCTCCAGACATCACTATGTCTGAGAAGCTCTTAGTGGCGCTCCCTAACATGTGGTTGATGAATGGAGCCTTCAGTGTATTGATAAAGAGCATGGTTGTTTCTTTTTCCAGAAGAGGTGGTTGGACTTGTGTTGCCATTTCTCTCCATCTTTGGGCGTACTGTCTGAAGCTCTCACTTTGCTTCTTCTCCATATTTTGCAACGTAATCCTATCAGGGGCCATATCCATCACATGGCTATACTGTTTCATAAAGACTTGGGCTAAGTCTTTCCATGAGTTAATCTTAGTACGGCTCAATTGGTTGTACCATTTGGATGCTGCCCCAACCAAACTATCCTGGAAGCAATGAATCAATAGCTGATCATTGTTGACATACCCAGTCATTCGTCTACAAAACATAGTAATATGAGCCTCAGGGCAGCTCATTCCATTGTATTTTTCAAATTCAGGCATTTTGAACTTAGGAGGAAGGACTAAGTCTGGGACTAGGCTCAAATCTTTAGTATCGACTCCACAGTGATAATCAGCATTTTCCATTGCTTTGAACCTTTCCTCAAACCACTTGCATCGTTCTTCCAATTCTTTCGAAAGCGATATCCTGACTCTCTCATTTTCTGCCATATTGTCCAAGTCAGGGATTATAGGATTAACAGGGTTATCTCCTGGATTAGAGCCTGAGCCTGTTTGATAGTTGATTGGCATTGGAGTATCGGCCTGAAATTGCTGGGGCCTAATTATTACGGACGGCCTTTGCGTGTGCAACTCGGGTTGTGTTTGAGCATTTATCGGGGTAAAGCCAGGAGGGTAGGGAGGATCTTCAGTAATAGATGGCCTCTGTGTATGTGTCTCGTACTGTGTTTGAGCATTTGCAGGAGCAAAACCAAGGGGGTAGAGGGAATCTTCATTATTATTCCCAATGTCAGCCATAGGGCCTTTTCCTTTGTCTGACCGACTAGTCAGTAATCGGGTCAACTCTTCCATCATATTTCTCTACGACTCCAGCATTTGATCCCTCATTTCTTGCTGGATTTTAGCTAACTGTTCTTGTACTTGTGCTTGCATCTACTCTTGCATCTCTTTCTGCATTTGCTCTAATCTTTCTAGTTTTTTATCCATTGCTTTAGTTCTTGTGCCGTAAGGATACGTACTCGAGAGATTCTCGTCGGTTTCCAGATTACTGAAACATTTTTAATTAATTAGAATCTTTTTATGGTCTTTAATGCATATGATGTAATGTAATGTAAATGCATGAATGCAGGGAGGCATCAATTTGATTCAATTCCTTTTAGGAAACTTCACTAGAAAATAAAGATCTTTACATAAAACTGAGTTACAAATAAGACTTTGCCCTAATGCTTAGAGCTTTAATTTTCATGAACAAAGAAGCTAGCTCCTGTCCCCGATCTGACTCCAACTCGTATTTTACGCTCAGTATGTCTGCTTGTACTGCCAAAGTTTGTAAGTAATCGGCTACCTCGCGAATCAAGTTATAGCTTCCCCATAATATAGTCCCCTGCTTTACGACCTAGTCTGCGCGCATGATGAAGCTGCTTTTTCCAGCGCTCCTCACCTGCCTCGAAGAACTGAATCCGCATCTCACAGTTTTGTAGTGCTGCTTCTAACTCTTCTATCTTTCCTCTCAAGCTTGCCCTTAACTCCATTATAGTATTACGGTTTCGGTATTGGAGAAGAGACTTTTCGAGTTCTGCCACTCTAGTCCTTAGTTCACCCTGTTCATTTCTGCTTTCCGATAGAATCTTCTCTAGCTCTTCATTCTGTTCCTGAGTCTCTCGAAATTCCCTTTCCCATCGATCGGCCTTAGTCTTTTCCTCTCGGATTTCATGACGCCATTGTTCGGAAGTCTTACCTAAACCAGCAATTCTCATAGACAAGCGTAACTTCTTATAGTCGGTCTTCAGACTGTCTAAATCCTCCTCGGCCTTAGTTTTCCCTTTCTTCCACTTTTCAGCCTCTGACCTCTGGACATCAAAGATCCAATCTCAGTGCATCTTCTCTTCTTCCAATTGTTCAATCTTTTCCCAAGCTCTAAACTCTTCCTCTCAAGTCTTGTTTGATAATTTCCAATTACAGCGGAATGACTCGTAGTTGTTCTACCATAGGTCAGGTATTTTCCAAGCTTGGCCTAGGAACGTTATCATTAACTCTCTTCTTAAACCATCCATCATATGCGGGCGTAACCAGGGAACCGACAGCCAATCTCTTCATCCAGTGAGTTTGCTTCCAAGCATCGGCTAGCTCCCGTATTTTCTTCTTATAGTGGGCATCCTTAAAAGAGAATTCACATTGAGCAAGTCCATAAGTCGCGGGTATGAACTGCCTCGACTTATATTGCCTTAATGCTAGCAGTGGAGTGTACCCGGTAGCTCCCCAAATTCCTAACAAAGGCACCCAATCAAAGTTCCCATATCGATACAGGATCTCATCAGGAACCATCCAAAATGCTCTCCATTCTATATCCTCCTCCTTGAGGTTTTGAAGAATCTCCATCCATTTCTCTTCTGAGATATCTTCTCTCCTTTGTATGGCTGCTTCCTCTTTTAGCGGGGAATAAGTTTCAGAAAAGACCCGATAGGAAACCTGATCTACTTTCCAAAAGTGCCCGTGAAACCACACCATCAATAGCTGTGCGCATCTGATAAACCGCCTATTACCTGACCTTCGACACATGCTCAAGGATCTGAACGTTTCAGCCAATATTGCGGGTACGGGCGTGATTCCTTTCTCAAGACGGTCAAATAATTCGATGACTGCCTCATCCACGTGTCTCAAAGCTTTAGGAAAAATCACCAATCCATAGATGCTTAGGGCGAAGATATCGATCCTTTTGCGTTCATCCGGATGTGCTAAAACCAAATCTCTCAAATTCTCCCAAGGGATACATTTGCTGTCTCCCTTTTGTTGAATCCGAGCGGTGACCCAAGGCTCGCTCATCCCTGAAATATTCATCAATTTCTTCGTGAAGGTCCGCCATTAAGTACCTTGGCATAAGCTTTTTAACTTGCACCTTTGGACACCGAGCGGTCAGGCAAAGATATTCCTCTATAGTAGGCACTAAATCCACTTCCCCAAAAGTGAAACACTTGTGTTGCATTCCAAAATTGAACCATAGCTCGGAATGTGTTTGTCCACCTTAATATCTAGCAAGAAAGATATATCACCATAGCTCTGGCAGAACGACTGTTTGGCCTCTTCATCCCAACGAGCCCAAATATCTCTCAACTCTTGTAACTCATTCTGTGCTGTGTTGACGCGAGTGAATTCTTGCAACTCTGATACATATCCTTCTGTCAAGTTATCCCCTTTTTCCGATTGTAACTTCTCCGACCATGCGCGGACAGCCGCATTGTCCTCAACTTTATTAAGAAATTCATTCTCCATGTGAAACTTTCTAATTTAGTAGTCGAATGCAAATCAACACCTCCTTTAATATGCAATGTTATGTAAAAACAATCAAAACAAGATAAGTCAGTATCAAATATTAAAGATAGAACACAAGTAAAATAAAGATAATTAAAGTACATATATATGGGTGACCACTATAATTTAACCTAGCTTTACTTAAAGAAGGTTCTTAGGGTTCTCTATATGTGGTTTAGTTCTAGAGTAAGGGTACCTGAACTAGCGAATTCCTCGATCCTCACCTATTATAGGCTCATACGGATTGAGTTCAGTTCAGGGGAATACATTTCCCTATGACCATGCGGAGATGAAAATCTCACGAAATCATAGGTACGGATGCATTCCGGAAGCAATCCACTAGCCCATGCGGAGGTGAAAACCTCACGAAGGCATAGTTTCTTACTCCCACTTAGAAGGTGTGACCACAACGGTCATGCAATGCAATGCAATGTTATTATACAATACCCGAACCATAACAATCATACAATCGAATGCAAATGAGGAAACCAAGATTTTCAAAATGAATTTTCAATTTATTGACGAAAGGACAGCAAATAATCAATTTTATGGCTCGACTCTCAATATTCCCCAGCGGAGTCGCCAAGCTGTCGAAACCATTTTTTAAAACAATGGGGATCGACTTTTAGGAAAAGCAAAAATGGAGTCGCCACCAATCTTTTTTTTGTTTAGGTGTGATTGGATCACCTGGCGATTTGATAGTTCTAATAAAACATTCTGGTTTACTAAAACTATGATTTTGGTCTACAAAATTTTTGAGAAAATAGGTTCGGGAGTCAGTTACGTATGAGGAAGGGTTAGCACCCTCATTACGCCCAAAATTGGTACCAAATCGATTAAATATTGTCCTTGTGTCTAAGATTTAAAATGATTTTGAAAAAAAGTTCCTTTTTTATTACGTTTGAATAATCCGAATTGGTCGTCAAAATCTTCTTGTTTTAGAAGAATATAGCACCACATCCGGTACGGTAGGATGCGATCCTTTATATCCTCGAAAACACGATAGATTTCGACTTCCGAAAATTTATAATTTGGAAATTTCAAAGGGATGCTCAACTATTTAGTCCAATGAGAAATCGAAACCCAGCACAGTAGGGCACGATTCCTCGAACTTCCAAACGTTGAACATTACCTCGCCTTAGAATTTAGAAAACATGAGTGAAATTAAAAAAGTATATTCGATTTTTGGAACAAGTGGGAGATAGCGCGACCCAACACGATAGGGTACTATTCCCAATTGTTTGAACCTCGAATGTTTCCTTTGTCTTAAAAATTTTAAAAAAAATGAATAAAATTCTAAAGAGATATTCGATTATTTAAAGCAAACGCGAAATTGCAACCCAGCACGGTAGGGCACGATTCCTCGAATTGCTAAACATCGAATATCGCCTTCGTTCTAAGAAAATTTTAAACGAACATTTGTAAGACCAGCTCGAAATTATTTTGTATTAAAATAAAATGGAATAATTAATTTTTAAGAATTTAGAAGTTACAAAGCGATATTTGTGAGCCGAAAAGGAAATAAAAACACGAGACAATGTACATGTATAAGATGTTATGATGGATGACGGGAAATAATATAATGCGTTTAATAAATTAACAAGATAGCAGCCAAATTTTAAGAACATTATCAATTTCCTAATTATGGATGAAGAATAATTAATACGATGGCAATACAAAACAAAAATAATATACCACAATAATATATATGTAACCTAATGCCGTATTCAAATGCAAAAATACAAACAAAATAGAAATTAAAGAAGAATATGTATAGATGTATAAAATAAATTTTAAAGGATGAATACATAGTATATATATATATATCTATATATTATGGGATTTATCGAATTAGAAACTTTCGCAAAAACCAAATGGGAGCGTATATGTGATCATTATTTTATAAAATGTATATTTAAATCGAATTATATACGAAGTATTAAGAATGGTTTAAAATTAATAATCTTTATAATAAAGATATATATGTAAAGATGATGCAAATATATAATGATTTTAAGAACGTATTAGATTTACAAATCGTATATACATCTATATATGTTAGAATTAAGTGACCCTAATTCTTATTTAAATAAAATACGATGGAAAATAAAATAAAAGTAAAATCCGTATAGAACTAGACTTCTTTTATTTTATTTTAGAATAAGGTTTTTAAACCTTATTAAACTCCATCTATTTTATATTTACTAGGGATAAGGTGTTTCAATCCTACTAGAATATGGCTTTACAAGCCTATAAATAGACATAGTCTATTCCTTTTGTATTGATTCAAATTTTCGACATAGTGAATTTTCTTCTCCTCTCTGCGTGGTTTTTTTTCCGAAAGGGTTTCCACGTAAAATTTTGTGTTCTTTATTTTTTTTTATTTTTTTCACAATTGGTATCGAGCTTCCGGGTTGTTCATCTCGATCACGGTAATGGCGTCTTTGAAATATGAAATTCCGTTGTTGGATCGCAACACCGATTTGCGTTGTGGCGATTAAGATGCAAGCGGTTCTTGCGCAGATGGATCTGGAGGATGCCTGCTAGGGATAGATAAGATGCCTTCGACATTAACAGATGAAGAGAAGAAGCGTAAGGATCGAAAGGCATTAACACAATTGCATCCGCATTTGTCCAATGAAATTTTGCAGGATGTGATGAAAGAGAAGATCGCCACGCATTATGGAAGAGGCTAGAACAAATATGTATGTCGAAAACTCTAACAAGCAAGTTGCATATGAAGCGGCGTCTTTATGCTCATCGTTTGAAGGAAGGTGCGTCAGACACGAACACTTAACAAAGTTGTTTAAAGAAATTCTCTCAAACTTGGAGGCCATGGAGGTTCAATATGATAAGGAAGATCTAGGGTTGATTCTACTTTGTTCGTTGCCTCCGTCTTATTCAACCTTTAGAGACACGATTTTATATAGCCGCGAGTCTCTCACAGGTTGATGAGGTTTATGATTCTTTAACCTCGTATGATAAGATGAAACATCTTGTGGTTAAACTCGACTCTCGGGGAGAGGGTCTCATTGTTCGTGGGAGACAAGATCGAATATCGATGATGATGATCGTGGTAGGACACAGGAAAGAAATCATCGTGGTAAATCTAAGGGTAGATCAAGTCTTCAAATAGAGGTAAAACTTGTAACTTCAGTAAGAAGAAAGGGCACATTAAATCTGAGTGCTATAAGCTACAAAATAAGATTAAAAGGGAGGCTGCGAATCAAAGGGAAAACAACCGAGAAAATTCTCGTGAAGGCGATGTTGTAGAAGACTACATGATGGTGAACTTCTAGTCGCTTCACAATGATTCTAAAGTAAGTGAGGAGTGGATACTTGATTCAGCCGCACCTTCCATATGAGTCCCAATCGGGATTGGTTTACAACTTACGAAAAACAAAGTCTGCGAAGGTCTTGTTTTGATGGGAAATAATGCTTCGTGTAAGATCGCAGTGTTGGAACAATTAAAGTTAAGATGTTTGATGGAGTTGTCGAAACACTTAGTGACGTGCGGTATGTTCCGAATTGAAAAGAAATTTAATTTCGTTGAGTACTCTTGATTCAAAAGTGCACATACACAACAAAGTGGGGTTTTAAAGATTTCCAAAGGGTCCCTTGTTGTGATGAAAGGGCAAAGAAAAACTACCAAGTTATATGTTTTGCGTGGTTCTCATCATTCTCGGTGATGCAAATTGTCGCTTCCTCTTCCTTGTCGATGATGATATTACTAAACTTTGGCATATGCGCCTAGGGCATATGAGTGAGAATGGCATGGTAGAATTGAGCAAAGAGGACTTCTTGATGGGCAAGGAATTTGCAAACTGAATTTCTGTGAGCACTGTGTTTTTGAGAAGCAAAAGAGAGTTCGATTCACTAGAGGAATCCATAACACGAAGGAAATGTTGGAGTATATTCATTCTGATCTATGGGGACCATCCAGAGTGCCTTCGAGAGGTGGAGCTAATTATATGCTAACCTTTATTGATGATTTTTCCGAGAAAAGTTTGGGCGTTCTTCCGAAGCGAGAAAAGCGATGTGTTTTCCGCATTTAAGTCTTGGAAAATTATGATTGAAAAACAGACGGGAAAACAGATAAAATACCTCCGCAAAACAGACGGGAAAACAGATAAAATACCTCCGCACAGACAATGGCTTAGAGTTCTGTTCTGATGAGTTTAATAGATTGTGCAAGTCGGCGGGATCGTGAGACACTTGACGATTCGTCATACTCCACAAAGAAAAGCGGCGTTGCGAACGAATGAACGAACGATCATGGAGAAGGTTCGATGTATGTTGTCAAATGCCAACTTACCAAGTCGTTTTGGCGAAGCGACCTCTCATCGCATGTGTTTTGATCAACCGATCTCCATCCGTTGCCATTGAGAAAAAGACTCACAAGAGGTATGGTCCGTAATCCTGCTAATTATTCTCGATTTAAAGATCTTTGGGTGTCCTGCGTATACTCATGTTAATAATGGAAAATTGGAACCGAGATCCATTAAATGTGTTTTTCTTGGTTATAAAGTCGGTGTAAAAAAGGGTATAAGTTATGGTGTCCTCAAAATAGGAAAGTTGTGATTAGCAGAGATGTTGTTTTTGATGAAACTGCTATGCTTCCTAACTTATCTCTTAAAGATCTGTTCCAATAAAGAAAATCAAAAGCGGTGGGAGCATCAGTTAATACAGAGTCGACTCCTCAAGTCGATTACAAAAATTGAGAATAGAGTTGCTTCTTCGCCTCAATACTCTATCGCCAAAAACAGAACTAAAAGAGAAATTAAACCTCCAAAGAAGTATGTCTTTGAGGCCGATCTAGTTGCTTATGCTTTAAATGTGGTGAAGATATAGATGCGAATCAAGAGCCATCAAATTATTCTGAGGCGATTAGTCGTGAAGACTCGAGAAAATGGATGTTTGCTATGCAAGAGGAGATGGAATCACTCCACAAAAACAAAACATGGGATCTTGTGAAACTTCCTAAAGGTAAGAAGACTGCTTAGTTGTAAATGGGTGTTTAAAAGAAAGAAGGGACTCAGGAGTTGAAGAACCTAAATATAAAGCAAGGCTTGTTGCAAAGGGTTCACATCAAGTTCCAGTGAGTGGACTTCACAGATGTGTTCTCCCAGCTGTGAAGCATAGTTCGATTCGAGCTTTGCTTGGTATTGTGGCCATGCATGATTTAGAGCTTGAGCAGTTAGATGTAAAAACCGCATTTTTGCATGGAGAACTTGAGGAAGATATTTACATGCAACAACCAGAGGGTTTTACTGATTTTGAAAAAGAGGATTATGTTTGCTTGCTGAAAAAGTCCCTTTACGGTTTGAAAGCAATCACCAAGGCAAGTGGTACAAGAGGTTTGATTCCTTTATGACTTCTCACGATTTCAAAAGAAGTAGTTTTGATGATTGTGTTTACTTTAAGAAAAACAATGATGGTTCTTTTGTGTATCTACTTTTACGTTGATGACATGTTGATAGCAAAGAAAAGACAAAGGAGAGATAAGAAAGGTCAAAGCCCAACTAAGTGAAGAATTTGAGATGAAAGATTTGGGACCAAAGAAAGAAGATACTTGGTATGGAGATTCTTAGAGATAGAAAAACAAGTAAATTGTACCTAAGTCGGAAGGGTACATTGAGAAACTTCTTTGCGAGTTCAATATGCGAGTGCTAAGCCTCATTAGTACTCCTTTAGCAAATTTCATTTTAGACTTTCATCGGCTTTGTCTCCACAATCGATGATGAGATTGAGTACATGTCACATGTTCCATACTCTAGTGCAATGGGGGATCTCTCATGTATGCTATGGTTTGTTCACGTCCAGATTTATCATATGCGATCGGTGCGATTAGCGAGATATATGGCGAATCCTTGAAAGAACACCGGAAAGCGATTCGGTGGATTTTAAGATACTTACGAGGTACTACTCGATGTTTGCTTACAGTTTGGAAGAATCAAGATGGAGTTATTGGGTATGTTGATGCTGATTTTGCTTTGAGACCTTGATAGAAGAAGATCTCTCACAAAGTTACGTCTTTACAATCGGAGGTTGTGCAATAAGTTGGAAAGCCACTTTGCAAACTACATCGCTTTGTCTACCACTAAAGCCGAGTACATGGCGATTCATCGAGGCTTGTAAAGAAGCTATTTGGTTGAAGGGACTCTTTAGTGAACTAAATGAAGACCTTCAAATCAAGCCTGATATTTTGTGATGATCAGTGCCATCTTTCTTACAAAAGATCAAATGTTTCATGAGAGAACAAAACACATTGATGTTCGGTATCATTTTGTTCGTGATATTATTGCTCGTGGTGATATTGTTGTGAGCAAAATTAGTACTCATGAAAATCCTGCAGATATGATGACCAAGTCACTTCCTATAACCAAGTTTGAGCATTGCTTAGACTTGGTTGGTGTTCATTGTTGAAGTTAAACCCTTAAGGGGTTTTATGGAAGAGGTGGAGAACTTGTTCGCAATTAAGAACTTGTTCATTGAGAATTTGTGTCAAGGTGGAGATTGTTAGAATTAAGTGACCTTAATTCTTATTTAAATAAAATACGATGGAAAATAAAATAAAAGTAAAATCCATATAGAACTAGACTTCTTTTATTTTATTTTAGAATAAGGTTTTTTAAACCTTATTAAACTCCATCTATTTTATATTTACTAGGATAAGGTGTTTCAATCCTACTAGAATATGGCTTTACAAGCCTATAAATAGACATAGTCTATTCCTTTTGTATTGATTCAAATTTTCGACATAGTGAATTTTCTTCTCCTCTGCCCGTGGTTTTTTCCCGAAAGGGTTTCCACGTAAAATTTTGTGTTCTTTATTTTTTATTTTATTTTTTTTTCACAATATATATAAATTAATTTAGAATAAAAGAATATGTATGCAAGATTAAATTAGTTTTACTATAAATTAGAATGGACTTAGAAACATACTTGTACATACAAAGAGAACTATAAGTATAAAAAAAATGACTCCATAAGGTTCGATATATATATATTAATATTTTTATAAAAATTCAAAACGACATATAATATTCATAATTTGCTTTTTTAGTTAACGAAGATATATTTAAAATACGTAAAACGAAAATAACTACACATATATGAAACAATATAGGGCTGATAATCTATATAGAATAAGATTAACTTTATTTTAAAGTATATAATAATACGTAAAACATTTACATAAAATGGTATACGAATTACGAAATTACATAAATAAATAGACGATGTAAATGGCAATCAACACAAATATACAAACACAACTTTAGAATGATAATAATACTGTAAATAAAAATAATAAAATAACGTACCAATAATGTAATAATAATGGTTAATATAATGTTAAAATAATGCTAAGCATAATGTGACAATTATAAAGCAACACAAAATTATAATAATAGTGTTGAAAGGGTAATAAACAGTGAGTGTAATAACATTAGAAAACAATAGCAATAATAATAATAAACTTAACAATAAAAAAATGGTGATATCATATTAAAAATTATTGGTTCAAATAATGAAGACACGAAAAGAAGTAAAAAGGATTAAAATCGCAACAAAAATAAGGTTCTGGGGCCAAATCAAAAGCTAAAAATGAAAGGGAGGACCTAATTAAAACGCGATTAAAACCAGTGGGCCGATTTATAAATAAAATAGTCAGGAGAGGATTAACACGTAATGCGCATCAACATATAAGGACTAGAACTGGAAATAAACCAAGTTCTAAAATACAAAGCAGAGACATGGACCAAAGCGCAAACATGAGCGGATTACAGGGCGAATTTCAAAAGAAAAAAAAGGGTCAACCGAGGCGCGATTGATCGTGCGTGCAAAGGGGAGGGACCTAGGGCGCAATTAGCCCTCAAAGGTCAAAATAGCGGATCCCTTGGGTGTTGGATCGGGTCGCGCTGGTGTGGGTCATACGGCACCATTTTGGAGCCACTGGGACAGGCCCCAAACGGTGCCGTTTTGTACTTCTGATTAAGAAACCCTAAAGCCTCTTGTTTAGCCATTTAAAACAAATCAAAACAATGACTTTCCCTTCCTCTCTTCTCACCAACTAAAAAAAATGGAGCCCCGATCTTCTCGTTTCCTCCCCTCAATTGCTTTTGAGCGCCTCTTCCGAAAACGATAGCCCACTGCTAGAAACAGCGGCCGACGTTGGCTAGTCTCTATACGTTACTCTATCGGCCTTGAATCTTCCCCCTTTTAAACTCCGATTTCAACGAAGCAAAAGGGGGGTCGACGGCCTTATAATAGGGTATGCTTTCTTTTCCCTTTTTTTTATTATTACGCTATAGTCTGTGTATATTACAAAGAAGGAAACAGATTTAGAAAATATGAGTCAAGAGCATTCGGGAATCATCACCTTCTATATTCAACTTGTCTTTTGTGTTACAATATTTGTGTATTTCTTTTGTTCAAGAAGAAGCAGAAAAAGAAAGAGAAAAAAAGAACCCCCCCACTTTCGGTCTCTTAAGCCTTTTATATAACTGATTTCTCACAATGTTCTTGTTTCCTTTACTGTTTTCACATTAACTCTCTGTCTTTTCTTTGCAGGTTTGGTGGTGGAGCAGGTGAGGGTTGTCGGGGCTAGGTTCGGCGCAGCCTTGCAATAGGGGTTAGGGATTTTTTTGTTTTCTGATATGTTGGGGGATGGGCTAGGGTTTGCTTGTAATTGGGATTGGGTTTAGGGTATTTTGGGTTAGTGGGCTTGTTTTGGTTCTAGGTTGTAAACGGGATTGGGCTTGGTGTTAATGGGCCCGGGTAAATTTGGTGTCTACAGTTATATTATTATTATTATTGTCTTTTACGTTATCCTTTTATCACTATTTTTATTATCAATATTATTAATATTATCGTTTTCATTATCATTGCCATTTTTATTTTGTCATGTTTTATATTTATACATTTATTTATTTATGTATTTGCTTATTTTATTTTCCCTACGTATTTGTTTTATATTTTACTAGCCTTGTTTTTATTTCATCTTTTTTGCTCATACTATTGTATTTGACATTATCTATCATCATGTTATTATACGTGTTAATATCATAATTTGCTTTTATATTTTACTATAAATTGCATCATATTTTTTGCTCGATACCTCAAAATAATCCTTTCATAAAAAGTAATATTCCGTATTTGGTAATTCGAAACAATCGTGCCCTAACTTACTGGGTTTCGATTTTTCTCATTTAACCTAAAATAACGAAATACTCTTTTAAATTGCAATACGAGTTTTTAAAAAAATGCTTATTTTCGGAGATACGAGGTGTGGTGCCCTAACTTACCGGGTATAACATTTTGTTACCTCGAAATAAGATTTTTCGCAAATAAAGGTAATATTCGATGTTCGAAAATTCGAGGAAACGTGCCCTAACTTACTGGGTTTCGATTTCTCTCGTTCACTCAACTAACCGAATATCCTTTTAAAAGAAGTTAAAATATATTAATTTTAAATAGAAGGCAAGCTCAGTCTCAAAGTTCGAGATGTCGTGTCCTAACTTACTGGGCATGACATTTTATTACTTCGAGATGAGGGAGTCCTTAACATCCGTTTTAATTTATTAAATCATTTTTAAATTAGCATTAATACAAAGAAAGATCGTATTTTAAATTCTTTCAAGTTTTCAAATTTTTGACACTAAGACACTAATTAATCAACTAAGGTACCAATTTTGGGCGTATCGAGGGTGCTAACCCTTCCTCATGCGTAACCAACTCCCGAACCTGTTTTCTTGATTTGCGTAGACCAAAATCGTTGTTAAAATAAATTAAACTATTTATTAAAAACAACCGCTTTTACTAGGTAACCCGATCACACCTCATCAAAAAGGATTGGTGGCGACTCCTCTATTCATTTTCATTTTCAAAATCTAAGTCGATTGCTGTTTTTTCAAAAAATGGTTACGACACTTATTATTATAATCATGACATGTATTAGCATGAACTTACATCCTCGTTTGTAACTCAACAAGATTAAATCATAAGCCATATTATTAAAAACATGTCAACTCAATAATTTCAACTACACTGAAACTGTTATTCTCTACTGTTGGAACATGAGAAGCAATAAAAGCTCCAAACAGTTACAAAGAAAACACACAAACAATAAAGTAGGGAAAAACAGAAATGCCAATAAGCCCTTCGACTTAGGGTTGATAAAACCTTAAAACCAGAACATTCTGCAACCATTCAAATCATTGCTGGTTCGAAGTTGCGGAAACCTAAGCTCAATGGTTCTTGTAACTCCGCATTGATAGGAAAAAGGTTACACTGTGCATATTGTGCCATTAATTGGTCCACAAGCACCAAGGCTACCATGGCTTCAACAACAGGCACCGCTGCATCACCCAAATCAACACCACAGATTAAAATCATAGCTATTTGTGAGATATTGTTTGGAAGTGAAGGATAATATCAAATAGCTTAACATGATTTTCCAGAGAATTTAGTTGCCTTGGAAAATTGGTAGTTGCAAAAGGAAAATGTATAGATACTAATCTAGGAAAGATGGTAAAGGAGGATGGAAAACTATCATCCAAAGAAATACCTCGAGGGGCAACACAAGGATCATGACGACCGTGGACTAGTAGGTCTATCTCTTTTTTCTCACGAGTCACTGTGTGCTGCTTCCTCTGCAGAAAATATCACAAAAAGCCACACCAGTTTTAACTGAACTAAGAAAATAAATGTAGGAAACAAATACGCAGGCAAAGAAGATCGGACTTACACTAATAGCAGGTGTTGGCTTGAAAGCTACTCTCATGTTGATAATTTCCCCATTGGATATTCCACCCTGTAAGTCAACATTACAATCACATGATTTTTGTGTTGAACTAATGGATTTAGCAAAAGAATTAGGAAGTTGGAGAATAAAAGCAAACCAGCTTATATTTGTTGCATTGGTTATTGGCTAGTATGTCTTCCAACATGATTATCTTAAATTTTCTTAATGTTTTTCCATGTACTCGATAGGTCATATCCCCATACCATGTTTGTGTATGTGTTGGACATTGGTGTTCGACGTGGGCAGTTAATGAAGAGTCAAATCGACATAGATAACGAATAAAACAAACACCTGTATCCCACCGGAGCGATTTGTTCTTGTCCTTATTCTTCCATGTTCATCAGTATAGAACTCATCATTATGTTCACTACCGGTCAGAAAAGCACCTGCAAGGGATTTTTTTGGACAGCATTTAGAGCAAACTTACAATGCAACTAAGCTGCAAAATTACCACACAAACCATTGACCAACTCAATTCAAAAAGATTTAGGGAAATTAAACATTAGTACCACAAAAGTACAAAAATTTCTTAACCTGAAAATCCACTCCCAAGTTCAAAGCCTTTGGATGCTGGTACTGACATTACAGCCTTGGCAAGCTCTGCTTCAAGCTTATCAAAAACTGGTGAACCAAGCCCCTGACATACAAGAATATAGATTTTCAGTTCTATAGAAAACTTCCAGGAGACTTTGGATGGTAAAATTAAAGCATTTCCTTCATTTTAAGGCCAAGGGCTACCTAAATTTTCAATCTAAACATGTGCATATGTGAGAGACATAGAATGTACATACACGCGGAGCATTCCTCACCATGCACGTGACAACACCGCCAACGGAATCTCCTCTTATCCGCACAGCATCGATAGCAGCAATCATTTTCTCAGCGTATTCAGGATTTGGGCACCTTACAATATTGCTCTCTATCTGAAAACATGTAATTGAAAATAGTTAGACAATGGCTACAATAAATTGGTCAGAAATAAAAGGAAGTCAACATTCTAGACATTGTGAGCGAAAGTTGACCAAAATGCATAATTTTTCTCAAGATATATTGAGGAAAATTCTCTGGTAACTAACAACTTCTTGTTTTAGATCAAGACTTAAATAACTGAGAGAAGAGTTTAAACCTGGTCAAGAGTTACAGTGTCATGGTCAACTGACCCATCTGGAAGAAGAACCTGCTGAACTTGAGAGACATAGGCAAGAACCTGAAATAGAGACAATATGAATAAAACTCAGTAATAGAAGTAGAATCCACATCCCCATTCATTTGAAGCTTGAAACATAGTTGAAGGCTTAAAACTATGTTGTACTGATTCTAAACATCCATTCGAAACAAAACAGATGCTTTCAACGTTATTCAGAGAAAAGAGTAGCGAACTAAAATCATGTACAACAAGATTAAATGATCAAAAGTTCAATCTTACTGGCTTGAGACATACCTCAGTTCCTGAAAACTGCTTGAGAATTTTCTTAGCAATAGCTCCAGAGGCAACTCTTCCAATGGTTTCTCTGGCTGATGATCTGCCACCACCCTTCAATTACAAGTTCAGTTCAGATGATTGGGTCCAAACATCTCTGTTTCTCTTAAAAATTGATGGAAGAAATTGAAACATTGGGTTGAAAATAAAGGGCATTACCTGCACTGCCCTGACACCATATTTCATGTCATAGGTTGCATCAGCATGAGATGGCCTATAAGCTATTGACATTTCCTTGTAATCCTGAAAGTAGAATGGCATCATCAATGAATCCTTCTAGTCCCATAAGAACAAAGAATGAAGCCGAAATTGAGCAAATGTTTTCCATATTATATGTATGTTTTCCTCGAAATTTCTGACATATTAAAGTCACGATCCTTAGCTGAAAGGGGATTCACTAGATTGACTCCAAAGTAGTACATATTTTCACATTATCTAACCAGTGAATACCATTTATATATTTGCATCATTGGATTCATTGATGAGCTCTCATTATAGACCTGATAACATATATAGTACTCACTTGTTCTCTGTGATCAGTATTTGGTACAAGTACATGTATTGGTGTTCCAGTAGTCACTCCTGCAGTTTGTCATGAAAAGTTTATTTAAACACAAAATAAAAACAGTGATATGAAACAGAAGATCAAAGGGAAAAGAAGATTTAACCTTCAGAAACTCCAGAATATATTCGGCATGTGTCTGTCTCTTTCCTTGGGGTAGTAACTCGGCTCTGACCTGGCCTCCTGCAGAAATATCTTGACTGTTAATCCAAAACAACAAAGAAACTTACAGCAAAGAGATGAGAAATTATATTATCAAAGTTGTATCATTAATAGGCCAATCATGTTCACAAGCACTACAACTAGATCAATGTGCAATGAACATGAACCACACAGCGCTACCACGAGGATGCACGAACCTTTTCTAAAGGCAAGCACAAGAAAGAATCAAGTACCTTCGGTCAAGATCACCTTGCAAATCAGCTTCTGAGAGAGGAATCCTAGGAGGACATCCATCAACTATACAACCAACACCACCTCCATTAGATTCTCCAAATGTTGTAACACGGAAATAATTTCCAAATGTGCTCCCAGCTGCTTGTATCTCTGTTAGGTAGTACAGTTTGTCAGACTTATGATCAAACAAAAATAGCATTTCAATATAATTTACAGACACCCCAAGATGTCTCGGCCTAGTGACAATATGTTACCATCAACCTTAATGATAAGACTCTAATCAGATCAAGCAGGTAACACTGTAGATTAATACATGTATCTCAGCCTATGGTGTATATTGATCACAAAAGTTCACTCTCAAGTCAAAACAAATGAACATAACAATGATAGCTGTTATAAACAACTGAATCTAATATCAAACTTTCGCTACGAATAAACAGATTTCAATGCTGACACAAATATCGATTAAGTCAACGCTTGTGACCATCTATAAACTATACATAAACACGTAGGATGCTCACCTTTTTTTTCTTTTTGCAATTTAGTAATGGTTAAATTCTAGTTTTAGTCCCTCCTATTATGTCTATATTTGAGATTTGATCTTTATACTTTAATTTCTAATATAATTTGATCCTTATATTTTTATGTTGTTATTAATTAAATTTTAGTTTTAGTCCCTTTATTATGTCTAAATTTGAAATTTAATTTCTAATATAACTTGGTCTCTATATTTTTATAATTTTATTAATTAGTCAAAATAGTTAATATCATTTAACTTTTGGATTAAAATATTGCATGGTTATATATAATTTGAATGTCTTGGGAGTCTTAAAGACAAACATGTGGCTTCTCATTTCTTTTAGGTTTAATTTTTTTTACATTATAAGACTATTGTTAATTCAATTTTGACCCCTAAACTATTTTAAATCTTGAGTTTTAACCTGTATACTTTAAATTTTGATAGATTTTGGTCCCCTGCTTTTATAATGTTATTAGTAAATATAAATAATTAATATTCCAATGGGTGTTTTAAAAAAAAAATCATAATCAATATTTTTAATATTATTTTTATCTATATTGGACCTAAATTTTTAATTCAGAAAGTAGATGAGCTAAATTTCTAAATTAAAAGTAAAAAACTAAATTTCAAATGTATAAAGTGTTTAGGGAAATAGAGCATATTTCAGCCGTCAATTTTTTACTCTATAATTTGACATAGATATATAATCAACCCAACAGGATGCGTGAGCCGGGAACCATAGTAATTAATTGTAATTAGAAACTCTATCATACGCATATGCATGTAAAAATTACTTATTTAGAATATAAAATTGTGTTTAAAAATAATATACTAATGAAATTTATGATTTGAAACTAATTATCAATAATAACACATGAAATATGTATAATATTAATATATATGCAATTGATGGGGTAATAAAATATGCATAATAAAATTAAAATGTATAAAAATATTATAATAAAACTTTGATTAAATGGTAAGTTTAAAATTTTACTAACGGAATTGACTTGGGTTCAAATCCCATGTAAATAGTTTTATTGGCTTTTTAAATAAAAAAAACCCTCAAATCGACTTAGTAAATAACTTTATAAATAGCAAGTATAGATATATCGAAAGTAATAAAGTGTATAATAAAACTTTAACTAAGTGGTAAATTAAGAGTTTCACTAACCCAATTGGTTTGAGTTATATTTTTATTCTTTTTTAGTAAAAAGACTAAATTACTCTTGAATAATATAAATTATTTTAATTATGAAAAAATATTTTCCTAATTTCTTTGACCGAGTTGATAACCCAATTGAAGATAACACAAACTCATTAAAAATCAATTGATTTGGATTCAAATCCCATATAGATATTTTTATTGGCTGTTTAAATTAAAAAAAAAACTAAAACACCCTGGAGACTCAGTAAATAGCTTTAAAAATATAGATAAATATATATATAAATAGATTTTAAAAAGCTTTAATTAAATGAATAATTAAAAATTTTACTAACTCAATTAGTTTAGGTTATATTTTTATTTTTTAATAAAAAATAATTACTTTTAAATAATATAATTTATTTTAATTATGAAAATATTTCTGTAATTTCTTTAAATAAGTTGGTAACACAAACTCAACCGTTAATAAATAATATAGATAAAAAGAGTAATATTGCAAATTACAACAACAACAACAAAACATACAAATTTGAAGTTAATAACTACTTAAGTCCCTAGAAAGTAGTAATATTGCAAATTACAACAAAAAAAAAACTACAAATTTGAAGTTAATAACTACTTAAGTCCCTAGAATGTAGTAATCCTGCAAATCACAACAAAAACATACACATTTGAAGTTAATAACTTCTTAAGTCCCTAGAAAGTAGTAATCTTGCAAAGAAACTCGACATAATAATAATAATAAAAAAGAAGCTCAAATAACAAATCTTACGAAGCTTTTTGTGGGTTCTTGGTTTGATTGAGATGCGAAGAGAGGGAAAATGAAGTCTTTGAAGGTCAGGAGAAAGAGAAGAATTGGGTTTAGTAGCTCTAAGGAAAGGCTTGCATATAATGGAAGAAGCCATGAAAGCTTAGAAACCAAAAACAGAGTAGAGGTTGAAAGAGATGAAGAAGAGATTGAGGTAATAAAAATGTAAGATTTGGTAGAAGGAGGAGGATTTTGAGAATGGGGGTTTCATATTTTGTGATTCTATGGTTTATATAATTTGGATCTAACAGTAGAGTGAAACTCATTTTAGGTATTTTACACGTCAAAGTTGAAAGTTGAAACTTCTTTTTTAGGTAGTTTGTTTTTTTTTTTTTTTTTTTAATTTAGGCTTAATTTTACCCTTGCATGTCACGTATATTTTAATAATATTTGCTTATTTAAATATTATTTTATTTTATATGTTATAAATTATTTCAAAATTTCAAAAAAATATATAAAAAATTATAAAAATATAAAAATTCAAATAAATTCCTAATTTCTAGGATTTCAGTTTCTTCCAAGTTCATTGGAATTTCTAAAAAAAAGTTTCCCAGTTCCAAAATCTAAAAATTCTGCAAAAAGAAAAACCATCGATTTCAAGATAAAGTCCTCAATTATCAACGAAAAACCACCAAAAAGAATCCTTCATATCATCCTTCAACACAAGAAACCATAACCCTAAAAACACTAAACTACACTCATGATTATTTAAAATAGAGTCTATCTTATTTTAATTACTTAAAAAAATTAATTTAATCATATAAATTAATCATTCATAATTTTTTTTTATTCTTTTATAAAAGTTTAGAAATCTCCTATAGTTAGTCTGAGAATTTTTTGGACTAAAACATTTTCCCTACGTTTTAGGTAGGTCCCTGAGTTTTAATCAATTGTCAATAAAAAAATACATTTAAATCATTTAATAGGCTAATGTGTCGTATTAATCATCGTAATTTTATATTTATTTAAAATGAATAAATTAAGGAAAAAGAAAATACAAAGAAAATAAATCGGGCTTGGTCTTTGTTGAGTATTTAGTTTCGATTTCGGGATTTGCAGGGCTTTTCAGTTAAATCTACTCCGATAGAAAAGAATCGGATAAGGAGAGGAAGCTTTTGGTGCCTCATTTTGCCAGAGACGGTGCCAAACGGCAACAGACTACACTTGTAGACCATCACTGCTATTTTTTTTTGGCTGTCAATAATGTAACGGATTCCGTCCAGATCTGATCTATTTGAAAACAATTGAAACGGTAAGGGTGCAATTGACCAAGAAAAAAGCATTACTGCATTAGGGATTAATTGCAAAAACATGTAATTGCAATTAAGCCTTTAATTTATTACGTCGCGTATTCCAAGGCTTGAGTTGACAGCTCTATGATTCATAGAAAACGGACAAAGAGGGAAACAATGATGTAGGACAGGTCTCGAATCCCAATGCATTTGAAGGGATTAAGGGGTAATTTAGATTGTACGGGGACAAGTCCCTCGTTTTAATTAGGGTAAATTATACAATATTATTAAATTATTAATAAATTTATATTTTAATCACTAAATTTTTTAAAAAATTATAAAAGTAATTATTAAATTATTCAAAAAATTTTATTTAAGTTATTGGACTGATAAAATTAATGATGTATGACATTTTCTATTCGCATTACCTTTACCAATCAAAAATTCTTCCTCCATTTCTTTTCTATGATTAAGTTGTTTTTTTATGAAACAATTTTTAACTTCACGAATTTATAAAGCAAAATCTAAATAATTTTCTTATATGATCTTCGACACTGACCATCAAATTAACTTAAATCTAATGTATGTGTTCTTCTACTCATCGATGAGTACTGATTTGCAATATCAATAATTAAATTGTTATTTAGAGCTTGCTAATTAAATTTTTAAAAAAACTTAATAACTTATTAATTAAATAAAAACTTTCGAATAATTTAATTACTATTCTATAA